>CM062820.1:1578957036-1579557036 GCA_031772625.1 Pinus tabuliformis | reverse complement strand
TTGTGTCTCAAGGAAAGTATGCCACAGAGATACTGCAGAGATTCTCCATGGAGAGTTGTAAGCCCATGGAGACACCTCTAGCGATCAAATGGAGGAAGAAGAATGCCACTTTAGGTGAAGAGGTTTATACTACCATTTAACAGTAGCTAGTGGGTTCACTAATGTATCTTGTGAACACATGACCAAATATGTGTTATGCAGTCAACCAACTGAGCCAAGTTACAGTTAGGCTGACCAAATTGTATTAGAAGGAAGCAAAGCATGTCTAGGCACTACCCTGTATGGATTATTGATCACATATTGATCAAACACGTTAACTATAGTTAAGAATAATATTGAAAGCAATGTACATGTGGTTGCAGTTCACATGGCCACGAGTTAAAAGGTTAATATTGGCTTTAAGCGATAAAACCTTTATTAAGCTTCCTCTATGTGAATTAGCGTTAAAAAGGGTAATATTAGCTTTAAGCACTAAAACCCTTATTAAGCGCCTTTTTCTTTAAAAAAAGAATTAAGCACGTGGGTGGTCTTAGAAAGACAGTGAACGGTTTCTCGCGTGGGCGAAAGGTTAGAAGCGGTAATTTACCAAAAGTACATGATTCCACTCAATAGGCGACACATAGCAGAGAAAAACTGCTTTTCTCGCGCCCCTTCGATATGATATCGGTCATGCAGAAATTTGTGTGAGATTGTGCGATGTTCATTGGATTGAGCGGGGTCATGTCAATGGTGTAGATCGTCTGAGCTAGTTGGCCGACGGACGTCATGACAGCCATTGGATAGACAAGATAGATTGACGGTTGAGAGCTAACCCGATTGCAACCTCAATGGAGGATTATCCCCAACTGTTGGGATTATACCACACATATGTGCACTAGGAAGTTAATTTAACATCGACCTCCAATGGTCAGCCTGGCGAAGTGGCTAAAGCTTAGTAGATATGCTAATTTTAGTTGGATTCAAGTGCATTCACCAATATTGGTGGAGATATCACATAAAATCACTCAAAGAGCAGTTTTAAAACAAAGAATGGAGAAAAACACAAAAAATAGAGGAAACAGAAGAGAAGCTGAGAAGCACTGAGAGTGGAACAAGAGGCTTGCTAGGCTAATTAGAGCCTTCTGAATCCGATAGGATAGTCCAGAGAAGCTGAGGAAGTCATCTTCATGGATAATTTCATCCAGGAAGATTGATTTGGAGCTCAGAAGACACCAGAGTTTAGAAGCAGTTGTAGGAGCTACCAGTACTCATTCTCAATGATCCAATAGTTAATTCTACCTGTAAAGGACCTTCTGAATCCATTGTTGGGATTTGTAGAAGCATTGAGGGACTTCTAAGGGCCAAGATCCTACAAGGAAGTTTCAAAGAGAAAATAATCAAATGATCAGTCTGTTGTAGGTGTCTGATATGAGCTGGAGACAGAAGAAGAAGTTCCAGAGATAGTTGAACAATTATGAGGGAGTTAGTGCCATCAAGGAGCTCAATACAGCTCAGAGCACTGGTTAAAGGAATCAAGTCCAAGGAAGCTTAGATTTGTTTGCAGAGTAAGGACAACCAGGGATATAGATGGTATTCTAAGCCCATTGGTTTAGTTCAGTAACCTTTGGAGTTAAGTGTGGAACTTGTAAAAGAAGCTTTACCATAATCGTAAAGAGCCACGTCAAGTTGACAAGAGCTCAAGGAGACATACACTTGTTTCAAGTACTTAATTCTGCAATTGTCAACATAAGCTAGATCATATATTTGTTAAGCTTTGGAGTGGGAGGTTCTTGTAAGTATAACAAGATGTTAAACCCTCATTTTAGATCAGGTGGTATCAAAACTAGATTGCTTGATTGACAGAGCATAGTTGTTTGATAGACAGAGAAATAGATAGCTTGTTTGAATTGATAGGTGTTTAAACAGTACAAAGGATTTGACTATTTGATTATTTGTAACCTGACTATTGCTTGAGTTTGCAAAGGTGAAGGAAAGCTAATGATAGCTAAGTCTAGAAGATGACAAGAAGGAAGAAGGGTTGAAGGCATTCTCCTTACCCCAAGGACCTCAAGGAAATCCTTGAAACACAAGAAGGTTTGTTTGCAAAAGGTTGCTTGAATAAGCTCTTTGTGAATTTTGTTGAAGTTATTTTGTTCATTTCTATAATGACAACTTCTACAAGTGAGTTCTCCTCCTTCACAATATTCTTCGATGAAGACATGAAGCAAGACTTGTTCATCATGATGGATATGGTGAGAGAAATGTATGAGGATGAAAGGAAGAGCACCAAACTTCGAGAGCAATTGAATTCCACGAAGGAAGAGAAGCAGTTGCTTTCTGACAAATTGTAGGAGATGGAGAACCAACTTCATATTGCAAATATGAGTCTGGAAAGGATGCATGAGATGGAGACACAACTCCTTATTGCCAAAGAAGCCTTAGTCAAATATCAACTTGAAGAAGAGGTAAACAATCCTAGTTTGTCTTCAATTTCTGCTAAGAATGTTCATGTTGGTTCTTTTGAAAAACATACAGGAGGCATAGGGTCCGAGTTGATGTCAAAAATGGGCTATGAAGGAAAAGGATTGGGAAAACATGCACAGGGCATTGTTCAGCCAACAATGGTTTAGAAAGGCCTAAGTATTATGATCTTGGCTATGGACAATCTTATGGAGAAAGTTCCAAAGCATCCATGAAGGCAAGTGAAACAGTTCCTAGAAGGAGTTTCATTTCAGGTTCTCTACCTCAAGTTTGTAAAGATTGTATTCTTGGGGAATGCAATAGCTTGAAACATACTTTGCAAGAAGAAGGTGTTCATAAACATGCATTTGAACAAGTTGTGAAAGCTCTAAAAGCATTGAAGAGATTTATGGTGTTCCAAAGGGAGACACTTCTTCATTCTATTCACCTCCTCATGAAGGTAACAAAGGTGAAAGAGAAAGGTATAAATCTGATTTCAATCATATTTCTTTTGATTATGTAAATCATGATACATTTCCACATAAGCATTGGAAAAAAATTGCATGTTCCTATTGTGGTTTGGATAACCATAATGTTTCTAGATGTTGGAAGAGAATGGCCACATACAAGAAACTTTTGAAGAAAAGGAGGCAAGAAGCCAAAGGTCCATTGGACAAGGAAAATCATGTTGTCAAGAAGATGCACATGTGTTGCACTTACTGCCATAAGCAAGGACATATTGCTGCAAAGTGTTGGACTCTGAATCCAACAATGCTTCCACAAAATTTGAAGAAGGTGGGAAGAGAAAATGGCAAGAATGGAAAGGAAGTTTCCATAATTGATGTGTTGCAGGATGATTCACATGTTGATGTCAATGTGCAGACAAAGGAAGCACCTTTGATATGGATTGGTAAGAAATGGTTAGAGTTATTATCCAATTAAGGTTGCATGTCTTTTGATTTGATGCATTTCTTTGCTAATGGAATGCAAGTTGTAGGGTTTTACCAAAAAGGTGAATGGAAAAAGTTGAGTATGAGACTCGCTTTGTTGCAGAAAAATTATATTCATTTCAGCTTTGTAAGTACACGTACATATGATTGAGGATCTTGTACTATTGATTGTGCCTAAGAGAAAGTTGAAGAATGGAATACATACTTGAGAATAGTATGTATGAACACAGGGATGTTGATGATTTCCTTGTATGTGTAATTGACTTGATGGTTGATTGCTTTGTTTAAAACATGCATGTAATGTCATATTGACTTGGAAAAAGTTGATTTTGTCTCCAAAGATTGAAAAAGGAGATAATGATGAAGTGTTTCACAAGAGGTGGAATTCTTTCTACTTTGAAAAAGAATCATTAAGTTATTTTTGTACAAGCTTGACTTGAAGAGTCATTTGTTTAAAAATGCATGTTTTTTGAAGGCTTGTTATTCAGTCGATCATTTGTATACAAGATGTAAAAACATGATGATGATTCACATGATGTGAAATTTGTTTCTTTTGAAGGAGCAAGAGTTTATGTCGTCAAGTTGTTTTCTTATATTATGTTGTTTTTGACAAGATGTCAGAAGAACGTTCATTTGAGCCACCTTGGATCAATGTTCAAGGAAGCGATGTTCAACTACCTAATAGAAATTCTGAAGGAAAACCATTCTTAACAGGAAGACAAGCGCATTCAGAAAGGAAAGTGTTGACTACCTTCGAGTTTTGGTTCAGAGGCACTAGTCATACAAGGCAAGTGTATGGAGGCTAAAAGAAGAGGGTGCTAGTACTCTCATCTACTGCACAAATCAGTATATCAGTCTTTTGGGGTCCAAAAGATTCTCAATGGGGAGGAGTGATCAGATATTGATCAAAGACCTTCATCGCAGTTAAGAATAATATTGCAAACAATGTAGATGCGGTCGCAGCTCACATGACTGCCAATTAAAAGGTTAAAAGGTTAATATTGGCTTTAAGCGATAAAACCATTATTAAGCTTCCTCTATGTGAATTTGTGTTAAAAGGGGTAATATTGGCTTTAAGCGCTAAAACCTTTATTAAGCGCATTTTTCCTTAAAAAAATAATTAAGCACATGGGTGGTCTTGGAAAGATAGTAAATGGTTTCTTGCGTGGGCAAAAGGCTGGAAGCGGTAATTTACCAAAAGCACACGATTCCACTCAACAGGCGAAACGTAGCAGGGAAAAACTACTTTTCTCTCATGCCTTCGATTTGATATCGGTCGTGCAGAAATCTGCGTGAGATTGCGCGATGTTCGTTGGATCGAGCAGGGTCACGTCAACAGTGGAGATCATCCTGGTTAGTTGGCCAGCGAACAACGCGACAACAGTTGGATGGACGGGATAGATCGATGGTTGAGAGTTAACCTGATCACAAGCTCTATGGAGGATTATCCCTAACCGTTGAGATTATACCACACATATATGTGCCAGGAAGTTAATGTAACGGCGACCTCCAATGGTCAGCCTGGCAGAGTGGCTAAAGTTTAGTGGATATGCTAAGTTTAGTTGGAGTCAGGTGCATTCGCCAATATTGGTGGAGATATCTTATAAAATCACTCAAAGAGCAGTTTTAAAATAAAGAACATAGAAAAACACAGAAAAACAAAGGAAACAAAAGAGAATCTAAGAAGCAGCGAGAGTGGAAAAAAGGCTTGCTAGGCTAATTAGAGCCTTCTGAATCCAATGGGATAGTCCAAAGAAGCTGAGGAAGTCATCTTCATGGAGGATTTCATCCACGAAGATTGATTTGGAGCTCAGAAGCCACCAGAAGTTGGAGGCAGTTGTAGGAGCTACCAGTACTCATTCTCAGTGATCCAATAGTTCTGAATCCATTGCAAGGATTTGCATAAGCATTTGGGGACTTCTAAGGGCCAAGATGCTATAGGGAAGTTTCAGACAGCAAATGATCAAATGATCAGTCTGTTGTAGGTATCTGATATGAGCTGGAGACAGAAGAAGAAGTTCCAGAGATAGTTGAAGAATTCTGAGGGAGTTAGTGCCATCGAGGAGCTTAAGATAGCTCAGAGCACTGCTTGAAGGAATCAAGTCCAAGGAAGCTTAGATCTGTTTGCAGAGTAAGGACAACCAGGGATATAGATGGTATTCTAAGCCCATCGGTTTAGTTCAGTAACCTTTGGATTTGAGTGTGGAACTTGTAAAAGAATATTTACCTTAATCCCAAAGAGCCAAGTCAAGTTGACAAGAGCTCAAGGAGACGTAGCCCATGATATTAGGGTGAATTCCTAGATTAAATTTGTTTTTATGTGTGTGTTGTTTATTTTCTACATTATATTACTGTTATATGTGTTTTATATCAGCAGAAACACTTAAAGCACTAAAACAGTTAAAAACAAAGACATACACCTATTTCCAGTACTTAATTCCGCAATTGTCAACATAAGCTAGATCATATATTTGTTAAGCTTTGGAGTGGGAGGTTCTTGTAAGTATAACAAGATGTTAAACCCTCATTTCATATCAATTATGGGACAGATGGACAGAGGGATTAAAGTTGTGTGGCTTCATAGATGCAGATTAGGCATGGAGTACATCCAACAAAAAAAGTACATCAGGTGGAATTTTCAATATTGGGTTTGCAGCAATTTCTTGGTACAATAGGGAGCATAGGTTTTTGGTACTTAACTCAACATAAGTTGAATACATGGTTGCAATTCAAGCAGCATGTGAGGTTATTTGGATGAGAAAGATACTTTTGGGGACTGTTTGGTCAGTAGATGGATCCAATTGTGATATATTATGATAATCATAGTTGCATTAATCTCTCTGAGAATCTAGTATTTCACGATCAACCCAAGCATATAAATATCTAGTATCATCATTTAAAATGGCATCTTAACAAAGGCCTTGTTAAGAGGGAAGTTTGAATTCCACAGGTGCAGGATATGGGTGGTTGATAATCCCTTTCTTGCTAAGAGGGAGTGTTGATAAGTGTAGCAAGAAAGGCTCAATTTCATTTTTCCTTGGTCAAATTGAGAAAATTCAAAAATTCCACATCAGCAGACAACTTGGAGGTAGTTAACTAAGGTGACATGGCTCTTTTCACTCAGTTAACTCAGTAAATTTGAGTTATAGGGCTTGGATTTCGGTTATGCATGTGTGATTTCTAATTTGTAGCAATCCAATTTAGTTATTTCCAGTTGTATTTAGTTAAACTAGTTCTAATTGTTGATAGAGTTAGTTGGAGGCCAGTTGTGCAGTGGGACAATAGTATAACTCGGTGATCATCTAGTTAACTAATCAATCAACCAAAAATTAGCTAGTGCATGCAAAAAATCTGACTTACCCAGTTGTGATGGAGATTCCAGGGTAGTGTAACGTCAGTTGCAAACTAGTCTTAAGTGTACAGGTGTTGCATGCAGTGAATGATCAATCCTTGGGAAATGTGCAACCAATTGGAGGAAAAATCCTAAAAAATAGGAGCCTAATTCCTCCATATTTTCACAAGGAAATAGGGCATTAATTTGTGGCATAAATTGACTAAGTACTGGTCAAAGTTTCTCATTGAGTAAAGAGAAAGGTTATTCACTTGCAGGTTGAGCTCAGAACGAGAAAGAAATTGAAATACATTCTTTATTCATTTGATTAATGAAAATAGGCTTGAGGGATTTTTCGCAGTTGGTTTCCCCTAGAACAATATTGTGCATGTGTTTTTTCTTATTGCATGTCTGTGAATGTTGTTATAAATTGTGAATTAATTTCTACAGAGCAGTAGAGTGGAATTGTGTCTCTTGATTTAGATTAAATTTCTTAAGAAGTTACAATTCTATCACCATATTTCTACAAAAACATTGAAGAAAACAATGAAGAAAACTCTTGTCAAAGGCATTCTAGGGCTCAAGTTGATGCATAGAGAAAATGGTAGAAGAAAGACATATTTGTAGGACACAATGTAAGATCCTTATTTCTCGGATTATACCACCATAGCAAAGTGTTAGTTGACCAAACATTTTCAATAGCAAGTTGAAAGAATTCTAAGAGGCCAAGGTGAAAATTAATCAAAGGAGAAACCATATAATATAGAAATGTTAGGATGTAAGAAAAACCCAAAGAACTAGGAGATCTTGTGTTTGGTAAGCTCCAAAGGTGAAAATATGTCAATGGATAGATGGACAATGAAAAGAAGAGAACCACAAACAAATTATTCTTATTCTCTAGAGATCAAGAACAAGAAATTAATTCCCCTTGCTCACACCATAAGGAAAATTCTATCAAGAAGAAATTCCAAAAAAAATAGACAGAGTCTAAGAGAGGCTCTTACTAGGTTGAGCTTGGGATAAAGGTTTGAAGTCTGATTTGACCACTGAGCTGGCAGATGAATCATTTCACAAAAGTAACTGAAATAACGAACCGTTCGTGGAAGAGCTTGAGCTCAGTTCAAGAAAGGACAAGTGGCCGCCTCCTATGAAACGTTACACAGTGGTGATGACACAGAAGCAGGGAATTCCAAGCTAACAGAGGCAGGAGAACTGAAGGGACAGAAGAGGAAGCAAACAGTCAAGGGACAGATTGGCTTTAAGCCATGGACAGACAGAGAATAGAACAGAGAGAAAAGACGAGAAGACAGTGAGACAGAACAGACATAACAGAGAGTAAAGAAAGAAGTAGAGAACAGAAGTCGAGCTGACTTGCAAAGCTAAGGCGGCATCAAGCAGACAGAACCAAGAAGGCTTGAGAGGTTCAAGCAATCCCTGTGAGGATATCAGTTGGGAACTGAGTACCAGATTGGACTCATCCCATTAAGACCAGTTGAGGTCAAGACTTGGTAAGGGGGAGTTTGTGTACTCTAGTGACTTAGGGAATACAAGTACCACCCTACTAAGCATCATCTGTTCCAGGAGACTCAAATTGAGCTCCTCATTGTAAAAACTCTGCTTAAATACACAATATAAGAAGGCCACCATTGAAATCTAGACCAGGAGATGTAGCCCAAGAGGATTGGGTGAACTCCTTATTAAATTGTTGTGTTTTTCATTTTCTTACTGTGTTTCTCTTACTATTTTCCAGTGTCTATTTATTTTGAAATCTTATCGATCCATTGCCTAAGATAACAGACACACACACCAACACATGAGTCTTAATACCTACATTAATAAACTGAGATCACTCACAAGTGATTTTCAAATCAAGTGGTATCAGAGCGCCTAGGTTGTTAAAGTTAGACAAGCTTGTGCTGGATTTAGTTGTTGAATGCTAACTAGATCAAAGCTCAAATTAGAAGAAGGAGAGTTGGTCGAAACTAATCCTAAAATTGGAAGAGTCTATCCTCAGAAGACAATGTCAGAGGAAGGTTCTGTGGGGCCAGACCCTCAATTTGTAGATAGTTTCCTAGCTATAAGGTCCATTGTAGAGGAAATGTATAAGGATTTTAGAAAACACAAGGATGAAGATTCATCAAGCTCCAAACAAGATAAAAGAAAAGATGAGCCTCTCCTCCATGACCACTCAAAAGGAAAAGGGAAAGAAGAAAGCTTTCTCACACCTCCTAATAGCCCTGAACATAAAAAGAAGACATCTTTGATTAAACTAGATGTTAAATTTGATTTACCAATATATGATGGAGAGTTGAATGCAGAAAAGCTGGACAATTGGATTAGAGAAATTGATGTTTATTGCAAAGTGCAGAGTATTGATTCAGACAAGAGCAAGATTCAGCTGGCCAACCTGCGCCTTGGAGGAACTACCTTAGTTTTGTGGGAATGCAGGACCCAAGATGACATGAAGATACATGGTAAGACTATTTATGTATGGAGTGAATTTGTTTCTGCAATCAAAAAGCAGTTCTATCCACTAGCATACATGCAGTAAGCCATGATGAGCTAGCAAACTCTTCGACAGTTGAAAGGGCAAAGTGTACAAGGTTACACCCAAGAATTTAGGAAGAGAGCATTGATTCTAGGAATCTCATTAGACTCACCTGAGACTCTATTGAAGTACATCGATGGTCTACACAGCTACATGAGGCACATTTTCCTCATGTTTAATCCCACTAGTATAGATGAGGTATATGTTCAAGCTACGCATCTAGAAGCTAGAGGAAAAAATGGAAATCCAGAAGTTGGGGGATCGTCCCAACCCACTGCAAGCAAGAATAAGGAGAAAAGAAAACAGAAATGGAAAGCAAGGAAGGCCAATACTGCACAGAAAAGCAAGTCTTCATGCACTCACTGTAAGAAGGATGGGCATGATGATGAGCACTGTTGGATTCTGCATCTGGAGCTGAGACCTACAAAGTTCTAGGGCAATAAGAAGAAGACTGCTGCAACTATTCAGAATTTGGGGTCGGACTTAGGAGATGAAACAACCATTACAGCCACAGGTATAAAAGGTTGTCCGCTTTAGAGAATGCAGAAATCAAGAAGTAGGTGCAGGAGTTGCTCGAGAAGGGGTTCATCAGACCTAGCACATCACCATTTGGATCTCCAGTCGTTTTGGTGAGAAAAAAAGATGGCTCATGGAGAATGTTCATTAATTACCTAGCACTGAAAAAGATAACAATAAAAAATTGTTATCCCCTTCCTCGCATAGATGATCTATTAGATCAATTGAAAGAAGCTGTTTATTTTTCCAAGTTAGACTTGCATAGTGGATATCATCAGGTCAGAGTTGCAGAACAAGATGCATGGAAGACTACTTTCAAAACAAAGCAGGGATTGTATGAGTGGCTGGTTATGCCTTTTGGCTTAACTAATGCTCCTGCTACTTTCATGAGAATAATGAATGATGTACTCAGACCTTTTCTTGATGATTTTGTTATTGTGTACCTGGATGACATTCTGATATTTAGCAAAACATGGGAAGAACATTTAAAGCATGTCAAGCAGACACTAGATGTTTTGAAAAGAGAAAAACTTTATGTTAAACTCTCAAAATGTGAATTTGGAAAAACATCTTTGAATTATTTGGGACATATAGTAGGGGGTGGTGAATTGAAGATAGATCCCTCTAAGGTGGCAGTCATTGTAAATTGGCCTAAACCCAAATCTGCTACAGAAGTTAGGAGCTTCTTAGGAGCAGCACAATATTGGAGAAAGTTCGTTTCCAACTTTTCCTTAATTGCAGCTCCCTTACATGCTTTAACAGGATTGAACAAGGTGTTTCAGTGGGGAGGCAAACAATAGAAAGCCTTCGACACCTTGAAAGAAAAGATTAGTACAGCACTAGTACTAGCACTGCCTGATCTTCAAAGACCCTTTGAGATCCAAACGGATGCCAGTGACTATGCCATGGGAGCAGTGTTGATACAGCACGGTAAACCCATATGTTATCATTCTGAGACATTTAATTCTGCAGTAGTTAACTATCCTACATATGATAAAGAATTGTATGCATTAGTACAAATTGTGAAAAAGTGGAAACATTTCTTAATGGGCAAAGAGATAGTAATACATACTGATCATCAACCACTTCAATATCTACACTCTCAAACTAAGTTGCAACAATCAAGACACTATAGATGGATGGGTTTTCTACAACAGTTTCATTCAGTCATCAGATATAAAAAGGGCATACACAATAAAGTTGCAGATATGTTATCTAGACCCATTATAAATGCATCTACTATACTTGAGCATAATTCAGTGTTACATGAGAGCTACATTGAACAATATGCTCAAGATATAGACTTTAAAGATGTATATGCAACTTTAATTCAAGGCAAGCGAATGGAAGAATTGGATTATCATGTAAAGGACTAACTCCTATATCATTGTGGGAAGTTATGCATTCCACAAACTGAAACAGTAAAGATAATTCGAGAAGCACACACTTCTCTAATATCAGGTCATTTTGGGATAAGTAAAACATTTGCACAGTGGCAAAGATTTTGTTATTGGCCAAAAATGAATGAGATAGTTTCTAGATATGTAAGAGGGTGTACTATGTGTTCTAAAAGAAAGCCCAGCAATATAAAACTAGGCTTGTACACTCCATTACCAGTTCCTTCTCATCCTTGGGAAAGTGTTTCCATGGACTTTGTTGGACGACTGCCTAAATCTAGGAAAGGTGATGATTATCTGTATGTTGTTGTGGATAGGTTCAGCAAAATGTGTATTTTGATACCTTGTAATAAACAGATTACAGCAGAACAAACTGCAAAACTGTTCTTTCAACATGTATGGGTTCATTTTTTATTACCCACTTCCATTATCTCTGATCGAGACACCCGATTTGTGGGAAAGTTTTGGTCAAGTCTGTGGGAACTGATGGACACCACATTGAAGAAAAGCACAACATTCCATCCACAAACTGATGGTTAGACAGAAGTAGTCAACAGGACAATGATCCAGTTACTCAGGGGATATTGCAACAAGCATCCTAAGCTTTGGGATGAACATTTGTGTTATGTGCAGCATGCTTACAACCGAGCCAAACATTCTTCTACACAGAGATCTCCTTTTGAAACTTGTTTTGGTTTCACACCAAGGTCACCTTTGGATTTTGTCTTTGGTAAGGACACAACAGTTGAGGGACACAACGATGTGGACAAGGCAACTAGGTTCATTGAACAAATCCAAGAGATTCACCAAGCAATACAGGAACAACTGGAAAAGAGCCAGGCCAAATACAAGGCAAGGCATGACAAGCATCGGATGGAGCATAGTTTCCAAGTTGGTGATCAAGTCTGGCTGTATATCAGCAAGGATAGAATGCAAGGTGAAGGTAAAAAGTTAAAGCCTGTCAGGTATGGACCTTTCAAGATACTTGAGAAAATTGGTGAGAATGTTTTTTGCCTTGATTTACCAGCTTACATGCACATCTACTCAGTCATAAATGTAGATAGCTTGAGATTGTTTGAACCTTCACTAATTGAGGATCCCAAAGAAGAGAGTCAATTGCCTTCTATTGATGACCTGCTACCTGAATATCTTAATGAATTGCAGGAAGACATAGTTCTAGACAAGAAGGTGAGAACGATGCGCAGGGGAGATGTTGAGTACCTTAGAGTTGGGCTCAAGGGTTCAAAGTCGAGCAGTGCAAAGTGGATAGAGATTAGACAAGTGAGACAATTGTACCCTCACTTGGTCGATTCTTGAAAAACAACTTTTGGTGGTCCAAAATCTTTTTCAGTGGGAAGGCCGTGATCCGAATTGGATCCATGAAAATTATCAAAGTTCTATGACTGTTTCAAATCATGACAGACTTCAAGATCTTATGAACAATGAGCTATCAGGAAGGACCTATGGATAGTGGCAGTTTGTAGCCAGCACGGAACAACGAGGACCTCGGTCAAAGCGCGCTGACCATTGGCCCATGGAGACCACGAAGTGGCGCAAACTAGCAATTGGGAAGACCAAATCAAAAAACGAAGGTTGTTTTTGATGCGCAATTAGTTTGGAACAACACCTCAAAAAGGAAAAGCCCCGAGCGCTCGGTCACAAGGGAGACCGGAAAACTGTGGGAAAAGTGCTAAAATAGAAGGCGGGTCCCGCGCTCCAAAAACCGGCGGAATATCGGAGGCGTTTTGGACGGTAAGCGTATTTTTCAAAAGACCAAGCGATGCCATACATCGAATGACGCATGTCCGGTAAATGAGAGAGAAAACCGCTCTCATCACGGGCTAACGTTCGAGCAAGTCAACTGTGCGATAAGAGCGATAACCATAGGATCTGTTATCACCAGGTTGTTCCCTTTGACTCCCAAGGGAATACGGCCGAGGTAACCACAGACCAACTTTGGATTGCAGGTTCTAGCCAACCTGCAATCAGAGAGGGCTCTCTCTTTTAGATTTAGCTTTGTTGAAAAGGATTTTAGGCTAGGTTTTGAGTTCAGAGGGTTTTTGTTTTGTTTTTGGTGGGAAAATTGATGTCTTCAGACAGAGAGGCAAGGCATAGGCTGGGAGTTTCAAACCATTGGGCGTGGAGTCGAGGAGGAGAACTGCTGGTGCACTTCTTCAGTCACAGGAGAGGGAAAGTGGAGCCAGATAGCTGCGCATGAAACAGTATTTCAGGTTTAAGTGATGGAAAGAATGCTAAGTAATGAGAGGCAGTTAAGAATCTCTCAATCAGCTTAACAGATGGGGTAACAGAGCTCTACCTAGGGGCAGTAAAGAATCCCTAGATAATTGGCTAGCACAGGTGAATCGGGGTAAATATGAGCCCGGGGGAATTCACATTCATAACCAATTCATTCAGAGGAAAACATAAAGAAACAGCAGAAATTGAGCATAGAGTGTATTTAAACAAATTCTAAGCTATTCTTTCTTTCTGCTATCTAGATAGTGGTAAACAATAAACAGAGGTAAGATGCACTTATTGCTTCAGACTGTAGCACAAGAATTCCATCTTCATATCTCCAAAAACATTCATTTACAACAGACAGTTTGCTCTCCAAGCTTTCAGCAATCTTTGATTATAGAAAAACCCAGGTATACAAGGCGAGTCTCTAGTGAAAATTCTCAATTGTCCAACCCTTGTAACAATGTCGAGGGCGATATATATAGGAAAAAAAAAAAACTCTCTACAACTGCTTTTATTACAACTTGACCTAAATAGGTCTGAAAGAAAGATGATTACTTGACCTAATCCTATCCAGAAATAAATGCAAAAAATATCTCGGGCTGCGCTCAGGGCTGCCTTATCCAAACTGAGTAAATGATGTAGTCCTTGGCGGCTTGGTGCAGTGTTTTCTGCAATAAATGTGTATGGGTTTCTGCTTCTTTTTTGTCAGTGTGCATTTAAAGCTTTAACTGTGATTTGAGGGCAAGGATGGGCTTACACCTCTTGATTTGACTTTTTGGGGGGCTCATCAATGTTCAGGTGCTTCGAGCCCCTAAAAAATCTTGACTGATACTCTTTGGCTCTTCTTCTTCCTCTGATACTCTTTGACAATAAATTGGGCTGTTGTTTTCCTTTGCTGTGGGTCTAATCACAAATTAATGGCCGCTGTTCGACCTATGCTTCCTCTAGAACTGTCTTCTGCTCCTTCTGGAAAGCTTCGTGAAGAAAAATGGGTCATTCGGCGCCTTTCGGGCTTCCTGGGGCTGCAAAATGAAAAGATTCCCTAAAGATTCCCCATTTCGGCCTAAAAAATCCAGCGATTTGTGCTAGGCGCAAATCGCTCATCAAAAACTGCCTCAGAAACTGATTCCGGGGCTCCGAAGTGCGATTTTTGCTCCTTCGCGCCAAAAAAGTGATGATGACGTCAGCGATGGGACCTCGTACGGCGGGTGACGTCAGCATGATGACGTGGTGGGATGACATCAGCATGATGACATCATCATGTATGGACGGTGATGTGGCAGGTACGGCGGCTCTGATGATGTGGCAGGACACGTGGCGGGTGACTCGGCAGTACAGTGGCAGGAGGCCACGCAGGCGGATGACGTGTCATGTTGACTAGGCAGGGAGGTGACGCAGGCGGGTGGCGTCACAAGGGAAATGGTGGTAAGCAGTTTTTGGCGCACCGCCTTAGCTCCTGGGTGGTTTTGGAGGGAGGGGCTCCGCCACACCCGAGAGCTTGACGCGTGGCGGAAGTACGGCGGTAATACCACCCATCTCCCGGACGCTAAGCTTCGGGCGGTTCGGGGATGGGAGGGCCCGTCAGCCGTAGATCTGCGAGGTTGACAATCCAATGGCTAGCAGCGATGGTGACTCGGCGGGGGTATACGGGCAGGGAATATGCGTGGGATATTCCGAATTTAATAAAGCGCGCGGGTGGGTTTAGACTTAGGGAAAGGCGGGGTTTGAATTTATATGGGCGGGTTAATGTATTTGCTTTCGGGACTTAGGGTAAGGGGTGAAACATGGGTTTAAAATGAGCGCGATTAATATTTTATGTACAAACTTTGGGTTAGGGGTGGAATAGAGGGATTTTTTAGGGTTTTAGGGCTAGGGAAGAGGCTGTTAGCATGACCAGGTGTCATCTAACCCCTGTTATGACTCGGATGGGCTAAAAACAGCCCCAGGTGGACCATTTTTTCCCAGACTTATAAAAATATGGCTATATTGCCAGGGAGGGGATATTTTACATAGGGGGATTTTTATATACAAAGTTTTAGTAGGGGAAGGGGGAAAACTGATAGGGAGTTACATACTAGAGTTAGTAGTTAATATGGAGATGATAAGCAGGCGCCAAGGTCAGGGACCTTGGGCTAATTTTGGGGAAAAGATTTTGAAAAGAAATAAAATCCTTGAGTGAAGCAGATCTTCACCAAGGCAATCTGATGCGGAGGATGATGGAACTAAGAGGAATCAAGCAGATCTTGACCTCTTTGGGGAAATTAGTAAGTGACTTAAGGAATTAGAAGAAGGGGGAGTTAGTGATGTCCACCTTTGAGCTCCTTTGAATGAAAACTGCCTGCACTGTGATCCGGAAAAATATACACTTAGTAACACAAAATTGATCATAAGTCATCTTTCTGCAACCTCTCAGCTACCTACCCAGCCTACTCACCTAACATTTTTTCTTCTTCTTTTTTGGTTTGGGTGCACTTAGACTTGCAAACCCAGTTTTACAATTTTTCTTTTGGACTACCCTCCTATCTAAATCTACACTTATTTCTGCCAAGGGCCCAGATTAAGCAGTTGGGTCCCTTTGATTCTCTACCTATCTACAAATCTGCCAAGGTTAAACTGTTTGGTCAGATTTTATTCTCTATATTCTAAAACAGGAAATTGAAACCTAGGGAGACCAAGATTAGACTGTTTGGATCTCCCTTAAATGAGAACTCTTCAAAGCTGGAACTACTTATCAAAATTGGAATACAGCAGTGGCACTTGAACTAAGCATACTTCATGTCAGTTTGTGGAAATATGGCACATTGCACTGCAAAGTATGACATATTTGGCATGTAAAAATGTCAATCATGAAAAATGAAACCCTGTTGCAACAGGAGGCTAATAGTGGCTCCACTTGGGGATGGCTTTTCCTTGTGAAAAGCCAATAACAGCAGGTCAAACTGCCTTGTATTCAATTGCTGTTGTATTCTAAAAAATTCCCTTGGCTGGCTGCCCTATTAATCCTACCTACCTACCCTGACCAGCACTTACTTTGCTGTTAGGTGAAATGAAACAGCCAATGCAGCCATTTAAGCATTATGAAGATGAATGGTCTTTGCTGCTTGTGTTTGCTGTTACTTGAAATGGAGATCTTGTAATCTGATGTGGCTTTGTAAATTTTTTAGAAGATCAGGTAACTGCTGACCTTCTTTGTTGAACTAAGAAACTGTTCAAAAGGGTCCTGCAGCATATATACGTCATTGCTGGATTGATTTAAAGAACTGTACAAAATTTTGGGATAGCTATCATGCTTCGGAATTGGGAGATGATCAACAACTTGATATTGAGCCTCGCAGCCTGCTAACGGAGAAGAGCAGTGATTCATCCCATTACACATCTTGCCATCAGATGGATCATGCAAAGCATTGAATGATACTTGCAATTCTTTAAAAGCTGGCTGAGATGGCACTTGACCGATTTGTGTTGACTGTTCTTTTTCTTCTTCAAAGGTCTGAGATGGCTGAAACTCACCAGGCAGGGGATCTACTTGGATGATTTGGTCACATGTTGTTGTTTCTGAGTCTTCCTCAATCTGGCATTCAATGGTGCTTTGAGGCTGTAAATCTAGATGTAATGCATTAGGAGCAAGGATTTGACTCTCCTCTAGACAGTCAATATCAGAACACAGTGATATTTGATTATTAACTGTATGATAATTCTCCCTAATAAACTGAAAAGATTCGACACAAAATGGTAAGGCTCCTTTGCTGAAATTAAAATCTTCTGCCTTTTCCTCCTTTTCTTCATAGCTGAACTGGGTACGCTGCTCATTGGATTCATGTGGCTGAGCCTGAACTGTGCTTTCTGCCAAAATAAGGTATGGCTCCTTTGCACGGCTAACTTGGTCATCAGGCTCATAATCATCATCATACTCATCGTATTCTGGCAAGCAGTTGAAAGAAGAGAAGCTATCGTATTCATATAGTATATCAGGAGACTGCTCCATCATGTATGGCAGTATGAATATGTCATCTGTTTTGTGGCAGGTTTGTTCATGAATATCATTACTTTCCTTTTGCAAAACAGATCTGTTCTGGTGCTCGAAACATCCAACTTCTATTGTGAATATCTGCTTTAATTCCTCTGCTTTGTTTACCAAAATATCAAGTTTTTCCTCCTTTTCTGCTTTCAACTTCCTCTCCCTAACTTTCAGATTTACCTCTACATCTACTGCCATGTTCTGCATCTGTTGCATAGTGGATGGACTTCTCTCTCTCAGATGAAATTCTATTTCTGGATCAAATGCTGCTGGATAATGCAGTAGAGCCAAATCGGGGGGGTCTTATATTCAATGGTATAGAATGATAAACTTGATTGAATCGGTCAGAAAATTGTTGAACAGATTCATT
This sequence comes from Pinus tabuliformis, assembly GCA_031772625.1. Taxonomy (NCBI): domain Eukaryota; kingdom Viridiplantae; phylum Streptophyta; class Pinopsida; order Pinales; family Pinaceae; genus Pinus; species Pinus tabuliformis. Next base: position 1,579,539,226 of record CM062820.1, on the reverse strand, counting down.
TGGAATCCTTTTTAACTGATTATATTCTTCTATGAGCATGAGGTAATTGACTTTGATCACCCATCTATCAAGGAAGATTTTGAATAGCTGCTTAAGATTTGAGATGTTTGCCTCAGGCAATGCTTTAAACCAAGTCCTAACTTCACTTTGCAAAGAAAGGGCAAACAGCCTAATACTAACATCCTCATCTTCTACTTCAAAAATATTTAAATAATCTTCAAAAGCCTGGACAAGCTTTTGGGCAGTAACTACATTCTCTCCACCAAATCTTGGGAGATACATGGGATGATTTTTGGGCAAAGGATTTAGCACGGGAGGCAAAATGAGTGGCTTATATCTATCCGAAACCTTACGAGGCACGGGATTGTGTATGGGGATTAAATAAGTGGGATTGATATGAACAGGGATAGGATGATTTGCTTTGACACTTGTTTCCTCCATGGCTATAAGGTGATCTTCAGCAGCATTTAGAGGTTGTTGTTCTAATGTGCAAGGAGGGTTTTCTTCAATATTTTCAAAGGGAAAATCATAAAAGTCAAATTTAAACAATATGCACAGCAAAATTTTATGGAAGAGAAAGAAAATGACCTCTTGGATAATAATCCAGGTCAAAAGCCTGATCTGCTCATAAATTTCTTTTGGGTTCATTTCTCCAGTGGAGTCTTTATTATGAGGATGATGTGGAGTCGCCAGATGGATATATCAACTTTGAGGGGTCTGATCTCTGCCCACCAACACAGACCAGATCTAAGCATGAAATAATCCTGAAGAAAGGGAGATCTTCTCCAGGGAACGAGGTTTTTTGAGATTTTTCTGATTATTTTGATTTCTTGTTTTTGGATTTTTCAAAAAAGATTTAAGCGAAAGGCAAACTGGTCAAAATTGGGGATTTACAGGAATAAATAGATGATGTTCCCCAGTGGAGTCGCCATTATGTTATCACTCAGGTTGTTCCCTTTGACTCCCAAGGGAATACGGCCGAGGTAACCACAGACCAACTTTGGATTGCAGGTTCTAGCCAACCTGCAATCAGAGAGGGCTCTCTCTTTTAGATTTAGCTTTGTTGAAAAGGATTTTAGGCTAGGTTTTGAGTTCAGAGGGTTTTTGTTTTGTTTTGGGTGGGAAAATTTATGTCTTCAGACAGAGAGGCAAGGCATAGGCTGGGAGTTTCAAACCATTGGGCGTGGAGTCGAGGAGGAGAACTGCTGGTGCACTTCTTCAGTCACAAGAGAGGGAAAGTGGAGCCAGATAGTTGCGCATGAAACAGTATTTCAGGTTTAAGTGATGGAAAGAATGCTAAGTAATGAGAGGCAGTTAAGAATCTCTCAATCAGCTTAACAGATGGGGTAACAGAGCTCTACCTAGGGGCAGTAAAGAATCCCTAGATAATTGGCTAGCACAGGTGAATCGGGGTAAATATGAGCTCGGGGGAATTCACATTCATAACCAATTCATTCAGAGGAAAACATAAAGAAACCGCAGAAATTGAGCATAGAGTGTATTTAAACAAATTCTAAGCTATTCTTTCTTTCTGCTATCTAGATAGTGGTAAACAATAAACAGAGGTAAGATGCACTTATTGCTTCAGACTGCAGCACAAGAATTCCATCTTCATATCTCCAAAAACATTCATTTACAACAGACAGTTTGCTCTCCAAGCTTTCAGCAATCTTTGATTATAGAAAAACCCAGGTATACAAGGCGAGTCTCTAGTGAAAATTCTCAATTGTCCAACCCTTGTAACAATGTCGAGGGCCATATATATAGGAAAAAAAAAAACTCTCTACAACTGCTTTTATTACAACTTGACCTAAATAGGTCTGAAAGAAAGATGATTACTTGACCTAATCCTATCCAGAAATAAATGCAAAAAATATCTCGGGTTGCGCTCAGGGCTGCCTTATCCAAACTGAGTAAATGATGTAGTCCTTGGCAGCTTGGTGCAGTGTTTTTTGCAATAAATGTGTATGGCTTTCTACTTCTTTGCTGTCGGTGTGCATTTAAAGCTTTAACTGTGATTTGAGGGCAAGGATGGGCTTACGCCTCTTGATTTGACTTTCTGGGGGGCTCATCAATGTTTAGGTGCTTCGAGCCCCTAAAAAATCTTGACTGATACTCTTTGGCTCTTCTTCTTCCTCTGATACTCTTTGACAATAAACTGGGCCGCTGTTTTCCTTTGCTGTGGGTCTAATCACAAATTAATGGCCATTGTTCGGCCTCTGCTTCCTCTAGAACTGTCTTCTGCTCCTTCCGGCAAGCTTCGCGAAGAAAAATGCGTCATTCGGCGCCTTTCGGGCTTCCTGGGGCTGCAAAATGAAAATATACCCTAAAGATTCCCCATTTCGGCCTAAAAAATCCAGCGATGGTGCAAATCGCTCATCAAAAACTGCCTCAGAAACTGATTCCGGGGCTCCGAAGTGTGATTTTTGCTCCTTCGCGCCAAAAAGGTGATGATGATGTCAGCGATGGGACCTCGTATGGCGGGTGATGTCAGTGATGACATCAGCATGATGACGTGGCGGGATGACGTCAGCATGATGATGTCATCACGTACGGACGGTGACGTGGCAGGTACGACGGCTCTGATGATGTGGTAGGACACGTGGCGGGTGACTCAGCGGTACAGTGGCAGGAGGCCACGCAGGCAGATGACGTGTCATGTTGACTGGGCAGGGAGGTGACGCAGGCAGGTGACGTCACAAGGGAAATGGCGGTAAGCGGTTTTGGGCGCACCGCCTTAGCGCCTGGGTGGTTTTGGAGGGAGGGGCTCCGCCACACCCGAGAGCTTGACGCGTGGTGAGAGTACGGCGGTAATACCACCCATCTCTCGGACGCTAAGCTTCGTGCGGTTCAGGGATGGGAGGGCCCATCAGCCGTAGATCTGCGGGGCGGACAATCCAACGGCTGGCGGCGATGGTGAGTCGGCGGGGGTATACGGGCAGGGAATATGCACGGGATATTCTGAATTTAATAAAGCGCACGGGTGGGTTTAGACTTAGGGAAAGGCGGGGTTTGAATTTATATGGGCGGGTTAATGTATTTGCGTTCGGGACTTAGGGTAAGGGGTGAAACATGGGTTTAAAATGAGCGCGATTAATATTTTATGTACAAACTTTGGGTTAGGGGTGGAATAGAGGGATTTTTTAGGGTTTTAGGGCTAGGGAAGAGGCTGTTAGCATGACCAGGTGTCATCTAAACCCTGTTATGACTCGGATGGGCTAAAAACAGCCTCAGGTGGACCATTTTTTCCCGGACTTATAAAAATATGGCTATATTACCAGGGAGAGGATATTTTATATAGGGGGATTTTTATATACAAAGTTTTAGTAGGGGAAGGGGGAAAACTGATAGGGAGTTACATACTAGAGTTAGTAGTTAATATGGAGATGATAAGCAGGCGCCAAGGTCAAGGACCTTGGGCTAATTTTGGGGAAAAGATTTTGAAAAGAAATAAAATCCTTAAGTGAAGCAAATCTTCACCAAGGCAATATGATGCGGAGGATGATGGAACTAAGAGGAATCAAGCAGATCTTGACCTCTTTGGGGAAATTAGTAAGTGACTTAAGGAATTAGAAGAAGGGGAAGTTAGTGATGTCCACCTTTGAGCTCCTTTGAATGAAAACTGCCTCCACTGTGATCCGGAAAAATATACACTTAGTAACACAAAATTGATCATAAGTCATCTTTCTGCAACCTCTCAGCTACCTACCCAGCCTACTCACCTAACATTTTTTCTTCTTGTTTTTTGGTTTGGGTGCACTTAGACTTGCAAACCCAGTTTTACAATTTTTCTTTTGGACTGCCCTCCTATCTAAATCTACACTTATTTCTGCCAAGGGCCCAGATTAAGCAGTTGGGTCCCTTTGATTCTCTACCTATCTACAAATCTGCCAAGGTTAAACTGTTTGGTCAGATTTTATTCTCTATATTCTAAAACGGGAAATTGAAACCTAGGGAGACCAAGATTAGATTGTTTGGATCTCCCTTAAATGAGAACTCTTCAAAGCAGGAACTACTTATCAAAATTGGAATACAGCAGTGGCACTTGAACTAAGCATACTTCATGTCAGCTTGTGGAAATATGGAACACTGCAGCCTGCAAAGTATGACATATTTGGCATGTAAAAATGTCAATCATGAAAAATGAAACCCTGTTGCAACAGGAGGCTAACAGGATCTAAATGCCCCAGATCTAACAGCGAATATTGCACTCGATGGGAGACTGGATTTGGAGGGAGAAATAAGCTACAACACATAAAGGTTTGAATTCCAATTTGACCGCTGAGTTGGCGGATGAATCATTTCACAAAAGTAACTGAAATAACGAACCGTTCGCGGAAGAGCTGGCGCTCAGTTCGTGAGAGGACAAGTGGCCACCTCCTGTGAAACGTTACACAGTGGTGATGACACAGAAGCAGGGAATTCCAAGTGAACAAAGGCATGCGAACCGAACGGACGAAAGAGGAAGCGAATAGTCAAGGGACAGATTGGCTTTAAGCCATGGACAGATAGAGAACAAAACAGAGAGAAAAGACGAGAAGACAGTGAGATAGAAGAGATAGAACAGAGAGTAAAGCAAGAAGCAGAGAACAGAAGTCAAGCTGACCTGCAGAGTTAAGGCAGCATCGAGTAGATATAACCGAGAAGGCTTGAGAGGTTCAAGCAATCCTTGTGAGGATATTAGTCGGGAACTGAGTACTAGATTGGACTCATCCCATTAAGACTAGTTGAGGTCGAGACTTGCTAAGGGGGATTCTATGTACTATAGTGGCTTGGGGAATCCAAGTACCACCCTACTAAGCATCACCCATTCCAGGAGACTCAAATTGAGCTCCTCATTGTAAAAACTTTGCTTAAAGACACAATAAAAGGAGGCCACCAGTGAAAGCTGGACCAAGAGACGTAGCCCGGGAGGATTGGGTGAACTCCTTATTAAATTGTTGTGTTTTGCATTTGCTTGCTATGTTTCTCTTACTGTTTTCCGGTGTCTGTTTATTTTGCAATCTTATCGATTCGTTGCCTAAGATAATAGACACACACACCAGCACATGAGTCTATAATACCTACATTAATAAACTAAGATCACTCACAAGTGATTTTCATATCAATATCTCATGTACTCAAATGTTATTGTATTCAGTCCTCGCTCATGTTTTTTCCAGGCGCATTATGTATATGGGACACATTGTATTATTCTCTCGCTCATTTATGCCAGCATGTCATGTACCATTCAAAATGTATTTTATTGCTCAGTGTCATGTTTTTGTGCGCATCATTATTTTTGTACTAAGTTATCTCAACGGGTATAGGTATGCCTCCCCCGCCTCACTAAGATCCAGTACCACAACATAAAAGGAGACTTGCATTGGTCTCACCCCCTCTGTCACTATCCTCTTTCACTTCAGCTCCATTGGTCTCTCTTTCTCTCTCTCTCTCTCTCTCTCTCTCTCTCTCTTTCTAACTCCACTTCGTTGTCTAGTGATTATGTCCTTACAACGTACTTCAGTCATATGTTTTGCTCCTAACACTTGTACGTTGGGGGGAAATCTGTTATCACAAAAAATGATCATCTAGCCATAACGTACTAGATGGATCGAAGTACACCATGTAGGACCAATAATAACGTAAAATTGCTTTCACTATGAGAAATTACTTAATAAACCACATTTATTAAGTCATTTATTATTAAACCCATGAAGAATAATTAAATAAATCATTATTATTTAATTATCTTCTAGGAATGATTAATTAAACCATTGTTTAATTAATACTCCTTGTCACATTTGACTCAATTATGAGAAATAAATAGATAAATCATTAATGATCTTATTTTTCTCTAGGAGTAATTAATTAATCACTAATTAGTTATTATTCATTGTTAAGTTTGACAAAATCCCTTAGGAATAATTAAATAATCATTATTTGTTTATTATTCCTTAACCATATTCCTTAAGATGATAAATAAATCATTTATTTATTTATTATTTATAAATAAAAGTTTAAATACTTTTCCCTCCAACCAAATATAATAAATATTCCAAATGGTTAATTCTAGAATGGGGTTAATAAAATTTTATTATTGCTCATTATTCGAGGATAACCTAATATTTTGTTATAAATAGAAGGGTTTTTCATTTATTCTTCACTTTTGATCATTTTCATTGTTGCACTCATTGTTGCAGCTTTAGTTATTATCACTCATCATTTTCTTTTCCATTTGAGTTCTCATTTAGCTCAAACATTTTTTTTGATGGGTTTTACACATTATAGAGGAGAGAGACTCTACAAAAGCTGAAGACAATTGAGGATAGCCAAGAACCCATCCCATATAGGTGGGCTGGTAACATTATTTGTTCCCTTCACAGGTGTTGTTTAATAAAACATATTCTTTATATATCCGGTTTCCATTCGATTATTGGAGTTATTTGTGCTTATTTTACTATTCCATTTTGTTGTTTAACTATGATTGTGGCATAGATCAAGGCTTTGCTAGGTTTTATTTCTATCATTTGTTGCAAATCTACAATGTTTAGCAGCCATTTATATCATTAGGACTGTTTGTCATCTATATTATATAGTGGTGTCTTTTCGTACACCTTCGAGAAGAAAACACAATAACAACTATGCTTCTAGAATGTACTTTTTATTTTTACTTTCTTGAAGTTTATAGTGGCAAACAGAGCGCATCTCTGCGTTGTTCTCAAAGTTAATTCCAGCGAATGCGTGGCAAAAGCTAGAAAAATCAGCGCAGGTGAAACTTAACAAGGTGTGACAGCTATTTTCCCCAAATTTCTCAACTACTTCAAGACATTTTGGGTTGTTTGGCTTCTAAGGGAGTTCATTCAAACATGTTCACGAATGGTAAAAAGACCCATAAACTGATCAAGTGTCATGGCGACAGATTGACATGTAACAGAATCTCTCCACATAATCCTCCAAGCTTTCTTCTTCTTTTTATTTCATCTTGAATATTTCTTCCCTCAAGTCCTTGGTTCGACAATAGTCCTAATATTTTGACGGAAAGGCAATTTTCATCTCCCCCCATGTCAGATAGTAGTAGAGCCCAGTCCCATGAACCATCTCAATGATGCTCCCTTTAGAGTAGCAGGGAACAATTTCAGCTTCTGAGAATCTAAAGCGTAATCCTAGCTCCTACACAGGATATCAAATTCAAAAAAGAATGTATTAGGATCTTCTATAATCATTCCTTGAAAAGATGGAAGAGCTGATAAGGGAATGTTTTTCATGGGAGCTTCGCCCCTTATATCGCTTATTAGGAATTCAAAGGTGGTAACAGTGGCATCATTCCTTGTATTATCATTGTTATTATTTTTATTGCCTTCCATTATAGATTCCCTTGTTTCTTGTTTTGATGAGTCCCCTCCCAAAGATGATGATTGTATAGGTTGCTCTAGGGCTGACTGTTTCACAGCACTACATGAATTTGGGTATTGATAAGTAAAAGAGTGTTTTTCTAGTTCTGGCTCTAAGTGCTCCCCATTGGTTTCCCCTTGGCCTTCAGACCCAAAGTCCTAGCCACTAGTTTCTTTGTGTTGTTCTCGAATTGAATCTATAGTCTCAAGAGTATATATACTAGTTTAAGGGTGATGAGGCCCTAAGACAGAGGAACCAAATGCTTCTGACCTGAATATGGGAGTAATAGCTTTCTGTGGTCTTGTTTTTCTTATATACCTCTGTGAATTTGGTTGTTCTCTCTCTACTTTTGAAATTAATTCTTGAATGAATGTTTTCCCCCTAAATCTGTGATTTTCTTATTTGTGTTATGACCTATTTTCATGTAGGTTTATTAGAGTTATTATGTTTCGTGACTCTTATGTTCATACACTCTACACATGGGCCCTATATGTAATCATTTCACACTCTAAGTGCCTCAGTCATTACAATGGTTAGCCCACTCAAGTATGTTATAGAAATGCGCAGGTTCTTACCTCTCGTCTTACCGCCCAATGTTTATAAGACTGAGGACACTTCTAAAAAAGAAAAAAAAGAAATTCAAAAGTTAACACACCCTAAGTGTTCTAATGATCATAGTGGTGAGCCCACTCAGGTATATTAGAGCGATGAGCATGTTCTTACCTCTCGTCTTACCACCCAACACCTGTGCACTATAAACACTATACTAAAAAAACACATTGGCTGACTGTATCGTCAACTGCCTTCCCCGACAATGGTGCCAAAATGTTGTGTCGGTTTAATCATTGTTTAATTTTACTGAACTGCACTGAGAATGGAATTCAAATGCAACATATTGTTCCATATACTCCACAACAAAATGGTGTAGCTGAAAGGAAGAATCGCACCTTAAAGGAAATGGCTAATTGTATGCTACAATCTAAAGGACTTGGTCTTAGTTTTTGGGCAGAAGCAATTAACTGTGAAAATTACATAATAAATCGCACTCCTACTAAGGCTTTAAAGAATATCACTCCAGAAGAAGCATGGAGCTCAATCAAACCAGATGTAAGTCACTTTCGTGTTTTTGGAAGTGAAGCGTGGGCCCATATTCCAGATGAAAAGCATAAAGCTTTAGAACCTAAGAGTGAAAAATGTACTTTTGTTGGATATTCTGAAGATGTCAAAGGCTATAGACTTATTCCATTTAAGTCCAAAAATGTTATCATTAGAAGAGATGTAAAATTTGATGAAAATATATCGGCCTGCGAGCCTAGTCCGGCGGTTGTGCCACCTCTCCCTATCTCTTCTACTTTTGAAAACATTTCTTCTTCAGATGATGAAAGTGAGGATGAAAATCCTCCCCCACCATCTCAGGATCTTCCTTCAGCTCCTCAGCTTCCAAAATGGGTTCGTGCTACTCGAGATGCAGCAGGTGATCTTGCCGGTGATCCTACAGATCAGCGACGCACACGTTCTCAGTTCGAGAGAGCCTCTTCTTTACTGGCTCAAGCTCCAGTAAATTATGATCCTGACACCTTTGCAGAAGCTTCAGGCCATCCAGATTGGGAAGCATCTATGAATGAAGAATATCATTCATTGTTGGCAAATGATACATGGGATCTTGTTCCTCTACCAAAGGGACGAAAACTTGTTAGATGCAAATGGTTTTACAGAACCAAGTATGGACCAGATGGGAAAGTTGATAAGCATAAAGCTCGTCTTGTTGCTAAAGGTTTTTCACAGGTTGAAGGCATTGACTACACTGAAACCTTCTCCCCTGTTGCCAAAATGAACTCTATCTGCCTTGTTCTTTCCCTTGCTGCCTCTTTCAAATGGGAAGTCCATCAAATGGATGTTAAATCTGCCTTCTTGCATGGGGACTTGCATGAAGAAATCTATATGGAACAACCCATTGGCTTCATACAAACAGACTCTAGCCTTGTATGTCGACTTAAGAAATCCCTTTATGGTCTCAAGCAAGCTCATCGGGCTTGGTATGCCAAAATGGATAGCTTTCTTTTAGAATCTGGCTTTTCTAGGTGTCATTCTGACAATACTGTCTAAACCAAGAAAGTGGGCAACTCTCTTATCATCCGTGTTCTTTATGTTGATGATCTTATCCTTACTGGTAGTGATCCCAACCTTATAAACCATGTGAAGTCTAGCCTTAAAAGGAAATTTGAAATGACAGACTTAGGACACTTACACTATTTTCTCGGTCTTCAAGTCTTGCAATCCAAGGAGGGTATTTCCCTTTCCCAGTCCAAGTATGCTTGTGATATTCTACGTCATTTTCACATGGAAGACTGTAAGCCAGCCCCTTCTCCCTTTTAGTCTGGAGTCAAACTTTCAGTCACTTGTACTTCTCCTGAAGTTGATGCTACATTATACCGTCAACTTGTAGGAAAACTCTTGTATCTAACTCATACTCGTCCTGACCTTTCCTTTGTTGTTGGTCTTGTTGCTCGGTTTATGCAAAACCCACGTGAAAGTCATTGGAAAGCAGCTAAAAGAATACTTCGTTATGTTTGAGGTACAATTCAGTTTGGGATTCATTACAGTGCCGAAGCATCTCCTCTATTGGTTGGTTTCACTGATTCCGATTGGGCTGGTGACCCTGATGATCGGAAGTCTACTGTCGGTTATGTGTTCACTCTTGGTTCAGGACCTATCACATGGGCTTGCAAGAAACAAGGTGCCATTTCTCTTTCATCAGCAGAAGCAGAGTATCGTGGTGCCGTAGAAGCTAGTAAGGAAGCCTTGTGGCTTCGTCAGATCCTGTCAGAGTTTGGCTTTGAGCAGCAGCATCCGACTACACTTTGGTGTGATAATCAAAGTGCAATTCAGCTATGCAAAGATCCAGTCCAACATCAGCGCAACAAACACATTGAACTGCACATGCACTTCATCAGAAAGCTCATTCACGACCATGTTCTTGAAGTGCAATATTGTTCAACAGATGATCAAGTTGCAGACATCTTCACAAAGGCTCTCACAGAGGCGAAGTTCACTAAACTTCGATTTATGGTTGGAGTTCAGGAAGTTGTCACTAAGGGGGGATAGGCTCTAGTGCCTCCTTCCTTCTCCTATTGTGTCATATTTGTAAATCCTTCAATCCTATCCCAAGTTGTTCTTAAGGGGGGATGTTAGGATATTCCGACACATAGGAAATAGTTAAGTACAACTTGGTCTAGTATAGAGTTAGGTATAGAGTTAGGTAAAGTGTGTTTCTTTACCGTTGTACATTTTGTAACTTACAATCCGACGGTCACGATATGTAGTGATCCGACGGTTCATTCTCTCCTCGGTATTACCGACACTTGATCCGTGGCTTGACACCCGATTGGTCCATGAATTCTATTTAAAGCGCATGGAGGGTCATTTGTAGGGAAATCCGTGCATGAGAGAAACATATGTAAATTTTCATTCTTTTATTAATAAATTGCCTGAAGTGGCCGCGTTGGCTCAGGCCATGGACTGTTTCCCTCTTTGAGGGTTTTAACCACGTCAAAAATATTGGTGTATTGATCTGCGATCTGGTTGTGAGCGGTGTCCTTTGGTGTTCTGTCTGAGGAACTTACCCTGTAAATTCCTACACATTTAATTATCAACCAGGGTAGGTTTGTTTATTTCAAAGGTGTCTGCACTATCTGTGCCGATACATAACAACTAGGGAAAGAAATGGAAGAAAATGTCATTGAACACAATTGAAAAACTTAAAGCACTCATGAAGAAATTAAAAAGACGCTATAAAGGAATGAAATTCACTCATCACAATTCATGTTTTTCTCAAAGAACAGGCGTGCCACACATCATTAGTAAAATTGTATCAGCTGATTAAATATTATAGTTCTAACCAATCCTGTGTAACAACATATAATGAATCTAAAAATAGAAGTGCATCAGTACTACAATTCATACAACAACATTAATAAATCACACTTAAAGGAAAGATAAACCAAACAACTAATTTACTACTACTGCAATCCCTGCTAAAGAGGAGGGCCCTTCCTCCCTGGAAGGGCACAAGAATGAAATGGAAACTAGTTAAAACTCAACACAGAATATGTATGAACATCACCAGAAGTGTTTTGTATTAAAAATAACAGGAAATTAAAAGATCAAAATGTCGTTGTTTTTCCTGTGTTCTCGTTCCCTTTTCATGGAACCGAACCTTTTTATAAAGTTTACAAGGAAATTAGGAAATAAATCAGTCATGAGAATCTCACAATTCTCATGTTGATTGACATTAAGAGAAAAATAGAAAGAGTTACAAAAAAATTTCCAATAAAAGACCAATTCAAGTTACAGCATCTCCACAGTCATAATTGTTGAGATCCTTTGACCGTCCATAGATAGTTCATGATTCTTGACAACTGTCTTTGAAGACAACAACCACGGTCTTTGGCAGTTGCGGTGTAACAACAAATTGAGGTGTAAAAACAACTCGAGATGTAACAGAAACTCGAGGTGTAACAACAAAAATTCAGACTGTAACAGCAAATCCTCGAAGTGTAATAGCAAGTGACAACAACAGTTGCTCATCCTTAGTCCTTAGTCGTAGGCAACACCTGAAAGAAAAATAACCAGAGAACTTCTCCATAATTACCTTGGTTAGCCATCTCAAAAAGACATCACTTCATTCAATATTTAACAAAATATGGAAAAATAATGTTGAGAAAGAATCTCTCTTATAACCAGGGAAAATGGTAACCGGCACATAAATTTCATGGGTTTATAGAGAGAAAATGATCAAAATGGGGAAATAGGTGTCTAATATATGCTTAAAAATTGCACCCAATACCTACCACTGACTTTTCCTTTGGTCTTGGGACCACTTCCCAAACACTATTTCTGATAATGGAGTCATACTCCTCTACCATGGCATCAACCCGTACTAGTTGCTGCACTGCTTCTTCGAATGAGGATGGCTTAGTCTCTACAAGCTCACTCATTAGATCCATGCAATAATATGTCAACTTCTCTGGTGCGCTTCCTTCCATCTCTAGATGTATCTGCTTTAGTGGAAGTCTCCATTCTCTCTACCTCTACTTGTGGCTGCTCCACAACTTCCTGAGGTTCCTCCTTTGGAGCCAAAATCTCCTGCTCTAAATGTAACTGAAACTCCCTCTCAAGGGAACATCTCATTGCCTTCTCCTCATATGTTATGAAACCAACTCACAAAAAGATAGAAAAGATAGTTGAACGCCTTAGAATTCAGCCTCTTCGAGGGGGCAACCTCCTTCACATTACACAAATGAACAATTCTTCGATGATTCAAATGACAAACCTCCTTTCTATATATAGGAGTCTAAGGGGTCACAATATAACCAAGCTGACCTAACAATAATAATATAATGGCACAAAAATAACGATAGAGGGATTCTATGGGGCATAGTAATAACAATATGGGGACAATAGGGGCACAAGAATATTAATAAGGGATACAACTACAATAGTAATGGGGGCATCACTAGTATTATAGGGACCTAACATGCCCCTCTCCTTCAAAAAAAGTGTTGTCCTCAACGCTTGAGTAGTTCTAGATGCTTCTGTATAAAATTGTCATCCTCCCATGTGGAATATTCAACGGATAAGTTCTTCCACTTGATGAGATAATCTGAAATGGATCGATTTCGTAGCTGTCGAGTTATTGTTTCTATGATTGCTTCCGATTCCAATATAATTTTTCCTTCCTCGTCAAGTTTTGGAAATACTGTTTGAACTGGGAGCTTGTCGCATATAACCTTCTTTAAACATGAAACATGGAAAACTGGGTGCACTCGAGAAGCTGCAAGAAGCTCCAATTTGTATGCCATAGTACCAATCTTTTGCAACACCTTGTACGGACCATAATACTTTGGTGATAATTTATTATCCTTCTTAGCTTACTTGAGGGACATTTGTTTATATGGTTGTAGCTGTAGGATTACCTAGTCACCTACATCAAAACTTCTTTCACAACGATGTTGATCTGCCTGTTGTTTCATTCTATTCTGCACCAACACGAAGTTATCCTTTAAGAGTTGGAGAACTTGTTGATGCTCGATGTGATGTTCCACTGCTTGAACCTTAGAATTTTCTCTTAAATATGATGTGATGGATGGTGGTTAATATCCATAAATTGCCATAAACGGGGTCATTTTTGTTGCAGTATGGAAGGAAGTGTTATACCACCATTCAACCAGAGGCAACCATTTGACCCATTGTGTCTGTTTATCATATACAAAGCAACGAAGATATCCTTCCAAACATTTGTTTACTATCTTAGTTTTCCCATCAGATTGAGGATGATAAGATGAGCTATGAGCTAACTGAGTACCAAGACAAGAAAATAATTCTGTCCAAAAATTTCCAGTAAAAATGGGATCTCTGTCACTTACAATAATCTTTGGGTTTCCATGTAGCTTTTGAATTGTTTCCATAAATGCAGTCGAAATTGTATTGGCTTTAAATGGATGTGATAATGCACAAAAGTGTGCAGACTTGGTAAGTCTATCAACTACCACCATGATGACACTCTTTCCCTTAGACTTGGGTAAACCTGTGATAAAATCCATTGAAACCTCCTCCCAACATTGGCTTGGAATGGATAAAGGTTGTAATAGACCTGGTGTCTTAATTGTTTCAGCTTTATTTTGTTGGCAAACCAAACATTCCGCCACAAACTTTTGAATATCCGATTTAAGGCCATCCCAAAAAAATTCCTTCTTAACCCTGTGGTAAGTTTTTAAAAATCCTGAGTGCCCTCCTAAGGGAGAAGCGTGCAATTCCAAAAGAATATTTTGTTTGAGTTGGGAATTATTACAGAGGTATAAGCGATCTTTATACCATAACGAATCATTTTTCTAGCTAAATGTATCAGATGTACTGGAATCTTGTTGTAACTTTTGTATAAGTGCCCACACTTCTTCATCATTCTTCCATTCCTCCCTTGCCTCATTTATCCAATCTGGTTGGATAATAGAAATGGCGCACAACAATGCTTCCATATCCTCATCCTTTCTTGAGAGTGCATCTGCCACAACATTTTGCTTCCCTTTTATGTAGATGATTTCAAAGTCATAACCAAACATCTTTGTGACCCATTTTTGTTGTTCTTCAGAGGATAATCTTTGTTCTAAAAAGTATTTAAGGCTATCATGATCTGTTTTTACCTTGAAGTGTCTTCCCATTAGGTAGGGTTGCCATTTCTTAAGTGCATGTAGTATTTCCAACATTTCCTTCTCATAAATAGTTGTGTGTAAATACTTTCCCTTGATTGGACGACTTTCGAAAGCAATGGGTCTTTCATCTTGCATTAAAACAGCACCAATTCCATTTCCTGAAGCATCACATTCCAATATAAAGGTTTTTGTGAATTCTGGTGCATCTAAGTCTGGTGCTTGGCACATTGCCTCTTTAAGATGTTCGAAGGCCTTTGTTGCTTCTGGAGTCCATGAAAATGCATCTTTCTTCAATAATGTTGTTAGAGGTGCTGCTATTTTCCCATAATTCTTAATAAACTTGCGATAATACCCTGTCAACCCGAGAAATCCTCGCAAATGCTTTATGGATGTGGGGATTTTCCATTCCTTAATGGCTTTAATTTTTCTAGGGTTTACCTTAACTCCTTCATGAGTGTTAGGATATTCCGACACATAGGAAATAGTTAAGTACAACTTGGTCTAGTATAGAGTTAGGTATAGAGTTAGGTAAAGTATGTTTCTTTACCTTGTACATTTTGTAACTTACAATCCGACGGTCACGATATGTAGTGATCCGACGGTTCATTCTCTCCTCGGTATTACCGACACTTGATCCGTGGCTTGACACCCGATTGGTCCATGATTTCTATTTAAAGCGCATGGAGGGTCATTTGTAGGGTAATCCGTGCATGAGAGAAACATATGTAAATTTTCATTCTTTTGTTAATAAATTCCCTGAAGTGGCCGCGTTGGCTCTGGTCGTGGACTGTTTCCCTCTTTGCGGGTTTTAACCACGTCAAAAATACTGGTGTATTGATCTGTGATCTGGTTGTGAGCGGTGTCCTTTGGTGTTCTGTCTGAGGAACTTACCCTGTAAATTCCTACATGGTATCAGAGCTATTTGAGGGCCGCGTCCGTTGGTGATCCAAATCTGAAGCCGGTAGAACTGCATCCGACTGTCATTTCCTAGATCTACTATTTCTGACTGCTTTCGGGCCGAGAGGACTACTCTGTTGTGTTGGGAGCATCTGTTCCAGTGAGGAACCCCTTTCGTTTCATGCGAAAAGGTTTCTGGTAGCCCTAGCTGCGTCATTTTTAAGATCTGGAGGTATACAGTGTTTATTTGCAGTTTACAGTTATTTTCTCTCTGTTTATTTCGGTTTCGGTTTATTTAGCCTTTTTTATTACCGGATCTATACCTTTCATTTCTGCGTATGCTCTTTGCCTTGTGACTCTGTGTGATCTGGGCAAATCAGAAACAGAAAGGAAGGATTTTTCTCATGCGTATGCTCTTTTCCCTGCACCTTAGTGTGATCTCGGAAAATCATAAACATTGAGGAAAATATTTAGTTTCCGGCTAAAGCTAACTTTGAGCCGCAAGGTTCATTTTTGAAAATATTTAGTTTTTCGGCTAAAGCTAACTTCGAGCCGCAAGGTTCGTTTTTCTTGTATGTCCGTGTTGGGTTTTGTGTTTTTTTGTTTTGTAGGGAAAAAGAGCCTTCTCAAAGCAAGCACGCAACCCAAAGCATCAACCCCCCCCCCCCCCCCCCTCTCTCTCTCTCAAATTTTTTGTATAACTCAATTGGTTCAAAGCTATTCTAAGAGAGTAGAGGTCTTGGGTTCAAGTCTCCATTTTTTGGGGGCGGATTTTTTCATTTCTGCACATTCTCGCACTTCTTCGACGATTTCATCAACATTTTTCAAAAAGCCATAACTTCTTCATCCGGAAGCCGTTTTCAGAGCCGTTTTTTTTTAAACCAGCCTAATTTTTCGAGATCTATCCATTGGAACACTTATTTTCAGCATCTTTAGCTTCAGTTTCCGTTGAAATGGAAAGTCAATACCAAGTTACCCTTGACAGCACCAACTACTTCCAATGGTTGTCCTACATTGAGGATTTACTTAGAAGTAAAGGTCTCTACAGAATAGCCTCAGGCCAAGAAAAGAAACTGAAGGATGAAGATAAGGCTGCTAAATGGGAAAATAGGCAAGATCAAGCACGTGGATTGATAGGGACGTCTATTTCTCCAGATCATAGATTCCATATTGCAGAACTTGATACTCCTGATGAAGCAATGAAACAAATCAATAAAGTTTTTGGGATTAAAAATGAACTTAGAGCCCATCAACTTGAAAATGAGTTGCTTACATTGGACCCTAATAATTTTTCTTGTATTGAAGATTTCTTGTCCAAGTTCAAGACCCTTAGATATCTCTTGGAAGGTGTTAAGGTTAAGAAAGAAGATAGTAACCTTATCTATTCCATTCTTACTAAGTTGGGACCAGCCTACTCTGTGTTTGTTTCCACCTTCCATTCTACAAGAGAAGCCTTCATTTCTCAAGGAACAGACTACAAGTCCCCTTCCTTTGACTCTTTTTGTGATTCTTTAATAAGAGAACAAGAAAAACTCTTACACCTTTGTCTTCTTAATCTTGGAAACTCTTCCAAGAAAGCGTTAGCCGCCCAGCAGCAACCAAATTCAAAGAATCCTAAGAAGTCATATCCTAAAAAGAATGGTCCTAAACCAAACAAGGGTCCTAAGCAATTTCAACCCCAAAATGAAAAATATTTTCTACAAAATGATAAGACAAATAAAAACAAAGGGAAGAAGACTGATAGACATTGCAATTTTTGTAATCGAGATGGCCACTTAGAATCAAAATGCTTTGAGAAGATGGAAGCCTTGGAAGCAGCAATGAAGAAGCATAACATCCATTTGGGGCAATCTTCAACTTCAACTTCATCTTCAGGAATGGCACTTTCTGCATGTGGTTGTCAAGCATCTCGGTCTGGCTATGCATTAAATGTATCTTCTTCTCATTCTCATGAGTGGCTCATTGATTCTGGAGCTTCTTATCACATGGCCAAAAACAAAGCCATGTTTTCTTCTTTAAATGATTGTAACACCAAAAATATATATGTTGGTGATGATAGATCTCTTAGTGTTGTAGGGACTGGAACTGTTCATCTAGACAATGGTCAGTTTAATGATGTATTATGTGTTCCCACCTTATCCTGCAACCTTCTATCTGTATATCAGATAACTCATTCAGGTGAAGGTAAAATTGTTGAATTTTCACCTCATGATGTTGTAATCAAGGACTTAAGAGATCCTAAACAGATTTTGGCTACTGGCATTGCTGATGATTCTACAAGGTTGTATAAGTTTCACAACTTTGGGTCATCAAATCTTCCCTCAGTATTTGTTGCTCATAACGATGAAGTGAGCAAACTTTGGCATGAGTGATTTGGTCACTTAAACTAACGCTCCCTTCAGCATCTATGTAAAGAAAATATGGTGACAGGTCTTCCTATGGTATCTTGCAGAGATGGTGTTTGTTCCGGATGTGTACTCAGAAAACATCATTGGGACAGTTTTGAAAAACGTGCCTCTTGGCACGCCTCAGCCCCTTTACATCTTGTGCATAGTGATTTATGTGGTCCACTTCCTATTGTTTCATTTTCTGGCTGCAAGTATTTCTTAACTTTCATTGATGATTTCTCCAGACGCACTTGGGTAACTTCTTAAAACTCAAGAGTGAAGTATTTAACACATTTTTGGCCTTCAAAGCCTTTGTTGAAAAACAATCTGGACATCAAATTCTTAAGCTAAGATCTAATAATGGCGGAGAATATGTTAAAAACACATTCATCAACTTTTGCACTGAGAATGGAATTCAAATGCAACATATTGTTCCATATACTCCACAACAAAATGGTGTAGCTGAAAGGAAGAATCGCACCTTAAAGGAAATGGCTAATTGTATGCTACAATCTAAAGGACTTGGTCTTAGTTTTTGGGAAGAAGCAATTAACTATGAAAATTACATAATAAATCGCACTCCTACTAAGGCTTTAAAAAATATCACTCCAGAAGAAGCATGGAGCTCAATCAAACCAGATGTAAGTCACTTTCGTGTTTTTGGAAGTGAAGCGTGGACCCATATTCCAGATGAAAAGCATAAAGCTTTAGAACCTAAGAGTGAAAAATGTACTTTTGTTGGATATTCTGAAGATGTCAAAGGCTATAGACTTATTTCATTTAAGTCCAAAAATGTTATCATTAGAAGAGATGTAAAATTTGATGAAAATATATCGGCTTGCGAGCCTAGTCCGGTGGATGTGCCACCTCTCCCTATCTCTTCTACTTTTGAAAACATTTCTTCTTCTTCAGATGAAAGTGAGGATGACAATCCTCCCCCACCATCTCAGGATACTCCTTCAGCTCCTCAGCTTCCAAAATGGGTTCGTGCTACTCGAGATGCAGCAGGTGATCTTGCCGGTGATCCTACAGATCAGCGACGTACACGTTCTCAGTTCGAGAGAGCCTCTTCTTTACTGGCTCAAGCTCCAGTAAATTATGATCCTGACACTTTTGCAGAAGCTTCAGGCCATCCAGATTGGGAAGCATCTATGAATGAAGAATATCATTCATTATTGGCAAATGATACATGGGATCTTGTTCCTCTACCAAAGGGACGAAAACTTGTTAGATGCAAATGGGTTTACAGAACCAAGTATGGACCAGATGGGAAAGTTGATAAACATAAAGCTTGTCTTGCTGATAAAGGTTTTTCACAGGTTGAAGGCATTGACTACACTGAAACCTTCTCACCTGTTGCCAAAATGAACTCTATCCGCCTTGTTCTTTCCCTTGCTGCCTCGTTCAAATGGGAAGTCCATCAGATGGATGTTAAATCTGCCTTCTTGCATGGGGACTTGCATGAAGAAATCTACATGGAACAATCCATTAGCTTCATAAAAACAGACTCCAGCCTTGTATGTCGGCTTAAGAAATCCCTTTATGGTCTCAAGCAAGCTCCTCGAGCTTGGTATGCCAAAATGGATAGCTTTCTTTTAGAATCTGGCTTTTCTAGGTGTCATTCTGACAATATTGTCTACACCAAGAAAGTGGGCAAGTCTCTTATCGTTCTTGTTCTTTATGTTGATGATCTTATCCTTACCGGAAGTGATCCCAACCTTATAAACCATGTGAAGTCCAGCCTTAAAAAGAAATTTGAAATGACAGACTTAGGACACTTACATTATTTTCTCGGTCTTCAAGTCTTGCAATCCAAGGAGGGTATTTCCCTTTCCCAGTCCAAGTATGCCTGTGATACTCTACGCCATTTTCACATGGAAGACTGTAAGCCAGCCCCTTCTCCCTTCCAGTATGGAGTCAAACTTTCAGTCACTTGTACTTCTCCTGAAGTTGATGCTACCTTATACCGTCAACTTGTAGGAAAACTTCTGTATCTAACCCATACTCGTCCTGACCTTTCCTTTGCTGTTGGCCTTGTTGCTCGGTTTATGCAAAACCCACGTGAAAGTCATTGGAAAGCAGCTAAAAGAATACTTCGTTATGTTCGAGGTACAATTCAGTTTGGGATTCATTACAGTGCCGAAGCAGCTCCTCTATTGGTTGGTTTCACTGATTCCGATTGGGCTGGTGACCCTGATGATCGGAAGTCTACTGTCGGTTACGTGTTCACTCTTGGTTCAGGACCTATTACATGGGCTTGCAAGAAACAAGGTGCCATTTCTCTTTCATCAGCAGAAGTGGAGTATCGTGGTGCCATAGAAGCTAGTAAGGAAGCCTTGTGGCTTCGTCAGATCCTGTCAGAGTTTGGCTTTCAGCAGCAGCATCCGACTACACTTTGGTGTGATAATCAAAGTGCCATTCAGCTATGCAAAGATCCAGTCCAACATCAACACAGCAAACACATTGAACTGCACATGCACTTCATCAGAAAGCTCATTCATGACCATGTTCTTGAAGTGCAATATTGTTCAACAGATGATCAAGTTGCAGACATCTTTACAAAGGCTCTCACAGAGGTGAAGTTCACTAAACTTCGATTTATGGTTGGAGTTCAGGAAGTTGTCACTAAGGGGGGATAGGCTCTAGTGCCTCCTTCCTTCTCCTATTGTGTCATATTTGTAAATCCTTCAATCCTATCCCAAGTTTTTCTTAAGGGGGGATGTTAGGATATTCCGACACATAGGAAATAGTTAAGTACAACTTGGTCTAGTATAGAGTTAGGTATAGATTTAGGTAAAGTGTGTTTCTTTACCTTGTACATTTTGTAACTTACAATCCAACGGTCACGATATGTAGTAATCCGATGGTTCATTCTCTCCTCGGTATTACCGACACTTGATCCGTGGCTTGACACCCGATTGGTCCATGATTTCTATTTAAAGCGCATGGAGGGTCATTTGTAGGGTAATCCGTGCATGAGAGAAACATATGTAAATTTTCATTCTTTTATTAATAAATTGCCTGAAGTGGCCGCGTTGGCTTAGCCCGTGGACTGTTTCCCTCTTTGAGGGTTTTAACCACGTCAAAAATACTGGTGTATTGATCTGCGATCTGGTTGTGAGCGATGTCCTTTGGTGTTCTGTCTGAGGAGATACAATATTACCCAGATATTCCACCTCTTGTACTCCAAAGAAACATTTGGATCTTTTTGCTTATAATTGTTTCTCCTCCAATAGTTGTAGCACCCTGTCAACATGTTCAACATGGTCCTTCCAAGACTTGTTGTAGATTAGTATATCATCAAAAAATACTAACACAAATTTTCTAAGGAAGGGTTTGAAAATGGAATTCATCAAACCTTGAAATGTAGAAGGTGCATTGGTAAGGCCAAAAGGCATGACCAAAAATTCATAGTGACCCTCATGAGTTCTAAATGCTGTTTTCGGAATGTCTTCAGTCTTCATTCTGATTTGATGATATCCTGAACGAAGATCCAACTTTGTGAAGTAGATTGATCCATGCAATTCATCCAATAATCCATCAATGACAGGAATGGGAAACTTATCTTTAATAGTGAGCTTGTTGAGCTCCCTATAATCCGAGCACATGTGCCATGATCCATCCTTCTTGTGCACCAATACTACTGGAGCGTAGAAAGAACTTTGGCTCGGTTGAATTATACCAGCCTCTAGCATTTCTGCAACCATACGTTCAATTTCACTCTTTTGGGCATAGGGATATCTGTACGGCCTGATGTTTGGAGGAACACTTCCTGGAATCAAATGAATAGCATGATCATGATTACGAATAGGTGGGAGACCTTTGGGAGTCTCAAATACCTTAGAATGATTGTCCAAGACTTTTTGGACATCTGGAGAAATAGATGATTTCGATGTGGATACATCTAGTGAACATAATTGTGCAATTACACCTCATTGTTCCTTTTTTATAAGATTTGTCATACCATTAGAGCTAATTATCTTTCCTGGTTTCCCTGCAATACCCCTTAATTCAACTTCCTTTCCTTCCGCATAAAATATCATGAAAATTTCTTGAAAGTTAAAAGCTATTGTACCCAAGGATTGTAGCCATTGGACTCCTAGTACAACATCAACACCTCCATTGGAATGGAAAGCATTGGACTATTCAATACATATTCTCCCATGGATAGCTTGATGTTATGGCACTTTCCAGAGCAATTTATCGTTCCTCCATTTGCAACCATCACTTGACACTCTGGTGCTGGATATAGGAAGCAATTCAATTCTTTTGCTATCTTACAATGAATAAAATTGTGGGTACTTCCTAAATCAATCAACAGTATTACCTTTTTCTTCTTGATATGTCCTTCTATCTTGATGGTTTGAGGAGTGGTAATTCTAGCCAATGCATTACAAGATATGGTCGGATTCGTTTCTTCTTTATCTAGGCTTTGTTCCTGGAGTATATCCTCTTCTTTTGACCTTTCTTGTTCCTTTTCTTCTTCCTCTTCACAATCTATGTAGAATAATTTCTTCTCAGCACACTTATGACCTTTATTGTATTTGCTATCACAACCGTAACAAAGCACTTTTTCTCTTTTTTCTTCCAATTTTTGTGGTGTCAGCCTTATAGGTTGTGGAAGGCTAGGGGAAACAACAGTTCCATCTTTATAGTTGTGAGTCGTAGGCTTCCTGGTTGGCATAATTTTGCTTTCTATTTTTCTTGCTAACCTGAATGCCTTCTCCAATGAATCAGGTTCCCAAAGGTGAACATCATGTTGGATATTATCCTTTAAAAATCCCTATGAACACATCAATCCTATGCTCCTTTGGAATATCTTTTACCCTTATGTTCAATTTTTGGAACTCCTCAATGTGCTCCATCATTGAACCCTTTTGTTTGAGACTTATCAATTAGCTAAAAAAGGTGTTTTTTTTTGTATCCTCATAATGTGTTGTCATTTCTTCCGTAAAAATTGCCCAAGTGACAATTTGTTTACGAGAGCAAAACCATCGATACCATACAAACTGATTTGGTTCCAAATATAAAGTTGCAATATGTACCTTTTGTGTGTTTTGCACATTATGGAGATCGAAAAATTGCTCCATCTGTAGTATCCATGTTGCAGGATCCTTGCCATCAAACTTCCTCATATCGATTTTTGGAATATGGTGGGTCATCGATCCAACATTAGAGTCTATGAAATCATGATTAACATTTCTTTTGTTCTCATCAAGAGTTTCCATTACTACCCTTTCACCATTAGTGACCATTTCTTGTAGCAACTTATTCAAATTTATCTTCAATTCTTCCATCTTAACATCCATGCCATCCATCTTAGCGTCCATGCCATTCATCTTAGCTTCCATACCATTCTTTAAACCATCCATCTTAGCTTCCACATCTTTCTTTAAACCATCCATCTTAGATTCTGTTACTTTTTGTGCGAGTGACATTTGTTGCACTTGGTCTCGTAATTTTGATATATCATGCTGCATTTCTTCCTCTTCTTCATGAGTCATGCTAGAGCTTTCAGGTTGCTTACTAAGTGTTTGCATTTTCTTTCCTCAGGGCATCAATTATCGATAATAATGCCTAACTATGCCCTTTGAATTCCTTCAAATTAATTTTTCAAACCAAGCTTATGCAAAATTTAAAAAAAAACTACACACCTTTTTTTCACTTTGTAGGAGCTCGATATCGAATTTGATGTATCTCTGTAATTTCGGATCATCCAATTCTGAAATTGCGACCTGCAGTAACCCTCTATGTCCTCTTTCCAATGCCACCAGTCTGATCGAATTTATATTCTCCACGGCAGAGTTATGCACAATCTCCCAAGATGACCTAATTATAGACCTTTCCAGAAGAGCGAACTTGTATGAAGTGCCATGTGTCATTGTTTTGACCTTAGTATCTAGAAAATATAAACAGGAAACTACAATCCGTCCTCTTTCTGTAACTTCTTACGAAATTTCAATATGATGCTCAAAACAAAAGTTATGACGATTTTTCCCAAGTCACCGGTTTGGAATGAAATTCGGGAGTCTGCAAAAAGGCCAACTTCCTCAGATCATATCTCTGCAAATATAGCGCTAAAAGTTCTAAAATTTGGACCCAAGGTTCATAACGATTTTGGTCCAAATGGGTTTTTTTAGCGTCTGAAACGTCGCAAAAATATATATATCTATATATATATATATATATATATATATATATATATATATATATATATATATATATATATTTATATATTTATATATTTATTTATTTATTAATTTATTTATTATTATATATATATATATATATATATATATTTATTTATTTATTTAGATATATATATATATAGCGCAAATTCCACAATGACCTGTTTGAAGCAGTGAAACCCTAGAATTCAAAGCTCTAATACCAAATGTTATGAAACCAGCTCACAAAAAGATAGAAAAGATAGTTGAACGCCTTAGAATTCAGCCTCTTCGAGGGGGAAACCTCCTTTACATTACACAAATGAACAATTCTTCGATGATTCAAATGACAAAACCTCCTTTCTATATATAGGAGTCTAAGGGGTGATGGAGGGAAATGTTCCCCTAGGGCTTTTTGGGTTGAAACCCTAGCAGACTGAAAGTTGTCTATTCAAAGAAGCACACATTCACACAGCCATTATGCTATTATAAGAAAATTCTATTGTAAAGGGTACGTTCGAGAAGGCCTTTAGGGTCCAAACCCTTCTTGGAGTTCCCTTCTTCTCTTTTGTCCTGCAAAACAACCAATTCCAAAGAACACAGCAGTATATGGACAAAACCTTATAAAGAAAACATCTTCATGTTATAAATAAAGGTAGTTAGTTATGAAATCCAAATAACCATCTACATATGAACTCTAAACATGAATATCAATAACATAAAGAAGATTTATTTCGGGAACCAAGACATGTGTTTCTTTTATTATAGACAAATAAAGTACATAAAAAGGAATAATTTCACCTGAGTCACCTTCAGCAGGCTCCAAGCAAAGCTTCCTTTCGGATCCGTTCCAGCCTCAAGCCTCTAACAAACTCCTTCCATGACTCTCTCCATGATGTCATAAATGGTGGATGAACATCAACACACAAGGAGACAAGGGTTTCCTGTATAAATGGGGGAAGTGCAGAAGGCACAAGGGACTTCAGACCTGGTCAGGGGAAAAATCTCAGCATAATAACCTTTCTCTCTCCTCTCTCATCTCTCCTCTCTCCTCCTCTAGGCCTTCCCTTTGAGGTCTTTTTATACCTCTCCCAAAGTAGTTTTTTAATTGGGAGTTGGTTGGGAAGAGTGTGGCCACGGGCACTAACAGGTGATCAACAGGTAAAACCCGCGATCTCCGCCCAAAAATAAGGAGTTTTATATTTTTTTATGTGTTTTAATACTTATACGCGGGTTGGGTATATACAGACCCACGTATACACGCGTTTAACTCAGGGCAATGTCGCGTATAAGGGATAAAACATTGTTTTTTAAATTTTAGGACCAGGCCTGGAAGGAGGGGTTGCCCTAGGCCATGAGTGTAGCATCACAAACCATAAGAGTGAGATTTGGAGCTATAACAGATGCCCCCTAATATATGAGGTCAGAAGGGGTACATGATGGCCGAAATATATTATGCAAGTACATGGAAAGGAAGTCTGTCAAAAACCGAGGAGGACTTCACCAGAATTCAGCCTGCCAAGCCACCAAAGGAGATCAGAATGAAACACTGTCTGAGGCGGGCATACCCATGCTCAGAAAAAGTAAAGCATGTCCGCATAACAAGTACAAGCGGATCCACCAAGTATATAAGTATAAATGACTGAAAGATACATAATGGATCATCTGATCATGATGAACAAGTACATGTCTGAATATCATATATAAGACTATCAATGATGCTGAAAGATGCAACAGATCACTGATATCAAGACTAATCCCAAAATTTACCAACTGAACATGATGGAATAGGATGGTACTACACTGCAAACTCAGGTGCCAGCATATAGAATGTCACCATGACTGACTGCAACATATAAAGTGGAGTGGTATCAACTAGCAGCAACAGAAGCAACTGTCAAGTGAACCAATGAATGCTGATACAACCTTTGGTCTTCACCGACCGCCGTGGTACATTTCTACACCATGGGAATAAATGATCTGAAGTCGACCATGTGAGAAATCATTTGATTACCGGTCATTGATGTATATCGTTAACAAATGCGAGACTACTCACCAATAATGATAATGAGCGTTAAGGTACCCAGTACAATCTAACAAGTGTGAATAGATGAGCTGGAGTTGAACACCTGTAAGAATCTATCGATCAGGATAAAATAATGGTTTCCCACTGTCGATAATGAAGGATCTGCCACTAATGACTGCAAACCCCAAGGTACTGCCAAATGGACTCTAGATCTTTGCCCCAGAGCAATGAGTCGGAGTCGATAGGGAAAGATCCGCTAGAAGGAAGGCATTAAGGCATCCTTCATCAATCTAGCGCGAGTGTAACCCGTAGGCCAATAATGTGGAAGGAATCGGACGAAAAAGATGTAGTAACCCAACCGAAGTACGTTTCTGGCGTACACAAGATGTGGCTAGCGCACAACAGAAACCCTCTGAACCAACCAATAATGAAAG
The DNA here is from genome assembly GCA_031772625.1 of Pinus tabuliformis. Lineage (NCBI taxonomy): Eukaryota > Viridiplantae > Streptophyta > Pinopsida > Pinales > Pinaceae > Pinus > Pinus tabuliformis. Next base: position 1,579,512,733 of record CM062820.1, on the reverse strand, counting down.
CTGACATAGAGGCGAGGTATCCACCAATAGGGTCAAATGGAAACCAAGGTACTGCACGAATCCCAGTGTGTGATAATGTAAGCTGATGTCGAACACAAGGGAAACCACTCAGTCAAAGACCCATGATACTGATCGATGCTGAGCATAAGGTGACCTATCAATAATAAAAATAGGGCCAGGGTGCGACTCTAGGCCTGTCCTCAGAGCAAGATGTCGTCGTCGATAAGGACAAGACCCGCCAGCAAGAAGTCAATGGGGACCTTCTCAAACTGGCACGAGTAAAGGACCAATATAGCTGATGTGATGATAGACATGACACTGACAACGAGGGATGGCCAACTGAAAAATGAGTCAAGAGACACCACAGAGAGGCCGACTCAGGCTAACTTCCCTTGAACAAAATCATGACTCAATGTGACTATGTGGCAGCATATGATGACTCCGTATAAGTTCGCCATGCAGGAGGCACGAACGAACCCTCCATATGATTGGAAGAGATAACCAATCGGGGGAGAACTGACTCAATAACAAGGTTAAGGCGTACCTAAGTCAAACTAAATCCCACCCAAGTGGAGGAGACTTTGTTTTGAGTGCTTTGTTCAAGGGCGACCCGACTGACTCTAGCTGCCAACAATAAATGGAAATATTGTACCGTTCCCGCTCTTTTTGGAATATTTAATTTTTTTCTCTTTTTCTGTTAAGCCGGAAAAAGAATAAAAGAATGCTATGGTACAGTGGAAAGAACGAGTGTCGGTGAAACAGATGATCTAGTTCCTGGGAATGGAACGTTCCTATCCTTAATGCAGGGAGGTGAAAACTGGTCAGTGACACTCAAAGGTATGTTCCTTCCACGGGTCAAGGTGTGTCAAGCTGCAGAAGTCAAAGGTATGCAAGGTTGATTTTGCAGACATCATGTTCAAAAGTTGGCTTAAACACAAGTCCAAGTGAAGCTGGCTCTAGGCAAAAAGGAGCAAGTGGTCAACATGCAATGCAGTAGTACAACTCAACACAAAGGAGCCTCTAGGGTATAAGACCAGAACAAAGCGGAGAAGCTAAGAGGAATGAGTCTTCAACGCATAAGTCACGGCAGGACTACAGAGGACTCCCGAGCCTACTCAAATCAGAGCAGCATGGGCAACAAATGTCAATGAGGTGCTAACTATGATGCCCATGTAAAGGATGGCTCTACCATCGTGTCATGATTTAAAGAATTGGCGAGTGAAGATGGCTTATGAATCATAACACGATGGGATCGACCCTATGCCAGATGTATCGGTCAAATGGAGGCTAGTATGCATAATGCAACAGAAAAATGGTGTCCCTAACCTATATGCCAATGAGAAAACGATACCTGCCATGACGGGTCAGTAGTCATGGAACCGTCTCGAAACTTAAAATCATCCAAAATGTCCTGAAAAACAAACCAATCTCGACATTCCAAGCTCCCAAGTTAAAAGTTACATGAGGCCAAACAAAATAAAATTTTGAAAAAAAAATTGCATTTTCAAAACTTATAGAAAGCATTTTGGACTCACCATTTTTACCATTTGAGTTTGAGAGCAAAGGATTTGGAGCAAAAGGAGCAAACTTCCCACAGCCAGATTCAACCGTTCAAATTCGTCAAAGACCTCCAGGTAACTCTTATACTTAGCTTGCAATTGATTGTGACTGGTTTTAAGATTTTTGATTAATGTTTCACCGTTGAATTTTTGTCAAAAATTTCCCTGCGGCGTATACGCGGGTTGGTAATATTGAACCCGCGTACACGCGGGCCCTATACGCGACTGTGTGCACAGGGACCCGCGTATACGCCGCGAACCATTTTTACACAAAAACTAACGGTTATAAATCGATTTTTTCTCAGGATGCCTGTCACGTGGCGTGAAAGAGAGCACGCAACGGTGGATAATGAAGTTATGAACATTCCAGAAGCATTAGATGCCCTACGGGGATGCGGTTTGCTTAAATTTTTCAAACTGCCAAATATGAAAGCGAACACGCGTTTGCTTGAGATGCTCATTGATTATTGGGACGTCGAGGAGGAAGCATTTATGATCGATCAGATGCCGCTCAGGGTAGAAGTGGAGGATATCTATTTTATCACGGGCCTTTCCCGAAGGGGAGAGGTGGTACATTCCCGGGGTAGGACATGAAGTAGCCTCACGATAGAGGACTCTGTACAGATATACTGCCCGAGACATCCCAAGAAGGTTGGGAGCCAGATTTCCATCACACATGTGGCAAGTTTGTCACTTAGGATAATCCTGTTCACCATAGCTCGAGTGAACGGATCATCCTCTCTGCATCAGGCGTCATGGGTCACCATGAGCGTGGCAGTTGACTGTCTCACTACTGTGCTCGACTGGTGTACTCCTCTTCTGGCCAACATGAAGAGCCAGCTCACTTCTATCAGGAGGGGACAGACCAAGAACTTTGGATATGGGACTATCCTGTGTACTTTATTTTTCGAGAAGGTTCTCGCACTCCGCCCAGGGTAGCAGTTTCCATCAGCACCCCACGCGATCCACGCATGGGCCGGTTGGCCGATCTGATGAAACGTCTGGGGGTGGGGAGGTCCCAAGGACTGCCTTCGACGATGATTTCTTCACCTGGTGGGATCAGTAGATCATCGCCGTGGATGACTACCCCTATGCTGGGCTGGATTTCTGAGGATATCCTGATCTAGTGTTACCACCAAACGCAGCATGGGGCGAGATTGGTAAGAATTTTTTGATTTTATGATTTTTTTGGATTTTTCAAATATAATGATGCATTTTGAAAAATATTTTTGATGAGATTCAAATGACTGATATGATGATCATGTTCCAGACATTGGGCCGGTACGACCATACGGGTTCCCACGGCATGGACAGCGTGGCCGAGGAGCCGAAGAGGCGGCTGCTGATACGGAGTGGACTCTACATAACGTCCAGCGACACTTGGCGAGACTGAGCTGCCAAGTACCGATGGCTGCCATAGAGGACCTTCCTGAGGATATGCAGCGTCATGTGGTTGGCATGCCACGTGACTGGGTTCGCACTTTTCGGCGTGTGGCCAATGCTATAGTTACATACTTAGACGCGCATCTTGAGCCGAGGCATTAGATATGTCGGATATGATTATGGGCATTTAAGTCCCAATTTTGTATATTTTTGGACACACATATGTACACTCGAGACGCTTTATGATATATATATATATATATATATATATATATATATATATATATATAGATATACAGTTTGACTTTTTGATGCTTGATTTTATTATGATGAATGATTGATGTGCCAGTCTAATGCCTGATTAGCGATAGAATCAGCTAACCAATTATGAGATCTTGGAATGTGCAAATAATTAATATAAGTAAATGATCTTTGCAACAACCTTACCCTTAAATACTGGCGATATAAAGATGGATCCCTTACCCGATAAATGTTATTTAATTGAGACACTATCAATTGAGAATCAAGATACACTACCAACGAGTCGATCCCATGAGAGATTGCCTCGGATAATAAATTAATAACGGCAGTATACTCGGCCATATTGTTTGAAGCAGGACCGATACATACGCCTCTTGATACCATCAATTGACCAGTTGGATAATAGAGTACCCAAGCTGCGGAAGCGATATTCCGAGTGTGCCGACTAACACCATCAGCGAACCCAAAATAGACCAAATCATCCATCAACACCTACCACAGCATACCAAAAAGTGCTGATATCAGAAAACTCTCGACGATATATGTACAAATATACATAAAGTACAAAGAAGCCATTGCCTAGCCAAAACTAAGCAAAGTACTTCTTTAGATAGAGCCCGTTTCGGGGCTCCGCCAACTTGTTTCCCTCAAAATCGATTAATTCATACAACCCTTTTTCTAAAACTTGTTTAATAATGAAAGGACCGTACCACATAGGCTTAAATTTGCCTACCCCCAAGGTGTCTTTATCTTGGTCATAGACCAAGACAATGTCACCTTCAGAAAAGACTCGAGGACGGACAAATTTATCATACTGCGTTTTAACCCTTTTCTTATGAGTCTCATTCACCGTGGCGGCATCTCGACGCTGCTCATCGAGATGTTCCAAGTGAAGTAGGCGCTCTTCGAGACTCGAAGTCTCTGGAAGGAGCTCAATAGCTAACTTAAGAGATGGAATTTCACATTCAACCGGAAAGATAGATTCCATCCCATAAACCAACTAAAAAGGTGTAAAACCAATAGCCATTTTCACGGAGGTTCGGTATGCCCAAAGAGCCGAATACAACATAACGTGCCAATTGGACCGATTTTTATCGATTGTCCGTTGGAGTATCGTCTTAAGAGTTTTATTGACTGCCTCGACCTGTCCATTGGCCTGAGGATAATAAGGAGACGAATGCTCCTGCCGGAAACCTAATTTGAGTGCCAATTCAGACATCAATTGATTCTGGAAATGACTGTCGTGGTCAGTGACAATCTCTCTCGGGATACCGAATCTTGAGATAACCTGATTGAAAAGAAAGAAAGCTGCCGTGTCACTATCTTTCTTATAAGTAGGCATGGCCTCAGCCCACTTCATGAAGTAGTCTACAACCACAATAATGTACTTGTGATTCACCGCTGAAGGCAGATTACAGGTCGTAAAATCAATACCCCACTTAGTAAAGGGACCGACAGTGACAACAGGAAAAAAAGGAGCTGGATGCGTGCGCATCTTCCGAGTAAAAATTTGACACGGGTGACAGCATTTGACCACTTCCACACAGTCTTTAAAGAGTGAAGGCCAAAAATAGCCGACACGTAAGATGCGCTGGGCTGTAGCAAGCCCTGATAGATGACCACCACAAGCTCCACTGTGGCAGTCATTGAGCACTGACTCTGCTTCCTCTAAGGTTAAACAGTACCGAAGGATTGAATCAACCCCTCGACGGTATAATGTGTCACCGATGATAACATAGTTTTTAGCCAGGTGACATAATTTTCGACGTTCATCCTTGGAGAAAGTAGAGGGAAACTTCAAAGTCTGGAGATAGACAATGATATCTCCATACCAAGGGTCGAGTGAAGAGATGATAAATAAATGTTCGTCGGGAAAACTTTCCTCATAAACAGTATCCTCTCCACAAGGTAGCTCATAAATTAGCTCCGCGAAAACCATGGATTTCTTAGACTTGGCGGACAAGAACTCGAGATCGAATTCTTGCAAAATTACTATCCATCGATTATATTTGCCCCCAATCACTCGCCTACTGAGGACAAATTGAAATGGATTGACCGCCGCTAAGACAAAAGTTTTGCGTAGCAGGATATAATGACGGAGCTGCTGGACAGCATGGACAGCTGCCAAGGCCAACTTCTCAACCAGAGAATAGCGAAGTTTAGGACCTATTAAGCCTCGGCTCAAATAATAAATCACATGCTCTGTGAGAGCATCATCCTCTTGAACAAGAACCATACCAATGGTTGATTCTGCTGCAACGAGATATAAAAGGAAGTCTCTACCATAATCCGGTGGACTCAAAAGCAGGGCAGAGACTAATGCCTTTTTTAAAGCATCAAACGATCGCTGCGCAAAGTCGTCCCATACAAATGGAACTCCTTTCCGTAGCAAACGCATGAACCCTTTAGTGATCTCGGCATAATTTGATATAAACTGTCTTAAGAAATTAGCCTTCCCTTGAAGACTTTGAAGTTGTCGAATCGAGGACGGGGGAGGCAACTTAACTATTGCCTCAACCTTGAAGGGATCAACTCGGATCCCTTCATTGGACACAATGAACCCTAACAACCGACCGGGCGTAACCGCGAAAACGCACTTGTTGGGATTCAACCGGATTTTATAAAAACGACATTGCTCGAAAACCAATCGAAGATGACTACGGTGATCAGTTTACTTTCGAGAACGAGCAGCAAGATCATCCAAGTATGCCTCGATGACATGTTTGATGTCGTGGAAAGCATATGACATGGCCCACTGGAAAGTGGCTCCAGCATTTTTAAGGCCAAAAGGCATCTTTCTATATGCAAAGGTACCCCAGGGACATATAAAGGCTGTCTTATGTTGATCTTCAGGACGGATAGAAATTTGATTATAACCCCAAAAACCATCCATGAAGGAAAAAATCTCATTACCCACACACTCGTCGATAATCTGATCAATGAATGGCGTGGGGTAATTATCTTTCGGACAAGCCTTGTTTAGATCCCTAAAATCGATGCTACTCAGATTGTTCCTTGCTTTTTATCCACAGGGACTGGATTAGAAACCCAATCAGTTAGAGGAACAGGGTATATGAAACCCACCTTTAGCAGCTTCTCAACTTCAGCTTTGATGGCTGCTGCTTTCCTAGGGTTAACCAGCCGAAGCCTTTGACGAACCGGTTTGGCATTCTCATACGTCTTGATCTCATGTTGAACTATAGAAGGATCAATGCCAGGCATTTCTTCATAAGACCAAGCAAATACATCAAGAAATTCCTTGAAAATGTTGGTGTAAATTTGAATTTCTTCAGGGGAACACTCAATTCCGATGAAGAGATTCTCGATGATGTTAGGGTCCCTAGAGATGTTTATAGGTATCGTTTTTGAAATCACTGACATATTACCTTCGGCACGAATGTGTGTTGGAGCCAAAGGATTCGACACCATACAAACATCACTAGTAAAGAGCTCGGAGAATCTAGATTCTACTTCCTGCAATGGAGGAAGAAAGTACGAACGATAGTGTATGTCTTCCCAAGGTCGATCTATACCCGTCATTACTTCAAGGATTGCTTCTTCAGAAGGTAAAACCGAATCTAAGCAGTCCAAGGCAGAGGTAGAATCAAGGCTCCAAGCCGGGGCCACATCACCATCTAACTCCTCTTCAGAAAAAGGAGTAGAGTGGTCGTCTGCAGAGTTTACGATAGATTGATATCTAAGCTCAGCTGCAGATATAGGAAATGCCATTCCATTTACTTGTCCTTCACCTAATGTGGTCGTAGGTGAAGGCAAGGTCCAAGGGTCTGAAAAATAACAAGTTCGAAAGAACTCTTCTCGAGGAGACTCCTTAGATGATGAAATAGCATTGATTTTAGCGAAAGGAGAGGGAAGATCAAATGTACCCATCAATGAGGAATACATCCCTACTCCTAAATTCTCAGTAGGCGGGCGAGGGTTATCCACTAAAGGAACAGTAGAGTCAGAGCTTGCTTGAGGATCAACTGGACAATAGTCCAATTGATCAACCTTAACGATTTTCCCCTCATGAGGAAAGCAAATGACACGAAACAGAGTCGAAACAATGGCATCCATTTCGTATACCCAGTTCCTTCCTAATAGGAGATTATAGTCTAGGTTAGCATCTATGACTTCTACTTCAATATTGACGACCTTCCCCCCAACACATATAAGAAAGGCCGGGATAATCCCATGCATCTTATGAGAATGACCATCAAGTGTAGTCAAGACGGTGGGTGAAGGAACAGCTAAAGGCGATCCAATAGCTATCCAGCATGACATCGACATGATGCACATGGAGGCTCCTTCATCTATAATGGTATGAAAAATGTTGATTTTCCGGTATGTAGACTTTATTTGGAAAGCCATATGATGAGGGAGTCACTTTTTGACATTTAACATGTCAAAAGTGAGCACTAAAGAATTAGCTGGATCGACTGCTCCAATCGCGGAAAGTAAAGCACTTCTCTGAGCCGGACATGACTAGAGAACCTCTAAAGTGGACATGGCACATGGACTTTCAGCCAGATCCTCCACAATGGAGTAATTCTGGGCGTCCCTGGCATTAGGATTAATAGTCACGCTTTGAGCGGAACCTTTCAGTATCCGTGGTATAGTCTCGATAGGGGGTCGCTCAATATGAAGGTCAGTACTTCCGGGAACAGTCTTTTCCTTGGAAGTTTCTGCTTCACCATAATCACGTGACCGAGTAGCCACATGGACGTTAGAACCCATCATAAAAACATTTGATGATTTTTCCCCTTCCTGGTTGCCCCCTGCGGAGGTACTAGGATTTGAACTTGCGCCAGCAAGAAGTTGCTGCCCTTGGGGAAACGGGTTAGTCAACACAGATTGAGAACTCGAAGTCCCTTGCTGTCCTAACAAGCGCTGAGCATCTTCAATCTTAGGGCAGAGATGAGTTAAATGGTCTCCACTGCAAAACTTGCATGGAAACTTGACTTTCTTTCTATACTCATTTCTACCACCACCAGCGTTGTTGCCGGACTTATTTGCATCAGGCTTCCCATCCTGGTTCTTTTTCTTACCTCGTCCGTTCTTTTTCCCATTGGAATTTTGATTTCCTTTGGGGTTATCAGATTGGACGGCATTAATTGAAGAAGTTTGGGAAGTCGGGGGATTAGACGATGTGGCTTGGTTGATAGAAGCAGTTTGTAAGGACAACTGCTGCAATTGGTTCAACAAGTTCATGGTAGTTGTGTCTACCGACCCAACGATACCATCCGCGTGGGTTCCTGGCTTCGACTTAGCTACGTCAACCTTAGACCCAGGAGCATCTAGCAAGTATTTTTATAGGATCCCAGACTGAGAGTAGATCAATTCTAATTGTTGGGCCCTAAAAATGGCTTGCTCCTCATAATAGACCCCAGACATGGAGACATCCTTGGAGATCTCGGGTTGTAAAGATTTCAAAAACCACTCGAGACAGTACTCCAGAGGGATCTCGTCTTTAATGAGCCTCTTTCTCCGTCTCCGTTCCTGAATATGGTCAGAAATGTGAGTTGCCTTATCCTGACGAAAAGTGGCCAGAAGTTCAGTTCCGGCATCATAACGAACAAGCAACTGGAAATGGTTTAAGAAAATATTGGCTAAGTCAGCGAAAGATGTAAAGCTGCCCCCTGGAAACTCTATATACCATTTGGCCGCATTACCAGTCAAGGTGCGTTGAAAAAGTCTCAACCTGATCGAGTCATCGATAAGGGAGTTAGATGAGCACCACAAATGGAATGTGGTTACATGGTCGCCTGGGTCCTCACCACTCTTCCCTTCGAATTTTGGAATGTCCGAAGGGAGTTTGGTTGGGACCGGAGGCTAGGACGGATTGTATTTGATTGGGTCATTTGTTAACTTAGTGAGATCTGGCAAGTTCAACGTTGCCAGAAATGGAAGCCTAGGAGGACCTTGGGGATTCCACCCAGACTGGGCAGAACTCCCAAAGTTCTGAAAAGATTGTCCTGGGTTTTGGAAGGCACCAGGCTGCCCGAAGTAACCCGTAGAACCAGCTGAACCAAAAGGCAAGCCTTGTGATCCAGCAAAATTCAGAGTTTGACCAACTCTGGCCGCAAAACCTCCATAACCAGCAAAGTTTCCTCCTAAAGGATTATAAGGGGTTGATAACCCCTAATAAGGATTCCAAGTCGAAGCTAGGGGAGGAATACTTTGGAATGAACTAACCGTGGAGTACGGCCTATTCCCATGTTGGCCGATAAACGGATTCCCAGTTCCCACGCCACTAACCCCAGGGTTAGTCCAACCTTGGAAAGGATTACTGCTTTATCCTACAGAAGAAAAAGGCATGGATCCTATCGTCGAGTTGGAATGTGGTATATGACCACTTCCGAAAGGCAAACCCTGGAATGAAGCCGATCCACCCATCATGGACGTAGCGGCACTAAACGGAACCGATGGAATACCCTGTGAGTGGGTGCCAAATGGAAAGAATCCAGTACCAAAAGCATTGGTTTGGGCATTTCCACTCGTGGACGGAATGGAGGTAGACCCAACTAAAGATGTGCTGGCAAAAGATCCAAACAAGGAAGCAGAGGAGATGGAAATCGTTCCTCCCCCTTGCACCGATGTTGGAGTTTGCATAGTCGTAACACTTGTAGAAGCCATGCTTCCAGTAGTAGTCATCGATGGTAAGCGCGTAGCATAACCTGGACTTGACGGTCTATGCGTCAGAGTCCCAACGTATTGTAATACGTCTAGATGGTAGTGGATAATTTGGAGCCGGTAACGACTCTGAGAGTTCTTCTACCTCTATGTTATTCTCCGCTTGAAAGAGAACTCGAGAAAGGACTGGAGTGTCCCTCTCTTGTTCAGAAGTGTCAGGCCTTGCTTGAACACTAATGCCCCTGAGAGGAGGATCAATCCCCGATGCATCAACCGGCGTGGGACGGAACCCACTGGTAGTATTACCTCTGCACCTTCTAGGAGAAGGCTCTAAACTTGGTGGTGAAAGACCACGAAGTCTTCGAGACCGTCTGGGAGATCGGTCAGCCACTTTGAATTTTTTGTTATGATCTAACTAAAGACTCAAAAAATTGAAATCTAGGCCAACTAAGAGCACAGAGCACGCACTATAAAGTCGCTAAAGATAACAACCAGTCAAACAACTTCCAAGTATTCTCGCTCCAGGTGATTAGGACCGGACACCAAAATACAAGAAAGTGAAATAAGGGGCCTTCCGAAGATAGTCTGGGATGATGAGGGCCCAGTCCTATCAACGAAGGTATCAGAGGAAGTTACGCTGACCTCCTAACAACAGCCTACACCGGTGCAAGCCCCCAAGCTTCGCAAGGGTGCCCTCCAGTAGTACTGTCGAGAATGATGCAACGTCGACCTCAGGTGCCACGGGATTCCCCTCCGCAGCCACCTGTGTAGATCCCTAGGAGTAGAAACTATGGATACCAAATCGTCGCAGAAGCCAAGCGGAACAGTCGTGAGGTAAGTTCGGACAAGTAGGAGAGGGGGTATCTCTCTTCCCTATCTTCACAGACCCTCGTGCTTAACTCCCAGATCCGGAGCTTTCCTGGTCTTCCTAACGCTATTGGATTTTCTCTTGTTATTCATACTCCTATGTTTGACGTTTAAATGGCCTAGGAGAGTTAACTCTCCACTCGCCTAATCCAAGGCCCTAAAATCCTAAACTTGTTTGTGTAACTGACTTAAACAAAAAGTTCTAGTGAATTTTAGTTAGCGTTTGAATTTAAAATAGGCTGTTCTTTAAGTCACAAGGTAACGGAAGTGAAACTAGTGGTGTTTTTTGACGCAAAAGAAATTAATAAAAACTTAACTACATGCACATGCACTTTTTCGTTTTTTCGATGAAGAGCAATTTCTATAGGGTTCTATTATCACTCAGGTTGTCCTTTTGATTAGCACAAAAGGATACGGCCGAGGTAACCACAGACCAGTCTTTGGACTGCAGGTTCTAGCCCACCTGCAATCAGAGAGGGCTCTCTCTTTCTGATTTAGCTTTGTTGAAGATGATTTTAGGCTAGCTATTGAGTTCAAGGGGGTTTTGTTTAAGTTTTGGTGGGAAGGATGATACTTTCAGGTAAAGAGGCAGGGATAGCATGAAAGTTTTAGAACCATTGGGCGTGGAGTCAAGGAGTAGGACTGCTGGTGCGTTTTCTTGGTCGCCAGAAGGAAAATGGAGCAAGCTAGCTGTATATGAAACAATTATTTAAGGTAAAAGAGATGGATTAAAGGCTAAGGAATGAGGGGCAATTAAGAATCTCTCATTCAGATTAGCAGAAAGAAAACAAATGAGCCCTATCTAGGAGCAGTTAAGAATTCCTAGATAACAGTCATTCATATGTGAAAAAGATCAAACATGAGCCACAAAGGAATTCATGTTTATGCCTAAATCGAGAAGAAAACATTAAAAAGCCACAGAAACTGAGCATAGAGTGCAGCTAAGCAAATTCTAAACCAATCCTTCGTTCTGCAACTTGAGCTTATATGAAATTGAAATAACAGAGGTAAGAAGCACTTATTGATTCATACTGCAGCACAAGAATTCCACATTCAATTCTTCAGACCATTAGACACAGAGCAGACAGTCATTTCTCCAAAGCTTTTCAGTAATCTTTGATTAAGTAAAACATCTCAGATATCTCATGTGAGTCTCTCCTCTAGATTATCAACCAACCAACTGATCCGGATTTAAGCAGGAACGCAATAGATTACATAGATAACCATAAATACAGAGATGCGATAACCATAAAAACAGAGATGCAACAGAAATAATAATATGTGATAACCATAAAAACAGAGATGCCGCGGAAATAATACTTCATTTCATTAATGGAGAATACTGAAATATGCTTACAAATAGAAATAACCCAGCTAGGGCGATAGTAGCTTATCTCTGAGAAGAGATGTTTCGGCTACATGCCTCTGAACTGTTTTGAACTCTGTTACAATGAGGCTCGAGGGCCTATTTATTGTTGAGAAACAATGGAAAACCCTTCACATTCCAAAACCTAACCCTAGAAGATGAAACGCCAAATTGTGGGCCCCGTTTTTGGGTAAGTTGGTACATCAACTTCCCGGGGTCGCGAATTGGTCATACTATCTCCGTTTGACGTGCATGATAGCCCGTTGGAAAGATCTCTCCGAGGACTACGACGGAAAAGACGATTTTTATCAGAAAAATCGCTGAGGTGGATTTCCCAAAAAACGTCGTTTAGGGCCTCAAAACGGCTCCGGAAGTTTAGGACCCGAAAAAACTGCTAAAAATAGTAAACTGTGCTATAATTAAGGAAACTGATAAAAACTGTAAGAAGCACTAGAGGGGATCCAAGTGGAATTAGCGGGTGGCCACCAATATCCACCTGGATCATTCCTCCCCCCTTAGGAAGCAATGGTCCCCATTGCGTTGAGTTCCTCCATGAGATGAGGGAACTTCTGCTGCACTTGGTCCCTGGTGAGCCACTTGCCCTGGTGAAGGAGTTGTCCTGCTTTGACAACTTGATACAGTTGGATATTCTGCTAGCGAGTGTGCTTGATCTATGTGTCCATGATCCGATCAGTTGCAACTTGTTCCATGCAAGCTGGATTTAACTCTGTGGGTGTGAGTTGTTCTGCAATGTCGGACGTGTCTAGTAATGGTGGAAAGTATGGCCGAAGGCGGTCAACATTGAACACCGGGTGCAGGCCAAGGAATGGGGGAATGTTGAGCTCAAATGCATTGTCTCCCATAGCTTTGGTAATGGTGTAAGGACCATGTTGAAGTGGTCTGAGTTTCTGATGGGTTCTGGTAAGGCGCTCCCTCTGCAGATGTAACCAAACTTTGTCGCCCACCTGAAACTTGTGTGGTACCCCTCCAGGTAACGAGAAGTTGTTCCTGTGTTCTGTCATGAATGTATCCCTCTGTTGCTGCTGCTGTGTGGAGGAACCCTTCGCGGGGTTCATGGATGTAGCAACGATCTTCCCCTTACATTGGGAACGAACCAGACAGAAAATAAATTTCCTAGTCTGTGAGATGAGCTTGCTGCCTTTCTTAGCAATGATCAAAGAGGTGGCGGTAGGTGGGGCTACCTCCGGTATCCTGTATAATGAATTATCCAAAGAAATGATGACAGCGCGAGGCCTTGACCCATACACAGCATGTCGCCTCCACAAGTATGGCTGGCCTAATAGTACATCACAAACATCCAGAGGTGTAACATCACACAATACCTCGTCTGTGAAGGGCTTGATGCTGTAGGGAAGGCGGCACTGCTAGCGAACTTTGAGATCTCGTCCTTCGTGAAGCCAACCGATACTGTATGGCTGTGGGTGTGGTGTAGTTGGTAGACCCAACCGCTTCACGACCTCTGCTGAAATGAGGTTCTTTTGGCTGCCACTGTCGACAATGAATTGCAGCGGCGAACCCTTCACCCACATCTGTGAGTGGAAAAGACGTTCCCCCTCCTCTGGATCTTCGGGCTCATTTTTCTGGATCTTGGCAGTAGCAACAGTGGCGCTGGGATCCGCATTAATAATCTGCTTCCCTTTGTCATTCCCCTTGTCGGGTTCTGACTCAGAGTCGGAACATGCATCTGATTCGGAAGCCTTCAACTCGGCCACCAGCGACTGCTTGGTCCGACACTCACTGGTGTTATGAGTGGGACTCTTGTGGAACTCACACCACTTTCCTGTGTCCTTCTTCGGCTTCGTGGGGTTGTTCTTTTCTTGTAGCTTCGACGGGTTGTCTTGGGTCACCCCGCCTTGGATTTGTCCTTTGGGCTTTGGATTTGCAGATCCAAAGTCTCGCTTCTTCTGTTTGAACTTTTGCTCGATTTTGACAGCGTATCGGTATGCTGTGCCGAGTGAGGAGATGTTCAAGAACTCCATCTCTTCCTGGATGTATCTGTGTACGCAGCCGCGGTATTTGAGTACCAGATGCAGCTCAGAATCTTTGATACCCAACTGTGTGCGAAGGGTATGAAAAATGTTTGTGAACTCCGGCACATCTTGGTCTCGTCCCTGCCGCAGTGTGGTCCATTTGATGTATTTGTCCTCATAGCTTCCGACGGGGTAGTACTGCTCCTTGATGGCATCCCGGAAGTCATTCCAAGTGGGTGCGGTTGAAAATAGTGAGCCTGTACTTTCATCCTTCTGCTCGCAATAGGTTTCCCACCAGTCCTTGACATGGGGGGCTGCTTTGAGAAGAGCGAAAACAATCTTCTCCCGACTTGAAAATTCGTGAACAGAAAAATACCCGTCTAGCAGATTTAACCATTTATCTACGGCATCTGCGTCTATTTGACCCTCGAAGATGGGGATTTCAAAATTAACTTGTACCTTAAACGGTGTGGCGTTTCCAGAGTAGCTGTTGGAAGCCGATGCGTCGCCTCTAGGTAGCCGCTGAAGGATCTGCGCAAAGCTATCCATCATCGCGTTCCTTTGCCGCTCGAGCGCTTCTTCGAGCAATATTTTGATAGGATCTCCTGCCCCCTCGTCTTTCTTCTCATCCGCCATGGGAGGACGTCGAGATTTGCGAGGCTGGTCTTGCAAAGGTTCGACCAGTTCAAGCCCTAACTCCTTATATCCCGACCTCATTGGGGACATGCAAAGAAAAACAGAGAAAAAGCAGACTGCTCTGATACCACTGATCCGGATTTAAGCAGGAACGCAATAGATTACATAGATAACCATAAATACAGAGATGCGATAACCATAAAAACAGAGATGCAACAGAAATAATAATATGTGATAACCATAAAAACAGAGATGCTGCGGAAATAATACTTCATTTCATTAATGGAGAATACTGAAATATGCTTACAAATAGAAATAACCCAGCTAGGGCGATGGTAGCTTATCTCTGAGAAGAGATGTGTCGGCTACATGCCTCTGAACTGTTTTGAACTCTGTTACAATGAGGCTCGAGGGCCTATTTATTGTTGAGAAACAATGGAAAACCCTTCACATTCCAAAACCTAACCCTAGAAGATGAAACGCCAAATTGTGGGCCCCGTTTTTGGGTAAGTTGGTACATCAACTTCCCGGGGTCGCGAATTGGTCATACTATCTCCGTTTGACGTGCATGATAGCCCGTTGGAAAGATCTCTCCGAGGACTATGACGGAAAAGACGATTTTTATCAAAAAAATCGCTGAGGTGGATTTCCCAAAAAACGTCGTTTAGGGCCTCAAAACGGCTCCGGAAGTTTAGGACCCGAAAAACTGCTAAAAATAGTAAACTGTGCTATAATTAAAGAAACTGATAAAAACTGTAAGAAGCACTATAGGGGATCCAAGTGGAATTAGCGGGTGGCCACCAATATCCACCTGGATCACCAACCCTTAAAACAATCTAGGGGGTGGTATAAATAGGGAAAAATATCCAAAATTGTCTATTACAACTTGACCTAAACAGGTCTGAAAGAAAATGATTACTTTAACCTAATCCTATCCAGAAATAAATGCAAGAAACTATCTTTGAGCTGCGCTGAGGGCAGCCGTATCAAAACTGAGTTAATATGTTGTCCTTGGTGGCTTGGTGCAGTGTTTCTGCAATAACTGTGCTTTGGGCTTTGATCCATTGATGTTCGGCGGCTTTAAATGCTTTAACTGTGATTTGAGAGCTTTAATGGGCTTACACCGCTTTATTTGACTTTGTTAGAGGCCATTCAATGCTAAGCTGCCTTGGGAAATGAAGATTTTGATTAAAACATCCAACTGATACTCTTTTCCGCTCCATCTTTCCTCTGATACTCTTTCGTAGTTGAATCGATCCGTTTCTCTCTTTCGCTGTGTATGAAATTTTCAAATCAATAGTTAATGGCCGTTGTTCGGCCCTCTGTTGCTTTAAAAACTGCATTTGCCCCTTTCTAAATGCTTCGCAAAGAAAAACGGGTCATTCTGCGCCTTTCGGGCTTGCTGGGGGCTACGCGATGAGGGTCTTTCCACTTTGGCCCATTTCCTATAGCCCTAGCGCATCGCGCATGAAAAACTGCCTCAGAATTTGAATCCGGGCTTCCTAAGCACGATTTTCGCCTTCGTGCCTTTTTTGCTGATGATGTCAGCATGACGTCAGCAGGTGGGACCCAGTACGGCGGTGACGTGGCAGGGTGACGTCAGTAGGGTGACGTCAGCATGTACGGCGGGTGACGTGGTGGTACACGGTGGTAGTGACGTGGCAATGGTGAGTTGGCAGTATGGTGGCAGGAGGCCGACGCAGGCAGATGACGCGGTAGGATGACGTCACTGGGCGGAGGACGTGGCGCTGACGTCACCCAGGGGAGGGCGGTTTGGCGGTTTCGGGCGCACCGCCTTTGCACTGAAGCAGTTTGGGAGGAGGGGGCTCTGCCACACCTGGGAGGGCGACGCGTGGCGGGAGTACGACGGTAAAACCGCCGAACTCCCAGATGCTAACCCTCGGGCTGTTGGCGCGAGAAAACACCCGCCCACCGTAGATCTTGGGCGGGCCAGATCTAACGATCGACGGGACAGGTAAGGTGACGGAAGGTTAGGGCGGGGACCCGCCCGCTATATTTAATTTTTTGTATGGCGGGGGGGGGGGGGTTTAAAACCTTAGGAAAGTGGGTTTTTGCGGGTTTTGCGCGCCAGGGTAGATATTTAGAGGCAAAACTTTAGAATAAAGGCGGAAAAATAGGTTTTTTAAGGTTAGGATTTTAGGGGAACTGGTTGTTATTCTGACCAGATGTCAGAGTAAATCCAGGACACGGATGGGCTAATTAACAGCCTCAGATGGACTGTTATTTCCTAGAACTTATTCAATAGGGCTATAGTGCTGGGGATGGGGAATATGTACATAGGGGAATTTTATACATAGTTTTAGCATGGGAAGGGGGGATAGATAGGGAGCTATATAATAGAATTAGTAGTTAATATGGAGGTGACCAAAAAGCGCTAAGTATGTGACCTTAGGCTATTTTGGGGGAAAAAGTGACTCATAGAGTGAAACAACAGGACTCCTAAGCAAAGAGGACCTTTACTCAGGCAAATATAATGGAAAATGATGAAACTAAGAGGAATCAAGTAGATCTTGACCTCTTCAAGGAAGTTAGTGAGTGATTTGGGGATAAGGGAGAAAGGGGAAGTTAGAGATATCCATCTTGAGCTCCTCCAGATGAAAACTGCCTTCAACTTGTGATCTGAATAAATATGCCATTTAACAACATGAAATGGATCACAAGCCATGATTCTGCAACCACACAGCTACCTACCCAGCCTACCTTCCTAACATTTTTTATTCTTTTTGGGTGGGTGCACTTAGACTTGCAAACCCTGCTTTACAATTTTTCTTTTGACTGCCCTCCTATCTAAGTCTACCCTTATTTCTGCCAAGGGCCCAGATTAAGCAGTTGGGCTCCTTTGATTCTCTACCTATTTACAAATCTGCCAAGATTAAGCTGTTTGGTCATATATCAATTCTCTATATTCTAAAACAAGAAATTGAAACCTAGGGGGGCCAAGATTAAACTGTTTGGCCCTCCCTTTTATAGAACATTCTTCAAAAATGGTTAAGTCATCAAAATTGGAATACAGCAGTGGCACTTGGACTGGCACACTTTCATGGCCTTTTCTTTGGCCT
Source organism: Pinus tabuliformis (assembly GCA_031772625.1). Classification (NCBI taxonomy): domain Eukaryota; kingdom Viridiplantae; phylum Streptophyta; class Pinopsida; order Pinales; family Pinaceae; genus Pinus; species Pinus tabuliformis. The sequence goes on along the minus strand of CM062820.1, from coordinate 1,579,494,960 downwards.
CTTTCGGAAATATGGAACCTTGCAGCATGAAAGATGACATATTTGGCATGTAAAAATGTCAATCATGAAATATGAACACCTGTTGCAACAGGAGGCTAACAGGTTCAGAGGAACTTCTAATAAAGCAAATTTTTCTTTTCTTTTCATTAATTCACGCTTCACACTCACAAAAGTTAACAACTCTATGTATGCCTAAAAAGGTATGCAAATCTATCCTAATGCAACAAATATATGTCGATGCAAGATTCAAAACTATTCTAAAAACAAAAAATGAAAGTTGCTTACTTATCAATCTTTATCTTGCCACTTAAAATGTCTAGATGGAATATGAGATGCTACAATCCATTTCGTCTAAACACTAAAAACAAATTCTAAGACAAACATAAAGCACTTTCACTCACTAAAAGGAAACCAAATGAAAACCAAGTTCAAGAAAGTAAAACTAAGTTTTTCAAAAGATTTTCTTCAAAAGCAACAACAAAAGAGTCTTTTCAAAAATGCTCTCAACAACACTAAAACTTGTGATTGAAGAATAGGCAACAAACACTTTTGCAAATTGACACCACTCAATGGATGAAAACTCAACAAAAATAAATGTGTTTAAAAGCGTTCTTAACAATCAAAAGTAGCAATGAAAGCTCTGGCAATGAAAACCAAAAAGATCAAAAAGACAAATTCCAAGAAAGTGTCAATCAACAACTTTCATGAAACAAAGAAGTGGATGGTCACAAAAAGCGGTTTTTGTCAAGTAAACAAAAAGTCACCAAAAGCAAGGTTAACACAAAGATTGAGATCAATCTTCCTACCCTGATGAATCAGAGCAGCCAAGATTCCTAGCAAGAAATTTTCCGTGCTTTAGCAAAAAACGATGGCGCTTGCAATCAACAAAAACAAGACCAATACTTCTTATAATCAGAGAGAATTCGGAACAAGATGCTCGTTGTAAAACAAATAACTGATACTAGAAAATGACTGTTTCAGACTGACTCAAACTACCAGACAGACCTTCAGAGACAAAAAGATTTACAAATCTTGAAAATTGCAAGATATACGCGATTGTACTTATGTACAGAATGCGTGTATACGCTACTGTAACTAAGGAAACCTGCGTATACGTGGGTTCACTTAAAGCAACATGCGTACATACGCCTCTGTAACTAAGAAAAACAACGTATATAAAAGGTTTCAAGAAAAATAAAAAACAAACTGAAGAAACTAGCAAAACTTAAAGTTCAAAAACAGACCAGACAACAACAGCAAACAAACAGGCAGCTGAGCCCTGATTGGCTTGAAAAACACCCAAACTAGGAACAACAAGAGTGTTGTCCCCAGTGGAGTCGCCAATTCTGATGGAGGGAAATGTTCCCCTAGGGCTTTTTGGGTTGAAACCCTAGCAGACTGAAAGTTGTCTATTCAAAGAAGCACACATTCACACAGCCATTATGCTATTATAAGCAAATTCTATTGTAAAGGGTATGTACCTTAGGTCCTACATTCGAGAAGGCCTTTAGGGTCCAAACCCTTCTTGGAGTTCCCTTCTTCTCTTTTGTCCTGCAAAACAACCAATTCCAAAGAACACAGCAGTATATGGACAAAACCTTATAAAGAAACCATCTTCATGTTATAAATAAAGGTAGTTAGTTATGAAATCCAAACAACCATCTACACATGAACTCTAAACATGAATATCATTAACATAAAGAAGATTCATTTCGAGAACCAAGACATGTGTTTCTTTTATTATAGACAAATAAAGTACATAAAAAGGAATAATTTCACTTGAGTCACCTTCAGCAGGCTCCAAGCAAAGCTTCCTTCCGGATCCGTTCCAGCCTCAAGCCTCTAACAAACTCCTTCCATGACTCTCTCCATGATGTCATAAATGGTGGATGAACATCAACACACAAGGAAACAAGGGTTTCCTGTATAAATGGGGGAAGTGCATAAGGCACAAGGGACTTCAGACCTGGTCAGGGGAAAAATCTCAGCATAATAACCTTTCTCTCTCCTCTCTCCTCTCTCCTCTCTCCTCTCTCCTCCTCTAGGCTTTCCCTTTGAGGTCTTTTTATACCTCTCCCAAAGTAGTTTTTTAGTTGGGAGTTGGTTGGGAACAGTTGGGCCACGGGCACTAACAGGTGATCAGCAGGTAAAACCCGCGATCTCCGCCCAAAAATAAGGAGTTTTATATTTTTTTAAGTGTTTTAATACATATACGCGGGTTGGGTATATACAGACCCACGTATACACGCGTTTAACTCAGGGCAATGTTGTGTATAAGGGATAAAACATTGTTTTTTAAATTTTAGGACCAGGTCTGGAAGGAGGGGTTGCCCTAGGCCATGAGTGCAGCATCACAAACCATAAGAGTGATATTTGGAGCTATAACAAGGGGTCACAATATAACCAAGCCAGCCTAACAATAATAATATAATGGCACAAAAATAACAATAGAGGGATTCTATGGGGCACAGTAATAACAATATGGGGACAATAAGGGCACAACAATATTAATAAGGGATACAACTACAATAGTAATGGGGGCATCACCAGTATTATAGGGACCTAACATCATCAAACTTCACATCTCTTCTGACAACTGTCATCCTAAGAGATGGAAAGTACACACGATAGTTGTGAGGTGTATTAGTGTACCCTACAAATATGCCCAACTTAGTTGTAGGCTTTAGCTTTTTCCTTGCATCCTTGGAAACATGACAGTAAACTGATGATCCAAAGATCCTGAAGAGTGACACATTTGGTTTCTTCCCTGAAAAATATTCCTCTGGTGTACTCATGCCAAGAATCTTGTGAGGACTCATGTTCTGCAAATAAACAGTTGTGTTGCATGCTTCAACCCACAAGTGCAACGGTAGGCTCTGATCATGCAACATGGCTCGTGCAACTCCCACAATACTTTTGTTCTTCCTCTCAACCACCCCATTTTGTTGTGGGTTATGAGGTGTTATTAATTCCCATCGAATGCCTTCTTTTGCACATAAGTTCTTAAATTCATTCAACACATATTCTCCATCATTGTCGCTCTTGAGAGCCTTCACTTTCTTGTCAGTCTCTTTCTCAACAAGTGCTTTAAATTCAACAAATTTGGAGAATGTTTGGTCTTTCTTCTACATGAAGAAGATCCAACACTTATGTGAGAAATCATCTACAAATATCACATAATACTTGTGTTTGGTCGTGGAGGCTATCGAAAAAGGTCCACACACATCCCAATGAAATCTTTCAAGGATTGCTTGCACTTTACTGTCCCGCTCATTGAAGGTGGATTTCGTGTACTTCCCCAATGTACACCCTTTGCATGTATCTCTCTGCTCCAGCGCACCCTTGGGAAGTCCTGTAGAAACCTATTGCATGATCTTCAAGGCTCCATGGTAAAATGGCCCAATATTATATGCCATAACTCACCGATGTCTCGGCTTTGCACCTTCACTGCTTTTGTGCTCAATACTGCACAATATTCTACATCCAATTTGTAGAGGTTCTTCACCCAAACCCCGATCTGCTTCACTTTTCATGTGGCAATGTGTCTAAGGAAAGCCTTTCCTTTGCTAATTATCAGATCACATCCATGGTCTTCCAACATAGCAATTGAAACGAGATTCTTCTTCAGACCTGGAACATACATCACATCTTTTAATTTGAGAGGGGAGCCAGACTCCCTCTGAAAAGTAACTGTACCAATACTGGTAGCATTATACCTTTCATCATCTCCCATTTCGATGTGCATCTGGAGGTCCTTCTCCTCCAAGTCACTGAAAAAATCTTGGTTGCCCGTCATATGGAATGAGGCTCTACTATCCAGATACCACACACTACCCATCACGGTGCTCACCATACAAGCGATGAGGGTGAAATTAAATTTGAATTGTGAAGTAAGAGCTTCACTAGCTGCTCCTCCCGAGGGCTTCTTACTCACCTTCTTTTGTGGACACTTCGTGGCATAATGTCCCAGTTCATGACAGTGAAAGCACTTGATCTTCGACGAGTCTTTCTTCTTTTCGACCTAACTGGAATCCCCTTTGGATTGGGATTTATTCCCTTTCCCCTTCTTTGCCTTTCCAGCCAAGGCACAATTCTCCTCATCATCATGCTTGGATGAGTTTCCATATCTATTGTTCCGCCTTATCTCTTCTTGCACCAAGTTGAACCACAATCGCTCCCAATTTGGTAGCTTCTCCCTCCTGTTTACCAAATCCTGGTAGTTGTTCCAGCTCTTCGGAAGGCCTAGAAGTGGTAAGCTTACCATATCATCTTCAACAACTGTAATACCAACACTCCCAAGTTCATCCTGAAATTGGGTGAACCTGCTCAGGTACTGTGGTACTATGTCGCCCTTCTCCATCTTGATCTTCTGAAGCTTGTCCTTCAGTGTCAGCTTCTTATGGTCATTGTTGTTCTGAAACAAGTCTATCAAGGCTTTCCACATTGCATATGGGGTATCCTTCCTATGGATATTCGAGACAATATGATCTAGAAATCCTTCTAGTATGATCCTCCTTGCCTTTGCTACACATTTCTTCCACTCTACCAGATCTTGAGCATCAGTTGTTGGAGACTTAGGAATATCATTTTCTATGAATTCCTTTAGCCTGTTATCTTCCAACACTGCCTCCATCTTGTCCTTCCAAGAAATATAATTTGAGCTACCCTCAAGGGCATACTCGAGTCTCAATCCATAGAATGACATCCTGTTGGCTCTAAAGAATGATACTACAAATTCTATTCATCCACAAAGAAAAACTTGAATTCTTGTCTTCTATTGTGATTCCTACTCTAATACCATGTAGAAATTTCTTGTAGATTCAAATTTCTTATGTAATTTGCTAAAACAAAAGACTTGAATCTACTCTGCTCATTAGCGGAAACAATTAAACGATCGAGAAATCACAACATAAACATGATACAATATTGAATCACATATGCTCAAAGATTTATCTAAGGGGAAAACAACTGCTCAAAACCCCTTCCTATATGTATTTCATTAGTCAAAAAATAGAGAAGAAATATAATGTTTGCTCAAGCCCGAGAAACCTCTGCACTAGTATAATCTATCTCACTGCTTCATAGACATTGGCTATGGTCAATACTTAACCAAATCCAAGTCTGCCTATTTCCTTGCTTTGTTCCTCAAGGAATTAGGCCCCTATTAATCAGGGGAATTCCCAATTAGAATTGTGCAATCCCTATAGACCCTTCTCTGGTTGCATGCACCACCTGTACAATTTGGAATTGTCTACAACTGATAGTACACTACCCTTGAACTCCAATCTCAACTAGGTAACTCGAATTCTCTGCATGCATGAGTTAATTTAGGTTGATTGATCAATTTAACTAGATGATCACTCAGTGTGAAAAAAGTTACACACCCTTGACTGAACCTCCACTAGTTCTACTAACAGTGAGAACTAGTTACACTGAAAATAACTCAAATTAACTAAACTAGATTGCTACAAATTAGCAATCAATCATGTAGAACTGAACTCAAGTGTATCCAACTTGAATTAACTGATTTAACTGAGTGATAAGTGTCATATCACTTCAGTTAAATTCCTCCAAGTATTTTTATGAAATTAGAATTAGAATTTCTCCTAATTAGTTTTGGGCAAAATTAAATTAGGAATTTCTTGCTGCATTTTCATCAGTCGTAAGTCACAGTTTTACACCTAGACATGGGGATTGGAGCTAGGGAGATTATTAAAGATAAGGCTTCATATGAAGGATCCTCCTACATGTTATCTTCCACTGCAATGAAATGCATTTGCATTGCAAGAGGATAAGGAAAACTCTCCTATGCGTACAATTGCATATACTCTGTTGAGGCCAGAGTGGTTATGCCTCATACTTGGGTCACGTAGAGTTCACATAGAACCATTTATGGAGAGCTACACCATGGCTTGACCATGATGGTTCTATAATAACTTGGATATGCATATGAGTTTTATTATTTCTAATAAGATTTACTGAGGCACCCGTTGGTGCTATCCCTCATGGGCTTAATGCAAAGTCACTGCCTCTAGGTTCTTAATGGAAAATATACAAGATACAGTACAAGGACTTGTCCATTAAGACCAGTGGCTTATCCATTCATACTCTCATAGGTCTATGGTCTTCCTTGATGATCAATCAACATACCATAACCCATACGCCTAACCATAAGCATACAAAGGAGTACATGTCCATAGAGGAACATATCCCCATGATACATATGGATTGAAGGCAATATAATGCCCATCCAATAAGTATAAAACCAAGTCCTCTAGCTCCCGAAGCAATCTTATCTACAACAAGTAGAAATACTGAGCCAAGAACTTGGGTATGCATTATTGGATGACTTAGAGAAATATGCATGTAAAATAAATAGGCACACAGGCTAGCGAGGAGAAAGGATTCTCCAATATGCTACCCCATACTATATGCAGTGTTGAGACAACCTACAATAAAAAAAGCTCGTGTTACTGAAATTTATGAAGAGGTTTCCAAGAAAATTATTAACAGAATTAACCAATATATGAATACCCACTAGTAGAGTACCAATCAAGCTGAGCACCATGGCTATAACTAGCCATTCAGGCAGGGATTTACCACTTCTTCTCAACACCGAGAAAACATACAAAATATGGCACCCAACCTTAACAGATTCATCACCAACACATGCATAGCAGAAATGCAGCTTTGTGTGAAGTACAGGAACATAAAATCAAGTCCTTCAAGATCACAAGGTCGTGCCTTGCATAGCACAAAATATATATCTATTGAACAAAATCCTTGGAAAAATGGATGTGTAGACCCAACACTAGGGCATGCATCACTTGAGGTTTAAAGAAGACCCTCATATAAAATAACAAGTCAATAAGGGTATAAGAGGAGGAAATCCTCAATATTTCCACATTGCAACATCACAATGCTAATGAAAGCTTGTAATCAATGTAATCACCATACTGCAATAAGAAAGAGTTCCCATGCTAAATATTGTTATGACATAACCAATGTTCTTACACCCTATCCCAATTCCTTTAAACACTAACACAAAACATTATTCAATCATGTAAATAATACTAACACAGTCATGTCTCATGCACAATAGCATCATTTCAAACCAGAAATGTAACACACATTCATTATCATGGAAAATACACGAGGAACACTTATCTTGTGAATTTTCGAGAAAATGAGTCGGTACTATGACTCTCCGCCCAACCATAAACAAGCTACAACCACTATTACTTGTATTTGTCACCCCCAAGCCAAATTCCAAAGCTTGGGGTAGAGTGATTTTGTGGGCTTTTGACCAACATAACAACTAAAATAGGAATGCCATAAGGATACACTACCTTCATCCACCAGCTACCCACATGATATTCAACAATTTAGATGTATTCACTTCATGTTAGGATACCATAGTGCAAATAACTTTAGCTCACTCTACAGGAGAAGAGAGCCACAATAAGGAAGGTTCATTAATGGTTAAGATATCAATGGTAAAGAAATCACTCTCTAGGTTGTTCATCGGTGAGTCAAGCACCAAATATTTTAGCCCAAGAAAACTCCTGATAGTTCTTTCAATCCTCACGAGCATTTGGGTAATACGTCCAACCTAGCAAGTTCTTCAAGCCACCATATTCTAGCGGTTTATTCAAATTGGCAAGCAAGCCACTGCTTCTTGTCTGTGATACTTTTTTTTTACCCAGCAAGCCTTTTGTTAAAGGATTCTTTAGCAGGTTCTTAAATCCAGAGATCAAAACTTAAGGATAGGAATCATTGTTCCTTCTCTTTGGCCTTTTCTACTCTCTTGTTGTTTTTGTGTGCATATTTTTTGTGCACCTATGTGTCTATCTAAGAGTGAGTGTAAGAGTCACTGAAAAGTCCCCTCAAGTCATTTTTTCCTTTCCCATTCAACAATCAACTACCTACCTCTTCTCAAGGTTTTGCGCAACCCCCTCCTTCAACAACAAAACCCATTTTGATCCATTAAATTTTGTCCTATCTTGCTTGTTGTTAGAGGTTAAGGACACCTAGGCCTATCCTTTTCTGGTCGATTAAACCTATTGCACGGTTAATCCATTTAAGACCACTTTAGCCAACCCATGCCTGCCATTTAAAACAACTAATTACTCAAGCAATCTCCTACCTCAAGCAATGGATATGTGTCCCTTTATCATCTATTTAACATAACTACAATTATTTACATTGAGAGAAATATTTACCCAGGGGATTCACACAATCAAAAATATAATATCAATTCCACTTGAGATCCAACTTAATATAGGCCCTTTTCTCCATGGAAAACCATGGTAGTTCAATGAGAGGATCTAGAGTGTCCCAACTTCCTATTGATTATTATATTTTTGGTCCCTAACCATAATAATGGCTTTTCAATTCCTAATCAGTTCCCATTTTCCTTCCTTCCTAGCTTCTTTTACGTTTTGAACTTTCTTACTTAATTCCACTCGGCTTTCTAGAATGACATTTTCCTTTATAAATATTCCTAACCCTTCTAATCTTGGAATTTTGTTGAGTATGCCATATTTATGGTCATTAGAACTTACCTTAAACCGAATGAACCTATCTTTATGTTAAATTATTTTTCGCGCCTATTTTCTTCTATATAGAAAGTTGTTTGAATTGTGATTTAGTTTTTAGTTCTTACTTAACTATCACAAGTGTGTCCTCATATTTCTATTCTTTTATACCAAACCTCAAAAAAATTTAAAAATAAAATGCAATAGTTTGTGTGAAAAAACAAATTTAAAAGTAAATAAATGATAAAATGAATTTAAGAAAAGTGACATTTTAGTCAAAAGGATGCAATTCCACCTGATCCCTAGCCCTCCTACATGTCACTATCCCCCTCGACCCCACGCTTACTACTTAAAGGAGAAGGTTATGGATGAAGGGGGTTAGTGGGACATTGGAGGGTGGAAGCTTGAGGAGGAAAAGGGTGGCACGTAAGTTCCATATTTCCTCCAATGCCTAACCAAATGCCACCATTTTCCTTCTTCTTTTTAATTCGATTAAAAAAATTAATTAGTTTATTTTTAACAGAATGAGTAGTTTTGTATTAGATAATATGGTTTTTATGGCCAGAACCATTTACATATACATTTACAAAACATGCTTCTTTAATCTCAGCAATTTTAGAGTTCTGTAAATCCACAAATGAGTTATTTTGCCTCTTTAGTCCCTCTGGATGTAACACCCTCCTCCCACATTTACTCAAGCTAACTGAGCCACTGGGGTAAACATTGTTGGGTATATGACCAAAGTCCCACATTGACTAGAGGTGGGGAGGATCATGGGTATATAAGGATGGACAAATATCTCCATTGGTATGAGGCCTTTTGGGGTAAGTCCAAAAGCAAATCCATGAGGGCTTAGGCCCAAAGTGGACAATATCATACCATTGTGGAGATATGTGGTGTCCAGAGTCCTTACAAACATGTGATGAATAGTTACTATGATATGATTTAAATCCCTAGGTATAGTTAAGGAAGTGGAACTAACATGACAAGACCAAACTGACCTTCCTCAGAAGCTACAGAACCTTCAGGAGCCAACCAACCCCTTCAGGTGCCCAACCCCTACGAGAACTTTCCCTTTCACTGCCATAGAGCTTTAGCTGCTCCCATGAGAAGAATGCATGCAACTGGGACCCTCCAATCACTCCCACAACAACGTATCCATGCGACTATTCCCTTTTTCAGGCAGTTCTGTGTAAGCAACCCTAGATTTTTTTAGGGCCATGACTCAAGCCACTGCCTAGAACTTCATGAAACTTCCAGAAATGACAAACAGCATCGAAACAAGGATACTAATGCAAAAACTTGAGCAAGGACTTGTTCTGACCCCTACTAGCCATGACATGCATTTCTTCAAACATATCACAAACATGTAATCTACAAGTCACAACAACATATCTAAGCATAGGGGTCTCATACTTATCTGAGAATCACCAAAGAGGATTGATATCTCCTCACAATAGTTTCATTTTTATCTATTAGTTCATTCATTCACTAACATTTCATATACTAACCAAAACATAATGAGAGCCATATATCATCATTGTCATAAAACATACTTATAACCAACAAATAACCAAATATATATCAATGAGGAAACAACCATAAAGCCACATAATATCGATCACATATACTCATAAAATACCAAAGGAAAGGATCTCTTATTATCATACAAAAATCCAACCAAGTTAGGAACTTCCACATACCACTCAACTGTAGATTGGGTTCAATCAAATCTCTCTTTCATCCAATCACCCCCACACTATATTCCAAGCATGAATGTGGGATCTCATGAAACAAATCAAACAAAACCAAACCAGGGCTTTTATAGGCCAAACCACCTCAAACTTCAACCAGTGATTCCACCTCACAGTTGGACATCGCTAACCATCACCAGGTCGGTCTCTACCCAAGCTGTTCAGGGCTCCAAAGCATTTGCTCCAACCAAGACTTCCAGGACTAGTAACTCAACCCACAACTATTATCGGGCTCTAGAGTGTTTGTCCAACCAAGGCTTCTAAGACTAGTAACTCAACCCACCAAGGGATCCAGAGCATTTATCCAACCAAGGCTTCCAAGACTAGTAACTCAACCCAAGTTATTACAGGGCTTCTAGAGCATTTTTCCAACCAAGGCTCCAAGAACTAGTAACTTAACCCACAACCAAAGGAACATGAGAACCAACCAGAAAACAAAAGGAAATAAACCCACAACACCAGGGCTATCCAGGAAATGGAAAGGCTAGGCAAAACCATTGTAAATCTAGGTAATCCTCCATGCCAATGACAGATCATGACCAAGAAACCACATGCATGTGCCATGCATGCCAAAACTAGTAAGGAAATCATACATGCAACTCTATAACTGCAAGAAAAACCTATTGTAGTTGTTAATATCGATGTCCTGTTGCGCTTTCCTACTCTTCTTTTTCCTTCTTACTCCAAATCCCGAGTATTCCACACTCCTCCAAGAGTGCTCCAAGAAAACTCTAAGCGTCCAAGAGTATGAGAGAGAGAGTAGAAAATGAGAACTCCAAAATTGAACTAACAAAAAGATACAAAATGATCCTCATAAGCCTTTTTATTAACGAGGCCTTTATTTCTTCATTTTCCATTATTTTCCTTCATTTTCCTCCTCACATGCAACCTGTGACCTTTCACCTCCCTTTTGTCATGTTTTCCATTATTTTCATAAATAAAATGCCAATAAATGCCTCATGCCTTTCCAAACCTTTTCCATTTCCTTTGCCAATTTCCATAGCCATTAATTAATCACAAGTGATCCCCATCACTATGTTTTTTCCTAACATTCAGCTTGGAATACATGTCCCATGACCTTGGTTATTATTTTGCCTTTATTAACTTTATTACATGGATTTTTGACCAGGGTTGTTATAGAACCCTCCCCCTTGGGGGAACACCATCCTCAGTGTTCAATGACACCTACAACCAACAAGACTGTTGAAAAGAAAAACATATTTCCCATGGAGATTTATAACTTAGCTCGTTGCAGTATTTACAATGATCATCCTGTTGAGAAGCAAACCAACATGAGAAACATAACAACATGACAATCATAATGACATGACACCCATATCACTTATTGGAGCTTTATAACACAACTCATGGCGGTATTTACATCCATATAAATATATACATATACCAAAACATCACACCAAAACATGTATTCACTTATCAACTAGTGAATATAGAAGGATACATAACCCACATCTGATCTGTCATCTCCCATGTAACTTCATTGGGCCCAAAGTGCTTCCATTGCACTTTAACCTGCTCGATTGCTCAAGTCTGAAGCATGAGCGTCTTTCTCCGCAAAATACACTAAGATTCCAGCTGGAATTCTCCTTATGGCTCCACCTATAATACAGACCAGTCAATCAAATGATCAACATATTTAACATACTTCTTAATCAATGACACATGGAAAACATCATGGACTTTCACTGTCGGAGGCAGTGCAAGTCGATAGGCTACTGGTCCAATCCTCTCAAGAATATTAAAAGGTCAACAATACCGAGGTGCCATCTTGGCACATGATCCAATCCTCAAGGAGCTCTTCTTGGGCTTGATGTGTAAGTACACTTGTTCCCCAACTTGAAACTCCTTAAACATCTTGTTCTGATTTGCATAACTCTTATGTCTATCTTATGTTTCCTTTAGATTCTTCTTAACAACTTGCATTTCTCGTTCCATCTCTTCCAACATGTTCGGTCCTATCAACAGCTTGTTAGCTAGATAACCCAACTGATGGGAGTATTACAACTCCACCCATAGAAGCCTCAAACAGACTCATCCTCAAAGATTCTTGGTACCCATCATTGTAAGCAAACTCAACCAGTGGAAGATACTCTTCCCACCTCCTCTGCTGATGTATCACATACATCCTCACCATGCCCTCCAATATCATGTTGACCCTCTTTTTCTATCCATCTGCCTGTGGATGATAAGTTGTATTGAAGTCCAACTTTGTACCCAAACCGAAAATAACTCTTTCCAGAATCTAGAAGTGAACTTGGCATCCCCGTCTGACACAATCTTCTTTTGAATACCATGCAACCTCACTTCTCTAATGAATCCCTATGCTACATCATTAGCTGAATATGTAGACTTAACTAGAATGAAGTGTTCTACCTTTGTCAACCTGTCAACCACAACCATAATATAGTCATGTTGTCTAGATGTCCTCGGAAAACATGTAATGAAGTCCATGGAAATGACCTCCCATTTCCACTCTGGAATCATAATCAGTTGTAGTAGACCACCTGGATGTTTGCACTATGCTTTTACTTATTGACAATCCAAGCACCTAGCTAAAAACTTTGCCACTTCTTTATTCAAGTTCGGCCAATAGTAGAACTTCTTCATCGTTGTCAATGTCTTTTGATATCCTGGCTGACCTGAATATGGCTTAGCATGGAACTCCCTCAAGATAAACTTCTTGAGCTCATTGTCGTTTGGCACATATATCTTGTCCCTAAATCTGACCAAACCATCTATTGTGAGACAATAATCCACATCCTGATCACCTGTACCCTGTTGTAACATGTGCATAAGCTCCTTATACTTGTTATCATGCTGACTTGCCTGTAAGATATGATCCTATAAATCTGTCCCATACGAGCTCATATTTTTTATGTGATTTACATGTACTCTTCTGCTAAGAGCATATGCAACCCTGTTCTCTTTCCCCTTAATGTACCTGATCTCAAAGTCAAACTCATTGATCGTGGCCAACCATATAGCTTGTCTGGAATTCAGATTCGGTTGGTCAAAGGGATACCTCAATCCACTGTGATCACTCATCAAGATCAACCACCTACCAAGAAGATAGTGCCTCCACATCTTCAGAGCATGCATGATTGCTACCAACTCAATATCTTGTGTCAGATATTTCTGCTCATGCTCATTAAGTTTCCTTGATTCATAACATACTACATGTCCTTCCTGCATCAAGACTCCTCCAAGTCCTCTCTTACAAGCATATGTACATACCACAAACTCTTTGTCTGAATCTGCAATCTTTAGAACTGAAGCATTTGTTAACAATTGTTTTAACTACTCAAAACTGGTTGCACATTCCTTTGTCCATTCAAATTTCTTACCTTTCCTTTACAACGATGTAATAGGATAAGAAATCTATGAGAAGTTCCTAATGAACCTCCTGTAGTAACCTACTAACCCCATGAATGATCTTACCTCATCTACATCTCTAGGAGTTGCCCACTCCATGATAGCCCTTATCTTTTCTAGATCCAATGCTATGCCTTCCTTCGAAACCACATGTCCCAAGTAATGTACCTCTGTCTGGAAAAAATTGCATTTACTGAGCTTATCATACAACTGATGCTCTCTTAACAATCTTAATATCGTTGTTAAATGTTTGACTTGTTCTTCCTCATTCTTAAAATATACCAATATATCATCGATGAATACAATAAAAAACTTGTCCAAATAAGGACACAATACAGTATTCATCAAGCACATAAAAGTAGTTGAAGCACTAGTCAAACCAAATGGAACTACAATAAACTCATAATGCCCATACCTAGTCCAGAAAGCAGCCTTGTATATGTCATCTTCCTTAATGCGTACCTGATGGTATCCTGATCTCAGATCAATCTTTGAGAACACGGTTGCTCCCTTCAACTGATCAAACAAGTCATCAATCCTTGGCAACATATACCTATTCTTGATGGTCACTTTGTTCAACTGCCTATAATCAATGCATAACCTGAGAGTACCATCCTTCTTCTTCACAAACAACACTAGTGCACCCCACGGCGATACACTTGGTTTGATGTATATTTTGTCAAGCATTTACTTTAGTCACAACTTCAATTCCACTAACTCTAGTGTGCTCATCCTGTATGGTGCTTTCGATGCTAGTGTTGTCCCTGGTACCAACTCAATAGAAAATTCCACTTCCCTGTGAGGCGACAACTATGAAATCTATATTGGGAACACATCATGATTGTTGTAAAACCGAATACCTCCTCAAGACATCCGCATCCTCAACTTCCTTACTTTTATCACTAGAAATATGCACTGCGAATAACACACACCCTTTCCTTTGCTTCGCCTGCATAGTTGTCACCATTCTAATTGATGTTTCCTTCTTCTTACCCTGCAAGATTATTTGTTTCCCATTGTCATCCAAGCACTCAATGGCATTGTCATAACAATCCACTTTAGTCCTGTGAAGATACAAGCAGTTCATATCCAAAATCATACTATAGGATCCCAATGGTAGTACATTCAAATGTGTTGATGTAGGCATACCATTCAAATCAAATGCACGAGCTCTTACCCAAGATTAACTCTCTTCTTTGAACCTGTAGCCAACTGCACTAAGATTCTGCATGTACTTATTTATTCAAACTGCACTTATCCACCTGGTCAGGATTAACATAATTGTAATTAGATCCATGGTCAATCAAAATAGAAACAACTTGATCACAAAGCTTACCGTCCATCTCGATAATAGATGCCTGATCATTTGCTTGCCTATTCTCCAATACTGTATAGATTCATGGAATACCCTGTCTAACATCCCCCATTATTTGTGCTTCCTGTGCACTATAGATCTTCGGTCTACCACCTTGATGTTGTGGACAATCTCTTTTGCGATGCTCTCCTCCACAAGTCCAACACTACAAGGTCTTCCTTTCATCACCCTTGTTCTACTCCTCAAACCGAAATCCATGTCATATATCTGATGTATTGAACTTCTTAGGTGGCGTTGCATTCTCTTTGTTATCTGTGTCCAGAGGTATTATTTGCTTCTTATTCCATTTTCCTTTATTCTTCTCATTACCTTTCCAAACCTTCTTAGTCTCAGACCTGTGCTTGGATTGCTCGTAATAATGCTTTAGCTTCCTAATGGATTCCTCCAATGATCTAGGCTCATCGAACTCAATCCTGTCCTTGAATGCTATCGGCAACCCACTGACGAATCTATGAATCTTGGTCTCCTCCTCCTTGAGGTAAGGCACATATCTCGATAGCTCCAGGAATCTGCTAGTGTATTCATCATCGGTCATAGATCCCATCTTCAACTCATAGAATTCCTTTGCCCTGTCGTCATAGTATATCTCCGATAAATACATCTTCCTAAATAGTCTCTCGAACTCACTCCAAGTCAACTCCTCTTCATGAATACCTCTAACATTCTTTACATCTTCCCACCAAATATCTGCTTTACCTTTAAGAATGAATGTAGTTATTCTGACTTTCTTGTTTGCTGAGTAACCATGCAACCTGAAGAACTTATTCATTCCAAGCAACTATGCTTCGACATCCTGTGACTTCTTCATTTGATATAGTGGTTAGACTGAATAGAGTGGAGCGCTTCATACTCCCAGACTTGGATACTAACTCCAATACTCATCAGAATGAGGAAACTATTATCAATGTTGCACCCCTCAACATGGCTAATGCAAACTCCTCTTTAGATTACTCGATGATCATCTCAGACGAATATGTCCATCTCTGATTTGGTTCTTGTCTTTTGGGATTAGCAGTTAGTGGTAGTCTTTTGCTTAGACGCTATCATCTACTTTTAAGTATGCTAGTTGTTGTTAGATTGTAAACTTTGTCATGTGAGTATCTATGGATTTTTTGTCTTGTTAGAAAATCCACTATGTCAAGTACTATTTTTGTAGTTATCGAGATTACCCACAAAGTTTACTCCTTGGGAATGTATCAGTCTTAATAGTTGGGTTGGTTCTCTTTTATATTGTTTCTTGGAAGTTACTCGTCATTTTACTAGGATAACGATGTGCTCGAAAGATATATCAATGTATTTTTTTTTTTGGAAATTAATAGAAATCAGTGGTCGGAAATTACAAAAAAAATATGAATCATTATCATTTAAATTTATTTTAATGTGATATGTATAACATAATCTTTTGGAGAAAAATATTTTGTAATTTTATTAATAAATACAAAATTAATAAACTAAACTCTTTATTTTTTATTATTATATTTTTTTATTTTAATGCTTCATTTTATGGACATTACAATATCTCTCCCATAGTGAGTAGATATTCAAATGTTTACACTTATTTATAGAGACTACAACATTTCCCATTACTACTCAATAGCAACCCAATCAAATATACTTCAACCATTTTTATAATATACTTTCTTACAAAATTATAAAATCATATAACAAATTTGATTTAGTCAATCAAATTTTATAATATAAATTTGAATTCAAATCTATTTGAAATAATAAATAATTTGTTGTGAAGATTTAGATTAATTTTAAATTAGATAAACCTCTTACAAACATATTTCTATTATATGAAGAACTTGAGTTGTTATAAAATTCTAACACTTTTCTATTATATGAATTATTATAAAATTCTAACAATTTCCTAACATGCCAAGAACTTGAATTATTATAAAATTCTAATTATGCTTTAAAAAAATTATTTCACTGCACAATTAACTTTATCTCATTCTTATTTATCATCTCTATTCTTTTATAACACATATACAATTTCATGAAAAAAAAAAAAAAAAAATACTTAATACAATGTTATGTGCATCCTCCCCATATATATCTACCCTTGAATGAGTATAGTGAACGCTATCACCAAAACCAAACTACATTTCTACATCATACTTTATGGTTTTTTTTGACTTATGGTTTTGGTTGTTATGATGTGAACATCTTTTCTAGGGCAATGTGGGGTTAAATTACTTGGAGGAGTTTTGTTTTTTTAGGAATTCTATAGTACCTTACCTGTTGAAGGGCCACTTGCAGGGCCACTTGCAGTGCACTAAGGATCTAACTTTAGATTATTTATAATGACTAATGATAAGGATCAAACTTTAGATATCTTGAATAAAATTCGTACGACCAAATCTAGCTTAAAATGAGGATAAACTTTGACTTTACAATAATGAACGGGCTGTAATAACTTTTAGAAGGTAATTAGGGTAAATTTTTAAATATTTTACTATTATCAATGGGCTACTTTACAATCATCAATGGGTTGGGTTGGGTTGGGTTGCGATGTGATGTGATTATTTTTATCAGTGAAAGATTTTGTTATTAATAATAAAATTGTTTTTCGGATTAAAATTAAAAAACTTAAATTTTATATAATTAAAAATAAATTTTGTATCTTTTTATATTTTAAAGATAAAAACCTTACTTTTAATTTATGACTATTTAAATTAATTTTCGAAACTCAATTATAATATATATTTATATTCAAATAATATTTTTTAATTCAAATTATTATAATATATATAATTTTTAAAGTCAAATGTTTACTCCGAGCTCATGTGCTTAGCCCACTGAGGTTTGAATACAGGGTGTCTTTCTAATAAAACTACTTCTCAACTAGTAGTGCTACAAATTATTATAATATTATATCCAAATCATTTTTTAATTCAAATTATTATAGTATTAATATTTTTTTAATTCAAATTATTATAATATTAATATTTTTTTTTTGGTTAAAGGGTTAAATTTAATAATAAAGAGTAAGAAGTTTGTGGTGGTGAAGGAGGTTAATCATAAATGAGTTTTCAAAACTTAATTATGGTATATATTTCATTTAAATAATTTTATAATAATATTTTTTTAATTCATATTCAAAATATTTTTTAGTAATATTTTTTAATTTAAATTATTATAATATTAATATTTTTGTTGGTCAATAATTGTCATTGATGTTAATATGAGTAATGATGAAGATAATGATGACATGGATGATTGTTGAAGGTCACTCTTGGAGCCCTAATGAATATGCCCTAACCCTTATCCTAGTCCTAATGACTTTATGCATGAAGAATCCTAAAACCCTAAAGTCTGTACTACAATTCTAGAACAATCATAAAGAAAAATAGTTTTATTAACATTTTGAGACATCATCTTAAAATAATTTTTTCACTAGCTTATAGAGGACATTTTCGCCTTTCAAACAAGCCCTTACTCATCCTCTAACTCTTCTTAGTTTGTGAGAAAATGATTTTTAAGATGATATAATATATCCTAGGACCTAATTGACCTAAGCCTACTTGTATAAGTCGGCTTCCCCACCAAGAGGTGTGTCCCTTCATTTAAAAGTCAAAATTTGTATAAATAGAAGTTCAGACTCTTCATTTTCATCATCAACTCGGGGAAGAACAACATAGAGATAAGACAAAAAGGTGAGTTCACATCTCGTGAACTAGGAAGGCCGAGAAAATCTTGGGTTAATTATGTGGAGGAGTGGAAATACACCTGTGGAGGCTCAATCATACAGCTGTGGACTCAATGATCTAGTTTCAGGCTCAGACAAATCTGTTGGCAACAGTCATCTATGGTGATTTATCATCGAGCTATGGAGACTTATACTACATCTCGGATATGCGTTTGTTAGGAGCTTAGACTGTATTACACCTTGGACTAGTAATAATAAAGTGAAGGTTCTAGACTCAGTAATATAGTTCAAAAACTCGGTCTAATCAGCTAAGGAGGGACAATCATCTATTACAATTCGTTTTTTGGCATAGAGAACAGTGTTGACTATGGAAGAATTACACTATACCTCAAATTTTAGGGCTACAACAACTTTATACCTCGAACTTGTTGAGACTATACTCCATACCTCAGATTTCAGAGCTACAACAACCTTACACCTCGGATTTGTGATTACAGTGGACTATCATTTGGAGTTTGTCCACCTATAGTAGCTCGGATTAGTGATTATAGTGGACTATCATTTGGAGTTTGTAGCAACTCAGATTTGTGATTGCAGTATCATTTGAAATCTGTCCACTTGTAGCAGCTCACTATCACCTACCCTTTCGGGCCCTTGGAAACTTATACCCTCAGATTTGTTACAATCACTTGAGGCTTAGTTTTTGAAGCTCAAATTAAGTGTTGAAGTATTGTATTAACGAACAGACTTGGAGTCAAATTACTACATTGTTTGAAGCAGGCCTGATTCGTATTTAAACAAGAACACAACAACCTACAGATATAATCATAAACGCAAAGATGCAGCAGAAAAACACTTCGTTTCATTAATAGAAAAATATTGAACTATGCTTACAAACAAAATGGAAATAAGATAGCTCGGGCGATGGTAGCTTCTCTTTGAGAAGATATGTGGCAGCTACATGCCTCTAAACTCAGTTACAATGAGGCTCAAGGGCATTTTTATTATTGACTAATAAGGGAAAACCCTAACCCGAGGAGATGTAACACCAAGAGTTTATGGGCCCCGTTGGGGTTAGTTGGGCAACCAATTTCCCACGCTCGTAACTTGGTCATATTATCTCTGGTTGACGCATATGATACCTTGTTGGAAAGATCTCTCTGAGCACTATAGCAACCAACACAATTTCCATAGCAATCATTGAGAAATTTTGCCAAAAAAGCGTCGTTTAGGGCCTCAAAATGGCTCCGGAAGTTCAGGACCCGAAAAACTGCCAAAAATAGTAATTTTTGCTATTAAGGAAACTGAAAAACTAAAAGAAACAATGGTGAGGGTCCAAGTGGAATAGGCGGGTGGCCACCAATATCCACCTAGATCAAGGCCATTGACATCTATGAAGCAAATTAAAGGCATCATTTGGAACACATTCTGGACTAGCATTTGAAGACAACTATGGAGAAATCAAAGTAAGCTATTTATACACATTGTTGTTAAAAGTTGAAGGGTTGGTGCCCTAGGGGTTGGAGCCTCTAAAAATAAGGTTGGAGCCTTAAAGAAGATAGGGTTGAAGCCCTAGAGGTTGGAGCGTCATAAAGCCCAAGTTGGAGCTTGGCATTAGGTTGGTGCCCTTAACATTATTACACTCAAATTGTTGTAAAAAGATGATAGATGTCCTTATTTGTTCCTAATTAAATTCCTATTATTTATTTTATGATTGTAATTGTGAAGAATATTAACTGGCATTAATTATAACAATTGAAAGAAATATTGATTCACCCCCCTCGTGTTTCAACAATTGGAATCGGAGCTAGCTTCTTCATAATCAGCCTCACAGCTGGAAGAAGGATTCTTAGTCACAATGACCAGTAAGGATTTAGGAAAAATCCCTCAATTTGATGGAACAAATTTTGCCTTTTGGAAATGTAGGATGACATTTTATTTAATGTCTCTTGGACCTGAAGTATGGAAATTAATTCAAGATGGGTATAAAGTTCCATCTTCTCCACCAACAAATTAGGATGGGAGAAAAATTTATATAGCAAATTCCAAAGCATTAAATTCCATAACAAGTGGAATTTCTGATTCAAAATTTAAAAAATTTATGAACTGTGAATCTGCCAAGGAAATGCGGGACAAGCTTATTGTTATCCATGATGAAGACTCCAAGGTCAAGAAGGCAAAACTCCAAACTCATAGAAGACAATTTGAGAGTCTTAAAATGGATGACGAAGAAGACATTGCAATATTTTTCCTCCGAGTGGATGAAGTTGTCAACTCACTCAAAATTCAAAGGTCTAGGGGAAACCGTTGAAGAAAGCACAATTGTCCAAAAAGTTTTGATATAACTTCCAAAACTATTTGATTCCAAAGTCAGTGCCATAGAAGAAATGAAGGACTTGGATGACCTAAAAATGGACGAACTTGATGGGATTCTCAATGCATATGAAATGAGAAAAGGAATCCCAAACTCTAAGGAAGCAACATTGAAGGAAGGAAAAAAATTGTAGCAGCGATGATTCCGACACTGAAATAGAAATAACACAATTCGTAAAGAAACTAAGGAAAGGGTCCAAACTCTAAGGTAAGTGTCTTCTCATTTGTTTTAAGTGTGATAGAATAGTAGATTATGCTGCAAAGTGTCCTCATAAACATGATAGCGATGATGAAGATGAATATAAAAAGAGGATATTCAAGAAGAAATGGTCGAGTAAGAAGAATTTATTCTCCAAACAAGATGACTCTGTTGAAGAATAATTCTTAATTACAAAGAAAAAATCAACTAAAAATACCTTTCTACTCAAAAGGGATAATGATGAATATCATGAAGAAAATGACTATGCTGGAAGCAGTGAATTATTGTTCATGGCATTTACAAATGATCATGATTCTGAAAAAGAAGATGAAGGAAATGTAGATGAATTAATAATGAGTGTTATTGAACAAAATGAGAAATTAAGGAAGAAGGTCATTTCTCTAAAAATAGAAAAGGAAGAAGCAAAAAGGAAGGAAGAACTTTTGAACAACAAACTAAAAGAAAGAGAAGAGATATGTGAGAAAAGTGAAGCTAAAATTGTCTCTTTAAAGAAAGAGTTGAGTCAGATTAATAGGAGTTGGCAAAGCTCTCAAACTCTTGATAACATCCTTAATACTCAAAGACCACAACATGATAAGACTGGAATTGGTTTTAAAGGTGAACCATCGAGTTCAAAAAAGAATGCCAATGAAGAAATCCAAAGAAGTTATGCTGACATCCTTTGCAATCATCAAAAAGAGCAAATGTTGTTTCTCAAAGAATAAAGATCCACTTACAACAACCCGAGGAATGAAGGAAACCTATCTCCAAGAAAGAATGTTACATCAAGTCAAGGTTATTCTAATAGGTATCAAACTATCTTTCTTGACTATTGTTTCTACTGTAAAAGAAAATTGGTCATCAAGATAATCATTGCAAGGCTTATAAGGATAATAGCTCAAGGAGATGTCGGTCCAATTATCAAAGCAAGCCACTTAGCTCAAAAGAACAAAGTCAAATCAAGACCTATAATTCATTTGATCCTTTGGCTAAGTATGACTTAGCATGTTCAAAATGCAATGATTTTGGCCATGATGCACAAAATTGTCCATTTATATCAAAAAGGGAAGAATTGAAGAAGGAGGAACCCACTATAGATAAATGTGGCCTAGCTTTATGTGCACAAAGTGATGAAACTCAATGGTTTGAGGATAGTGAATGTTCAAGACACATGATAGGTGATCAAAAGAAGTTTATCTCATTAAACAAAAAGGATGGAAATGTATCCTTTGGAAGTGGATCTGCTAATGGGAAGGGAAAAGCACAAAATACACTACTAGTAGAAGGACTCAAACACAATCTTCTAAGAGTTAGTCAGATTTATGACCAAGGACATAATGTTATCTTCAGTACTAAAGATTGTGAGATAAGAAAATCCTCTTCGTGAGAACTTGTGGGAAAAGGAGTAAGAACACCAAATAACATATACATTTTGAGTAAAATTCAAGAAGAAAAATTCTATAGGAGATGAGCAAATGAAATATGGTTATGGAATAAGCAATTAGGACATCTAAAATTTGACAACTTGGTTAATATCAACAAAACAAGTGCAGTGAGGGACATTCCAAAAATTGTAAAATCAGAACAGGTTGTGTGTGGCCCATGTCAACACGGAAAGAAAACTAGAACTTACTTCAAGACTATGGAATTCCTAACATCAAAACCTTTGGAGATCATACATGTAGATTTATGTGAACCAACCAGAACTCCAACACTACAAGGTGAAAGGTACTTTGCTCTATTTGTAGATGACTATACTAGAATGATGTTGGTATTCTTTATAAAGTTTAAATCTGAAGCTTTTGAATGTTTTAAGAATTTCAAAGCTCTTGTGGAAAATGAAAAAGAATAAAAAATCAAGTGTCTTAGAACAGATAGAGGAGGAGAATTTACTTCAAAAGAATTCAATGATTTCTATGAAATACATGGAATCAAAAGAGAAATTTCTCTAACTATAACTCCTAAACAAAATGGAGTAGTGGAAAGAAGAAACATAACTTTGCAAGAAATGGCGAGAACAATGTTACTAGAAACTGATTTGCAAGCCAAGTTTTGGAGAGAAGCAGTTGGGGCGACATTGTATACCTTGAATAGAGCCTAACTATGACAAAATAATGACAAAAAGTTGTACGAATTATGGAAAGGAAGACCTGCTTTGGTAAAATATTTTAGAATATTTGAAAGTAAATGCTTTATGAAGATCAATGATGACTCACCAAGCAAGTTTGATCCTTGTGTTGATGAAGGAATATTTTTGGGATATTCTACAAGGAGCAAAGCATAAAAATGCTACAATAATCGACTATGAAAGATAGTACAAAGCATTGATGTGAAGATTGACGAGGCACTTCTATAAAAGGAAATTGAAGTTCGAGAAGAAGATTATATTGTTGAAGAATCTGAAGAAGATACAACAAAGGAAGAAAAGGATCAAGAAAGTCAAAAGGAACCATTTCAAACTCCATCAAAAGTGAAATTTGTTCAAAAACACCATCTGGACGAAAAGATTATTTGGAATGCAGATGATGGAATACAAACTCGAAGAAAGATGATGTTAGGTCCCTATACTACTAGTGTAACCCCTTATTGTTATTAGTGCAACCCCCTTATTATATTGTAGTGTCCATGTAGTCCCCATATTGTTATGATTGTGTCCCATAGAAGCCCACTATTGTTATTGTTGTGCCCTTACATTATTATTGTTATGTTGGCTCTAATTATATTATGACCCCTTGGACTTCTATATATAGAAAGGAGGTCTTGTCATTTGTATCATTGAAGAATTGTTCATTTGTGTAATGTAAAGTAGGTTCCTCCATCGAAGAGGTTGATTTCTAAGTCGTTGATCTATCTTTTCTATCTTTTTGTAAGTTGGGTTCATAACATTTGGTATCAGAGCTTTGGATTTTAGGGTTTCGCTGCTCCAAAACAGGTCATCATGACATTTGTGCTATAACTTTGTTTCTGCGACATTTTAGAATAAAAAAAAAAAAAAAACTGATTTGAGCCGAAATCGCAGTGATACTCAAGTCCAAATTTCAGATCTTGTATCGTTATATTTTCAGAAATATGATCTAAGGAAGTTAGGGTTTTTGCAAGCTCCAGAATTCCATCTCAAACAAGCCATCGTGGAATTTTTGCCATAATTTATTGTCTACGAAGGATCAGACTCTGAAATTAAAACCCATTTGAGTCGAAATCTTGATGAAGCTCAGGCCCAAATTTCGGATCTTGTTACACTATATTTTTGGAGATACAGTCCAATACATTTAGGGTCTTTTCAGACTCCCGAATTACATTCCAAACATGTGACCTTAGGAAAATTTCCATAACTTTTTTTCTGAGCATCAAATTGAAGTTGCATAAGAAGATACAGAAAGAGAATGAACTGTAATTTTCTGTGTATTTTTTCAGGTCTGAAGATCGAAAACAGTGACACATGGCACTTCATACAAGTTCGCTCTACTAAAAAAGTATATAATCAGGTCATCTTGGAATATTGGGCATAACTA
The DNA here is from genome assembly GCA_031772625.1 of Pinus tabuliformis. NCBI lineage: Eukaryota > Viridiplantae > Streptophyta > Pinopsida > Pinales > Pinaceae > Pinus > Pinus tabuliformis. Next base: position 1,579,470,162 of record CM062820.1, on the reverse strand, counting down.
TTTCTTGGAGAATCCATTTTTGATCCGATTGGTGGAATTGGAAAGAGGACGCAGAGGGCTACCACAGGTCACAATTTCAGACCTTGGAGATTCGAAATTTTAGAGATACAACATATTCAAGATCGAGCTCCTAAAATCAAGAAAAAGTTATATGAGGAAGTTTGATGGCAAGGATCGGGTAAATTGGATACTACAAATGGAGCAATATTTCAATCTACATGATGTACAACTATTACAAAAGGTACATATTGCATATTTATACTTAGAACCAAATCAATTTGTATGGCATAGAGGGCTTTGTTCTCGTAAACCACTTGTCACGTGGTCAATTTTCATGGAGGAAATGATAGCACATTATGAGGATACGAATAGAAACACCTTCTTTGGCCAATTAATAAATCTCAAACAAAAGGGTTCAATGGAAGAACACATTGAGGACTTCCAAAAATTGAATATAAGGGTAAATGATATTCCAGAGAAGCAAGGGATTGATGTCTTCATAGGGACTTTAAAGGATAACATTCAACATGAGGTTTGTCTTTGGGAACCTGATTCATTGGAGATCAACTCACAACTATACATATGGAAGTGTTTTTGCTCATAGCCTTCCACAACCTACAAGGTTTACACCATAATAATTGGAAGAAAAATGAGAAAAAGGGATTTGTTACAATTGTGATAGCAAATACACTAAAGGTCATAAGTGTGCTGAGAAGAAATTATTTACATATATTGTGAAGGGGAGGAAGAAAAGGATCAAGAAACGTCAAAAGAAGAGGATATACACCAGGAACCAACCCTAGAGAAAGAAAATGAATACGACCATAGCTTGTAAAGCATTGGCAAGAATTACCACTCCTCAAACTCTCAAGATAGAAGGACATATCAAGAAGAAAAAGGTTCAAGAAGTGAAAGATCACATAGAGCATCAAGAGATGAATCTGACCACATCTTGTAATGCATTGGCAAGAATTACTACTCCTCAAACTCTCAAGATAGAAGGACATGTCAAGAAGAAAAAGGTTCAAGCAATGAAAGATCACATCGAGTGTCAACAACAAGTTCTCCAACTTTTAAACGATAACCCCACTTTGGTGCATAATCGAATGAAACAATAGGCAGATCAACATTGCAGTGAAATAAGTTTTGATGTAGGCGATTGGGCATTTTTATGAATACAACCATACAAAGAAATGTCCCTCAAGCAAGCTAAGAAGGATAATAAATTATCACCAAAGTACTATGGTCCATACAAGGTGTTGCAAAAGATTAGTACTATGGCATACAAATTGGAGCTTGTGCATCTTCCGAGTGCCCCCAGTTTTCCATGTTTCATTCTTAAAGAAGGTTATAGGTGACAAGATCCCAGTTCAAACAATATTGTCAGAACTTGACGAGGAAGGAAAAATCATATTGGAACCTGAAGCAGTCACGCAAACAAGAACCCGACAGCTACGAAATCGATCAATTTTAGAGTATCTCATCAAGTGGAAAAACTTACCTGCTGAAGATTCCACATGACAGGACAAGAATTTTATATAGAAGCACCCAGTACTCAAGCGTTGAGGACAACACTTTTTGAAGGAGAGGGGCATGTTCGATCCCTATACTACTAGTGTAACCCCTTATTGTTATTAGTGCAACCCCCTTATTATATTGTTGTGTCCATGTAGTCCCCATATTGTTATTATTGTGCCCAATAGAAGCCCACTATTGTTATTGTTGTGCCCTTACATTATTATTGTTATGTCAGCTTTGATTATATTATGACCCCTTAGACTTCTATATATAGAAAGAAGGTCTTGTCATTTGTATCATCGAAGAATTGTTCATTTGTGTAATGTAAAGGAGGTTGCCCCCTCGAAGAGGCTGATTTCTAAGTCGTTGATCTATCTTTTCTATATTTTTGTGAGTTGGGTTCATAACATATGACAAATACACCAAGAAAATATGATGCTGCCTTATTATCCATGGCAGAACCAAAAAACTTTACTCAAGCTAGTAAGGACCCTCATTGGATGAATGTTATGGAAGAAGAAATGTTTCAAATCTAAAAGAATGAAACATGGAAACTTGTACCCCATCCAAAAGATTAAAATATTATTGGAATCAAGTGGGTGTTCAAAAATGAAATGAACGAATAGGGAAACATCATCAGAAATAAGGCAAGGCTTGTTTGTAAAGGACGCTCACAAATTGAAGGAATTGACTTTGAAGAAACTTTTGCCTCAGTAGCTCGATTAGAAGCTATAAGAATGTTTTTTGCATTTTCTTGTTCAAAAGGGTTTAAATTCTACCAAATGGATGTGAAATTAGCGTTTCTGAACAATGACATAAAGGAAGAAGTCTACATGGAGCAACCAGAAGGGTTTGATCTAGCTAAAGGAAAAGACTTCGTATGTAAGTTAAAAAAGGTGTTATATGGATTGAAACAAGCTCCTAGATCTTGGTACGCAAGGTTGGATCATTATCTACAACAACAAGGTTTCAAAAAGGGGGTGGCAGGAAGTAATCTCTACATGAAGATGGACAAGGATAAATTGCTAGTCACTCTTGTATATATTGATGATTTGATTTTTGCCATCGATAATGATGAGATGAGTCATGAATTTGCTCAAAACATGTCGAAGGAATTTGAAATGTCTATGATTGGTGAATTATCTTACTTCCTTGTATTATAAGTAATTCAAACTAAAGCAGGTATGTTCATATCCCAATCACAATATCTTAAGGACATGCTTAAGAGAGATGGGATGGAAGAATGTGCTCCTATGAGCACACCGATGACAAATCCCCTTCGGTAGATGCAACTCTTTACAGGTCAATAATTGGAGCTCTTCTATACTTAACTACTTCACGACCCGATATTATGCAAGCAATAGGAATGGTGGCAAGATTTCAATCAGCTCCTAAGGAATCCCATTTGTTGGTTGTGAAAAGAATTCTCAGATATTTGAAAGGTACTCCTAATTTTGGCCTATGGTATCCAAAAAGCACAAATCTTACCGTGACCGCTTACACCAATGTTGATTGGACTAGAAGTGTAGACAATCAAAGAAGTACTAGCAAAAATGCATTCTTCATGGGAAATTGTCTTGTGTCTTGGCTCACCAAAAAACAATCTTCTATGTCTCTCTCCACAGTTGAAGCTGAATACATAATTGTTGCAGATTGTTGTACATAAATATTGTGGATGAAGGAAGCATTGAAAGATGTCAACATAGAAATAAATCAACCTATCATTATCTATTGTGACAACACCATCGCCATCAGTCTTTCAAAGAATCTGGTACTGCACTCAAAGACAAAACATATTCCAATAAAATACCATTTTCTTCGAGAACAAGTTGCAGAAAAAAATATTAGATTGGAATACATCAATAGAAAGGAACAAATTGCAGAACTTTTCACAAAACCCCTACCACGAGAAGCATTTGAATATCTTCGCCAAAAGATGGGGTTCATTTATCTTGCATCACATTAAGACAACACATTGACAGGGGTAGGAGCAACATGACAGGGGGAGTAGCATGACAAGAAGCGGCTTGATAGGGGGAGTACTTGGACACCCCATTTTCCATTTATGTCAAAGGGGGAGAAAATGTTGGAAGAAGAGAGAATATTTCCATCAATGATAAAGGGGGAGATTGTTGGTCAATATTTGTCATTGATGTCAATATGAGCACTAATGAAGATAATGACGACATGGATGATTGTTGAAGGTCACCCTTGGAGCTCTAATGAAGATGCCCTAACCCTTATCCTAGTCCCAATGACTTTGTGCAAGAAGAATCCTAAAACCCCAAGGTCTATACTACAATTCTAGAACAGTCATAAAGAAAAATATTGTTATTAACATTTTAAGACATGATCTTAAAATAATTTTTTCACCAGCTTATAGAGGACATTTTCCCCTTTCAAGCAAGCCCTTACTTGTCCTCTAAATCTTCTTAGTCTGTGAGAAAATGATTTTTTAAGATGATATAATATACCATAGGGCCTAGCTGACCTAAGCCTACTTGTATAAGTCGGCTTCCCCACCAAGAGACCCATCCCTTCATTTAAAAGCCAAAATTTGTATAAATAGAAGTTCAAAATCTTCATTTTCATTATCAACTCAGTGAAGAACAACACATAGATAAGACAAAGAGGTGATTCACATCTCGTGAATTAGGAAGGTCGAGCAAAGCTTGGGTTAATTATGGGGAGGAGTGGAAATACACCTATGGAGGCTCAGTCTATCACCCGTGGACTCGGTGATCTGGTTTCAGGCTCAGACAAACCTGTTGGCAACATTCATCTATGGCGATTTATCTTCGAGCTGTGGAGACTTATACTACACCTCGGATCTATGTTTGTTAGGAGCTCGAACTATATTACACCTTGGACCGGTAATAATCTTGTGAAGGGTCTGGACTCAGTAATCTAGTTCAGAAACTCAGTCTAATCAGGTAAAGAGGGACGATCATCTATTACAATTCAGTTTTTGGCACAGAGAATAGCCTTTGGCTGTGGAAGAATTACATTATGCCTCGGATTTCAAAGCTACAACAACTTTAGACCTTAGACCTGTTGAGACTATACAACATACCTCAAATTTGTGATTACAATGGACTATCATTTGGAGTCTATCCACCTGTAGCATCTTGGATTAGTGATTACAGTGGACTATCATTTGGAGTCTATAGCAACTCGAATTTGTGATTGCAGTATCATTTGAAATTTGTCCACCTATAACAGCTCATTGTCACCTATACTTTTGGACCTATGGAAACTTACACCCTCGGATTTGTTAAAGTCACTTGAGGCTCAATTTTTGAAGCTCAAATTAAGTGCTGAAGTATTGTATTAAGGAACAGACTTGGAGTCAAATTACTACATCGTTTGAATAAGTCATTGACATATGTGAAGAAAATTAAAGGCATTGTTTGAAGCACATTCTATACCAACATTTGAAGACAAAAATGGAGAAATCAAAGTAAGTTATTTATACATTTTGTTGTTAAAATTTGAAGGGTTGGAGCCTCTAAAAACAAGGTTAGAGCCTTAAGGAAGATAGGGTTGAAGCCCTAGAGGTTGGAGCCTCATAAAGCCCAAGTTGGAGCTTGGCAACAGGTTGGAGCCTCGTTAATTGAAGGGCTGGTGCCAAAAAATACTGAGAGGGGTGGGGGGGGTAAATCAATATTTAAAAATCATTAAACTTTTTCAATTTCACATCCATATTTCTATACATGAATTTACTGAAGGGAACCCACGTATGTACGTGGCTATTATGCAGACAACTAACATATATACAATAAACTTACTTTTCACTTAATTTATCATATATTTAACTTGATCTAGTGTATTAGTACCTCATTAAACATTAATTAAATAGTAACCATGTGCAGTAAGAACAAAATAAACCATCACACATAAGCAACACATCAACACACATGAACACCAAGATTTTTAGGTGGAAACCCAATGTGGGAAAAACCATCGTTGTTTTCGTCTCTGTCTTCTTTTTATTATAAATAAAAACTTCTTACAATATTGTACTGGCGCAGACTCATACCAGCACGCAGGCACCCACTTGCAGAAGGTTACAACCTTCTCTCATTCTCCAGCACCCACTGGAAGGGAGCTCCAACCCCCTGATCTCGTTTACCAACACCCACTGGAAGGGAGCTCCAACCCCCTGATCTGATTTACCAACTACCACTGGAAGGAAGCTTCAACTTCCTCATTGAAGGCTCCAACTCTCAACACCTCCGTGGACCACGTTTCATAAATTTTCATACTGGATCCACATGATACAACACATCACAATTGTAGGCCACGTTTCATCAAATTTTCAGACTGGACCCACTACCAACATTTAAGCCCAATACCAAATATCAAAACTAAAACTTATCACTGCAGCAAATCACCGAAACAACCAATCTCTGACCTAACTGAATCAACTGAAACCTAAATCAACCAACTTATTCTCAAACAACAAGAATAGTTGGATCACTGCAACCAGAGTACTAATACTAAACCTAAACACTACATCATCTTATTGAATCAATTGGAAGCCCTGATCAATAAACTATTGGAATATATACATTACTCTGAAACAAACATTGAAGCATACATAGATCCACTGCATCATTCTGAAATAATCACATAACCATCACTATCTTCAATCACAAAAAATTATTAGCTTCATCATTCTTCAATCAAACAATCCTCAATCAAAAAATCATTATTAAGCGTAGATCATCAAGTAAGACTTCATTGACAGACAACAAAAACACAGCAAGACTGATTAAATTGATCAGACATCTTTTTCAGCAAAACCCTAGCTTATATATGTGCTTTCCTTAGAGCATTTCCGTGTGTATACGCGTTATTAAGAAAACAAACCTGCGTATAAATCTGAATATATACGTGACTTACCAGTAGTAAACCCGCGTGTGTATGCGCCTTTCAAGTTATCAAACCCGCATACATATCTGCAATTACTGGCACAAACCTTTGCTGCATCACAGAACTTTAGACATACCCAGATCTCGACATACACAAAAAAAATCACATGTCAAGACACTATCATCACTGATCAAATCAACCCATAATCAAAACTGTCATCTTAGATCTATTGGATATAATCCATCATCAAGTTCCTGGGTGCATACTTAGTTTTAGATCAAACAAATCAATAATAGCTCATTACATGCACACTTGCTTCAGATCTAACTATTCATGAAATATTCATCACTTGCACACTTCTACCACTTTCATCTTCATCTCCTTATATAACTTAGCCCTTATCCAATACCATAGGTCAAAACCATACTAATGTCGATGGTATTCTTAGACAGGATCAAATATCCATTGTTGGGCTCAATACCACAAGTCAATACCATGGTAAAGACCCTTGGTATTTAGAATACCATGGTGTGGAAACTATATGCGCATTTCCTTCTTCATACCCACGTGTGTACGTGGCATTGCTTCACAAAACCCGCGTATACTCTACTTTGCTTCACCAAACCTGAGTGTGTACATGATTTTGCTTCATAGAAGCTGCGTATACTCGACTTTGCTTCACCAAACCCACATATACTTCTTCAAACTTCATTGTTATCATTCTTCTGTCTTTGAACTGATAATCCTTTTTTGCCACATGTAGACATATCATGTTGGCATCTGCATCAAGTAGGTTTCCATCAAAGGATAACTCATCAAGTAGGTTGCCATCAAGGACAACACATTAGTCATAATGCAAACAATCTCCCCCTTTGGAATTGATGGCAACCACTTTGGTGTTTGGTCACCACCATCTGTAGATACCTGAAAAACACAGTAAGCCCATGTATAGTCTACTTTGCTTCACCAAACCTGAGCGTGTACGCGACTTTGCTTCATAGAACCCGTGTATACTCGTCTTTGCTTCACCAAACCTGCGTATACTTCTTCAAGCTTCATCTTTATCATTCCTTTGTCTCTGAACTGATAGTCATTTTCTGTCACATGTAGACATATCCTATTGGAATCTGCATCAAGTAGGTTTCCATCAAAGGACAACTCATCAAGTAGGTTTCCATCAAGGACAACACTAGTCATAATGCCAACAATCTCCCCCTTTGGACTTGATGGGAACCACTTTGGTGTTTGGTCACCACCACCTGCAGATACCTAAAAAACATAGCAAGCTAAGCACCAAGCTTTTCAAACACCAAGTTACTCTCCCCATTTGACATCAAGGGAAAGTGGCTAACCAATGCTGAATGAAGGCTTCTCCCTTGAGTGTTGTAGATATGAACTACTGAGTATGAACACTGAATATTGACCATGCTCCCCCTGAGCACATGCTAAAATTTCTGAAGGATGTACAATAAAGCCCATGACTCTATGACTCAACCATACATGACCTTTCCTATCACCAATGACTCATGCTTACTTCAATCACCCAACACAGTGGCGTTACATATTTGACTCAACATTACATCAATCACCCAATCACAATGGAGTTATAAATTACATCACATGCCCAAAAAGATAGGACCACAATAGTCCATACATGATTACATCATATGTCTTTATATGACCTTTACATCAAATGACAGATATGACATTTATAACCAAGACCAAATACCTCTATAAGGCCATGATAGTCATCAACAACTATCATACACCATACAGGATCTACACCATAAGCATATGACAGCAACAACTCATCTTCAATATGCAAGATAGGACAATGTAGCTTCAATATCATCAACCTGTGACTAGGTATGCAACAACAACATAAGTGAGGACCAAGCATATCATCATAAAGTAAGGTAGGATAGTGTAGCATAATTCTTCAACATCATCAAAATATGCCATGTTCCCAAGTATCATCAAGAAGATGTAGCAGTAGTATATCAATAACCATGTCTTTGTGAAAACTGTAGCAACATCATTCTCTTGGCCCAAATTCTTCATACATCAGAAACTATGAAACTCAACCACTCATCCCATAGACTTCATCCACGATAACAACATTAACATCAAATAGTCATAGCATGACATAATAAGATCTACATGTTGTTTCCACAACTGATAAGCATAAACCATAATTAACAAATCATGCACCATCATTAAATAACTTCAAAAACACAAGTATCATCACCATTGATAAGCATCATTATGTACCAAGGAATTCTAAAGAAAACATAATGCCAACAATGCATTACTAGAAGCATAGCAAATGCTCCCCCTGAACCTATGCCAACTGTTCACTATCAGGTCTGATCATATCATCTCATATATCAGTAAGAACATAAAAGTATCTTCATCAATCAATTATCCATTAAGGCATCAACAACTTATAAAAACCACTTATAAATAACATCAACAAACTGTAACCATCAACCATCAGAACAAGAAGCTAAATAATAATTGACTAAAGCATATTAGAGCCTTTTCATGAGTCTGTCCCATTGTTTCTTCATCACAACAAAATATAAGCGACTATTCAGATCATAACTCACCTATATACACGACTTGTCTTCATAGGATCCATGTATAGAAAGTGAGATATTGAAACTTCATAGCTTCAACTCCCCCTCAGCCTATACTCTATGTACTTGTTCACCATTACTACACCTGATGCACTGTTAGTAATATAAGCAACATGAATATCAAAACTGTGATGGGAGTTATCATCAAGACAAAACATGTATTGCTCCCCCCTCAGATTATTGATCCTAAGGACCTGATAATCATCTTTTGTTCTTATGAGGTCATGTACCTCACATCACTTTTGTAGTCACTGTGAGAAGTAAGCTTCAAGAATCAATGGACTGCAATAGGGTCAATCTTCCCTACGTTTTTGACTGATGTTCCTTCTTCCTCCAAATTTGTTTGCACTTTCTACCCATGTGTTGGAACTTATCCCATCTCCTGGTTCTGTTCTGCATACTAGACCTGCAATCAGTGGCCTTATGCCCAAATGAGTTACAAGAAAAGAAATATCCATAAAACCATCCTTTATGCCTAGGAGTTGATCTTGTTGTGAAGTGGCTATTTGCTTGAGATCGAAACAATCTGCTTCTTTAATTGGCTGCAACATGTCCAAAGTTATGACAGATAAAACATTCAATATTCTTGTGTAGAGAATAGAATTGATTGTTACTTCTATAGTTAGGAGAAAATGATTTCCTTTGAAGATTTTCTTTCTTTGGTTGTTGGATTGGTTGACTTTTCACTTCTTTATCTGGTTTTTCAGAATTTGCTTTGATAGCCTTATGATTGCTTGCACAAGCTTGTGAGCTAGATTCTCCTTTTTCATTTTCAAGAAATCCAAGACCATATTTGATGGAGGGAGACCTTTGATTGCTAAGGATATTGTCCAATATCTTTGAGTTATCTTGAAATCTCAATTGCTTATCCTTTTCTGCTAACTTACCTTCTAGAATACTTACCTCAACCTCTTTTTCACCTCTAGTCTTTTCCAATTGAGTTCTCAACTCAATGATTTCCTTCTTTAACCTATTTTCTTGTTCTTCAAATACTTGAAGAGTCTCCTCATATTGTTTGTTTGACTTTTCAAGATTGGATTTGAGAGAGATGATTTCTGCTTCAAGTCCTTCACGGTAATTGATTCTTTCTTTAAGTTCCTTGGTTGTTGTATCCTTTTCATTCACTTTATTTCTTAATGATGTTACTTCATCTTGCAACCTTTGACATTGATCTTCCTTTTCCTTGTATTGCTTCCTTATTTTGTTTCCCTCTTGCAACTGAGTCTTTAACCTGGTAATCTCTTCTTTGTAGGTACAGTCCCTTTTATCAAATAGATTTTGTTGATCTCTAATTTTATCTGTGAGCCTTTTAACCTCTACTTCTAGGGCCATTAGATTACTTTCACTTTTACCCATAAGATCAAATTCAGTTGATTCACTATCAAATTCACTATCTTCAATATTACATGAACAGGAAAATGGATCACAAGTGGAACAAAAACCAGTACCTGATAATTATTTCGCTTTATCATCTTCATTCTTGATCAATACAAAGCAGGGTGCTTTTGAATCTGAATATTTGCTTCCATCTATTAGAAAATCTTCACTATCACAGTTTCTTTGAGTTGTCTTCTTCCTTTGAGTTGCTTTGTTATTTTTCTTCTTTCCCATCATCCCTGATCCACTTCAAGCGATTAAGCTTCAACTGAAGCAAACAACTCTAATACCAATTGTTGGGAAAAATATTGAGAGGAGGAGGGGGGGTGTTACAGGGAAAAGTGTCTACACAGAACTACTTATCCCACTAAGGTGTGGTAGCTACCTTAGAAACAAACAAAGTAAAGCTACTTTTATTTTTCCTTTATGAAATATAGATGAGAGAAGAACAAAGAAGACCAACCTCTGTCTTACGCTAATCTCCTAGTTCGATTCCTCTCTCTCTTGATAGTCTTTCGCTACTTGCTCCCTTGTACGCCCAGCTTTACAGAGTACCTGTAGGATCACAGTAGCATGACACTATACAAGAACATGGATCTATAATCATAAACAATCTAGGATCAGATGTAAATTGACCATACAAATGCATAAAACATAAATGACACAAGAGTATGGAGGAAAACTTGAATAGCTTTTATTGATAAACAAGAAAGAGCCAAGGGAGTTACAACCAGTTGTTCTGACCCAACATCATCCTCTCAGCAAGTAAGCCCTTCTTCACCTCATACAAAGCTCAGATCACCCAACACTATGATGTTGTCTCAAGAAACCAACAACAATTCCTTACAATATGCAAAATTCCCGCCTCTGGATCTCTGGGATGAGGGATCCATATATAGATATCTGTAAGGGAGATGAGTCAGCTTGTGATTTGATTAGTGTCTTCCCTCTGATAGTTCTTGCTTCCACTTGGAGATTGATGATCTCTTACTCATCCTTGGTCGAATTCAGAGAGGCAAGTGTCATAGGAGAAGTTTCTGGAAGATTCCATGCCTCTCCACCTCGCGGAATGACACTGCCATTTGTCACTTCTCGCCCATCGCACCCCGTAGAAGGGCTTTTTGAAATGCAACGCACCCACACAGAGTATTTAGGTGAGATGCAACGCACTTTGCCTATGGAGCAGCTGAAATGATCCTGTTTTGACCAGTTCTGAGCAGTTTTTCATGGAGAACTTCTGGGAGAAGCTGTAATCAGTTGACCTTGTTCCTTTAGGGGTTAGAACAACACTTTTAGGGACTTAGGAGCCCTTGGTTTATGGACATTTTATGCTTGGGGTTGCAGTGCCCAAAAATGTCTATAACAGGGGGGGGGTGAAGGGAAGGCAGGTGAATCAGTGTTTAAAAATCATTAAAATTTTTCAATTTCATATCCAGATTTTTGTATGCGACTTTACTGAAGGGAACCCCTGTATGTACGTGACTGTTATGCAGACAACTAGCGTATATCCAATAAACTTACTTTTCAGTTAATTCATCATTTTTTTAACTTGAGCTAGTGTATCAATACCTCATTAAACATTAATTAAACAGTAACCATGTTCAACAAGAACAAAATAAACCATCACACATAAGAAACACATCAACACACATAAACACTAGGATTTTTAGGTGGAAACCCAATGTGGGAAAAAACCACCGCTGTTGTCGTCTTTGTCTTATTTTTATTATAATAAAAAAATTCTTACAATCTTGTACTGGCGCAGACTCATACCAGCATGTAGGCACCCATCTGTAGAAGGCTACAACCTTCTCTCTTTCTCCAGCACCCACTAGAAGGGAGCTCCAACCCCTTGATCTGATTTACCAACTACCACCAGAAGGAAGCTTTGACTTCCTCATTGAAGGCTCCAACGCTCAACACCTTTGTGGACCACGTTTCATAAATTTTCATACTAGATCCACCTTATACAACACATTATAACTATAGGCCACATTTCATCAAATTTTCAGACTCGGCCCACTACCAACATTTAAGCCCAATACCAAATATCAAAATTGAAACTAATCACTGCTATTGTAACATGATTAGTTTTGATTAAACTGCATGATTCAACAATTTTAAAAGTTATGTATTTAGATTAGGGAATAAATTAAATCATCAATCAAATTTCATCGAAATTAGCTGATATAATAGGTTTTAGTAGTTTAAAAATAATAAATGAGTTTGCAAGAGTAAATGCACCCTCAAAAATGTAAATTTAAGTTTTGATTTAGTTAATCATGCATTTAAACATGATTAAATGATGCAATAAAGTTCAAATTGGATTGTTTTTAACTATGATCGAGGATTGACAAGACATATTGTCGCTTTCACAAAAGTTCGGGTGATTTTGCACGGTTAAGATCTTCCCTGCCTAGATCAATGGCGGGGAGGACATTTCGCACCCCCCTCCGAAATCCGCTTATCTCCCCAACATTCACACATCACTTCCCGCCAACGTCTATTTACCCCCAGTCACATCATCTTCCCCGCCACATCCCTTATCCTCCTCCACTCCTATTCTGTCTCCACATTACTCCCCACTTGCTTACCATCAACCATGTGCCTCCACATCATCTCTTACCTCCACGTCTTATGCCCGTCTCGTGGTCAGCTAAAACTATGTTTTCTCCCTATACAACACAGTAATGTAAAACATTGCTTACAAACAAATGAGAATGGATTTTCAGAAACTAAAAGAGGTTTTTGTTGCTAACATCTTCTTGTACACAAAACTCTCTCAGTTTTCTAACAGCTGTTATGATTTTGGAGACACTAATGATTCTTTAAATGCATATTTTCCAGAAATTTCCTGTTTGAGTCACCTTTTTGAAGAGAATATTGTGGATAATCATAAATGAATTGTGGTAAAATGGAGGAGGTTTTTATTCCTAGGATTATAATATACAAAAACCTCTCTCATTTTTGTAACAAAGATTATGGTTTGAGAGATTCAGATGAATCTTTGTAGGCATGTTTTCCCGAATTTTCCTATTTTTAGTCAGTGTTTTAAAATGCGGTTTCCAAGCAGGGAAAAATGAATTTTTAGAAACTGAAAGAGGTTTTTGTTGCCAACATCATCATTTACAAAACCCTCTCGCTGTTTTATAACAGATATTATTGTTTACCAGGCTAGAAGCTAACATGTTCTGAAGGGACCCTGTGAGAGAGGCCTTTAATCATGGATAGGGATTGTCATTGATCGCCAACCACCCCAAATTAAAACCATAAATCTGGCCATTGTGCTTCAAAGGCTGCTATTTAGTGATAGGTGAATAGCGTTAAACAAAGCCTCGTAACACTTGAGGGAGCCCCCTCTGGTTCAAGGGCTAGCTTGAACCTAAAGGCTGGTTGAATTGGTTTCCTGGTGTAGTTTTTGCAGCCAAGGACTGCCTACGGGAAACAGGTACAACAACTGCAACAAATCACTGAAACAAACAATCTATGACCTAATTGAATCAAACAATCACTGAATCAACTGAAACCCAAATCAACCAACTTATTCTCAAACAACAAGAATAGTTAGATCACTGCAACCAAAGTACTAATACTGAACCCAAACAATGCATCATCTTACTGAATCAACTGAAAGCCCTAATCAATAAATGATCAGAATATATACGCTACTTTGTTGTAGCAAACCAAGGAGTATACGCACCTTCCTTAAAGCATATCCACGTACATATTTCAAAACATTGAACCCTAAAACTGAACCACTATCACTTTGAAATAAACACTGAATCATACACATATCCATTGCATCATTCTAAAATAATCACATAACAATCACTGATCTTCAATCACAAATAACTAGTAGCTTCCTCATTTTTCAATCAATCAATCCTCAACCAAAACAACATTATTAAGCCCAGATCATCAAGTAAGACTTCATTGCCAATTAAACTAATTAGACATCTTTTTTCAGAAAACCTTAGCTTATATACGCGCTTTCCTCAAAGCATTTCCGCGTGTATACACGCTTTTCAAAAAACAAATCCGCATATAGATCTGAATATATACGCTAACTTACTAGTATTAAACCGTGTGTGTACGCGCCTTTCAGGTTATCAAACCCGCATACAAATATGCAATTACTAGCAAACCTTCGCTGCATCACAAAACTTCAGACATACCTAGATCTCGACATACACAGAAAAATCACACGTTAAGACACTATCATCATTGATCAAATCAACCTATAATCAAAACTCTCATCTCAGATCTATTGGATCTGATCCATCATCAAGTTCCCGGGTGCATACCTAGTTTTAGATCAAACAAATCAGTAATAACTCATCACATGCACACTTGCTTCAGATCTAACTATTCATGAAATATTCATCACTTGCACACTTCTACCACTTTGATCTTCATCTCCTTAAATAGCTTTGCCCTTATCCAATACCACAGGTCAAAACCATAATAATGCCGATGGTATTCTTAGACGAGATCAAATATCCGTTGTGGGGCTCAATACCACAGGTTAATACCATGGTAAAGACCCTTGTTACTTAGAATACCATGGTGCAGAAACTGTACGTGCCTTTCCTTCTTCATACTCGCGTGTGTACGCGGATTTGCTTCACATAACCCGCGTATACTTTACTTTGCTTCACCAAACCTGAGTGTGTACATGACTTTGCTTCATAGAACCTGTGTATACTCGATTTTGCTTCACCAAACTTGTGTATATTTCTTCAAACTTCATCTTTATCATTCTTCTGTCTTTAAACTGATAATCATTTGCTGTCACATGTAGACATATCTTGTTGGCATTTGCATTAAGTACGTTGGCATCAAAGGACAACTCATCAATTAGGTTGCCATCAAGGACAACACATTAGTCAGAATGCCAACATATTGTACTCAAATTATTGTAAAAATAAGATAAATGTCCTCATTTATTCCTAATAAAATTCTTATTATTTAATTTCTAATTGTAATTGTGAAGAATTTTAACTAGCATTAATTATAACAATTAAAAGAAACACTGATTCACCCTTCTCAATATTTTAACCATTTTTTTGTTTTAAAAAATTAAATTTAATAATAAAAAGTAAAAAGTGATAATTAAAAAAGTTTAATTAAAATATATATATAAGTGAATCAAAAGAATATTTTTGTATTTAAACTTTTATTCTTGTGAAAATGACACAAGTTAAAATGTAGCACTTCCTTTGTATCACCATGAATATGATCCATATTCAAATTTTGGCGGGCAAGTTCCTCACATGTGTGAGATCTGCTAACTAGGTTAGCAACGTTTATTGGGCATGTGTCTTCTTTAACCCAGAATACTTTAGTGCTCTATTTCCAGCAATAAATATAATAAAACTTTAACAAAAAGTCTGAGCATGAGACATATATCTTCTTTAACTAAAAATATTCTAATCTTGGGGTAAAAGTGTTATATTTCCAACCATAAATTTAATAAAATTTTGACAAAAAATTTGAAGATGAGTAAAGTTCCACCATAGTTCATATTTTGCGCAGGGTGGAAGATGGTCTGAAGATTTTGCCAAGATTTTATATTATAAAAAATTGAATTAAATTAGCGACAAATTTTAAAATCCCCAAAACGGTTTACCACAAAATTAAATTAAATGTAATGGCTTAATACTAATAATATTATTTTCCAAATGATTTCATATGGTGAATCATATTTCATTTTTATATTTTATTAAATAGAATTTAAATATCTCTCAATATAATTTCTGCTAAAATCATAATGAAAATCATGGAAATTTTCGTTACTATAAGATTTTTTGAAATTTTCTTGTCAGCTTGAAATTTTTTCTAATTTTTATTATTATGAGATTTTTTTGAAATTTTTTACCCAGATTTCAGCCATTTGAAATTTGTTTTACCCAGATTCCAATCACTTGATTTTTTTTTAATCCAGATTCCAGCGGTTAAGACAATTCTTCCACCCTCCCATAAAAATGAAAAAACATTTAAACAATACACACAAAATCTAAATAATTACCATCTCATAGAAATTATATTCTAATGAGACGTTGAAATGGTCAGTATGAAAATAACACAATTACAACGTCGTTGTGTAACTTAATCCCAACAAACTCATTGTGTTAAATTGTTTCCTTTAAAAAAGGAAAAAAATAAATAAAATAAAATATTTTACCCAAATCACGTTCCATCAAAATCTAAGAAACCCCAATAATTACGAGGAAATGCAGACCAAATGGGGGGTTGGTGAGAAACATTTTGTTCGGATACGGACCACAGTGAGATAATGACACTTTTTTGATTTAAAATCTCCCAAGATTTCTGCAAATATCGAAACGGACACGCGTTCCCTCTTGTCTTTAAATGAAAACCCTAAACAAAAACAAAACCTCAACCCTCATGATCATGACGAGTGTGTATATCTACTCTTCGTCATCAATATGTATATATACACATCTCTCTTTGTGTATATATAGCGTTGGCAGAAATTTATTTCGAACACAGTAGTCGGAGGAAAACACCAGAGAGAGCCCGAAGTGGAACATATATACCGTGTGTTGCAGGGAAGGGCAGAGGTAGTGTGAATATATACACATCGCAATGAGCGTGGAGCAGAGGCGCATAGAGTTCTATAAACCTCAGGTCGCCGAGCCCTACGCGTCTTCATCGGTGGAGTCATGTCTGGAGTTCGAATCCTGTGAGGGAGCTGAGGTTGAGAAAAATGGATGCAGGACGGTCCCTGGACCTCTGATCCCAGGGCTTCCAGAGGACCTGGCTCTGAGCTGCCTTCTCCGGCTATCCCTGCCGGAGCAGGCAGTGGCGCGGTCTGTTTCGAGGTCATGGAGGGCGGCCATGTCGAATCATGGCTACCTGAGCACGCGGCGGGCGATGGGGGTTGCAGAGGCGTGGCTTTTCGTGTTGGCGTACCACAGGGTGAGCGGGCAGATACAGTGGCAAGCCCTAGACCCCGCGCGCCGTCTCTATTATGTGCTCCCGGCGATGCCCTGTGCCGAGCGAGTATGCCCGCCGGGGTTCGGGTGCGCTTCGATCGCCGCCTCGGGTGTTCTTTACGTCTGCGGCGGGATGCGGTCAGACATTGATTGCCCGATGGACTCCGTTTTGAAATTTGAGACGTATAGGAACCGCTGGAGTGCCGCGGGGCGCATGGGGACGCCGCGCTCGTTCTTCGCCAGCGTTACCATCGACGGCCGCATCTACGCCGCGGGCGGCAGCAGCGTGGCTCCCAGCTCCGACCTCAGCTCCGCCGAAGCTTACGATCCCGCCGCTGACGAGTGGCGCCCCGTTGCCGACATGGGCGCCAGTATGTCCCGTTACGACGCTGCTGTCCTTGACGGGAAGCTTCATATGACCGAAGGCTGGTCGTGGCCTTTTCATTTCAGCCCCCGCGGCCAGATCTACGACCCCAAGCTCGACCGCTGGGCTGACATGAGCGTCGGGATGAGAGAGGGCTGGACTGGGCTCTCTGTTGTGCTTGACAACCATCTTTTCATCATCTCCGATCACGGCAATTCCAAATTAAAGTTCTACGATGCAAAATCGGATTCTTGGAGCCACGTCGCTGGTCCGCCAATTCCTGCCGAGCTGCAAAGGCCCTTCTCTGTAAATACCATCGACGGGAAGCTCTATGTCGTCGCCCGCAGCCTACATGTTGCCATTGGAAATGTCTCCTATAGCGCCAACGCGGTCTCTGTTGAATGGGAGGTTATACAGGCCCCAGAGGCGTTCTCCGACTTTGTACCTTCGAATTCTCAGGTTCTTTATGCCTAGTTGCCTCTGTTCTTGCGCCAGAATTAGGGTTTCTGTTTTCTTTTTTAAATTTTTGCTTCAAGAAACATGCTCCCGAGGGGCTGCAACCCCAAGAACGGACTTCATTTCGCTTTAAAGCCATGCCAGATGTCAGGGTCATCTATTCTTCCGAAGGGGGGCACCTATTCAGAAGATGCAAACTGTTCAAAAGATTCTCATTGAAAGAAATTCTGATGGACAGTACTTCAGAGGTAAAACTGTGATTGCATTTTGCACATACAAGTTTTGTCGTGTCAAAGTTTTGTCTAATTCAGCTCTGATTCGACGAAAATTGCATATTATTGCTGAATTTACTGCAGGGCTGACTATAACTATTATTGAATTCCACACATATATGTTTAGACGAGATTTTGCCTAATTTGGCTTTAATTTAAAGATGATTGCAGATTGCAAGTTTTTGCGCCGAATTCACTTCAGAAATATATAACTGTGATTATGTCCCACACATAAGTTTTGACAGGATTTTGCCTAATTCAACTCTCTGATTAAATTGTACATTTTACTGAAGCAGGAGTTGAATTTTGCAACTACAACCCAAATCGGCATGCAGAAAATGTTCATAACCCAGAAACCTTTTGTAGGGTTCTTATATCACATAGACCCAGGGACCCCTGGTGGATAGCTCATCATTTCGTCGACCTCACCAATTAACCGAAGTTGGCACAGGATATTTGTTTGGTAATTGTTTGCTGCAATAACATGGAAAATTGCAGTAGCTTGGTTTACATCTGATTGTGTTGGGAGTCTTGAAAATGTAATTATTCAGTGTGAATGAGTGGGGCTCTCTGATAATGGTACAATTCAGGTGTGTTCCTCATGTGCTTGGAAAAACAGGGGATCTCTTTGTTACTGTATGCTGAGGTCAAGTTTCTGAATTAGTGGAAATTGGTTTAGATCTGATTTGTGTTGGGAGTATATGATTGAGCTCTCATAGAAAGTGGAAGAATAAATATAAGGGTAAAAATTGAGGTGTGTTTCTTGAGATTCTCGGAAAAACGGGACTCTTCGGCCCTTCTATGGCATTGGTGAAGCTTTTCAACTAGTGGAAATTGATATTCTGTTCGCAGGTTGATTATTATGTCATTTCCTTCTCTATTGGGTTCTTGAAAATGCCCTGTAAACAGGCTTGGGGATGATGTTCTTGATTTGAGTTCTATATTTAATTCAATATATATTACTTTACGATATTGCATCCAGCTGAATTTTAGCCAGTTTGGTTGGTGGTCTTGTAATCTCTAGAAGTAGTCTTTTAAAGTATCATGTAGAATTGTATATTTGCAGTTTGTTCGGTAATTCTGAAGTCTTAAATGTAGAATTGTATATTCGGATGTAGTTTAGATCTAGTTATTTGCATTTCACTCGTGAAATTTACCAGAATAATTGAAAGAGCTCTGCTTAATGTTTTAATTTAACCCCGAAATATAGTCGAAAAGTTGAAAAATCATGATTTCCTTAGTTTAAAATGATTATTTTGAAATCCATCTTAAAGTTTCTAAAACCTGTAAAAGTTAAGGAATGTTTTTATGCTTTTTCTGCTGAGCTGCAAAAACATACACTATCAAAAACCAAAAATTACGCTCCCGTGGGCTTTTCAACTTTATTTCATTGCATCTTTTGATAGTTTTTTTTCTGGTCATCCTTTTTGTGGTTCTGGTCAAGATCCCAAATGGCAACTGAGAAAACATGTAAGGTATGGTTTCCAACGTGGATCTCGACTACACGAGGCAATTTGTGGTTCTGGTCAAGATCTCAAATGGCAACTGAGAAAACATGTAAGGTATGGTTTCCAACATGGATCTCGACTACACGAGGCAAAATAAAGGGAGTGATTGTTTCCTAAATATTGCACTTTGGAGATCTTGTAAATGTCCATTGGCTCTGATTGTTGAAGCTGATGAAGTGAAAGGCTTTTATTTCAGGAAACAATATTATTGACGCTTGTATCCGCATTCTTCTTCTAAAGCCCAAGCCCCTCAATTATGAGAGTAACTAGGCAATAATCTGTTTTTGCTTCTAAGTTTATAGTTACACAGCTGTTACTTATATACCCTGGAGCAATATTTGTTCTTCAAGTAATCACAGTAACTCTGTCAAAAAGGCTTTTATTTTAGGAAACACTTCCATTGACGCTTGTTTAGCCACATTCGTTTCCTAAAGCTCAAACCCTGCAATTATGATAGCGGCTAGGCAATACTTTATTAAATGACTCTTTTTGTCTTGGAAGTTTACAGTTAGGCCATACACGCTGAAGCAATATTCATTCCATAAGTAATCATAGTAACTCTATGTCAAAAAGACTAAAATTAGGAGAGGGTTGATAAAGTTAACTGTAGAATCCAAGGGCATTTTTGAAATCTGATTTTAACTTCTCTTTACAGATGCTACTAAATTTGTTTTGATGATTGATTTGCACAAAAAATGTTTTAAAGTTTTATTTTATTGTACGGACTCTTTCCCCTTTGATTATGTACAGATTAATATCAGAATGTCTTTTCAGCTTAACAAGATTTCGGTGACAAATATATCGAGTCCCAAAATAATTCGTTTGGGAGTTAAAAGACTGTCCTGTGTATAGATTCATGTTTGATTCATATAGTTAATTATGTTTTTATCCCTCGCAAAAAATTGTACATTGTTTGTTCTTCATTGAATATCTATCTCCATTGAATATGTCATCTCCAATGTGTGTTTTTGGCTATTCCATACTATGTATGGAGATCATTGAATGAATATTGTTTGAAGAACCCGGCTCTGTGCTGATGCGGTGAACGTGGAGCAAACACGTGACTTGGAATGAGAGAGGCTTTGCGTTGCTACTACCCTCGTGCCTCCCCATCTTTGATGGCTTCTCACGAAAGTCGTGGCTAACCCTAACCCTAACCCTAATCCTGGCCCATGCGCGTAACACTGCATAGAAATCGAATGGATTGGATCTCCCCCTGCGCCCAGGTTTGATGCACTTTAGTTTCCTTGTTGGTGTCAAGAGTGGGATTCGAACCCATGCCCATTTCCATTTGACTTCTTTTTTTGTTGGTGTCAAGAATGGGATTCGAACCCATGCCCATTTCCATTTGACTTCTTTTCTTGAGATTCCATGATTGCAAAGATGTCCAAAAAAATGCCTCCGTAAACAACATTTGCTTGTCTGCTTGTGGGATAACTTGAGAATGCATTTGATGATATGGTTAGTTGCATGTCATTCATTCTTTACTCTGTTTACACCAAGTGACATATTGTGGGATTGATACACAACTCTTAATAGACAAGGAGGCATTGATGTGTTCACATATGAACCGCTGGTTTGCTGAATGTCTCTGGTGATTTTCTAATCGATGACTGTGATCATGAGATGAGAATCCCTGGTTAGGAACCAGGCATGGAACAGAAATGTAAAGTAACGTTACAGAATTTTAAGCACATTTTAAGATGGAATTAATCATTGGATCTTGTTTAGAGCAATGAGCTTTATCTTGCTATATTTCCTTTAAATAGAACAAAAAAAGTCTCTTGATAGAATATCCACTTGAGATACCCTTCAGAGCTAGATCATGCTCTCCATGAATTGAAGATGTAATCGTAGGTTCAAAGAACTTTGCTCTTTATATAAATGTTCTGTGTTTCAAGTGAGATGGATATTTCGAAGGTTTTCAAGAAAGCTTTCTTATTATTATTAAACATGTTAACATGTGAAGAAAGAGAGATTATTGTTATTGCAGCATTTTTTCTTGTTTGTTTCTAAAGTTTTAGCTCAAAACTTTCTTGAAGATGCATTTCGTCATTTCTATTGTTGGCATAGTGCTCACGAAGGACTACGGAGAATGGTCCAAAAAGATGAATCACACCTTCATTTTTTCTTGTTTGTTTCTAAAGTTTTAGTTCAAAACTTTATTGAAGATGCATTTCCATTGTTTCTTTGTTTCTAAAGTTTTATCTCAAAACTTTCTTGAAGATGCATTTCAGCATTTCCATTGTTGGCATAGTCCTCACAAAGGAGGACTATAGAAAATGGTCCAAAAAGATCAAGCACACCTTCATTTTCAATGACTTATGGAAAAGTATTTGCGATGAAAGGATGACAATGCACTTGTCAAGTCCACTTAGTCATTTGAGAGAGCCTATGCCCTAATTGTTGCTTTTGTAAGTGAAAAGTTGAGTTGCCATATAGTTTCAACTACAAGTTCTTATGGTGCATTGAAAAAGTTGAAAGATCTAAGTGTAAATCTATGTCATTTACACTTAGAGTTGAAATTATTGAGTTGAAATTATTTAGTTGATGGTCAAACTCTTCATCCTCGAGTTGAAAGACGAAAGATGATGATCCCCTAACCCATGCCTTTAAAATTAGAGCCACCATGCATAATGTAGATGCCACTGGAGCTTAAGATGGACATTCCTCTCACAACCTTTGTCATGGCTCTCTATCCCATATACTTAAATTACCTTGAATCCCTGGTGAAGTTTGCGAGAAAGCATTTGGGTAGAGGAAGACAACAACTCAATCCCCTAAAGAAGCATTGTGCCTTTGCTTAGATTGGGAAGAATCAGTGACATGATTCTCCCAACAGAAATTGCAATATAAGAGGATGCAAAATAAAGAATTTCAGAGGCAAAGTGGTAAACATTATCAAGGAGAGCTTTGACTTTCACTATTTGCATTGCAACAAACAAGGACATGATGCAACATGTAGAATGTTTGGGAGAGAATCAAAGACAACCAAAGCCAAAAAGAAAATAAAGATAAAAACAAGCCAAAAAGAAAATAAAGATAAAAACAGTAGATCCACCTAAAGGTAAAGCACTTAAATCTGCTTGTTATATTGTTCCCATTGCAATACTAAAGTAATTAAAGATTTGTTTCACATATTATTTGCTTCTTAGTGAGATGCATCGTTGCTTGATATAGGTGCAACTTGCTATACGATCTTTTGAAAAGATTTTTTTGAAGACCTTGGTAACAATGTAGATGGGGTAGTGTATTTTGCAAACAAATCAAGTGTTAAGCCTTAAGAATTGCCACAATCAAGGTTAAACTCTCTGGACTTCCTGATTTTCTTTTGCATGATATACTCTACCTTTCAGAGATGTGAAGAAATCAATTGTCTAACCCTCTGGACTTCTTGATTTTCTTTTGCATGATATACTCTACCTTTCAGAGCCGTGAAGAAATCAGTTGTCCTTTGTTCACATTTATTAATGAGGCCACTTTATTCATATGTTTGATGGGAAAGTAGAAATAAGGAAAGCCTTTGACGACATGGTTGTCATCACTGGAGTAGAGGAGGAAACATTGCTAAAGTTGAAAGGAACATCTACTCGCACATAAAATTATGTATACCTTTCTCTCAACACAATGAAGGCACATTGCCATCCAGTTATTTATAGCATGTAAGATTTATGCATCTTATTTATGACAGTGGTATGTTTATAGAAAAAGGATGTTGTTATTGGTTTGACAACTATTTTGAAGCAATGTGATCCTTGTGCCCTATAAACATAGAAACAACCATTTCTTATTCTGCTTTTAGAGCACATAGAACACTTGCATTGATTTACTCTAAGTGGTGTGGCCCTATTCTTGTTCCTTTTGCAAATAACAAGAGTTATTCAATGATTTTTATGGATACAATTACAACAAGATGTGTTGGGTATATTTGTTGAAAAGCATATCACAAATTTTTGAAACTTTTAAAAAAGTTCACGCATGGAAAAATTGATGCACAATCACATAATTGTCCCTCACACTAATAATGGAAAATAATATACTTTTAATGAATTTGAAAACTATCTTTGCCAACATAAGATTCAACATCAAACTATTGTTTGTTACAATCCTCAACAAAATGGTGTTGCTGAAAGAATGAACATGATTATTTTAAATATGGTTTGCTCAATGATGTTTTTTCAAAAATGTAAAGTTGATATTCTAGGTTGGTGTGGTTCTCCATGAATTATATGTGAAAAATAGAAGTCCATCTCATTCTCTTAGAAATAAAAGGGCCTTATGAGGTCCCCACCAAGTCATAAGTTCAAATTTTATGGGGAGAGGTTGAGGATGAGAGCTACTTTTGGGGGAATTAAACTATCCCAAGGGGCATCCAAGCTTAATGGAGCTTCACACAACCTTGGTGATAGCACGACACTGGTGGGCAATTTGTTCTTCCATCCAACATTGGGGCTTTCCCCTACCTAGGCTCAACCTAGTTAGAAAAAAAAAACTTGTGGTATGGCCATCTTCCTTCAGTGAAGCATTTTAGGGTCTTTGCTTCAACTTCTTGTGTGTGCCTTGATTCCTAAGAGCAAAGAAGCAAGCTTGATGCAAGGAGACATAAACACTTTCTTTGGTATTCATATACCATCAAGGTATATCATCTTTATGATGAGGTAAACAATAAGTTTATTCTTTCTAGAGATGATTTTTCTTAAATCTTCCAAAACTGACAACACTATTGAGCAATGGCTTCATTGTTTGGATAGATTCAATCATGCAAAAACATATCACGAATATTACAATGAGATTTCACATCTTCAAGGGGAGAACTCTATCTTGGATCAATTTATGGAATCTCCTAAAGCATTGTTTCCCTGTTGTGAAATTCCAACCACTTCTTCAAATAAGGGAGACACTTTTAATGATGTAATTGAGAATATTGGAAAACTGAACCTTGATGCAACCTTGTCTCAATCTGTGGAGTAACATGGACCATCTCAAAAAGGTCCTCCAAAATGGTTCACCAAAACACTTGAAAGTGCTCATCTTGATGAGATCGGAAAGATGGAACAAAGGTTCCACTAGAGAAGATAGATGTGATGTAGATAATTTTAATTTAGTGGTATGTAGATGACATCAATGTTTCATATGATTGTGAAATGAATTATCTACTCACTTAAAACCAACTTCCTTTAGGGATGTAACTCTCATGATGAATGGGAAGAAACAATGCAAAGGGAGTATGATGCTTTCATAAAGAATGAAACATGGAAGTTGGTGGGCCCTCCAATTGGAACGAAATGATTTGGTTGCAAGTAGGTCTACAAGAACAAGTACAAATTAGATGGATCACTTGACAAGCACAAAGTGAGGCTTATAGCAAAAGGTTTTGCACAAAAAAAAGGTGTTGATTATGATTTTCCCCCCCACAACAAAATGAGCCACCATCCAAACTCTCTTTGCTTTGGTAGCCTAGAATGAATGGAAAGTTAATGAAATGGATGTGAACACTGCTTTCTTGAATGGAGACTTCAAAGAAAACATCTTTATGGCTCAACTAGAAGGTTTTGTTGTAAACGGAAATTATGTAAACTTATCAAATCCTTATATGGCCTAAATCAAACACCGTGACCTTGGTATGAAAAATCGACTAAGCATTTTTTGAAATTGAATCTCATTCAATCTTGATGATGCAACTTTGTTTGTCAAGAAAGTGGACAAAAAATGTTGTATATCTTGCAGTTTATGTAGATGATCTATAAATAACAAAGAACAATGGTAACTATATTAAGTGAATAAGATTTGAGAGCATTTCTACCTCAGAAGACCAGCTCAAATGTTCTTGAATATGGCATATTTGGATAGTGTTTTGAAAGAGCTTTCCAATGGTATATGACCACTTGAAAAACTCATAAGGATGAAGGAGTTATAGCCAGTTAAAGTATGCAATTCAAAAGGTCAACATGCAAGGTTACATGGCTCAAGGTTTCGCATAGACTTAATGTTTTCTACGAAATTTCTTTGTTGGACTTCGACGTTTTTGGAGTAAGGTCGGGTTGCGTAGCAATTTATGGAGTGAAAATACGCTGACTCCCAACCCCTGACCAAGGCTTAGTCGGGACTTCGGGCTAGTTGGGAGGTTGTTTGTTCTGGCGAAGTTTAGTAGGAGTACGAAGGATTGGCCTCCAACCTCTAACCTATGTGGGACCTAGAGCAGGGGGACAACTGGCAAGAGTGATACATGGAGCACAGGGGGCAACTAGGGTGGCAGAGGACATTAACTCATGGTAACGTGGTAGCACAGGGAGAGGACACGTGGCATGCGTTTTTTGCATTTTCAAGAGGCCAAGTGGGGCAAATCTAGGTGACATGTGTCACCACCTAGGAGGTGACACATGGCCCAAATGACATCAACATGACGTAAGTCAATGATGTGGCAGGACCATGAAGTTTATGCTAGAGGGTTGTTTTGTGAAAGTTTCCCCGTGTATTCATTTTTTGGAAAAGAAAATGACCCAACTCAGACTTTTAGGACTAGTTAGGGCAAATGCAGGTGCAAGCAGGTGGAGCAAATTGACCTCCGACCTCTGACTCTTGACCTGCATTAGGAGGTGTGCTAAGGAGTTGGCAATATAACGAAGTAGTGTGCCCTGATGCGGAGAGACAAGTAGAAAGTGTTCACTGGTTGGCAAGGGCGGTTGTTGGAACATCTAGTGGTGGGAAGGGGTTAAATCACACTCATGTTCGAGAACAAAGCATGCACCACGTGTCCCCACCACCTCATCAAAGAAAATGGGGCTCATGCCCACATGTAGGTTAATGACAGGGAAGATCTCGCATTGGATGGTTTTTCCAAACCACTGATCACGTGATCAATGATTCAGATTAAAGCAGGGCCTCTCATCTTCATACTTCAAAACCAATTAAGGGGGCCCCACATTAAATCACCGATGGTAGGGTTGACATCTATTTTGGCATGTGTGACAAAGTCAGTGTTTAAACCATATTTGAAGGTTCCCCAGAGTTGGAGAACTCTACTAAACTCTGTTGGAGTTAATGGCGATTGTAGAAAACATGAAAACAAGGTAGCGAGGACCACGATATTCATAGAGAATTAATGGAGATTTGACCACAGGAAAGGGAGCCATTCTTGATCTCAAAATTGGTACAACGAAACATCTACAAGCAAGGAATACTACACTGTGAAATTAAGAAGTTTTGATGGCGTGCTACAAATATTTCTTCTTGAGCCCCATGTGACTTAAAGAGTAGGATTAGAGAACCATGTTGTTTGTACAAACAAAATTTATGGGTGGTACTCCTTGAGTGTGCATGTAAGACTGAGATTTAATTCTCAACATGGGAAAATTCTTAAAAGCCCATTCTTTGCATTAATTCAGTGGCAGTGACTAAAAACAAAAAGGAACATCAAAATGATCAGCCATGCTAGAAGTACTCCTTTGGGCAAAGTGATGAAATGACAGTGAGCACGCACTACATCATGCTTTGTGTAGTAGAGGAACAAAACTTTGGAATATAGAGTTAGACTAAGGGGATTGTAGCATTGTTGTGTGCTAAGAAGAAAGCTCTAAGCAAGTATGTTCTGTTGTGAAAGGCCAAGAGTGCATATGGAACAACTAGGGGCCAAAAGCGAGCAAGTTGAATGCATGAGGGCCGAAAGTTGAATGTGTGCTATTGCAGAATGAGTAAAACAAGCAGAAGACTAAGCATTGAGTATGTTGTTGAGGGCCGAGAAAAGAGGGTAGAGTGGTTGTAACACTGATGAGGTAAAGAGAGGGCAGAGAATTGGTTATTATAGAGAGGCGAGAATGCATATAGCATTATTGTTATAAGGTTGAATGAGACCCTGAAACAGAGAGTAGTAATTTCCTTATTGAATTTGGGTTGGAGCCTACAAAATAAGGAGTTAGAGCTTCTATCTAGTGGGTGTCTAAAGAGAGCTTGGAGGTTGGTGCCTCCTATAAGTTTGTGCTTGCAACAAATCCATGAAGTAACAAGTTGGTACACAACAAATCGAAGAAGTTGGTGCTTCAGTTGGTGTTTCTGGTAAGCTTATCAGGTGTCTATAGAAGAAGGGAGTTGGTGCTTCCTTCTAGTCGGTGCTAGCAAACAGTGTAAAAGAGTTGGTGTTCACAAACAAATTGATGTAATAAAGTAGAAGCTCATATTTACATCATAAAACAAAGATAGGTGGTTTTTCCCTTTTGGGTTTCCACGTTTTAAATCTTTTGTGTTCTATGTGTTTGTTGCTCACGCTTTTGTTGTGTATGTTTATGAGATGATTTCATTTGTTGCACATGCTATGACGGTGGTTGCTCACATGAATGAATGCCAAGCTTGAATGAAAATGATAATTTGGCATAAAAGCTAAAATTAACCTTAATAATACTAATTCCCCCAACCCCCTCCCCCTGAGTATTAAACATTGTTTCCAACACACTACTATTTAGGCATTGAAGCGACCCGACATTCAAAGTATATATTCTTTTCTCAAGAAAAGTATATTAGAGAATTGTTAAACATGTTTGGCATGGCTAAATGCAATCATCTATCTACTCCAATGGAGTATATATTCTTTTGTCAAGAGAAGTACATTGGAAAATTGTTAAACATGTTTGGCATGGCTAAATGCAATCATCTATCTTAGAACAAACTGTAAGACTCACATCAAAATAAAAAAATAAATTTGCGAAATGCAACCAGGTATAAACAATGTGGAAAGTCATATTTACCAACTACCAAACCATATATTTACTCAAATATTCACACGTGGATAACTGCAGCTTATTGTTTCTGGTGAGTGGAACAATGATGAGGTGGCGCAGTGAGTGGTCCTCGTCACTGTGAGAGAGAATGGGGATTACGAGACGAAACATTTGGAGAGCGTGGTCAATTAAGGGGACCGAGGGCCGGAGAGTTGTGACGTGTTGGAGTTTTATGATGCTGACGTACTTGATACGCGTGGCGTCCTTGAGTCTGCTTCGTGTGCAGGTCACCAAAAAAAGGCGTGGGGTACTTAAAGCATGGGCATAAAAAATTAAAGTATAAAATATTTTATTAAGTGTAATATTGAAAGTGTGGAATAAGATAAAATATCTTATTAAGTCCCATCATGAAAGCGAAGAATGAGGTAGTTGATGGTGTGGTATTCACCTAAATAATCATGTAAAAGAATAAATGATTAAATGTTTATTAATAGAGGATGAAAAATAAAATATTTTATTTAATATAATGGAGAGGAAAAATGAGGTAGGAAATGGATATGATAGTTATATTAAAAAAATATGATATATTTGTGGTGTTGATGAGTTTATTATGAAATAATAAGATAAAATAAACTTGTCAAGTATAATGAAAGGGAAAGAGAAGGTTGGATTGCATAATGGTAAGGTAGTTAATGATATGACGGCAAAAAATAAAATAAAATAGTTTGTTTATAAGAGATATATTTTGGAATAAGATTTTAGAATTTTAATTTAATTATTAATAATTATTAGGTGAATAGTAGGGATTTAATTCCTATGGAATATTTGGAATATTTTTAGTAGTAATCACAAATCAAAAGTGGAGATTTATTTTAAAAGTAGTTATGTTTTTCTTCACTCTTAATAAATTGATTAATTGAAAAAATGTTATTTATCTAGTTCTGTCCTTTCATCCATTTTAATTAAATTGATTAGTTAAAAAAATGAATATGAATTATGATTTTTTTGGGCATATGCTATTAGTAAGCCATGATATTGTAATGAAGCCTATTTATAGGTTAAGAATCTCCATGGTAAAATGAAGATAAATGCCCATAATTAGGAATCTTGTTACATGCTTTTTTAAATGTATATATATTTAACTCATAAATTGATTTGTTTAAATGTATATATGTTTAGCTTATATATTGTTTTTGTTTTGTTTTTTTTTTTTAAATTATAGTAATGTGAAATGTATGATGAGGTAATTGTTTTGATGTTCTTCCATCTTTTAGGTTATATAGTTGTACTCATTATAATAATAATGAGTAAGGGATACAAGTATTAATGAAAGAGAGATATGGATAATAAGATAGTGAATGATTATGATGTTTAAGTCAAACAAGTTCATAATGAATTTATATTAAATTTATAGTAATAATAAGTTATATATATATATATATATATATATGAGTTAATTGATACGTATAATGAGATAGAGGTGATATTCATTTGCCACGTTAGTGTGCAATGTGTATTTGATTGAATGAATATTACTAAGTGGTATTTGAAACCAGTCATCATAGTAGACTTGCTAGGTAACATATTTTAAGATAATTATTCATTAATTGTTATACTTTAATGTGACTTGTGTCCAACTTAGAGTTTGTTTGTTACAACAAGCTACAATATATGTTGTATACCATCTTCATTTGAATTTAAAAGCATTTTCTTCCATATTGATTTTGTAAGATATTTACATTCATCTCTACCTATGAAGAGCTTAGGATATTTTATTATTAATATTCAAAATTAAAATCAATTTTATTTACAACTTCAAAAACATAGGTAATTTAATGTGTTACGAATAATCTTTTGTAGATAATTGCTTATAAGAAGGAAGCATTTTTCTTTATCCACAATAGCATATGGAATCCTAATTCTATTGAAATGCATTTGAATAAATATTAACTTCAAAGAGAGTTTGTGAGTTACTAGTGATCCATGTTAGCGTGAAGCTCATATAAAAAAGAGTTAAATCATAAATAATTTTTTAAATTTTTTATACAATCCCATCACAATAAAAACATAAGCAAATTGTTTAATTCTTTCAAAATTCCATTACAACAAAAACATGATCAATTATTAGATTGCCTTCCTAGCTTAGTGTAATTTTAGGTATACTAATTTGAATAGTAAACCTAATTTGTGTTTTATTACTTTTATGAGGTAGCATTCTACCAAGTCACTAGGGAGAAATGCAATTTTACAATATTAAAAATTAATAATGCATTTTATTTACTTATTGCAATATTTCTTCATCTATTACAATGTTTTTGTCATTTTATTAGTAACTAAAATGCCATGATTAAGATACTTACTATTTATATATACAATTTTTTGGAAATATTTTTTTGTAGTTTATTAAGTCACTATGGGTGTATGCTACACATATATCCTTAAGGATTGTGCACTTACAACATATACATCAACGGGTTATGAAGGTATTATTGGAAAACAAATTTATCAAGAACAAATTGCCTAATTAAAACTTTAGTCAATTAGTTAGTATATCTAAGCATTTTATTTAGAGAAAACGACATAAAAAAAATTAAAAATTCCATTTTATTTAGAAAAATAACATAAAATAAATTAAAAATTCCAACTATTTTTTTTTCAATTTCCTTAACTAGGAATACAACCCAAAGCATTGTTTAAATAATGAAGTTGAGACAATTATGTGATGAGACGTGAGTATAGGGATTGGATAACTTTAACAAAGTTGAGTTGGAGGGGAAAGAGCCATCCATTTTATCAAAATACATCACAATCTCCCTAAGTTGAGTTGTAGCTATCAATATTATATCAAATCTAGTGTATGCAATCAAATTTGTTGAAAGATAAATATGTCAAAATCGTGAAGTCTTAAAAAAATCTATTAGTTTTCTGGGGAAGTAATATGATGAGGGAATCTAGTATAATTTTTAAATTTATATTTAATTTGTAATTAAAACTTTGTGAGATAAGCCTACAGGGTGTAGAATAGACAATGACAGGGTGTATTGTTAAGTCATTGTGATGTGAAGGCTACTGGTTCAAAATTCTATGGACAAAAATCTAGCCATATTAAGGGTTAGAGTGCCTAACCCAAGTGCGATCTACATGTAATTGTAACAACTTATATATCCTTGAGTCGTGATTTCTCAAACCACAAGTCAAATCTGAAACAATTTTTAAAGAACTCAGACAACTTAATAAACAAAGAAAAAAATATTGTATATAAAAAAAAATCATTCAAATTCACTAATATTATATATAAATTATTATTGGCAAAAACATATTCAAATCCAAAAATAGTCAAATTATAAATTATTATTGGCAAAAACATATTCAAATCCAAAAATAGTCAAATCTATATCTCGGAGAATTTAAAAAATGAGGATTTAAAAAAAGCTCCATACTTCTCAACTGATCGAAAATTTTGAAAATATTACTCCAATAAAAACATTTAGTTTTTGTAGGAATTTACAGGGTAAGTTCCTCAGAAAGAACACCAAAAGGACACCGCTCACAACCAGATCACAGATCAATACACCAATATTTTTGACGTGGTTAAAACCCTCAAAGAGGGAAACAGTCCACGGCCTGTGCCAACGTGGCTACTACAGGCAATTTATTAATCAAAGAATGAAAATTTACATAAGCTTCTCTCATGCACGGATTACCCGAACAATGACCCTCCATGCGCTTTAAATAGAACTCATGGACCAATCGGGTGTCAAGCCACGGATCAAGTGTCGGTAATACCGAGGAGAGAGTGAACCGTCGGATCACTACATATCGTGACTGTCGGATTGTAAGTTACAAAATGTACAACGGTAAAGAAACACACTTTACCTAACTCTATACCTAACTCTACACTAGACCAAGTTGAACTTAACTATATCCTATGTGTCGGAATATCCTAACATCCTCCCTTAAGAACAACTTGGGATAGGATTGAAGGATTTACAAATATGACACAATAGGAGAAGGAAGGAGGCACTAGAGCCTATCCCCCCTTAGTGAAAACTTCTTGAACTCCAAGCATATATCGAAGTTTAGTGAACTTCGCCTCTGTGAGAGCCTTTGTGAAGATGTTTGCAACCTGATCATCTGTTGAACAATATTGCACTTCAAGAACATGGTCATGAATGAGCTTTCTGATGAAGTGCATGTGTAGTTCAATGTGTTTGCTACGCTGATGCTGGACTGGATCTTTGCATAGCTGAATGGCACTTTGATTATCACACCAAAGTGTGGTTGGATGCTGCTGCTCAAAGCCAAACTCTGATAGGATCTGACGAAGCCACAAGGCTTCCTTACTAGCTTCCACGGCACCACGATACTCTGCTTCTGCTGACGAAAGAGAAATGGCAGCCTGTTTCTTACAAGCCCATGTAATAGGTCCTGAACCAAGAGTGAAGACATAACCGACAGTAGACTTCCGATCATCAGGGTCACCAGCCTAAACAGAATCAGTGAAACCAACTAATAGAGGAGCTGCTTTGGCACTGTAATGAATCCCAAACTGTACTGTACCTCGAACATAACAAAGTATTCTTTTAGCTGCTTTCCAATGACTTTCACGGGGGTTTTGCATAAAACGATCAACAAGGCCAACAACAAAGGAAAGGTCAGGACGAGTATGGGTTAAATACAAGAGTTTTCCTACAAGTTGACGGTATAAGGTAGCATCAACTTCAGGAGAAGTACAAGAGACTGAAAGTTTGACTCCAGACTGAAAGGGAGAAGGGGTTGGCTTACAGTCTTCCATGTGAAAATGACGAAGAATATCACAAGCATACTTGGACTGGGAAAGGGAAATACCCTCCTTGGATTGCAAGACTTGAAGACCGAGAAAATAGTGTAAGTGTCCTAAGTCTGTCATTTCAAATTTCTTTTTGAGGCTGGACTTCACATGGTTTATAAGGTTGGGATCACTACCAGTAAGAATAAGATCATCAACATAAAGAACAAGGATGATAAGAGAGTTTCCCACTTTCTTGGTGTAGACAGTATTGTCAGAATAACACCTAGAAAAGCCAGATTCTAAAAGAAAGCTATCCATTTTGGCATACCAAGCCCGAGGAGCTTGCTTGAGACCATAAAGAGATTTCTTAAGTCGACATACAAGGCTGGAGTCTGTTTGGATGAAGCCAATGGGTTGTTCCATATAGATTTCTTCATGCAAGTCCCCATGCAAGAAGGCAGATTTAACATCCATCTGATGGACTTCCCATTTTAAAGAGGCAGCAAGGGAAAGAACAAGGCGGATAGAGTTCATTTTGGCAACCGGGGAGAAGGTTTCAGTGTAGTCAATGCCTTCAACCTGTGAAAAGCCCTTAGCAACAAGACAAGCTTTATGTTTATCAACTTTCCCATCTGGTCCATACTTGGTTCTGTAAACCCATTTACATCTAACAAGTTTGCGCCCTTTGGTAGAGGAACAAGATCCCATGTATCATTTTCCAACAATGAATGATATTCTTCATTCATAGCTGCTTCCCAATGTGGATGGCCTGAAGCTTCTGCAAAAGTGTTAGGATCATGATTTACTGGAGCTTGAGCTAGTAAAGAAGAGGCTCTTTCAAACTGAGAACGTGTACGTCGCTGATCTGTAGGATCACCGGCAAGATCACCTGCTGCATCCCGAGTAGCACGGACCCATCTTGGAAGTTGAGGATCCTGAGAAGGTGGGGGAGGATTGTCATCCTCACTTTCATCATCTGAAGAAGAAATGTTTTCAAAAGTAGAAGAGATAGGAAGAGGTGGCACATCCGCCGGACTAGGCTCGCAGGCCGATTTATTTTCATCAAATTTTACATCTCTTCTAATGATAACATTTTTGGACTTAAATGGAATAAGTCTATAACCTTTTACATCTTCAGAATATCCAACAAAAGTACATTTCTCACTCTTAGGTTCTAAAGCTTTATGCTTTTCATCTGGAATATGGGCCCATGCTTCACTTCCAAAAACACGAAAGTGACTTAAATATGGTTTAATGGAACTCCAAGCTTCTTCTGGAGTGATATTCTTTAGAACCTTAGTAGGAGTGCGATTGATTATATAATTTGCACAATTAATTGCTTCGGCCCAAAAACTAAGACTGAGTCCTTTAGATTGTAGCATACAATTTGCCATTTCCTTTAAGGTGCGATTTTTCCTTTCAGCTACACCATTTTGTTGTGGAGTGTAAGGAACAGTATGTTGCATTTGAATTCCATTTTCGGTGCAAAACTTGATGAATGTGTTTTTAACATATTCTCCACCATTATCAGTTCTTAGCTTAAGAATTTGATGTCCAGATTGTTTTTCAACAAAGGCTTTGAAGGCCAAAAATGTGTTAAATACTTCGCTCTTGAGTTTTAAGAAGTATACCCAAGTGCGTCTGGAGAAATCATCAATGAAAGTTAAGAAATACTTGCAGCCAGAGAATGAAGTAGCAGGAAGTGGACCACATAAATCACTGTGCACAAGCTGTAAAGGGGCTGAGGCGTGCCAAGAGGCACGTTTTTCAAAACTGTCCCGATGATGTTTTCCGAGTACACATCCGGAACAAACACCATCTCTGCAAGATACCATAGGAAGACCTGTCACCATATTTTCTTTACATAGATGCTGAAGGGAGCGATAGTTTAAGTGACCAAATCGCTCATGCCAAAGTTTGCTCACTTCATCATTATGAGCAACAAATACTGAGGGAAGATTTGATGACCCAAAGTCGTGAAACTTATACAACCTTGTGGAATAATCAGCAATACCAGTAGCTAGAATCTGTTTAGGATCTCTTAGATCCTTGATTACAACATCATGAGGTGAAAATTCAACAATTTTACCTTCACCTGAATGAGTTATCTGATATACAGATAGAAGGTTGCAGGATAAGGTTGGAACACATAATACATCATTAAACTGACCATTGTCTAGATGAACAGTTCCAGTCCCTACAACATTAAGAGATCTATCATCACCAACATATATATTTTTGGTGTTACAATCATTTAAAGAAGAAAACATGGCTTTATTTTTGGCCATGTGATAAGAGGCTCCAGAATCAATGAGCCACTCATGAGAATGAGAAGAAGAAGATACATTTAATGCATAACCAGACTGAGATGATTGACAACGACATGCAGAAAGTGCCATTCCTGAAGATGAAGTTGAAGTTGAAGTTGAAGAATGCTCCACATGGATGTTATGTTTCTTCATTGCAGCTTCCAAGGCTTCCATCTTCTTAAAGCATTTAGATTCTAAGTGGCCATCTCGATTACAAAAGTTACAATGTCTATCAGTCTTCTTCCATTTGTTTTTATTGGTCTTATCATTTTGCTGAAATGATCTTTCATTTTGAGGCTGAGTTTGCTTAGGACCCTTGTTTGGTTTAGGACCATTCTTTTTAGGATATGACTTCTTAGGATTCTTTGAATTTGGTTGCTGCTGGGCGGCTAACGCTTTCTTGGAAGAGTTTCCAAGATTAAGAAGACCAAGGTGTAAGAGTTTTTCTTGTTCTCTTATTAAAGAATCACAAAAAGAGTCAAAGGAAGGGGCCTTGTAGTCTTTTCCTTGACAAATGAAAGCTTCCCTTGTAGAATGAAAGGTGGAAACAAATACAGAGTAGGCTGGTCCCAACTTAGTAAGGATGGAATAAATAAGGTTACTATCTTCTTTCTTAACCTTAACACCTTCCAAGAGATATCTAAGGGTCTTGAATTTGGACAAGAAATCTTCAATGCAAGAAAAATTATTAGGATCCAATGTAAGCAACTCATTTTCAAGTTGATGGGCTCTAATTTCATTTTTAGTCCCAAAAACTTTAGTGATTTGTTCCAATGCTTCATGAGGAGTTTCAAGTTCTGCAATATGGAATCTAAGATCAGGAGAAATAGACATCCCTATCAAACCACGTGCTTGATCTTGTCTATTTTCCCATTTTGCAGCCTTGTCTTCATCTTTTGGTTTCTTCTCTTGGCCTGTGGCTATTCTATAAAGACCTTGGTTTGCGTGCTTGCCTTGAGAAAGCTCTTTTTCCCTACAAAACACAAAACACAAAACCCAACATGGACATGCAAAGAAAACGAACCTTATGGCTCGAAGTTAGCTTTAGCCAAAAAACTAGATATTTTCAAAAATGAACCTTGTGGCTCAAAGTTAGCTTTGGCCGGAAACTAAATATTTTTCTCAATGTTTCTGATTTTCCGAGATCACCCTAAGGCGCAGGGAAAAGAGCATACGCATGAGAAAAATCCTTCCTTTTTGTTTCTGATTTGCCCAGATCGCACAGAGTCGCAGGGCAAAGAGCATACGCAGAAATGAAAGGTATAGATCTGGTTAGAAAAAAAAGCTAAATAAACCGAAACCGAAATAAGCAGAGAGAAATAACAGTAAACTACAAATAAAGATTGTATACCTCCAGATCTTAAAAATGACGCAGCTAGGGCTACCAGAAACCTTTTCGCGTGAAATGAAAGGGGTTCCTCACTGGAACAGATGCTCCGAACACAACAGAGCAGTCCTCTCGGCCCGAAAGCAGTCGGAAACAGCAGATCTAGGAAACGGCAGTCGGATGCAGTTCTACCAGCTTCAGATTTGGATCACCAACGGACGCGGCCCTCAAATAGCTCTGATACCATGTAGGAATTTACAGGGTAAGTTCCTTAGAAAGAACACCAAAAGGACACCGCTCACAACCAGATCACAGATCAATACACCAGTATTTTTGACGTGGTTAAAACCCTCAAAGAGGGAAACAGTCCACGGCCTGTGCCAACGTGGCTACTACAGGCAATTTATTAATCAAAGAATGAAAATTTACATAAGCTTCTCTCATGCACGGATTACCCGAACAATGACCCTCCATGCGCTTTAAATAGAACTCATGGACCAATCGGGTGTCAAGCCACAGATCAAGTGTCGGTAATACCGAGGAGAGAGTGAACCGTCGGATCACTACATATCGTGACCGTCGGATTGTAAGTTACAAAATGTACAACGGTAAAGAAACACACTTTACCTAACTCTATACCTAACTCTACACTAGACCAAGTTGAACTTAACTATATCCTATGTGTCGGAATATCCTAACATCCCCCCTTAAGAACAACTTGGGATAGGATTGAAGGATTTACAAATATGACACAATAGGAGAAGGAAGGAGGCACTAGAGCCTATGGTTTTTGTTAAGAGTTTGAATAAAAATAAATAAATCTATTAAAACTATAAGCCCTAGGTCACAAATGAAGAGAAGAAAAATCTATTAAAATTACAAGTCCCATATCACACATGAATCGATGGAAATAGTGTATTAACCAAAGAAGCCTTATAAATGGGATCCATTTTTGTTAATGAGAAAGGAAAATCATCATTATTCAATATCAATACTCAAAAATCATTTTCATCGATTAAATTTAAAATAAATTAACTAATATCAACACTAAGCCCCAAAAGTATTATAACAAGTAAGATATTTTAGGAGTAATAGGAAGCATAGAGCAACATTGTTTTTCAAAAGGATCGACAATTGAAAGAAGAGAGTTATAGTGTAAAAATAGTTGGAAATTGTGGAAAAAATTAACACAAAAGATTAGGGTACCATATATGTAGAACACATTTAAAGTATAAATAGTTTTGGAAGTTATGGAAAAAATCAAAGTAAAATATTAAGTTATAATATATATGAGAATGTTTTTTTTTAGATTTTGAAGAATGTCTAGATGTTATTAATTATATTAATTATAGATTGGTGAATGAATGAAGTAATATTTTTTTGGCTATGACTTGTTTAAACTGAACATTTTATTTCCAATCAAATTAAACAATTTATTTCTAATTAAGAGTGCACTTGATTAGATAAAGATGGTCCATTTCATTATAAGAGGTTTAAGTGAATGATTAAAAGCCATTACTTAGATGAGTACTTAAGTACTAATGTTTGATTTCATGACATGTGTGCATGTGTTAAGCTAACACCTATAGGTTGAACTAATATGGAAGAGCTCTTCCCAATAACTATGAGAGATATCCTGGATGTTGTCACACTCGACTTTAGAGCTAACATATCTTCCAAAGCACCTCTAGTCTAGTCATGCACTTGAAGAGCTAGAAGACAAAATTCATTGGAGGGATTAGTTCCTAGAACTGAAGTCCTCAATTCTCAAGATTTGGGGGAAAACATCCCTTCAATTAAGGGTGATTTAAGGGGCACTTGACTCATGATGGTTATGTATAAAAGGAACTCAAGGATCAACCCCAAAAGCCTTATTTATTTTGTAAATAATTTGATCCCACTGTGTTGGTGCATGTAAAAGAACAATTCTTTGATATTTTAATTCTATTTGATGATATGTTAATGAAAAAAGTTTTATTCTCAGCTAGTTACTATTAGTTTTTCTTAGGTTCCTTGAGGTCCTTGGGTAGGGCATGTGTAACAAAACTTAGGGATCTCTTGTGATTTTGTTTCCTATTATTTATTTTCACGGAGGTTTTCTTATACAACAATCATGCATAGGTAGACTATCCATTTTCTTGTAGTATTCTTACAACAATATTCTCATAGTATAATTACTTCTCTTACAAACATGTTACTTATGGTTTGATTTAATATATTTCATTTGCATTGCATGGATATGAAGGCATTCTACCCTTTATGTACTATTTTCCAATTTTTGATAAATGTTCATGTAGGATTGGGTATCTTCCTATAGAAATTTCTGTAAGAAAGCAATACATGTAGCATCATTTACAGACTTGCTTTATTGCATTTGTAAACATTAGTTTGTATCAAGAGGAGTGAGCTACAACATGATTCACATTATATTTGCTCCATAAGGGATTTTCTGATTTAGTATGCTTTAGTTCAATATCTACAATATAATGAGTATGAGTACGATTTATTTTTCTTTTCTGCAATTGAATTCAAAGTATGACTACTTTGTTTTAACCAAGTAGTGCATATCAACTTACTGAGATTTACACTTTACAATTCGCTTATTACATGTCCATATCCTAACTTTTCAGTGAAAAGAAAGTAGGGATCAGTCTTTGAGTTGCTTTTCCTCCTTGAGTTTTCTTTGGATGTTTTCCACTTTAGTTGATTTCCAATTTCCTTAGCACTTAGATTTAATATTTCCATGATTACTTGATTGTCACTTTCCCTTATTGAGTAATTCAATTTGGTCCATGGAATGACTTATGATTCTTACTATAGATAAAATGTGTGTGTAGCATGCACATATAATTCTTAGTACCTCTCAAGTTTGTACAAACCCTAGTTTGACATTTAAAGTGAAGGACTAAGGAGTGTAGCAATGTTTCTACAATTCTAAGGCCCACCACCATTTTTTTTCTCATCACTGGTGAGGTGCTAAAGATTGCATATCATTTTTGTAGATAAAAAACATAGTTTTAGGACATATAGAATAAATTGAATTTCTTGAAATCTCTTAAGCATGTATGTCTTGACATAGGGATGAATTTATAAGACTTTTACCCCAAAACCCTAAGAGTGAACCAAGACTAGGCAATCAATAACAACAAGAATTTAATTATGAACCCTCTTCCCAAAGGTGGACAATTTTTTTTGAAGATTTCTTTGAAAGGGAAGCAAGTGACTTTGAGAATCTCCTAGAGGAAGGAGTAGCCTTGTCTCACTACACAATGGCTAATGATGCAAACAAAACAAAGGTAATTTAGTTCCCTATTCAGGAAAATAATGGAGAGACAAAAATGAAAAACATCCTCCCATCTACACTTATTTCTATGGCCTAATTTTTGGTGATATGCAAACTGTCATGGATATTCCACTAGACAATTCATCACAACATATCTGATAATATTATATTTAAAACCTGAAATCTACACTATGAAAATTTTATTAAATTTCTAGATTTGTAGATTTTACTGTAAATAGTGCATGCATGTGAACGGAAATTATCCAAAAAATAAAGAACAAAAAAATAAAGTCTCTCACACACACACATATAAGACATAAGATATGCTTCGAGAAACCCTTTCGGGAGAAAATCCAATTGGAAGGTGAGGTTGCTTCACTCTCTTTCTCTGTCTCGAAATATGGTTGCAGGTACAAAAAAGTATGGCTTGTGGCTCGTGGGCTACAAAAGTGCACAAATCCTGTATGTTTTCTCTACAAATGCACCCAGAAGGTTTCATACCCTATTTAGCCAAACTAGGTCCTGCTGGTAAAAGTGGTCCCATGAGCTAATTCCTTCATTTTTTCCACTTTGAATGCATCGAGATGGATGAAAAACAATATAATGATCGAATCTAGATCACACCTCCCCATTTTGGGAGGATTTTGGTCCCCAAAAGATTCTATTGAATGAGTTGAGGAAATTTTTCCTCCACCTAATTCTCTCTGGTGTACCATTTAGCTTTGATGGGAAGTTGTCCTTTCAACCCAATCTTCGG
Source organism: Pinus tabuliformis (assembly GCA_031772625.1). Classification (NCBI taxonomy): domain Eukaryota; kingdom Viridiplantae; phylum Streptophyta; class Pinopsida; order Pinales; family Pinaceae; genus Pinus; species Pinus tabuliformis. The sequence goes on along the minus strand of CM062820.1, from coordinate 1,579,429,036 downwards.
AAGGTCATGCTGCCCCTATCTTATACTTTTGGAATTCTTCTACAAAACTAGTTTCTATCAACTTTACCTGAGCATCTGGTGCCAAATCCTCCATAGAAGGTAGGACTTGTCCATCTTCTTGATTTCGCATGGAAGGCTCATAGAGTTTCAAATTCTCTACATTCACAACTAAGCAAATGCACATATATGGTGGTAAAATGAGTCAATAGGCATTATCACCCACAATGTCCATATTATCTCACAATGTAGTCCAAAATGCACTGAGAAATATTGTATCCCTTTCTGAAATGATGCTCCTTGGTATCCCAAAGTACACCCAGAACTATCCAAAGAAAATTTTGTTGATTCTTGCCCAGTGATGCTCTTTTTATAGGGAATTAGAACACACATCTTGCTGAGCCTGTCAACTAACACAGACAGATATTCATGTCCCTTCATGGTTGTTGGTAAACTTTCAACAAATTCCATGGAAATTCTTTCCCAAGGACGATTTGGTACAAGTAAGGCACAATATAGACCCTATTTCCTATTGCTAGGCTTGTTGGTACAAAAATGCATGCATCCTCTTATGAACTTAGCTACTTGCTCTTACAATTTGGGTCAATACACATACCTCTTCAAGTTGGCCACGGTATTCCCTACACCAAAGTGTCTTGCAACCTTGGAGGCGTGAGCCTTTCTAATCAGCTACACTCACTCCCCTTTAGGAACACATAGCTTATCTAGCCTATAAAGTAACCCGTCTTGGAGATGGTAATGATTGGGTACAAGTAAGGCATGGTATAGACCCTATTTCTTATTGCTAGGCTTGTTGGTACAAAAATGCATGCATCCTCTTATGAACCTAGCTACTTGCTCTTACATTTTGGGTCAATACACATACCTCTTGAAGTTGGCCATGGTATTCCCTACACCAAAGTGCCTTGCAACCTTGGAGGTGTGAGCCTTTCTAATCAGCTACAATCACTCCCCTTTAGGAACACATAACTTATCTAGCCTATAAAGTAACCCATCTTGGAGATGGTAGTCAACGGTGTTATCACCATCGTGCACATGAATTTGACTCTGCAATTGATGATACACCTCCTTGAAGTCCTCATCCTCTGAATATGCCTCTCTATATGCGTCATGGGTGAATGTTTCCATGTGCATAAGAGTCCCAAAAGCTGGGATATTTGATGTGGGTGGCCTTGAAAGCATGTCAGCCAACCTGTTTGTGCTGCCCTTCTTGTACTTGATCACCAGTTGAAACTATTGTAAAAACCCCATCCACTTGTAATGGTTGGTCAGTTGTAGCTTACTCTAGGCTTGCAAGTACTGTAATGGTTGGTGATCTATGTGGATTACTATCTTCTTTCCCATTAGATAATGCTTCCACTTATTCACAACTTGCACCATGGTATAGAGCTCCTTGTCATAGACAGGGTGTTTAAGAACTGCTCCATGAAATACTTCAGAATGGTATCATACAACCCTTCCTCCCTACGTCAAGACCGCTCCCATAACCTACCCACTCGCATTTGTCTCCACTTCAAAGGGCTACAACAAGTTTGGTAATGTTAGAATTGGCGCTTCACTGATTTTCTTCTTTTGCTGCTAAAAATCCCTTTACTGACCCTTTTCCCACTAGAAACTATTGCCACCTATTGTTATGGTGTGGAGTGGTGCTGCTACTGCTGAAAATGAGGCTATGAATTTCCTCAGGTACTGTGCAATCCCAACAAAACTTTTGACCTCAAAAAAATTAGTAGGCATCATCCATTTCATGATGGCCTCCATCTTGGTAGGATATATCTTTAGCTCTCCTCCACCTATCACATACCCCAGATACACCAAAGACTAATGTGCAAACTCACACTTCTTGAGATATTCTAAGAGTTGTTGCTTCTTTAATATTTCTAGCACCTGCGTCAAATGTGAGATGTGCTCCTCCTAAGTAGCACTGTATACCAGTATATCATTAAAAGAAACAATAAAAAATGAATTTATAAAAGGGCACAATACATCATTCATTAATCTCATAAATGTAGTTGGTGCATTACATAGGCCAAATGGCATGACTAACCACTCACACAAACCTTGCCTCGTTTTGAAGGAATTCTTCTAGGTATCTTCTTCTTTGCCTCGAACCTGGTGATATCCAGACTTTAAGTCTATCTTGGTGAAGTAATTTGCTTGCTGCAATTGATCCAACAGATCGTCTATCATGGGCACGGGGTATTTTTTCTTGAGCACGATTTTGTTCAATGCCCTATAATCTATATACATCTACCAAGTCTCGACCTTCTTTGGCACAATAATGATGGGTGACCCAAATGGTGATGTACTTAGTCAAATGACGCCTTGTTCCAGTAGTTGCTGCAATTGTTTCTTCACCTCACTTGCTTCCATGACAAATTTCTTATACAGCCCAATGTTTGGCAAGGGGAGTTTGACAAAAGCATGATCTCGTGCTCCACTTCCCTCTTAGGCGGTAATCCTTTAGACTTTCGGAACACATCCCTATATTCATATAGCAACTCTTCCAGTTGTTATTTTTGTTTCTTAGTACACCCCTCCAGGGATTCCTTACCTCTTACTGACTCTTCTACAGACTGACTTTCTCTTAAAAGAAATAAAACACACTTCTTGCTGGAACTAATCAATTTCTTGGTTTGGTTGGCACTTACCAGTGAAAATTTTTACTTGCCTTTGTGCGTGTTGATGATGAATTATTTTCCATCCTTGATGAGCTGGTATTGGTTGGCTCTCCGCATGAATATTGCATCTCACATGTACATGTAGGGACTCCCAAACATGAATCCACATACATTAAGGGGAACCACATCTAGATCTACTTCATCAATAAAATCAACATTGATAACAAATCTAATTTTGCATTATTTTGTTACCTTCAGCGCTGCATCCTTATTTACCTATCCCAGTGGATACGGGTTTGGGTGATCACAAACTTTCAACCCCAAATTCTTGACTAGCTCTGCTACAATGAGATTCACTTGCAATCCTAAGTCAAATAGTGCACCAATCTTTGTCTTCTTGACCTGTATCTTTATATGGAAGAGTTTTGTCATTTCTTTCTCTTCCTTTTGTTGAAGGCTACTCAGATTCACCTCCTTCTTTACTGACGTACAAAGGATCTTCTCATCCATTTCTGAGATTCTTTCAACTTAGTTGCTTGAATATGTGGCCATGTGATTCTTCTTTGTATTGTCTTTCTTCTTGTTCTTTGGGTTTATCTATGGATGCAACTTCCAACACTTCTCTTCTATACAACCATCAATGTTGTAGTGGTTGTAGTGGTTGTTGGGATCTTTGCAATGACATGTTGTGGCTTCCATATTTTTATATTTTCCCCCATTTTTCTTCTTCTTCCCCTCCTTAGAAGCAGTTTGTTGCTCCTTCTGCTTTGATCCACTTGATTGTGCTCTCTTCAGACCGATCTTCTCTGTGTATTGCGCCTGTACAAAATCCTCATCCACTGATTTGGGCTTGAGCAATATCAATTTCTCACGCAGATGGCGGTGCAGACCCCCCAAATACTTAAGGAGTACATCTTGGTTCTTTAGAGAGGTACCCAACATTATAGCCATCTTTCTGAACTTTGTGGTGTACTCCTGCACACTTTGGCTTGAATTTTTCCTAAAGTACTGCCACGAGATCCATTGGTCCTCTATGTGCTAAACGAGATAAAACTTTGACTTAATGAGGGTATTTAAGTCCTCCCACTTATTCACTAGAGGCTATCCTTCCAACCTCAGGATTTTTGTGTGGATTTTCCACCAAGTCAGTGCATGTTCCTCTAATTTCAGTCACACAAATGAAATCTTACGTCCTTCCTCAATTTTAAGGATGCTGAAATAAACTTCTAGTTGCTGCAACCAGTGATTCAGCTTTAGAGTGTTATATCACCATGGTACAACTTAATATCAACTTCTTCTTCCATTTTAAATAGGGACTACAATTGATTCACAACACTTGAACTGGGTTTATCTTTTCTAGGTTCCTTCTTTGATTGGTCTCTGTTTCTTTTCAATATCCTAATCCCCCTTCTGATTTGCCCTTTTCATTTGAACCCCCATCTTCTCCAAATATCCCAATCTTATTTCTCAGGGCCACCATGAGGAGGTTTTCATTGCAATTTATATCTGCGACTTGTTGTTCCAGCTGTGAAAACCTCACCTCTACAGGATCACGAGGATCATTCACAGATTCATCGACCATGATTAGGGTTTTATGATTTTCGGCCTTGCCGACCTAGATCCTCTGAAAATCTACACAAAATACCCAAAGGAACCTTCTATGATACCAATATGATCTATAAAATTCCATGGCTATTCCACTGGACAATTTGTCACAACAAATCTAATCATATTATATTTAAAATATGAAATTCTACACTATGACAATTTTACTAAATTTCTAGATCTGTAGATTTTACTATAAATAATGCATGCATGCAAATGGAAATTATGTAAAAAATAGAGAACGAAAAATAAAAGCTCACACACACCATAAGACACAAGATATGCTCTAGGAAGCCCTTATGGGAGAAAACCCATTTGGAAGGTGAGGTCGCTCCACTCTCTTTGCCTGTCTGGAAATATGGATGCAGGTACAAAGAAATATGGCATGTGGCCCGTGAGCTACTACAATGTAAAAATCCTCTCTGTCTGCTCTAGGCTATTTTTTCTTAGTTATGGAACAAATGCACTCGAAAGAATGGAATGCTTCTTCCTCCTAGTGGCCTAGTTATATTAACATGACCTGATAGCCTACTAGTGGTTAAGTTTAACTACCTCAAATCTTAACCAAAGTTACAATATAGACTCTTCCAGAGTATTTTACATCATAATCACATGGCTATCCAATTTTCCATGAATAATTGGGGCTGACGCGACATCCTCCCAACTTATGGGTGTGAAAACAGGAAGGTCAAATTCTGAGTGGCATAACTTTCACACATGGACTCTAATTGGTGCGCTTCTTGCATTGTTGGAAATATATTTGTGTGTAGAATAAAATGAAAAGGTTCTATGCCAAAGAGATAATTTTTTACCCCCAAAAAACATTGTTTTATGCCTCAAAACGCTCTTGGAAGGTTTTAGACCCCGTTTTGCCAAACTAGGTCCTGCTGGTAAAAACGGTCCCATGAGCTAGTTCCTCCACCTTTTCCACTTTGAATGCATAGATATGGATGAAAAAAAATATAATGATCCAATCCAGATCAGTTTGGGAGTAAAAATGAACAAAAAAGCTATAGCATAATCTAAAATAAATAAACAAAAGAGTAATTACACTCCAAGACAATGGATGGTGTCTAAAGGCACCATTACAACACTTAAAGCACAACATAGTGTGATCAAAACATCACAATGCGTGATAGTGAGATAATTTATCACCATAAGATTGATATGAATAATTATTTGTATTTAAACCATAGGGTCTTTTATTTATAGTATATTAATCTAACCAAGTCCCTTGGATTGTAGAATATTCTACTCATAAATTATTATTGGCAGTTCCAACCATTTCCATGAAATACACTCTATTTCATCGACTAGTTGAATATTCTAGGTTATTCATATTTCACCATCTAGTCAATTTCCAGAGTCGACCCAATCATTTAGTCCATCATATAGTCAATTTCCCTACCGTAGTCAACCACTTGACTGTAATCAATCCCTCAATTGATTGTCTCTTGTTTTTCTATCCCTCGACTAGTTGTCTTTTGTTAGTCAAGCTTCTATTGGTCAATATTTCAACTCATTGTCTCCAAAAGCTGTAGATTGTGATGAACCAATAATACATTAGCTTACAATAGCCCCTAGCCCCCATCAACACAATGTTCTATAGGCTTATGGGGTAAATTTATGCCTCCAACACACTCTCCCCCCCATAATTGTAACTTCCTCAAGCCGAAGCATACCACACATCTTAAAAACATTATCTTTGACCAATGGATTTGTAAAGATATTAGCAACCTAATAATTTGTCTTGAAATATAAAAGGGTGGCAACCTCATCTTGAACCAATTGTCTCAACTAGTGAGCATGAAGTCCAACATGCTTCATCTTTTTGTGTGTAATCAAATTGTCAGCAACATGGATTGTACTCTGGTTGTCACAATGTTAGGTCCCTATAATACTAGTGTATTGCCTTATTATTATTGTAATTGTACGCCTTATTGTTATTGTTGTGCCCATGTTGTCCCCATATTGTTATTATTGTGCCCCATAGAAGCCCACTATTGTTATTGTTGTGCCCTTACATTATTATTGTTATGTCGGCTCTGATTATATTGTGATCCCTTAAACTCCTATATATAGAAAGGAGGTCTTGTCATTTGTGTTGGGTCCCTATAATACTAGTGATTACCCCATTACTATTGTAGTTATACCCCTTATTAATATTGTTGTGCCCCTATTGCCCCCATATTGTTATTACTGTGCCCCATAGAATCCCTCTATTGTTATTTTTGTGGCTTTATATTATTATTGTTAGGTCGGCTGGTTATATTGTGACTCCTTAGACTCCTATATATAGAAAGGAGGTTTTGTCATTTGAATCATCCAAGAATTGTTCATTTATGTAATGTAAAGGAGTTTGCCCCCTCGAAGAGGCTGAATTCTAAGGCGTTGATTTATCTTTTCTATCTTTTTGTGAGCTGGTTTCATAACATTTGGTATCAGAGCTTTGGATTCTAGGGTTTCGCTGCTCCAAACAGGTCATCGTGGAATTTTCGCTATAAATTTTTTCCTGTGACGTTTCAGAAGTTTAAAAAAAAACCCATTTGAGAAGAAATCACGCTGAACCTCGGGTCCAAATTTCAGAGCTTTTAGCGCTATATTTTCGGAGATATGATCTGAGGAAGTTGGTCTTTTTGCAGACTCCTGAATTACATTCAAAACAGGTGACCTGGGGAAAATCGTCATAACTTTCTCTCTGGGGATCAGATTGAAATTTCGTAAGAAGGTACAGAAAGAGGACGAACTGTAGTTTCTTGTATGAATTTTTCAGATCCAAAGGTTGAAACAGTGACTCGTGGCACGTCGTACAAGTTCGCTCTACTGAACTAGTCTATAATCAAGTCACTGTGGGAGATTTCGCATAACTCTTCCTTGGAGAATCCAATTTGGGTCAGACTTGTGGCATTGGAAAGAGGACACAGAAGGCTACTACAGGTCACAATTCAGAACTAGATGATCGGAAAGTACAGAGATACATCAGAGGCAATATCGAGCTCCTACAAAGTGAAAAAAGGTGTGTAGATTTTTTAAATTTTTGCTTAAGCTTGGTTTGAAAATTTATTTTGAAGGAATTCAAAGGGCATAGTAGAGCATTATTATCGGTAACTGATGCCCCGAGGAAAGAAAATGCAAACACCTAGTAAGGAACCTGAAAGCTCTAGCATGACTCATGAAGAAGAGGAAGAAATGCTATATGATATATCAAAATTACAAGAACAAGTGCAACAAGTGTCACTTGCACAAAAATCAACCAAATCTAAGATGGATGGTTTAAGGAAAGATGTGGAAGCTAAGATGGATGGTCTAAAGAAAGGTGTAGAAGCTAATATGGATTGTTTAAAGAAAGGCGTAGAAGCTAAGATGGATGGCATGGAAGCTAAGGTGAATGGCATGGACGCTAAAATTGATGGCATGGATGATAAGACGGAAGAATTGAAGATAAATATGAATAAGTTGCTACAAGAAATGGTCACTAATGGTGAAAGGGTAGTAAAGGAAACTCATGATGAGAACAAAAGAAATGTTAATCATGATTCCATAGACTCTAATGTTGGATCGAAGACTCACCATATTCCAAAAATCGATATGAGGAAGTTTGATGGCAAGGATCCCGCCACATGGATATTACAGATGGAGCAATTTTTCGATCTCAATAATGTGCAAAACACACAAAAGGTACGTATGGCAACTTTATATTTGGAACCAAATCAGTTTGTATGGTATCAATGGCTTTGCTCTCGTAAACAATTTATCACTTGGGCAATTTTTACGGAAGAATTGATAGCACATTATGAGGATACAAAAAGCAACACTTTTTTTAGCCAATTGATAAGTCTCAAACAAAAGGGTTCAATAATGGAGCACATTGAGGAGTTCCAAAAATTGAACATAAGGGTAAAAGATATTCCAGAGGAGCATAGGATTGATGTGTTCATAGGGTCTTTAAAGGATAATATCCAACATGATGTTCGCCTTTGGGAACCTGATTCATTAGAGAAGGCATTCAGGTTAGCAAGAAAAATGGAAAGCAAAATTATGGCAACCAGGAAGCATACCACTCACAACTATAAAGACGGAAGTGTTGTTGCCCCTAGTCTTCCACAACCTATAAGGTTGACACCACAACAATTGGAAGAAAAAAGAGCAAAAGGGCTTTGTTACAGTTGTGATAGCAAATACACTAAAGGTCATAAGTGTGCTGAGAAGAAATTATTCTACATAGATTGTGAAGAGGAAGAAGAAAAGGAGCAAGAAAGGTCAAAAGAAGAGGATATACTCCAGGAACAAAGCCTAGATGAAGAACAAATAAATCCGACCATATCTTGTAATGCATTGGCGGGAATTACCACTCCTCAAACCATCAAGATAGAAGGACAAATCAAGAAGAAAAAGGTAATAGTGTTGATTGATTCAGGAAGCACCCACAATTTTATTCATTGTAAGGTAGCAAAAGAATTGAATTGCTTCCTATATCCAGCACCAGAGTGTCAAGTGATGATTGCAAATGGAGGAACAATAAATTGCTCTGGAAAGTGCCATAATATCAAGCTATCCATGGGAGAATATGTATTGACTAGCCCAATGCTTTCCATTCCAATGGGAGGTGCTGATGTTGTACTAGGAGTCCAATGGCTACAATCCTTGGGTACAATAGCTTTTAATTTTCAAGAACTTTTCATCAAATTTTCTACGGAAGGAAAGGAAGTTGAATTAAGGGGTATTGCAGGGAAACCAGGAAAGATAATCAGCTCTAATGGTATGACAAAGCTTCTAAAAAAGGAGCAAAGAGGTGTAATTGCACAATTATGTTCGCTAGATGTTTCCACATTGGAATCATCTATTTCTCCAGATCTCCAAAAAGTCCTGGACAATCATTCCAAGGTATTTGAGACTCCCAAAGGTCTCCCACCTATGCGTGATCATGATCATGCTATTCATCTGATTCCAGGAAGTGTTCCTCCAAACATCAGGCCGTACAGATATCCCTATGTCCAAAAGAGTGAAATTGAACGTATGGTTGCAGAAATGCTAGAGGCTGGTATAATTCAACCGAGTCAAAGTTCTTTCTCTGCTCCAGTAGTATTGGTGCACAAGAAGGATGGATCATGGCGCATGTGTCCGGATTATAGGGAGCTCAACAAGCTCACTATTAAAGATAAGTTCCCCATTCCTGTCATTGATGAATTACTGGATGAATTGCATGGATCAATTTACTTCACCAAGTTGGATCTTCGTTCAGGATATCATCAAATCAGAATGAAGATTGAAGACATTCCAAAAACAACATTTAGAACTCATGAGGGTCATTATGAATTTTTGGTCATGCCTTTTGGCCTTACCAATGCACCTTCAACATTTCAAGGTTTGATGAATTCAATTTTCAAACCATTCCTTAGAAAATTTGTGTTAGTATTTTTTGATGATATACTAATCTACAGCAAGTCTTGGAAGGATCATGTTGAACATGTTGACAGGGTGCTACAACTATTGGAGGAGAAACAATTATATGCAAAAAGATCCAAATGTTTCTTTGGAGTCCAGGAGGTGGAATATTTGGGTCATATTGTATCTCATGAAGGAGTTAAGGTAGACCCTAGCAAAATTAAAGCCATTAAGGAATGGAAAATCCCCACATCCATAAAGCATCTGCGAGGATTTCTTGGGTTGACAGGGTATTATCGCAAGTTTGTTAAGAATTATGGGAGAATAGCAGCACCTCTAACAACATTATTGAAGAAAGATGCATTTTCATGGACTCCGGAAGCAACAAAGGCCTTTGAACATCTTAAAGAGGCAATGTGCCAAGCACCGGTCTTAGCTACACCGGACTTCACAAAAACCTTTATTGTGGAATGTGATGCTTCAGGAAATGGAATTGGTGCTGTTCTAATGCAAGATGAAAGACCCATTGCTTTTGAAAGTCGTCCAATCAAGGGAAAGTTTTTAAGCAAAGCTATTTATGAGAAGGAAATGTTGGCAATACTCCATGCACTTAAGAAATGGCGACCCTACCTAATGGGAAGACACTTCAAGGTAAAAACGGATCATGATAGCCTTAAATACTTTTTAGAACAAAGATTATCCTCTGAAGAGCAACAAAAGTGGGTCACAAAGATGTTGGGTTATGACTTTGAAATCATCTACAAAAAAGGGAAGCAAAATGTGGTGGCAGATGCACTCTCAAGAAAGGATGAGGATGTGGAAGCATTGTTGTGCGCCATTTCTATTATCCAACCAGATTGGATAAACGAAGCAAGGGAGGAATGGAAGAATGACGAAGAAGTGTGGGCACTTATTCGAAAGTTACAACAAGATTCCAGTACGTCTGATACATTTAGCTGGAAAAATGATTCGTTATGGTACAAAGATCGCTTATACCTCTGTAAGAATTCCCAGCTAAAACAAAAGATTCTTATGGAATTGCACACTTCTCCCTTAGGAGGGCACTCAGGATTTTTAAAAACTTACCACAGGGTTAAGAAGGAATTTTTTTGGGATGGCCTTAAATCAGATATTCAAAAGTTTGTGGCGGAATGTTTGGTTTGCCAACAAAATAAAGTTGAAACAATTAAGACACCGGGTCTATTACAACCTTTATCCATTCCAAGCCAACGTTGGGAGGAGGTTTCAATGGATTTTATCACAGGTTTACCCAAGTCTGAGGGAAAGAGTGTCATCATGGTGGTAGTTGACAGACTTACCAAGTATGCACACTTTTGTGCATTATCACATCCATTTAAAGCCAGTACAGTTTCTACTGCATTTATGGAAACAGTTCAAAAGCTACATGGAAACCCAAAGATTATTGTAAGTGACAGAGATCCCATTTTCACTGGAAATTTTTGGACAGAATTATTTTCTTGTCTTGGTACTCAGTTAGCTCATAGCTCATCTTATCATCCTCAATCTGATGGGCAAACTGAGATAGTAAACAAATGTTTGGAAGGATATCTTCGTTGCTTTGTATCTGATAAACAGACACAATGGGTCAAATGGTTGCCTCTGGCTGAATGGTGGTATAACACTTCCTTCCATACAGCAACAAAAATGACCCCATTTATGGCACTTTATGGGTATCAACCACCATCCATCACATCATATTTAAGAGAAAATTCTAAGGTTCAGGCAGTGGAACATCACATCGAACATCAACAACAAGTCCTCCAACTCTTAAAGGATAACCTCGTGTTGGCACAAAATAGAATGAAACAACAGGCAGATCAACATCGCAGTGAAAGAAGTTTTGATGTAGGTGATTGGGTATTCCTACGGCTACAACCATATAAGCAAATGTCCCTCAAGCAAGCTAAGAAGGATAATAAATTATCACCAAAGTATTATGGTCCGTACAAGGTGTTGCAAAAGATTGGTACTATGGCATACAAATTGGAGCTTCCTGCAGCTTCTCGATTGCACCCAGTTTTCCATGTTTCATGTTTAAAGAAGGTTATAGGCGACAAGCTCCCAGTTCAAACAATATTGCCAGAACTTGACGAGGAAGGAAAAATTATATTGGAACCGGAAGCAGTCACAGAAACAAGAACTCGACAGCTACGAAATCGATCAATTTCAGAGTATCTTATCAAGTGGAAGAACTTATCCGCTGAAGATTCCACATGGGAGGATGAGAATTTTATGCAGAAGTATCCAGAACTACTCAAGCGTTGAGGACAACACTTTTTTGAAGGAGAGGGGCATGTTGGGTCCCTATAATACTAGTGATTACCCCATTACTATTGTAGTTATACCCCTTATTAATATTGTTGTGCCCCTATTGCCCCCATATTGTTATTACTGTGCCCCATAGAATCCCTCTATTGTTATTTTTGTGGCTTTATATTATTATTGTTAGGTCGGCTGGATTATATTGTGACTCCTTAGACTCCTATATATAGAAAGGAGGTTTTGTCATTTGAATCATCCAAGAATTGTTCATTTATGTAATGTAAAGGAGGTTGCCCCCTCGAAGAGGCTGAATTCTAAGGCGTTGATCTATCTTTTCTATCTTTTTGTGAGCTGGTTTCATAACAATTTGTATCATACAAGAATTGTTCATTTGTTTAATGTAAAGGAGGTTTCCCCCTCAAAGAGGTTACATTTTAAGTCATTGATCTATCTCTTTCTTCTATTTTGTGAGCTGGTTGTATAACAATTGGTATCAGAGCTTTGGATTCTAGGGTTTCGCTACTTTAAATAGGTCATCATGGAATTTTCGCTATAAGTTTTTTTATACGAAGCTTAAGATGTTGAAATTAAAACCCATTTGAGAATAAATCATGATGAACCGCGTAATCAAATTTCAGATCTTGTCTCGCTATATTTTTGAAGATATGAACTGAGGAAGTTATGGTTTTTGCAAGCTCCCGAATTGGATCTCAAACAAGTTACCTTGGGAAAATTGTCATAAATTTCTCTTTGAGCATCTGATTCAAATTTCATAAAAAGTGACAGAAATAAGACAGACTGTGGTTTTTTGGGTATCGTTTTCAGAACCTAAGGTCGAAAAAGTTACACGTGGCACGTCGTACAAGTTCGCTCTACTGAGCCAATCTATAATTAGGTCATCGCGGGAGATTGGACATAACTCTTTCTTTGGGAGTCCAATTGGTATCAGACTTGTAGGGTTGGAAAGAAGAATTAGAGGGCTACCACATGTCGAAATTTCAGAACTTGGAGATCCGAAATTACAGAGTTACAGGTATTTGAAGATCTATCTCATACAAAGCGGAAAAAAAGGTGTGTAATTTTTTTTTTTTTGTTAAATTTGCATAAGCCTTGTTTGAGAAAGTAGTTTGAAGTGATTCAAAGGGAATTGAAAAACATAATTATTATTCATTGATGACCTGAAGAAATAAAATGGAAACACCTAATAAGCAACCTGAAATCTCTACTATGACACATGAAGAAGAGGAAGAAATGCAACATGATATATCAAAATTACGAGACCAAGTGCAACAAATTTCACTCTCACAAAAAGTAATTGAAGCTAAGATGGATGGTTTAAAGAATGGAATGGAAGCTAATATGGATGGCATGGAAGCTAAGATGGATGGTATAGAAGAAAAACTTAAAGGCAACATGGAAGATTTGAAGATAGATTTGACAAAGTTGCTACAAGAAATGCTTACTAATGGCGAAAGGGTAGTAAAGGAAACTCGTGATGAGAACAAAAGAAATGTTAGTCATGATTTCATAGACTCTAACGTTGGATTGAAGACCCACCATGTTCCAAAGATCAATATGAGGAAGCCTGATGGCAAGGATCCCGTAACATGGATACTACGGATGGAGCAATATTTCGATCTCCATAATGTGCAAAGCACACAAAAGGTACGCATTGAAACTTTATATTTGGAACCTAATCAGTTTGTATGTTATCCATGACTTTTCTCTCATAAACAAATTGTCACTTGGGAAATTTTTAGGGAAGAAATGATAACACATTATGAGGATACAAAAAGCAACACCTTTTTTATCCAATTGATAAATTTCAAACAAAAGGGTTCAATGGTGGAGCACATTGAGGACTTCTAAAAATTGAATGTAAGGGTAAAAGATATTCCAGAGGAGCATAAGATTAATGTGTTCATAGGTACTTTAAAGGATAACATCCAACATGAGGTTCGCCTTTGGGAACCTGATTCATTGGAGAAGGAATTCAGGTTGGCAAGAAAAATTGAAAGCAAAATTATGGAAACAAAGAAGCCTACCACTCACAACTATAAATATGGAAGTGTTTTTGCCCCTAGCCTTCCAAAAACTACAATTTTGACACCACAACAATTGGAAGAAAAAAGAGCAAAAGGGCTTTGTTACAGTTGTGATAACAAATACACTAAAGGTCATAAGTGTGCTGAGAAGAAATTATTTTACATAGATTGTGAAGAGGAGGAAGAAAATGAACAAGAAACATCAAAAGAAGAGGATACACACTAGGAACAAACCCTAGAGAAAGAAGAAATGAATCTGATCATATGTTGTAATTCATTGGCCGGAATTACCACTCCTTGAACTATCAATATAGAAGGACATATCAAGAAGAAAAAGGTAATAGTGTTGATTGATTCGGGCAGTACCCATAATTTTATTCATTGTAAGATAGCCAAGGAATTGAATTGCTTCCTATATCCAACATCAAAGTGTCAAGTGATGGTTGCAAATGGAGGAACCATAAATTGCACTATAAAGTGACATAATATCAAGCTATCCATGGGAGAATATGTGTTGAATAGTCTAATGCTTTCCATTCCAATGGATGGTGCAGATGTTGTACTAGGAGTCCAATGGCTACAATCTTTGGGTACGATAACTTTTAAATTTCAAGAACTTTTCTTGAAATTGGTTTGGAAAAGGAAGGAAGTTGAATTAAGGGGTATCATAGGGAAACTAGTAAAGATAATAATCTCTAACGGCATGAAAAAACTTCTAAAGAAAGAACAATGAGGCGTAATTTCACAATTATGTTCGCTAGAGGTTCCCACATTGGAATCATCTATTTATCCAGATCTCCAAAATGTCTTGGACAATCATTCCAGGGTATTTGAGACCCCCAAAGGCCTCCCACCTATTCATGATCATGATTATGCTATTCATTTGATTCCAGGAAGTGTTCCTCCAAACATCAAGCCATACAGATATCCCTATGCCCAAAAGAGTGAAATTGAACGTATGGTTGCAGAAATGCTAGAGGCTGGTATAATTCAACCTAGTCAGAGTTCTTTCTCTGCTCCAGTAGTATTGGTGCTCAAGAAGGATGGATCATGGCGCATGTGTCCGAATTATAGGGAGATAAACAAGCTCACTATTAAAGATAAATTCCCCATTCCTGTCATTGATGAATTATTGGATGAATTGCATGGAGCAATTTACTTCACCAAGTTAGACCTTTGTTCAGGATATCATCAAATCAGAATGAAGACTGAAGACATTCCGAAAACAACATTTAGAACTCATGAGGGTCATTATGAATTTTTGGTCATGCCTTTTGACCTTACCAATGCACCTTCTACATTTCAAGGTTTAATGAATTCCATTTTCAAACCCTTCCTTAGAAAATTTGTGTTAGTATTTTTTGATGATATACTAATCTACAACAAGTCTTGGAAGGAACGTGTTCAACATGTTGACAGAGTGCTCAAACTATTGGAGGGGAAACAATTATATGAAAAAACCTCCAAATGTTTCTTTGGAGTACAAGAGGTGGAATATTTGGGTCATATTGTATCTCATGAAGGTGTTAAAGTAGAACCTAGAAAAATTAAAGCCATTAAGGAATGGAAAATCCCCACATCCATAAAGCACCTGCGAGGATTTCTCAGGTTGACAGGGTATTATCACACATTTGTTAAGAATTATGGGAGAATAGCGACACCTATAAAAACATTACTGAAGAAAGATGCATTTTCATGGACTCCAGAAGCAACGAAGGCCTTTGAACATCTTAAAGGGGCAATGTGACAAGCACCGGTCTTAGCTACACCAGACTTCACAAGAACCTTTATTGTGGAATGTGATGCCTTGGGAAATGGAATTGGTGTTGTTTTAATGCAATAAGAAAGACCCATTGCTTTCAAAAGTCATCTAATCAAAGGAAAATATTTACACAAAGCTATTTATGAGAAGGAAATGTTGGAAATACTACATGCACTTAAGAAATGGCGACCTTACCTAATGGGAAGACATTGCAAGGTAAAAATAGATCATGATAGTATTATATAATTTTTAGAACAAAGATTATCTTTAGGAGAGCAACAAAAATGGGTCACAAAGATGTTGGGTTATGACTTTGAAATCATCTACAAAAAGGGAAGCAAAATGTTATTGCAGATGCACTCTCAAGAAAGGATGAGGACGTGGAAGCATTGCTTTGTGCCATTTCTATTATGCAACTAGATTGGATAAATGAAACAAGGTATGAATGGAATAATGACGAAGAAGTGTGGGAACTCATTCAAAAGTTGCAACAAGATCCCAGTACATCTGATACATTTAGATGGAAAAATGATTCATTATGGTACAAAGATCGCTTCTACCTCTGTAAGAATTCGCAACTCAAACAAAAGATTCTTTGTAGGTTTTAATCCCTTACAGAAATTACCTGTATACGTATTCTAAAACATAGAAAATAAACAATGCTAGAGCATAACACATAAAACACATATAGACAGAGATTTTCCCCTACCAAAAATCATCGCACCCAAAACCATGCACAAAACCATAGGTAGGTCCACCCACCTAATATAGGGTCCAAAAAAAATATTTCGCTGGGGCGCTACCCCATACCCCATAGAGGGGGGCTACCCTCCCCCCTAAAACCCCCTGTGACCCCCTCACTATGCAATTAGTGCAACGAAGGGGGGGATCCACCCCCCTCTAACCCCCCGGTTAACTAGGGATGCTAGTCATGGAAAGAATATAACACAACCCAACATTCTCCCACTTGTTGTTTTCTTCCCACAGGGGGCCATAGGAGAGCTTAGTCATTTATCCAACCCTGCAATGCCCATTGTTTATCTACACCAAGAGAACTTCTCAGAGCTCAAAAATTTTGTCAATGCATTTGCAGTATTCTTCAAAGTGTCCACCTTTACCAACAACACCTTTTTGTCTTCTATCATATCCCTCACAAAGTGATACTGAACATCAATGTCCTTTGTCTTTGAATGGTAAGCAGGGTTCTTTGCCAAGAAAATTGCACTTTGACTATCACAATCTATTCTTATAGCTCCTTGTACTAACCCCATACTTGAACACAATCTTTGCAACCAAACTGCTTCCTTTCTTGCATGAGTGGCTACCATGTATTCTACTTCTGTACTTGATAATGTTACTATAGATTGTTTCTTACTCATCCAACTGATTGCACCTCCAAATAGGTTAAACACATACCCACTTGTAGATCTTCTCTGATCCATATCTCCAGCCCAGTCTGCATCAACAAAGCCACGAATATCCAACACTCTATCCAATCCTGGTCTCCCTTGGTAGCACAAACCATAATCACTAGTGCCACGTAAATACCTGAAATCCCGCTTCACTTCTATCCAGTGCTCCTTCCCTGGTTTTGACATAAACCTGCTCAATACTCCCACTGCATGTGCAATGTTTGGTCTAGTACAGACCATTGCATACATCAGGCTACCGACTGCACTTGCATATGGAACATGGGACATGTCCTCTTCCTCTTCTTGTGTCTTGGGACAATGTTTAGTAGATAACTTTACACCTACAGGAATAGGAACCTTCACCGGTTTACTATCCTGCATATTAAACCTCTCCAATATTGTCTCGACATACTTCC
This sequence comes from Pinus tabuliformis, assembly GCA_031772625.1. Taxonomy (NCBI): domain Eukaryota; kingdom Viridiplantae; phylum Streptophyta; class Pinopsida; order Pinales; family Pinaceae; genus Pinus; species Pinus tabuliformis. Next base: position 1,579,411,489 of record CM062820.1, on the reverse strand, counting down.
TATGGTTTAACCAGAGCTTCCTCTTTGCCTGATCTCTTTTAATTTCCACGCCCAAAATATAGTTTGCAACACCAAGATCTTTCATGTCGAATTTGGAGGACAATTAGGTCTTCAAATCTTGGACAATTTCTTTTTCATTTCCAACCAGCAACATGTCATCCACATACAAGACCAGATAAATAACATGGTCACCAATTAATTTAAAATACACACAGTAATCTTCTTTGCTTCTGGTGAAGCCAAGTCCCCATATAAATGTTTCAAATATCTGATACCACATCCTTGGTCACTAATTTAGCCCATACAGAGACTTCTTTAACTTGCATACCAGTTCTTTCATACCCTTCACCACAAGGCCTTTAGGTTGCTTCATGTAGATATCCTCTTCCAGATCCCCATGGATAAATGATGTCTTCACATTCATCTGTTCTACCTCAAAATCAAAAGCATCATCAACAAATAAAAGTAATCTAATAGAAGCTACCTTGGAAACAGGAGAAAAAATATCACCAAAATCAATTCTCGACACCTAGGAATAACCTTTTGCTACCAACCGAGCTTTGTATTTCTCCACCTTTCCTTCTGCATTTTTCTTCTTCTTGAACACCCATTTGCTGCCAATGGGTTTCCTTCTAGCTGACAACTCCACCAGATCCAAAGCCTCATTTTTGTGCGAAGATGCCATTTTATCAACCATGGCCTCTTTCCAGAGTTTTCCATCCTTTGAATTTACTGATTCCTTCATAGTTCTGGGATCATCATCAGTAATAGATAAAGAAAAATTTGAGAAGAAAGAAGATGGACTATACCTTTCTAGCTTCCTTTTTTCTCGAACTAATCTTCTCACACCCGGAGTTTGTGGCTCTTCATATTCTGATTCCTCTTCTGTTTTAAAGCCTCATTCTTCCTCCTTAAGCTCAAACTCTATCTTCTCAGGTTCCTTTGGTTGGACGTCATGTTTAATAACATCTTTCACCTCTCTGAACACCACATCTCGGCTGTATACAACCTTCCTTGTTACTGGGTTCCAAATCTTATAACCCTTTAAACCTTCCTTATACCCAATAAAGATGCACTTTTCAAATTTACTATCCAATTTGGTTCTTTTCTCCTTTGGAACATCGACATATGCATCACATCCAAATACCCTCAGATGTGAAAGAGAGGGTTTCTTACTAGTCCATACCTCTTGTGGAGTCTTATCCTCCAACGCTGATGAAGTTGATCTATTGACCAGGTAACATGCTATCTCCACTGCCTCTGCCCAGAATTCCTATCCTAACCTGACACCATTGAGCATGCTTCTTGCCCTTTCCATCAACGTCTTGTTCATTATTTTTGCAACTCCATTTTTCTCAGGTATGTATGGAGTAGTCTTCTACCGTGCTATACCACACTTCTTACAGAATTCTTCAAATTCCTTGTTGCAAAATTCTCCACCGTTATCTGTCCTTAGCACCTTTATCTTCTTCTTTGTCTAGTTTTCCACCGGAGCTTTAAATTCTGTAAACCTGTCAAAGACTTCAGATTTCTTCTTGAGGAAATATATCCATGTATTCCTTGAGAAGCCATCTATGAATGATACATAGTACATAGACTTACCTAGTGATGGAACCTTCACAGGTCCAAACACATCACTGTGAACAAGCTCTAATATTTGTTTCGCCCTCTTACCACCAGAAGGGGAACTCACCCGATTTTGCTTCCCATATACACAATTTTCACAGAAATCAAAATCCATAGAGCTATTAGTCATACCTTCTACCATACCTTTACCATGAAGTATTAGAAGGCCCTTCTCTCCAATATGTCCAAGCCTTTGATGCCATATCATGGTATTTTCTCCAGAGACCACTAGATTTTCTGCTCCATTTTCAGGAACCACAGAACTGTTGCACCCATCAACAACAGTTCTACCTTGCAGCTTGTACAGAGTTCCAGTCTGAACTCCCTGCATCAATACCAGTGCTCCTTGAACCATCTTGAAGGTATCTTTCTCAAACACTGTTTTACACCTGCATCTTCCAACTTGCTTACAGAAATCAGATTTCTGGCCAATGCAGGAATATGCAGAACACTCGGAAGTGTTCTAACCCTTCCACCTTGCAACTTCAACTTTATTTTTCCGCGACCAGCGATTCTAGCCTTCCTATCATCCTCTAAGAAGACATAACCACCATCATATTTCTCATACTCGCAAAACCAATCTTTATGGGGAGTGAAGTGAAAGGATGCACCTGAGTCAATCAACCATGCCTCATGATCTACACGTGTACTTGAAGAATCCAAGTACACATCCCCACCTTCATCTGAGGTGGTTTTCGCCTCTATAGAAGGAGCAACATCAGATCCCTTTCCTTTCTCAGGAGCTTTAGATTTACAGTCCCTTTTGTAGTGCCTTTCCTTTCCACATTTCTAGCACACCACCTTTACAGGTTTTCCTGGAGATTTAGATCTCCCTCTAGATTTAGATCTCCCACTCGATGAATTATTTTTGTTTCTGTTCTAGGACCGTCCTTGTATAGACAAGGCATCACCATTCTGGCTCTCCATATTTTTCTGTCTCATCTCCTCCGTCAACAAGGATGAGAATATTTCATCAAACTGCAAGGCAGTTGCATTACTACCTATTGCAATAACCAGACTATCCCATGAATATGGCAGAGAACACAACAAACTGATGCACTTATCGTCATCTGAAATTTTAATATCAACATATAATAAATGACTTACGACATTATTAAATGCGTTCAGATGCTTTGTCACCGAGTCTCCATCTTTCATCCTCAAGTTATACAACTTTTTCCGTAGGAACAATTTATTGACCAGAGACTTAAGATTGGTATAAATTCCCTAACTTGTCCCACAAAGCCTTCACCGTAGCTTCCCCAGATACATTCAGCAACACTGAATCTGAGACACACAATCGTATTGTGCTGTTTGCCTTCTAATCCAACTTATTCCATTCTTCATCGAACACTCCCGTTGGTTTAGTACCCAGATCTATCGTGATCCACTGATCTTTATCCACCAACAAATCCTCCATCTTGAGTTTCCACAACTAAAAACTCTGACCATTAAATTTCTCTATCTCTATCTTTCCACTGCTCTCCATCTTCTTTTACCACCAAAATCAATCTCATAGATCTCCCACTAAACAGGGTCTACTACAGGCCCGAGTAAAACCCCTCAGCAACAAAGGTGTCCCCTTGAAGCCAAAACATCTCTGATACCAAATGTAGGTTTTAATCCCGTACAGAAATTACTTGCATACGTACGAATTCTAAAACACAAAAAATAAAAAACGTGAGAGCATAACACATAAAACAAATATACATAGAGATTTTCCCTTGGATCCCAAAACTGGGACTACCAGATTGATTTTCCATAATGTTTCTTTCAATGTTACAATACATATTTATACATGCCGAAGCATCTAATACCATGGACTAAAAACCATCGCACCCAAAACCATGTGCGAAAACCAAGCACAAAACCATAGGTAGGTCTGCCCACCTAATATAGGGTCCAAAAAAATAATTTCGCTTGGGCGCTACCCCAGACCCCATTGAGGGGGGCTACCCGCCCCCCTCAAACACCTTGGATAGGGGGGGCTGCCGCCCCCCCTGTGGCGCCCCCCCCCCCCCCCCCCACTGCATAATCAGCACAACGAAGGGGGGCGCTCCGCCCCCCCTTTGACCCGTCGGTTAACTAGGGGTGCTACACAACCCAACATTATTAGGGAATTGCACACATATCCCTTAGGAGGGAATTTAGGATTTTTAAAAACTTACCACTAGGTTAAGAAGGATTTTTTTGGGATGGCCTTAAATTTGATATTCAAAAGTTTGTGGCGGAATGTTTGGTTTGCCAACAAAATAAAATTGAGACAATTAAGAACCCAGGTCTATTACAACCTTTATACATTCCAAGTCAACGTTGGGAGGAGGTTTTAATGGATTTTATCACAGGTTTACCCAAGTCCGAAGGAAAGAGTGTCATCATGGTGGTAGTTGATAGAATTACCTAGTATGCACACTTTTGTGAATTATCTCATCCATTTAAAGCGAGTACAATTTCTACTGCATTTATGGAAACAATTCAAAAGCTACATGGAAACTTAAAGATTATTGTAAGTGACAGAGATCATATTTTCACTGGAAATTTTTGGACATAATTATTTTCTTGTCTGGATACTCAATTAGCTCATAGCTCATCTTATCATCCTCAATCTGATGGGAAAACTAAGATAGTGAACAAATGTTTGGAAGGATATCTCTGTTGCTTTGTATCTGATAAACAGACACAATGGGTCAAATGGTTCCCTCTCGCTGAATGGTGGTATAACACTTTCTTCCATACTGCAGCAAAAATGACCCCATTTATGGCACTTTATGGATATCATCCACTGTCCATCACATCATATTTAAGATAAAATTATAAGGTTCAAGCAATGAAAGATCACATCGAGCATCAACAAAATTTCTCCAACTCTTAAAGGATAACCTTACTTTGGCACATAATAGAATGAAACAACAGGCAGATCAACATCGCAATGAAAGAAGTTTTGATGTAGGTGACTGGGTATTTCTACAACTACAACCATACAAACAAATGTCCCTCAAGCAAGATAAGAAGGATAATAAATTATCACCAAATTATTATGGTCCGTACAAGGTGTTGCAAAAGATTGGTACTATGGCATAGAAATTGGAACTTCATGCATCTTCTCGAGTGCACCCAGTTTTCCATGTTTCATGATTAAAGAAGGTTATAGGTGACAAGCTCCCAGTTCAAATAATATTTCCAGAGCTTGACGAGGAAGGAAAAATCATATTGGAACTTGAAGCAGTCATAGAAACAAGAAATTGACAGTTGCGAAATCGATCAATTTGATGAGCCCCAAAAATGGGTAACTTATTGGGCTCATTTTGCCTACTGTTCTTCATCAATCCACCATTTTTCATAGTTTATGCATGTTTTTTGAGTATATTTATGTTGGTTGAACGAATGAGGGTAGTCACTTGACCAAGAAGGCTAACACGTGGTTATTGCAGGTTTTTGGACAAATTTTGGACCAAAGCAAAGCATTTATGAGCCAGATAACAGCCAAGCATGAAGGAACAAGGGTGAGGATTCATAGGAAGGGTGTCTCCTACACTAAATGGCCCCTTCCTTGAAATCTCCACCCTCAGCTCGGAGTTCAGCAGGCCACCGAAAAGGATTCCTAAGGGCAGCCGAGCAGTTTTGTGTAAAGTGACTGATCACTGGCAGTTTTAGCAGCTGAGCCCCTCGAGTTAAGGAGGGCTGTTGGAGACCCTCGTAGTGCATAAATAGGAAGGCTTCCAGCCTTCGTAGGTTACTTTTTGAATAGTTGTATTTTGCACCATAGTGCTGCTAGTTTCTCAGCTCATTTTTGTAGTTTCTGCTGTACAAATTTCTTGTGACATGGTTATGTTTGAATAATGGAAAGCAGTTTCATTTGGCATCAGTCCTGAGCTTTTTCTTAGGAGCCTGCAGCTCTTAGGGTTGGGCCCAAGCCAAGTGCCAAGGCTTCCTTTTTGTACTGTTATATGTTTTGAATGTCTTTATCAAATAATTTCTGTTAAGTAGATTACAGTTTCACTTGATTATATAGGTCATTGTTGATGATTAAAAAGGGTTTCTCACGTTTAGATTGATTTGATAGGTTAATAACAAAGAAGGTCTTCAGAAAAATGCCATCAAGCACCCCTGATCTCACCTCTCCCTCTGTGGGACCATGAGCTGAGACCAAGGTGTCCTTGTAGCTACCAAAAACACTGTCTTTGCTTCATCATGCAGTTATTAGTGTAGATTCTCATTTGCAGAAGTTGATACCAGTTGAGGTTACATGTCTAGGTTCATGATTGATTAGTTTGCATAGCTATTTCACATGATTTCATTGCAATAAACTTCTGCTCATTTGCTTTGCTGATATTCAGGTCAGATTAGGTTAAAGTAGCTAGGTCTTTAGTTTTTCAAGTTTCTGTTTGAATGATTTGGGAAAATAACTTGTAGAGCACCTGTAAAACCTCTTTGCCTACCCCTACTCCATCAATACTGCCTGCTTCGCTCTCCAACTCTGATTCTTGCCTCACATGTACTACGTTCCCTCACTTTGACCTAATTCCCATATTTTTGTGCAACATTGCTCTACCCCCTCCTTGAACAAATCCAACCATCCTTATCACTCACCCGCTTCGTTCGCCAGGTCCTGGACCACTCCTCATCATCATCAACCTCCATACCCACTTCTTCACCTCTTTTCCACCATCATCCCTTCAAAAATCTCCTTTCGGAACATCCTGTAGAAGCCACAGAACATCCTGTAGAACCCCCGCAGACTTCCTGTAGAAGCTCACGAAAGCGGTTTCTTGGAATCCGATCACTGTGAAATTCTCTGGAAGGGTGATAGGGACCCCTTAGACCCTCTTCTAACCTTCGCAACCTCCTGCAAGCGCCTACTCCATTTCCTTTCGCCAGTTAACCTTTGCACAGTCAAAAACAGTTAAAGCATATGCAAAATAATTGTGACGAAGTACTCAAAAATGCAAAAAGATGTTTTATTCATATTTATTTTTAGAAGTAGCTTAATCACATGCATTTTACCTTGCTAGAAGTCAATGGCATCCATTTCTGTAGCTTTCATCCTTTTACTTGCACCAGTAGGATTAGTTGGTAGAATTAGGGTTCGCTAGGGTTTGTGTTCCTTTCTAGCTTTCAACTTCTTTCTGCAAGTAGATTAGCCTCTGGTTGAGTTAGCTTTCATCCATCACCATTAAAAGCTTCTTCTGAGAGCTCATAGAAGTTGGCTTAAGCTCCCAGCAGACTTGTGTCAGCTGATCTAGTGACAGCTGCGACAAGAGCTAGTATTTGTGCATATAGCACCGTCGCTTCCAAGTTTGTTACGAACTACCAGGTTGATAAAAGTAAAGAAGGGAGTCCCAGGAGTTGCAACATTATTGTTGCAATACTGGAGCTCACCATTCCTTTTGGCGCCGTTGCTGGGGAAGCGTCAGAGTATTTGTGATTGCTGCTTTTATTCTATTTTCTACTACAACCTTCTGCTGAGTAGTTTATTTCATTTCCATTCTGCAATTTCATTTTTGCAAAAATAGAATAGACCTTTCCTACTTTCATAGATTAGCATTTCAATTCCGCAATTTCAATTCTGCAAGCGTAGATTAGCATTTCAATTCTGCAAGCGTAGCTTAGCATTTCATTCCTGCAATTTCATTTCAGCAAAATAGATTAGTCCTTTCCTGTTTTCATTTCAATTCCGCATTTTCGTTTCAGCAAGATAGATTTTAGTTAGTTGCAATTTAATCTATTTCAGTTTTGCAGGTACAAGCAGAAAACAACAAAAGCAAACAAAAATATTTCATTTCATGCCTCGTAGGAACAGAGATAATACCAGAAAATTCCTACCCAACACCCTCACCACATCACTGAGTCACCCTTCTCTCTTCTTTGGTGGCAGTGATCCAGAAGAACCTATAGGTGAACCTCCTGCGATATATGAAGATCCTATAACAGAAAAAGAGCAAGAAAACATTCCTTTTGAGACCATGGCTGAAAACACAAACGGTAGAGAGGATGATGAGAGAATAGAAGGTGCCTTTCCCATCCGAGAGACCAACGGGGACATGAAGATGAAAAACATAAGTCCCTCAGCCTTACCTCATTTCCATGGATTGACCACTGAAGACCCTGATACCTTCCTGTTTGAGTTTGCTATTCTTTGTCGAACTTATGACTATGCAGAAGACGAGCAAAAGTTGAAAATATTTCCCTCTACCCTCAAGGATGCAACACTACGCTGGTTCATGGGGTAACCTGGAAACAATATCACAACTTGGGCTCAGATGCAGCAAGCCTTTAAAAACAAATACCAGGACTACTGTAGGTCAAAGGAAACAAAGGGAGAAATCTTTCGGATGACCATGGGAAGTGATGAGTCTTTAGAAGACTACTAGGAAAGGTTCCAACTTAGCTATAAACGGGCCAGGTGCACGCTTGACCCTGAATCTCTGAAGCTGGTTCTGCTCCGAGGAGTCCCCGAAGACCTTCTAGATACCCTCCATCTGCTAGCTGGAGGAGACATCTACCAACTACCTTATGAGGACATAAAGACTGTGTTTAGAAACCACTCCAGGGCAGCCCGGAAACAAGGTAGAGGGAATCCACTCTCCGCTAGTGCTACCTTCTCCAAGCATGAGTTTGCTAATCAGATGGAAGACCTCAAAAGTGAGATGAGACAGACTATTGCCATGCAATTGGATACCTTCCGAATCCAACAGAAGAAAGAGGAAGCTGAGAGGGCTTTGGCCATTTTTTGTCCCAAATGTACAAGGAAGCATCCTAAGAACGAGTGTCCATTGCACTCAGTGGAGGTATGTTTCGTTTGTGAGGAAGACCACCCCATGAACCAGTGCCCAACCTTACCTGGAATGAAAGCCATGTACCAAGGGACTGAAGGGGCCACTGAGCCACTCTACTTCCTTAACCAAAGGAGGCCGCATGGGTCCAGACCTTATCAGCAGGGGATGCAAGGAACATCCCAAACTTATTACAACCCCAATCCATCTGCTCACATGCCTTCTTGGGGGCCCCATGCTCATCCTTCCTGGTCCACACCTCCTCCTTGGTCTTATCCAGCTCAATACCATACTCAACCTGCTGCTCATTCGTTTCACTCTCATGTCCAGCCACAACCTCAGTGGAATGCACCTCAACCGGGGTGGCGGCCCCAATACAAATCTCCTCCTGCTATTTTGCCTCCACCTCCTACTCAACCACAATCATTACCTCCTGCTCCTCCAAGACAACCCCAGATACCTGCTCAACCGAACCCGAAGCCCAACAATAGACAAGCCCAATAGGTATACACTGGAGAGACAACATGCCCTACCTATACTGTGGAGATTCAGGAGATCAACCTACGATCTGGAAAGGTCCTTCTAGATCGCCAACCTCCTCCCCCAGAGGAAGAGGAAGAGAAACAGGAAAGTGAACCCAAAGCCATTCCACCCTTTCCTGAGAGACTAACAGTAGCCACGCAACCAAACCTAGAGGAGACTGAACTTCTAGGAGAACTTAAACAATTGCGTGTGAAAATTCCACTTCTCCAAGCCATAAAAGATGTACCAATCTACAAAAAATTGATCAAGGAGAAGTGTTTCAGGCACCGAGGCAGGCGCAAGAGAGATGCCCTGACTATCAATGTCATAGGACAACTGTCCGATCTGATGTTGGGACAAGTAATCTGTCAAAAATATTTGGACCCTGGGAGTCCTGTAGTTGATTTCCACATCAATGGCACCATAATCCCCCACACCTTGATTGATCTAGGGGCTGCCATTAATGTGATGACCAGGGACACTATGCTTAAACTTAACCTTCAGAGTTCCTTAAGAAAGACCTCGATAGTACTGCAGTTGGCAGACCGCTCCACCGTGACTCCCGAAGGGATTGTGGAGGATGTCCTGGTCTCTGTTGATTCTTTGGAGTACCCTGTGGACTTTTTGGTCCTTCAACCAAAGGCAAAACTCACTGGATACCCCCTCATCTTGGGAAGGCCTTGGTTAGCTACTACGGATGCTTACATCAGTTGTCGAGCTGGAAGCATGACCATAAAGAATGGGCCTATGTCCAAACAGCTAGTCCTATACCCTCCTGCCCAACCTCTGTATAACATGACTTACCACTCTGGTTGGAGGAGGGAGATGAAGGTGAAGTCTACTCTGCACCATTGTGCACAGTAGAAGCCACCAGGGGAGGTCCTCTGATCGAGGATGACTTGATCGAGAATTTGATTCAAAATCCACCTCCCAGTGCACTGTCGTTAGAGGAGTTAGTGGAAGGTACCCAAGCCAGCGCTTTAGTGGACCTCTGTGTGGCCAATCCGACCTCACCCAGAGTTAAGAATGTGGAATTTGGCCCTGAAAGAACCTTAAAGATCAGCTCATCCCTATCTCCCTCCCAGGAAAAGGAGCTTTGTAGCTTATTGAGCCACCATTTAGATGCTTTTGCCTGGAGCTATAAGGAGATGAAAGGAGTCCACCCTTCGGTCTGTACCCATCACATTTACATTAAAGAGGATTGTAAACCAGTCAGGCAGCCTCAGAGGAGAATGAATCTAGCCCTTAAGGACATCGTTAAAGAAGAATTGAAAAAGTTGTTGGATGCAGGATTCATCTACCCCATCTCGGACAGCGAATGGGTTTCTCCTCTAGTGCTTGTGCCCAAGAAAAATGGGAAGTGGAGAATCTGTGTAGATTATCGAGAACTTAACAAAGCCACCAAGAAGGACCATTTCCCTTTGCCTTTCATAGATCAAGTGCTAGATGGGCTGGCAGGGAAGAAGTTCTTTTCTTTCCTAGATGGGTTCAGTGGGTATAATCAAATCCAAATCAGCCCGGAAGACCAAGATAATACCACCTTCACTTGTCCTTGGGGAACCTTTGCCTACCGGGTCCTTCCCTTTGGGCTATGCAATGCTCCTACCACTTTCCAGAGAGCAGTATTGAGCATATTTTTTGAGTTGGTTCATGATTCGCTGGAATTTTATATGGATGACTTTACTCATGGGTCTAACTTCCAAGAAGCATTGTCTAACCTGGGAAAAGTTTTAAACAAGTGTATTGAGATGAACCTGTCCCTCAGTCTTGAAAAATGTGAATTCCTGATGACTGAAGGGACCGTGTTAGGTCATACCATTTCTCAGCAAGGATTACAGGTGGATCTTAACAAAATTGCTATCATCCAAAAGGTTCCACCTACTCAAAAGGTAAGAGATGTTCAAAGTTTTCTAGGCTTAGCAGGATATTATAGAAGATTCATTAAAGATTTCAGTAAGCTAGCCTCGCCATTGTTTGGCCTCTTAGGGAAAGATGTTGAGTTCAAATGGACTAACGACTATCAAGGGGCTCTGGATGAGTTGAAAGATAAGATGAGTTGAAAGATAAGCTGGTGTCCCCCACGATCTTGAGAGGTCCAAACTGGGCCCTACCTTTCCACATCCACACCGATGCCTCGAACAAAGCCATAGGGGCAGCCTTAGGACAAGTTGAGGAGAAACTACCATATGCCATATACTTTGTCAGCAAAAACCTGTGCAAGGCAGAAATGAACTATATTGTAACCGAAAAAGAGTTCCGGGCTGTAGTACATTCCCTAAACAAGTTCAGACACTACATCATTGGTTATCAAACATTCGTACACACTGATCATGTTGCGATTACATATTTAATGAATAAGACTGATGTGAATGCTCGTATCATTAGATGGTTACTCTTGTTGCAGTAATTTGATTTGACCATTGTGGACAAGCCAGGTAAGGAAAATGTTGTTGCTGACTTTCTGTCTAGATTGGATTTGCCTGCAGGTGAAGAAGGGACAATGGATGACCAGATGCCAGATGAACACTTGTTTGCTATTTCAGTACTCTCACCATGGTTTGCTAATATAGCAAATTATTTGGTCTCAGCACAGTTCCCTCCACACCTATCCTCAATAGGGAAGAGAAAAATTGTGAGGAAAAGTTCCCCATTCACTTGGATCGGGGGCAACCTATTTAAACTTGGCCCAGATCAGATCTTGAGGCATTGTGTTAGGGAGGAGGAAGTTTTCGACATCCTCCTGACCTGTCACGATGAACCCTGTGGAGGTCACTTTGCAGCGAAAAGGAATGCCTTCAAAATTCTACAGGCAGGCTACTATTGGCCCACTCTTCATCAAGATGTCAGAAGATACATCAGCCAATGTGACCGATGTCAAAGGATGGGGAAATCGACTCCAAGGGATGAAATGACCCTCCAACCTCAAGTGACCTTCGAGCCATTTGAGAAGTGGGGCATGGATTTTGTGGGTCCTATCAACATTCCTTCAAAGCAAATGTCTTACATCATTATGTGCACAGACTACCTAACAAAGTGGGCAGAAACCAAGGCAATCAAGGCAGTGACAAAAGAAAAAGTGGCTGAGTTTTTAAGGGAAAATATCTTCTACAAATTTGGGTACCCAAGAGAGCTGGTCACCGATCAAGGAAGTCAGTTCACCTCTAACCTGATTGAAGACCTGCTCGGTCATCACAAGATCAAGCACATAACTTCCACCCCTTATCATCCGCAAGCTAATGGGTAGGTGGAGGTTACTACTAGATCGTTGGAAGAGATTTTGACTAAAGTGGTGAACAACAGCAGGAAGGATTGGGTAGATCGCTTGGTTGAGGCCACCTGGGCCTACAACACTACTTGGAAAACTACAACAGGTTTCACACCTTATGAGCTGGTCTACGGGAAGAAGGCTCTGCTGTCCATAGAATTCGAGTACAACACATTGAGAGTGGCAGCTCAGCTGGACCTAGATCTCAGCCATGCACAACGGGAAAGATTACTGTAGCTGAATGGATTAGATGAATAAAGAATGCAGGCCCTCCTCCACTCAGAAGTAGTTCAACTGCAGAGGAAGATATGGCATGACCGGCACCTTAATGAAAAGAAATTCCAGCCAGGAGATTGGGCGCTGCTGTATGACTCAAGATACAAGGATTTCAAAGGGAAACTGAGGACAAGGTGGTTAGGACCATATACAGTGGAGAAATGCAATGACAATGGTTCAGTCCTTATCAGGACCATTGATGAAGAAGCCATCCCCATGCTCGTCAATGGGCATCGATTGAAAATCTACAGGCAACCCCTTTCGAGGCAAGAGTTCATTGAAACTTTGGAAAAATTAGTGCTGGTAGTGGAGCAGGGCCCTGTATCTGCTCGACCCACACTTTGAGCATAAAAAAAAAAAAAACAGAGTAGTGAAATAAAAAGATCCCTAGGTGAAAAGTTCTTAGAAGCGCCCGGGGCCAGTGAGGGTGAAAACCTCATGGAGGCGCCCCAGCTGTCTCTCTCTCTCTAAAAAAAAAAAGAGGCCTAATCTCTGTGGAATAATTGCAGGTTGCAGGGAATATATTGCAGGTTAGGAAGGTCGCACAAAACAAGGACATGGGTCCGCACCAGGCTACAGGACACCCTCACAGACACTTCCTCCATGACCAATCACCTTTCCTAGGATTTGATTGCATTCGGGTTCAAATTCCACCTTCTACAGGAAGCTCTGCCTCTTCTACAAGAAGTTCATGTCTCCTACAGGAAACATCCTGTAGAACCTTCGGGCAAGCCAAAATCGATTTTGGAGGGGAATCTGATGGTGGGAATCTGTTTTTTAGGCCTGCAGCCACCCCTGTTTCCACCCATCACCATATGGCACCCTGTTCCATCTCTCTACACCTCCGTCACCCACCTGGTTATGTGTTCCTGCACAGTCATACAAGAAACCCTGTTTTCCTCAGATTGCCAGCAAGAATTTTTCAGTGACAAATTAAACAATGATGTCCAGCTCACCCTACCTGTCAATCTCCATCTGGACTATTCATCATCAAATCCATCGACCACAATATAGCCCTGCTCGTTTAGCCTGCATTCCAGGAGGAGAAGCAACTACAGGATATCCTACAGGAATCCTGTAGCGGCTGATCCCTCTGGAAAGACATACTCTGAAGACAGGGACAACCGAAATCAACAAAGGGAACATGCAGAAGGCTCCTCTTGAACGTGAAAACATCCTCGACAACTGAAATGAAGCCAAACCTGTGCATACAACAATGACAACCAAAGGATCTAGTTCCAAAACTTGTACATACAACATCAACGAATGGAGGAATGGGTTCTAACACCCGTGCATGAGGCAGCAGCAAGCGAAGCAGTGGTTCCAAGACCAGAGGTCTGCATAACGCGTCCACGGCCACGCAGGTAAGTGTCTAACCTCATTCGTCAATTGCATAAACTAGATTTCGAAAACTACATGGTTGTGAAATTGGTTTGGATTGAACGGGATCAGTGGCCAGTGAAACTGGCCACCCTCAGCCAGTTACAAAGCCTCGTGGGATCTGAACAAGCTTAGTTACGTTCAAATTTGCCGCCGAGACGTGCAGCCGAGACGTGTGGAGTGTCCAGTCGGGGAAAATCAGCGGGATTGGTAGTGGTGGCGGCGGTTAATGGCAGAGGGGAGGTGGTGGCAGTTAGAGACACGCAGAAAAATGATGGCCGTGATGTTGGATCAACGGTTCGGTCTGGCCACCTAACTCCCTCGCCACGAATTGCGTCGCAGTTAAAAAATAATCGGCTCAAGACTCTCGCCACCTGCTATTCATTTGCACTTGCAACGTCCTCGGCCGAAGTACCCGTCCTCTGCGTCTGAAATTTGTTAACCTGTTGTCCTCCACCGAGTTTTTCGACCTGTTAAAAAAAAATAAAATTCTCCCATGTACCGGGCTCGTTCAGAAGCGCAGTGACATCCTACAAAAGCCGGCAAGAGTTCTACAGGAAGCAGCTCTACAAGAAGTTCTGCACAGCTTTCCGGAGCAGAAAAGCCTGGACTTTTCTTCGTCAAATTTGGAGTTCCGAGAGAGGTAGGCTCGAAAACACTCTTCCATGCATGGTATGTTTCGAAAAGGTGGTGAATTGAACTGTTTCAAATTGGGGAGTCCGAGAAAAATTAGCCTGTGAGTTGGAAATAACAGTTTGCCTGTGTGTTGAACGATATTCCTCAGTTTTTCTGCATCGAAATTCTTCTCCACGTTTCCTGTTGCTAAAATTCTCCTATAAGGAAGGCATATGCGGCTGTGAGAGCCAGCCTGTGGATGAAAATTTTAAAATTTGCATATCTGAACGTGTCCTGAGAAGAAAACTTGGTCTCTGTCCTCTGATTGTAAAAGCAACACTCTCCCTTTCATAACCAGATAGTTGAGAGTTGAGTCATAGCAGTCTTGTAACCAAGGAATTGTTGCTCATTGATATCAAATAGTTGAAGAATTCTTCCTTGAGTCCAGGGAAAAACCCATAGACAACATTCCCTTTTCTGACAGAGCATAAAACAGAGCACTCTCACCATGCCAGGAGGGTTTATCAGGAGAGAACCTTCAGACCCCAGCAAGCTGCGTGAGCATCTAGAGGTGGTAGACCTCTTCACCCGTGCCAATTGGATGTCCTTTTGTGACAAAATTAAGGGTCATGACGATGAAATAACGGAGGAATTCTTAATGTCCCTAAAACCTAAATCAAAGACACAGGCCACATTGAATTTTATGAGTTTGACCTTAGAAGTTACCCCTGAGCTCATCAGTCGTGTTACTGGCCTCCCATTAGGACTCCCATGGAGCAAAGAAGAAAGGTCATTGGGCCAGGCAGCCAAGAAAGTATTCTTCCTGCCTGAAGAACATCCTGTAGAATTCAAAAACGGGGTCCGGAGAGCTAGCTTACCTCCTCTTTGGAGCAAAGTCAGCTTCCAAATCATGAAATAGATTACCTGTGAAGGGAGATTCAACATTGTCTACGACTATCACTTCAGGTTGCTAAATGAACTAAGACATGGAATGGATTTCCCTCCAGAACAAAAGTTGAGCATCCCCTATTTTCTTATGTAGTCATTAAGTGAATGTGGCACAAAATTGAAAGAAGGGACATCGGATCAGTTAGCCCATCATGGGCTCATCAAACTTTTAGTAGAAGATGCCCTTCACACCTACACTGTCCCCCTCTCTTGGGAATTTTCCGAAACACGACCAAAGATGACGATGTTAGAATTCTGGCCGAGGAGCTCACCTCATCCAGCAGTGAAGAAGGGGAACACATTGAGGCAGGAGAGAAAACCAGTGGTAAAGAAACACAGGACAAACAAACACAAGCAGGACAAAAAGAGAAAGAGGAAAAGGGCCAAATTGCTGAGCCTAAAATAGAGCAAGGAACACAACACTAACACCAAGGGAAAAGAGACTGCAGAGGAGGGCAGAGAAGGCAGAAACATCACAAGTAAAGGCTGGCACAACAACAGAAGTCACACCAAAACAAAAAGTAAAAACAGATCCCAAAATGTCCACAGTTCAGGCAGAAACAATTGACACAGAGGCTTCTAAAGGAAGCATGGAAATAGAACAGCAAAGTGGAAAATCACCGGAAATATTGGCAAGAGAGGAAGCAGCGATGCTGGCCGCCTTAAAAACACCTCCAAAACAAAAAGGGAAGCGGAAGAGGAAAACCTCCATGTGCTTTAAGGCAAGAAGGAGCACACGGATCAAAGTAGGCAGACCCCAGCCGCAGTCAAAGGAGCCAATTATCATCGAGGACACAGCCCCTAAACCAAAAGAAGGGTCTCCTTCAAAGATTTCCGTCACCTATGAGCGAGGAAGCCCAAAAACTTCCACCTGGAGAGAAAGACTGAAGACAATGGACACAAAGATTGTTCTATAGGAAGCTGAGAAAGCTCTACAGGAAACTTGAGCTAAGCTAAAGGAGATCGAGAAGTTGGAGAAAAATGTGGCCACACAACCACAGGAAGAAGAAAGGACAGAGGAAATATTGGAACCAAGTCCTCAGCCCAGTTTGGGCACACACTGTAACTTGTTAGAAGGTGGGAAAATAATTCCCCAGAAATTTGCAGTGCCGCTATTTTTTGCACTGGAGGAAAAAAGGATTAGGACTCATACTTGGATGAGGATCGCCAAGTCCAAGGGTGTGGCAAACATAGGCCCCCTAGAGGAATGACTCAAGGAGTCAAGGAAAGAATTGGCTATGGTGAAGCATGTGGAAAGCTGTCAGAGGGCCAAACTACAGGAAGAGAACGAGCTGCTGAAACAACAGCTACAACTACCGGGAATCCATAAAGAAGACAAGCCCTCCATTCTAGGAGAACAACAGCAACGAGAAAAGCCTCCAACAGACAAAGAAACCTGGGATGAACAACAAAGAAAGGATGGGTTGCAGGTTGAGATCGAGGCACTAACAAAACAGTTACAGGAGAAGGAGTTGTAGGCAGCAGAGGAGATATAGTCTCTAAGGCAACATGTACATGAGAAGGAAGCCCAACTGGCCTGCATGGCTAGCTGGGAAATAGAGGCCATACAGTGTAGGAATCGTGCCAAGTCATACACTCTGTACCTTAAAGATCAATGGTTGCAGTTCCAGATTAACACCTTGGCACAAATGGGCACTACTCCATTTCAAAACTATCATCAATTTATGGCTTTATGTGCCAGCAGCTCATAAGAGGACAAGGCTAAATTATCAGAGTTTTATTTGTACAACTTAACTCTTCCAAATATGAATTCGTGGGATCCCAACACTATGGTAGGAGACGTACAACTTATGGCCATGGCCTCTTGGATTAATCATGAGGAAAAAAGAGCAGCAGAGGTCTGAAATGTTATGAACAGGGAACTCAGTGAGCCACTAATGATCAGAGCAGAGCCGGAGGATCCCTCAGCATTGATAAGCAGCCACCAGCACTTGGCCAATAGCACTCAGGATTTACCAGATTACATTGAGCAACAGGCTCAAGCTATTGCCCACTTTGAGGAAATGGAAAGACTGTTGGGGGATAACTGCCTTCATGCCTGCACAAGGCGGTGGAACACATTGCCCCATAGCTTGAAGATAAGAGAATACCACTCTCCAACTAGGCTGAGGGAGGCCTTGGCAAGGGTACCCCTCTATAAACAGTCAATGAAAAATATGCAGGCCAATTGGATCGGCTTGAAATTCAGTCCTCCCTTGCTTTTGGGATTGCTAGAAGGAGTTAAGGAAGAGGAGGAAAACAGACAATGGGAGGAAGTGGAAAGAAAAGCAGGATTTCACGATCGGCAATAAGACATCACCGCAAAGGCCTGGGATGTGAGAGAGGAAGTCAAAGCTATCAAGGATGATGAGCTAGATTAGTTGCTCAGAGGATGAGCAACCCATTTAGCAGGAGGGTGATGATGAGCCCCAAAAATGGGTAACTTATTGGGCTCATTTTGCCTACTGTTCTTCATCAATCCAACATTTTTTTATAGTTTATGCATGTTTTTTGAGTATATTTATGTTGGTTGAACAAATGAGGGTAGTCACTTGACCAAGAAGGCTAACACATGGTTATTGTAGGGTTTTGGACAAATTTTGGACCAAAGCAAAGCATTTATGAGCCAGATAACAACCAAGCATGAAGGAACAAGGGTGAGGATTCATAGGAAGGGTGTCTCCTGCACTAAATGGCCCCTTCCTCGAAATCTCCACCCTCAGCTCAGAGTTCAGCAGGCCACCGAAAAGGATTCCCAAGGGCAGCCGAGCAGTTTTGTGTAAAGTGACTGATCACTGGCAGTTTGAGCAGCCGAGCCCCTCGAGTTAAGGAGGGCTGTTGGAGACCCTCGTAGTGCATAAATAGGAAGGCTTCCAGCCTTCGTAGGTTACTTTTTGAATAGTTGTATTTTGCACCATAGTGCTGCTAGTTTCTCAGCTCATTTTTGTAGTTTCTGCTGTACAACTTTCTTGTGACATGGTAATGTTTGGATTATGGAAAGAAGTTTCATTTGGCATCAGTCTTGAGCTTTTTCTTAGAAGCCTACAGCTCTTGGGGTTGGGCCCAACCCAAGTGCCAAGGCTTCCTTCTTGTACTGTGATATGTTTTGAATGTCTTTATCAAATAATTTTTGTTAAGTAGATTACAGTTTCGCTTGATTATATAGGTCAATGTTGATGATTGAAAAGGTTTTTCATGTTCAGATTTATTTGATAGGTTAATAACAGAGAAGATATTTAGAAAAAGGCCATCAAGCACCCCTGATCTCACCTCTCCCTCTGTGGGACCATGAGCTGAGATCAAGGTGTCCTTGTAGCTACCAAAAACATTGTCTTTGCTTCATCATGCAATTATTAGTGTAGATTCTCATTTGCAAAAGTTGATACCAGTGGAGGTTACATGTTCAGGTTCATGATTGCTTAGTTTGCATCGCTACTTCACATGATTTCGTTGCAATAAAATTCTGCTCATTTGCTTTGCTGATATTCAGGTAAGATTAGGTTAAAGTAGCTAAGTCTTTAGTTTTTCGAGTTTTTGTTTGAATGATTTGGGAAAATAACTTGCAGAGCACCTGTAAAACCTCTTTGCCTACCCCTACTCCATCAATACGACCTGCTTCACTCTCCAACTCTGATTCTTGCCTCACATGTGCTACGTTCCCTCACTTTGACCTAATTCCCATATTTTTGTGCAACATTGCTCTACCCCCTCCTTGAACAAATCCAACCATTCTTATCAATCACCCGCTTCATTTGCCAGGTCCTGGACCACTCCTCATCATCGTCAACCTCCATACCCACTTCTTCACCTCTTTTCCACCATCAACCCTTCAAAAATCTCCTTTCGGAACATCCTGTAGGAACATCCTATAGAAGCCACAGAACATCTTGTAGAACCCCTACAGACTTCCTGTAGAAGCTCACGAAAGCAGTTTCTTGGAATCCGATCACTGTGAAACTCTCTGGAAGGGTGCTAGGGACCCCTTAGGCCCTCTTCTAACCTTCCCAACCTCCTGCAAGCGCCTACTCCATTTCCTTTCGCCAGTTAACCTCTGCACAGTAAAAAACAGTTAAAGCATATGCAAAATAATCGTGACAAAGTACTCAAAAATGCAAAAAGATGTTTTCTTCATATTTCTTTTCAGAAGTAGCTTAATCACATGTATTTTACCTTGCTAGAAGTTAATGGCATCCATTTCTATAGCTTTCATCCTTTTACTTGCACTAGTAGGATTAGTTGGTAGAACTAGGGTTCGCTAGGGTTTGCATTCCTTTCTAGCTTTCAACTTCTTTCTGCAAGTAGATTAGCCTCTGGTTGAGTTAGCTTTCATCCATCACCATTAAAAGCTTCTTCTGAGAGCTCATAGAAGTTGGCTTAAGCTCCTAGCGGACTTGTGCCAGCTGATCCAGTGACAGCTGTGGCAAGAGCTAGTACTTGTGCATATAGCACTGTCGCTTCCAAGTTTGTTACGAACTACCAGGTTGATAAAAGTAAGGAAGGGAGTCCCAGGAGTTGTAACATTATTGTTGCAATACTGGAGCCCACCACAATTTCAGAGTATCTCATCAAGTGCAAGAACTTACCCACTAAATATTCTACATGGGAGGATGAGAATTTTATACAGAAGCATCTAGAACTACTCAAGCGTTGAGGACAACACTTTTTTGAAGGAGAGGGGCATGTTAGGTCCCTATAATACTAGTGTATTCCCTTATTATTATTGTCATTGTAGCCCTTATTGTTATTGTTGTGCCCCTATTGTCCCCATATTGTTATTATTGGGCCCCATAGAAGCCCACTATTGTTATTTTTGTGCCCTTATATTATTATTGTTATGTCAGCTTTGATTATATTTTGACCCCTTAGACTCCTATATATAGAAAGGAGGTTCTTTTCATTTGTATCATCCAAGAATTGTTCATTTGTGTAATGTAAAGGAGGTTTCCCCCTTAAAGAGGCTACGTTTTAAGTCGTTGATCTATCTCTTTCTTCTATTTTGTGAAATGGTTGCAGAACACACAATAAATAGCACTTGAGGCCTAAACAAAAAATCCAAGATCTCCCAAGAGTTGAAAAATCCAAACTACCTTCATACTTGCATTAAAAACTCCATGATATTCAACTTCCACATTTTATGGAGAGACTACACATTGTATCTTACATGAGAAAATCACAGGTCTACAACTGAGGCAAAAAATATAGCTAAAAGTGGATTTTCTCTCATCACCATCGCATACCCAGTCAGAGTCGATGAAGATGACTAATGAATCTAAACATTTACTATATTTGATACCAAAATTAGATGTTCCCTTAATGCAACAAATAATTGATTTTACAAATTTCAATTTCCTTTCTCTTGGATCCTAAATAAAATGAGAAACCACACTAACAATAAAATAAATATCAACTCGATTGCGAATTAAATATATAAGGATATTAAATAGATATAAAGGGTAACCTTGAATTTCAAGGTTTGAAATTCTTTAGTCAACTTGACACCCAACAGAAAGGGTGTAGCACATGGCTTGTAGTTGTCAATCTTAAAGCATTTCAACAAGTCCAATACATATTTTGATTGAAAGAGAAAGTTACCATCAGATAATGGTAATACTTGAAAACTAAGGTCATTCATCTAAAAAGGGTTAGCAAATCGAATCTTCATTAAAAGAACTTGTTCAATGTTATTACCAGTGATAATCAAGTCATCACCATATACAATAACAATTAAAGTATCAGAATTACGATATTGTCACACATAAAGAATCTGATCAAATTCAGAATGTTTGAACCCAAGATTGAGAAATAATCGATCAATCTTAGCATACCAAGCCGAAGGAGCCTAATTCAAACCATACAATGACTTTTTCAGTGGGAGGATAATTAGATTCAAATCCATCACAAAACCAAGGGGTTCATCTATGTATATATCTTCATATAAGTCATTGTTATCAACCTAATTTCCTCCTTAGAATCAATGTACATGAGCTTCTATACTGATGACCTTTTTTCTGATGCCTGGACCTTTTTTTTCCTCATTTTATGCATCTTGACTGGGAGTTAGCTCTTAACAGAGTGATGATACCCTATCCTCACTGGGAGCCTTTGTATTCCCTGCGAGGATCATCCAAAATTGATTGTTCCTTTCCTAGCAAGTATGGATGAGATTCTAGAGTCTTATTTTCCCTATGAGATTAGATTAGAGGATCATGTATTCGAGTTGGCTTGGGTTCATTATTTGTGAATATTCTTAACTTATCTTCATCAAAAGCGTCCAGATTCATCCTCTGGGAGAGGTCTCTAAGCCTATTTATACTAGTGATTCCAAGGGTCAAGCTAATGGTTAGATTTTGAGTCTTGGAGAGTGATATTTCCCTAGATCTAAGATCTTTAGCTCTAGAGATTAGAAAAGATCTTAGAGATTAGAGATCGTTTGTTACACTTGGAGGAGGAGGATATGTTGCATGCTTGAGGAGAGGGCTCTCTTGGCTAGAGGAGTATATTTTGTATTTCCATTTATGATTAATAGATTATTATTCCCTTCTTATACTTGTGAGTTAATCATGTTTACATACATTTTGTTTTTAGACCGATAAGCCCTTTGCGAAATGCTATTGTTTTCTTGCTTGGTGGTGTATGTGTGTAGGGTCTTAGTTTGTGGCAGTTGGAAGTGATATCTTCAACTAGGAGGGTTCCTAGTACTAGTCTTCAAACCTTATTCTTATTGTATCATGTATGAGTGTGAAAAATAATTTCTTATGTAAGAGTGAACTAGGGATATATTTTTTTATTCCTCTTCAACATTACAAACACAATATGGGTAGATCTTTATTTGATATACTAGGTTAAGAGTATCTTGCTGGCTCAGGAAAAATTCTCCCATAACAAAATTGGAAACTCCACTAGGGAGTCAACCCTAGAAATTGGATCTATTCTCTTTGTGACCTATTTGGTTTTCTATTGCTTTTTTTCCTTCTCTAAGTGTTTGCAGCCTGTTCTAGGTTGGTTTTTCTCTGATTGATCCTACTTTTTTCTTGAACTCGCTCAGATCTATCGTTAAAATTCGAATTCTCCCATCCTCATTAGCATACAATAGCTAATAGAGCCAAGATATATATCCTCGCTAGGTGTTGGTTATCCTCCCATCGAGGATCCTCACATTGTTACTAACCTTGTCCCAACAAAGAAGCACAAAAATGAGGAAAAACAATGGTTAGGCATCAACAAAAAGGTCATCTGTATAGAGGCTCATGTACACTAAATCTAAGTAGGAAATTAGGTTTATAATAGTCACAATGAAGGAAGGAACTTTTAAGTTACAACGATGTGATGAATTTATATCCAAATAAGCAACAAGAGATAGAATTATTCGAACATATTTCATCTTTGCAATAGGGGAAAAGGCTTCAGTGTAGTCAATACCTTCTTTCTATGAAAATCATTTTATGAAAAAACAAGATTTATGACACTCAATATCACCTTCAGAAGTGAATTTGGTATTATATATCCATCAACACTTCATGAAATTCTTCCCTTGTGGTCGAGGAACTAAGACCCATGCATGATTCTTCAAAAGAGAACCAATTTAAGCTTGAATAACATGTTCCCATTTAGGTTGTCCTTGTGTATCAACATAGGATTTTGGATCAAAGGTCTCATGAACACAAGCCATCATTGAAATTCTAACGTGTTGCTTATGACTATGAGTTTATCGACTTATTGAAACTTCATTAACATTAGGTTCAATAGGTTCAATTGTTGTAGTATCCCATCAAGGTAAACAAGGAGTTGGTGAACCGTCATTTAATTCAGAAAGTCGATGAGGAGAGGTTACAGTTTCAGTAGGAGATGATCATTGGTCGGTCGATGTAGTTGATGGAGCAATTGAAAAAATGAAAAAATGGATAGTCGATTCATAATCTTCAACGACATCAAAGGGATCACTATACAATTGTCCAAAATAATTCAAAAACTTTATTCCATAAGACTTATCATCAAATATAACATTTCTCTTGATAATGAATTATTGCTTGGTAGGACCAAATAGTTGATAGGATTTCAAATTTTCAGAGTATCTCATCATGATGCAAGCATGACTCTTTACATCCAATTTCTTTCTGAAATTGTTGGGAATATGTAACCAATCAATAGATATGAAAAATCTAAAGTGGCTAACTAAGGGCTTCTTTCCACACCATTGTTCGACTAGAATCACGAAATTGACAACCCTAACAAGATTTAGAAGGTAAATGGCATAGTGGACATCTTTAACCTAAATTTTGTCAGTAAATCTTTGGCTTGTAAGAGAATTGGTCCATTTCAACTAAGGTTTGATTATTTTGTTCTGCCACATCATTTGGTTGTGGGGTATGGGGGGTTTACCTTTTCCAAGAGATATCCAACTGAAGAAGGTATTATTCAAATGTCTATTCACATATTCTTCCCCATTGTCAAATCTTAGGCATTTAATGGGTTGATTTCATTGTTTCTCAACTAATGCCCTAAATTCTTTGATTTTTTCACAGAAATCACTCTTATTATTTAATAAATAGACCTAAGTAACATATAGAAACAATTGATAAAGTTTACAATATACTTCATACCTACTAGTGAGGTATTATTAATGCAACAAAGATCACTGTGAACCAAGCTCCAATAGTTTCTGCACACACCACTTATTTCTAAATTCAAAGGGTTCTTGATGATGCTTGTCTAGGACACATCCTCTATAGATTCCAGCAAGTGGAATAACCTTTGGTAAACCAACAACCATATTCTATGTTGTGATTGTCTTTAGACTTTGAAAATTTAGATGTCCAAGTCATCTGCCAAAGTCAACTTCAACCATTGATCTATGCAATAAAGGTAGTCGGTTCAATGTTTGGTTAGGACAAGTTACAAAAATGATATATTCCATCCTTTGGGTCAAGAATTCATTTGGAAAGAAATTACTTATCTTTCCTCAGATCTTTGGAAAAGAACCGATTCAATGAAAATTAAACAATTTTATCGGTCCACGTTAGTTGGGAAACATACAACAAATTTATGCTTAGGTTTGGCACATGATAGACATTCATGATTCTTCCATCTTGATAAGGTACATTATTGTGACCAACAATGTCAAGAACAAAATCATCTATAAGAAAAAAAATGATCAATAGTTTTATCCAAGGAGGAGAATGGAGAATCATCATTCCCCATATCATGAGTTCAACCAAAATCGACTAGCCATTCATTCTATGTGGTGTGAGCATGTGATGATTGAGTTTTGGTGGAAAAAGTGAAGTTTCAAAAAAACCGACAAATAATTTTCTCAACTAATACATTTCCTTCAAGAATCTTAACCTTTTTCTCCTACTTGTTGTGGAGTACTAAAAAGGTATGTTTTTAATGATCATTTCAGTGGCTTTTCAGTGGGACTTGTGAATATTTTACATCATGAATGTGGAAAACAATAGAGAATTGTGATAAAATATGTGGAATTAGTATGCAAGACTTAACCGCTGATAGTTGTCATTCTCCTGTGCAGGAAAGGGTAAAAACGAGGAGCTGTTGTTCCAAAGAAAAAGATAAGAACAGGGTAACTGCTGTCCCTTTGACGAAGGACCGAGTGCAAACGAGGCAAAGCAGGCTGAAGCAAACCGGTCCGGAAAAGGAGGAGAAGGCACTAGCTCGGCGGAGGAGAAAAGAAGTGATTAAGGATTAACAGTTTGGCGAATCCCTCAGGATCTTCGATCCTGAGGGATCGCTGCTTTATTTATCTTATCGCTTAGACATCTCCGCCATTACCCTTATATAAAGGGACGACACTGTTAGTCTGGGGGGATGCTTTTATGTAACTTCTTGTTAAAGATTGAACTTTGATCATTGAGTCTCGTTGAACTTGGCTCATTGTACTTTCTGTTTTATGCATTAATATAAACTTGGTGATTATCTTATCTCTGCGTCTGGATTAACTTAAAGCGGTGTACCCTTGAGGCTAAGGGCCCGGCCCCGGAGGACACTTGCTTATGTATCACTATGATTTGATTTCTGCGTGGTTTGCTTATCGTCACTAGTTGGTAATCCGATATGCTTTATAAGTTACATCACATGCTTTGTTAAGATTCGTTCATTAATATTCTTTCTATTGACTCTGCATTATATTATCAATACTTTCAGAGTGGATTAAATATTATTAGACTTGATTGAAAATTGTTATCATTGTGTTACGGAGCTTCTACGCTGAGTCCGTTAAGGAAATTATTTGAAAGGTGTGTTCTTTATGATTCAGAATTCATGCTGTTCCATTTTGAAACACAGTTGTAATTCCTATTGATGATTGGTGTTAAATCAGATTACTTCTTCAGAGTGTTATGTGTGTATGATTTTCACATGCTGTTCCATAATTAGTAATTAATGCTGTTCCATTAGTTGGTTGCGTGATTTGCTTGGAGAATGAAAGATTGGAGTTTTGGATTACAATGAGTGCGTTTGAGTTGATAGGATAAAGTTTGATTATTGCTCGCGAGGTTTAGTTATAGCGATTGCTGTTCCATTTCAGAATTGCTGTTCCATTTTAAGCATTGCTGTTCCATTCTAGATTTGTTGTTCAATTTCCTATTTGCCGTTCCATTTTTATCTGCCGTTTCATTTACTCGCATTTGGTGTGAGAGACGATCTGTGGCTGTAGTGAGCCTCGACATTTACTGCCTCGCTCCCAGACCCGTGGTCCATGCTCTAGTTTCCTTTCCATCAGTTTCCAAAGGGATGGGCTATTGCTGTCGAACCCTTGACTGATAAAGTTGCCTAGCTTTAAGAGTGTGTGCTTTAGTCATTTGAAGTAACTTAGTCATAGACAAGCATCAGTTTACTCTTGTATTTTTGTAGGACGCTGTACTACTAGCATTACTCTGACAAATAGCCTCAGATTGAGTCACTATGTGAAATAACCAAACGCTCCCAGATTGACATATTAATGTGAGGTAATTAGAGGTGAAAGAGACCCTTTTTATAGCTCTACATTTTGGCGCCGTTGCCGGGGATTCAAATGATGGAATTGAGGATGAATTAGAGCTTTAGAATTGAGGATGGTAGAGAGAATGGATAATGGATGAGAGATTGAGAGATTTCTTGTTGTAATCCACTGTAACTCTGCTTTGATATTTTAATATAAATCTAGTTGCCATTCCATCTTTGATCCTGAAGTAACCCAGCAGCATCCGCTGGCGGCTAAGGGCCCAACATCTGGTGGAGTATGCTGCTGCTGTATTATATCTTTATGCTTCATGTGTGGTTTGATCTCTTTCTTTTACTCTGTTCAGTAATCTGACGCACTTTACTGTTTTACATATCAACGCTATTAGATATACTTGATTGGATACTATCGTTATCTGCAACAGGAATGCTAGGTTATCATTTTAACTTTGTATCGCATTACTGTTCCTTTTGATAATTGATATAACATTGCTATTCCTTACATATTGACATTCAATTACAGATTAACCGCGCTGTATGTTCCTAAATCGGTACAACTGTATGATGTATTCTTAAACTGTGATTGGTGTTTATTCGGGATTGCTGTTCCGTTATACTTGCTGTTACTTTATAGCTGTGATTCATGCATATTGTATCGAAGCTCGGATTACTGTCCCTTTTAATGATAAGTGTGTTGCGTGCTTGATTTGGATTGTTGTACATTCATATTTAATCTGCTGTTCCATTTTCTGTTATTCACATTATCTTTGTTTTGGTGTGAGAGACGATCTGTGGCTGTAGTGAGCCTTGGCATTTACTGCCTAGCTCCCAGACCCATGGTCCATGCTCAAATTTCCTTTCCATCAGTTTCCAAAGGGATGGGCTATTGCTGTCGAACCCTTGACTGATACATTGCTTATTTTTCCGAATGAATGATTTAGGCTTCAAGGTATTTTGTTGTTGATTTCCATTAATTAGAGTTTGCTGTTCAGATTCATTTAATTACAGTTTGCTACCCATTTACTTTGTTGTTCATTTCTGTTGATTAATTGCAATAGTTTGCTTTTAAAGAGTTTTCCTAGTTTACTTTCAATGGCAGCGTTAGTTTAATTTTGATTTCCTTTTAATTGCTTTAAAGCAACATTGTCGACTGTAGAGAACATTGGTTATTGCTTCCTCGTTCCCAGATTGATTGTCTTGTTCCGGTTTGATTTCAATTGCATCAATATCCAGAGGAATGAGTTATTGCTACTGTATCCTCGATTGATGGTTGTTTGAGTGAATGATTTAGTTTAGAACATTTCAGTTTCTTGCTGTTCCAATTAGATTTTGTTTCAGCAAGACAAGTGAACGCCGTTCATTTGAAAAAGGAACAACAAAAATCAAGAGTGTTGTTCCTTTTAAAAAGGAACAACAGAAAAACCAAAAGTGCCGTTCCTTTTGAAGAGGAACAACAAAAAAAAATCAAAAGTGCTGTTCCTTTTGAAAAGGAACAGTAGAAAAATCAAAAGTGCTGTTCCTTTTGAAAAGGAACAGCAGAAAAATCAAAAGTGCTGTTCCTTTTGAAAAGGAACAGCAGAAAAATCAAAAGTGCTGTTCCTTTTGAAAAGGAACAACAGAAAAATCAAAAGTGCTGTTCCTTTTGAAAAGGAACAGCAGAAAAATCAAAAGTGCAAGAGGCACTTGATTTTAAAGACCAAACAGAAGATGATGCCATTAACAATTTCATTAGTCAAACCGAAGCTGAATCCTACACACAATGTCACATGATAGAAGCAGCATTCGATAATGAATTAGAAGAAGATCCTCTGAAAGACACACATGATCAAACAATACCTGTTACTTCTGTCGCAAATAGTAAAATTGTGGAAATTGAACCGAGAAAAACTTTAAATATCAATGCCAATCTCACATCTGAACAAGAAACTAAGCTCATCCATCTATTAAGAAAATATCAACAGGCATTTGCATGGGATTACCCTGATATGAAAGGAATCGACCCACATTTGTGTACACACCACATTTATATAGAAAAGGATGCTAGACCTGTCCATCAACCGCAGAGAAGACTTAATCCTCATCTAAAGGATGTGGTGAAAGCAGAACTTCAGAAACTGTTAGATGTCAATTTTATTTATCCTATTTCTGACAGTAAATGGGTCTCTCCGCTTGTGGTCGTACCAAAAAAGAATGGGAAATGGAGAATTTGTGTGGATTACAGGGAACTCAATAAAGAAACACAAAAAGACCACTTTCCACTCCCATTCATAGACCAAGTGCTAGATACTTTGGCAGGAAAAAAATTCTTTTCCTTCCTGGATGGCTTCAGTGGATACAATCAGATTCAGATTGCCCCTGAAGACTAGGACAAAACAACTTTCACTTGTCCTTGGGGGACATTTGCCTACCGAGTTCTACCTTTTGGCCTATGTAATGCTCCTGCCACATTCCAAAGGGCTATCCTTAGCATTTTTGCAGATTTAATAAATGATGGACTTGAAGTGTATATGGATGACTTTACACCCTATGGAGATGATTTTGATCGAGCACTAAATACCCTAGAAAAAGTCCTACAATTCTATATAGCTACCAGGCTTTGCTTAAGTCACGAAAAATGTTACATGATGATGACTGAAGGACTTATTCTAGGACACTATGTTTCAGCAGCCGGCATTCAGGTAGACCCGGCCAAAATCCAAATACTTTTGCTTATTCCCACTCCTACTACTCAAACAGAGGTACGCAACTTTCTTGGATTTTCTGGATATTATAGACGATTTATAGAGCATTATTCACACATTACTGCACCTTTATATGCATTAACTGGTAACGTTGATTTTCTTTGGACAGAAAAATGTGAACGTGCTTTCAAGGATTTAAAGAAGCTTGTATCCACAACCCCAGTCCTACGAGGACCAAACTGGGATATGCCATTTCAGATATCAGCTGATGCCTCAAATACAACCATTGGCGCAGTCCTTGGGCAGGAAGAGGATAAAAAACCATATGCTATCTATTATATCAGCAAAAATTTATCCCCTAGTGAATTAAATTACACTGTTACTGAAAAAGAATTCCTAGCTATAATACATGATGTCAATAAATTTAGACATTATATTACAGGCTATCCTGTTATTTTGTATACGGATCATTCCGCCATAAAATACTTAGCAAATAAGCCTGTTACAAATGCCAGAATAACTAGATGGTTGATTTTATTGCAAGAATTCGATATCACAATCAAGGACCGGCCTGGCAAAGAGAATCCTCTAGCCGATTTTCTCTCAAGAATGCCAAAGCCAATTGATGCAGCAGCAGTTGAAGATCAATTTCCGGACGAACATCTGTTTGCTGTTGCCATTCGAACACCCTGGTATGCCGATGTTGCCAATTACCTTGCAGTAGGTAAACTACCAAAACACTTAACCCCTAATGAGCGAAAACAGATTGTTCAGAAGAGTACTTGATTCTCCTGGATTGGGGGCTATTTGTTTCATACAGGGGCAGACATGCATATCAGGAGATGTGGTCGAGAAGATGAAATCTTTGACATCCTAAAAGCCTGTCACGATGGACCATGTGGGGTGTTAGCCGCCTGCTGCAACAGGTTAATCATCTTTCGTGATCGACATTTTTACATGCCAAATATGTCATACTATGCATGCTGCAATGCTCCATATTTGCTACAGATGGCCAGAGAAGTATCCATGAGAGTGTGCTAGTCTAAATGCCACTGCTGTGTTCCAGTTTTGATGAGTAATCCATTTTGATCAGTTTTCAAGTATAGGGAGGTCCAAACAGCTTAATCTTGGCCTCCCTAGGTTTCAATTTCCTATTGTAGAATATAGAGAATGAACATCTGTCCAAACAGCTTAATCTTGGCAGATTTGTAGATAGGTAGAGAAACAAGGGTGCTCAACAGCCTAATCTGAGCCCCTGGATGCAATAAGTGTAGATTTAGATAGGAGGACAGCAAGAAGAAAAGAATGAAAAGCTGGGTATGCTAGTTCAAGTGCACCCAAACCAAAAATAAGAGAAAATGCTAGGTGAATAGGCTGGGTAGGTAGCTTTGTGGTTGCAGAATCATGACTTGTGATCCATTTCAGATTTTCAAGTGTCATATCTATTCATATCACAAGTTTGAGGCAGTTTTCCATTTGAAGGACTTCAAGCGAGGCATGTCTAACTCCCCTTCCTCTGTCCCCAAGTCACTCACTAACTTCCCCTAAAGAGGTCAAGATCTGCTTGATACCTCCTAGATTCATCATTCTCCATATCATTTGCCTTGGTGGAGATCTGCTTCACTCAAGGAATGTTCACACTTCTTCTATCAGTCATTTTCCCCCAATGATAGCCTAAGACATCATTCTTAGTGCGTTTTCTCATCATTATCATATTAACTATTAACTTTACTACGTAGCTCCCTATCTATTTCCCCTTCCCCTACTAAAACTATGTATATAACTCCCCTATATATTTATCCCTCCCCCTGGTTGAAAAATAACCATATATATCCTTGGGAATTGCTAAGTTTATCTGAAACTCAGCAAGAACCCTCATTGACCTGTCTAACCATCTTCCAAATGCATAAGGACTCATTCCTTTGCATAGTTTCCCTTCACATGTATAAAAATCATCTCTTTGGCCTTGGTTTGCCTTTATAAGGCATGGAACCCTCTTTGGTCACTAAACCCTCTCAAAACACATCACATTCCTCCTAAATGCCTTTGGACTCCTTCCAAGGCATGAAAGTTTCCAAAAACCATGCAAAAATCATTAAAAACCTTCTACAAATGAAAAATCCTCCCTTTTTGGCCATCAGACCCCTTCCGATGCCTTAGAATCCATTCGAAACACCAAAGGCTACCCCTCTGAATTCATTTTTCCTTTGCATTTTGATAAAATGCATGCTCCGATGAGAAAAGGATATATTTGGTCCCCCTCTGATGCGATATCGCTATCGGGAGGGGGAAGTGGCATATAACAAGCATATTTGGAAACCCTCCGAAGACATGTGCCCTCCCTCCGATGCGATATCGCTGTAGGAGGTCGGGCGATATAATGTGTTAACTCTATGTTGCATTGCCGAAAGCCCGGGCCGAACCCGATTTCAAAAATAATAAAGGGCTTGCAAAGGATTTCGGGTCCGCTATATTTCGGCGATTCTATGTGTGCCGCTCCCCAGTCCCTTCGACTGCCGATCCGCCAACGGATCCAGGATCGTTGGATCGGGCCCCATATCTGACGGCCCAGATCTTGTCGTGCGGCCCCCCACTTCGCATCGCCCCACATATGGCTCCGACCAACGGAGCCGAAATATTATAAAGGCGAGACATAAAGGCATATCGGGTCCGATGGGTTTCGGTGTTTTCTATATGGCAACCCCATGACCCCGCCGATAGCGAATTGCTGACGTAATCTCTGCCGTCCATCGCCCTCCCAGATCAATGGCATTGATTTGTTCGTGGCTCTCCCCATGTCCTACTGACGGAGCCGAAATAAATTAAAGCGCAACATATAGTATATCGGGTCCGCCAGGTTCATCACTCATCGGAGGTATTACAGTTTGGGATCCGCCGATCGCCGATTTAGCGCCAGCCGTTGGATATGCCTTCGCGCGATCCAACGGCCACGATTTAATTCAATGAACAGTGTCGCTATTGGGCCACTTTTTCAATGAAAATTCATGTTTTTATGGCATTCCGCCTGTTTGTAATAAGAGGGCCATTTAAATGTTTTCTGTGCGGCGCCCGCGCGCGCCCAGTCAAAGGAAAAGCATGCATTCTTAAGCCATTTTTGATCGCTCCAAGCCCAGATTTTGCTCCGGATAACGAGCACGGCCTAAGCACAATTATCTTTTTGCTGATCTCTGCCATTTTTGCAATATTTCTTCATTTTGGTTGATAGTTTGATCGGCCAGCGCCGAAACTCCTCCAAAGCCTCCAAAAGACCGCAAACAGCACAACAAAAGTCAAATCTTGCCATAAGTGGCCATAAAAGGGAAATTTTGATGCAGCAAAGTGTATCAGCAGTGAGAAAGAGCCCACATTCAGTAAAAGAGTATCAGTGTTGCGGAAAAGTGTATCAGTTAATGTTTTTTAGTGGAAATCTTTATTTCCAAGGCAGATGAACATTGAAAAGCCTCCATCAAAGTCAAAGAAAGTGGCAAAGGCCATTCAAAGCTCACCAGATCACAGTTAATGCGCGTTAAGGCCACCCAAGAGCAGCAAAGCCGAATATAAAGAAGCAGAACAAGTGTTAAAGCACAGTTATGATAAATTGGCCAGCGCAGAGCTCAAAGGACACCATATTTACTCATGTTGAATGCTGCTACCTCGAGCGCAACTTAGATAGATATTTTGTGCATTTATTTCAGTACAGATTAGGTTAGAAGCAGTTATTTCATCAAATCTGTCTGAGATCTGTTTATTGTAGATATTTTGCCTATATAAACCACCCTGAGCATTGTTTAAAGGGTTGGTTGGTCGATAACTTCCTCTAGACTTGCATTGTATTTTCTGAGAGTCTCTATAATCAAAGATCGCTGGAATGTTTGGGAGATGAACTGACTGTTGTGTTTTAATGTCTGAAGAGTGACTATGGAATCCTAACGCTTCTACATAGCCCAATAAGTGTTTCTTATCTCTGTTTACAGTTTATATGTGTTTATGCCATCATTGTTTCACTATCTAAATAGCAGAAAGAAAGAATAGTTCAGAGCTCACTTAGTTGTATTCTGTTCTCAATTTCTGTGATTTATCTATGTTTTTCCTCTGAATTAGTCCTAAATATGAATACTGATTTGCTCATATTTACACTAGTACTTTCATATATGAATGTTGTTTAGGAATCCTTGATTGCTCCTATATAATGTTCATTCACCTTCCCTCTGTTAGCATAATGAGAGCTACTTAGTTTCCTTTCATTCACTGACCTTCATTCCATCCTTATTCCAGTTTGATATTGTTTTATGTGTAGCTATCCTGCTCTGTATTCCTCGTGTGACCAAGAAAACGCAACAGCAAGCCTAATCCACGACTCCATGCCCAATGGTTTGAAACTCTCACACTATGCATCCCAACTCTGTTTGAAAGAACCCTCCATGCCACAAAAATCAAAACAAAACCCAAGAAAATCATAACTAGCCTAAAATCAACACAAAAAAAAAGCTAAATTATAAAGAGAGAGCCCTCTCTGATTGCAGGTAGGCTAGGACCTGCAGTCCAAAGATTGGTTTGTGGTTACCTCGGCCGTATCCTTTAAGGAGCTTTAAGGACAACCTGAGTGATAACATAATGGTGACTCCACTGGGGACCATCCTCAGATAATTTCACAAATCAAGGTGGAAAGCTCCACTGGGAAAGAACCAAACCTTCAAAAGTTTCTTTCTAACCAGTATATTCCTAGAAAATCCCCGAAAAAAATAAGCCAGAAGCTAGCTCCCAGGAAGAATTCACGTTATACAAGGTCAAATCCAGACCCAAATCCTACAACTTCCTTTGAAAATCCGAATTTGATCCAAAGAAACCTCAGGAAGCTAGAGCGAAGAGAGGATTTTGCTGATAATAGTCCTGAAGCAGTTCACCCACAATGTGGCCCAACCCCTGTCAAAGTTTTATTTCGTTCAACCCCTAGTTCCCCTTGTTCTTCATCCACCTCTCAAAGCACACCTTCCACACCTCCATTCACTGCACATACTACCACTACTACTCCTATTATCCCAGTTGTTCTAGCTGTTCCGTTTATCCCTGTTGTTCCATTTATCCCTGCCAACATGGCGAATAGATATGCACCTTTACAGCTGCCTGCAAATCCCGGGGCTATGCCTCAGGATTACCAAACTAAAATCACATATTTTGATGGCACAAGTGCCTGCACAGCCCTTCAACATACAAAGAAAATGTAGGATTACTTTGAAAGCTATGAGATTGACGATGATGGTGTGAGAATGAAGATTTTTGTCCAAAGCTTGTCAGGTGATGTCAGGACTTGGTTTAGAGCACTTCCAGCCAATTCCATAGCAGACCCAGAAGCCTTATACCAGTCATTTATCAACAGATGGGAGAAAAAGAAAGACCCTTTGCACATACTAGCTGAATATGATACAATCAAAAGAGGTCCACAAGAAACAGTCTTGGACTATTGTGCAAGGTTCAATAGCGTTTATAATGCTATCCCACAAAACTTAAGGCCCCCACCTGACCTTGCCTTATATAAATTCCCTGATGGATTCGACCCAGATATGGCCTACCAATTAAAAGAAAGAGCCCCTAACAGCCTTGCAGACATGCAAAACGTGGCTGTCACTGTGGAGGCAAATTTAATTGCCAAAAGAAACAGAGCTAGAACCGAGAGAAGAACCACCTTCAAGGAAGAGCCCTCAGCCTTAGATCAAAAGCTAGATGCTATTATCAATGGCATGCACAGGCTGGGAGATAGAGTAGAGAGTGTTGAGAGGAAATCATCATGGGAAGGGCAACAGCCCAACACCATAAGGAACCCAAATTTCAGGAAAACTCAAAATCCAAACACTGGTAGGTCTAGCCCAGACCATGATATAAGGCCTCCTTTCCAAGAAAATTATACAGAAGCATCCACATCTAGTGATGCCATAGAGGACACTCACATGAACTTGGTGGATTTGAAGGGTGAGCAACAAATTTTCCTAACCCAAGAAGACCAAGATGACCATGAGATAAATCAATTTCAGACTAACTCTGGTGAGTCTTTTGACTTTAAACAAGGTTATGATTCAGCTATTTATGAAGTCCACAAACAGTATAAGCTGAGGACAAGAACCATAGATGTGCCCGAAAAGGCTAAACCAAAGGAGGGCAAACAACCCAACCAGATTAGAGGCAAGGCTATTATAACAGAAACAGCTGATATAATTGTCCCAAACCCGCACCAAGTGAATGTAGAGGACATAACAGACATACAACCCTCTATTGATCAGCCTCTGCCACCTTCTTCCTCGAAAGAGAACTTGAACAACACTCCTAAAAGCCTTCCCAAAATAGAAATACCGCAAGGTATCACTCAACATAACATTGATAATCAAGAGGAAAACACAGAAAATACACTTGAAAAGGGGAAATCTGCTATTGCCAACACAAAGACTCCATTGGAGAAACCATTCAACTTAGAAGCAGAAATAAGCAAACTTAAGATTTCCATCCCCTTATCTGAACTTGCAAAGCATGATGTGTATAGGCAACAAATCCAAAGCTCACTGCAAATGCCAGAGAATAGGGATGATGTGAATGTTTTAGATGATACACCTGAATTGCTCTTTGGTCCAAAAGTTGATGGCAAATCAGCACATGGAGCTGTTCTCCCCTTTTATGTCAGTCTGCATATACATGATAAAGTTTTACACAATGCAATGTTTGACTCAGGTGCCTCACACAACCTTATGCCCAAAGCTGTAATGGAGAAGCTAAACCTTGATGTAACAAGACCCTACAAAGATCTATTCTCCTTTGACTCAAGTCAAGTCAAATGTTTAGGCCTCATCAAAGACTTGTGTGTCTCCTTAGTCCAATACCCAAACAAGACAATCCTCATGCATGTGGTGGTTGCTGACATTCCACCAAAGTATGGCATGCTGTTGTCAAGATCTTGGGGGGCAAAATTCCAAGGATCTCTCCAATTAGACCTCTCTTATGCCACTATTTCAGTCTTTGGGCAACCAAAGAGACTGTATAGAGAAACACTGATGAAGTATGTGGTAAGTAGTGAGGAAAAGCCCCAGAATTTCCCTATCTATTCAATCCATTCTGATATGGACTCTTTTATTTTGTTTAATGATGAAACAAGTTCTCCAACTAATGAGAGGCCTTTGCCTTTAGTACAACAAGCACACATCAATGAAGAATTGGTTGCACATACCCATGAGACTGTCACAACAACCAATGCAACCAACACACAAGGAAAACCTCCCAAAACACAAGACTCGGGTCTGCCCAATCCTAAAATGATTGAAACTCTTAATACTAACCACAAGCAAGAAATCACATGGTATTTAGAGTTTGATGGCTCTGTTAACAAGTTAAGAGCAGGGGCAGGAATATGGATTCACAATACACATAACAACCATGCAGAGGGTCATGCTTATAGGCTGAATTTCAAATGCACCAACAACATGGCTGAGTGTGAGGCACTCCTCTTAGGCCTTAAGCTACTCAAAGCTTTAGGAGTTGCCAAAGTTTCCATTCTAGGTGACTCAGACCTAGTAATCCAACAAATGAAAGGCAACTTTGTTACCAATGATAGAAGGCTAAGAGCTTATAGGATTGCTGCCACTGCAATACTTGATACATTCATTGAATCCAAGCTTGCCAAGATTTCAAGAAATCATAACATTCATGCTCACAACCTAGCCACTTTCGCTAGTACATGTAAGCTTCCCTTTGAGCCAAATCACCATTTCACTGCTGAAATAAAACATAGGCCTGCTGTCCCAAATAACATTAAAGATTGGCAAGTGTTTGAGGATGATGCTCAAATCAACAATTTTCTTACCTTACAGCATGAGTTTTCAGGCCTAAACATTGATATGGATGCCATGGATGATCCCCTGCAAGCAATAAACCAAATCCAGCAAACTGTAACAGCTGAAACAGCTAGAAAATTGCTACAGCCAACCATCTTTGATGAAGAAAACATAGAAGAGCTGAAACAGATGCATTTGGAGGAAATAGCCAAAACAGAGGCCGAAATCATTGATCTAAAGGACAATTTTCTCCCGGTTGGCCTCACTCCACTAGAAGACATGTTTGATGCAAATGATGTGCCCAAAAAGCCAAAAATGCAGCCTATAAACACTGCCATAGAAGAATACAACATTGGAACAACAGAGAAGTCCAAAATGATCAAACTCTCTAAATCTTTTCCTTCTGATAAAAAACCAAAGTATGTGGATTTGTTCAAAGAATTCCAAGATGTATTTGCTTGGAGTTATGAGGACTTGAATTCCTATGACACCTCAATTATTCAACATACCATTCCCTTAAATCCAAATCAAAAGCCCTTCAAACAGAAATTGAGGAGAATCAATCCTGTGCTTCTCCCTTTAATTGAGAAAGAAGTGAAAAGAATGTTTGAAGCAGGTATCATAGCACCCATCAGATTTTCTGAATGGGTATCCAATCTTGTTCCCACAAGAAAGAAAACAGGTGAGATTAGGCTTTGTGTAGATTTGAGAAACCTAAACCAAGTCTCCCTTAAAGATCACTACCCATTGCCCAAAACGGACCACATCCTACAAAGAGTAGTGGGGTCATCTAGAATCTCTTTGCTAGATGGCTTTTCAGGTTTTAATCAAATACTGGT
Source organism: Pinus tabuliformis (assembly GCA_031772625.1). Classification (NCBI taxonomy): domain Eukaryota; kingdom Viridiplantae; phylum Streptophyta; class Pinopsida; order Pinales; family Pinaceae; genus Pinus; species Pinus tabuliformis. Next base: position 1,579,373,797 of record CM062820.1, on the reverse strand, counting down.
TCACCCAGATGATCAAGACAAGACAGCCTTTACCACACCGTGGGGAACATTCAAATATGTGAAAATGCCTTTCGGCCTAAAGAACGCAGGTGCCACCTTTCAAAGGGCCATGTACATTGCATTTGCCAAGGAGATCCATGATTTCTTGGTTATCTATCTTGATGATCTTACCCCTTTCTCCAAATCTGATCAAGAGCACCTAAGACATTTGAGAGAAGTGTTCCTAACATGTAGGAAATATGGCATTTCCTTGAACCCCAAGAAGTCTTTATTTGGCCTCGAAGAAGGCAAATTACTTGGACATATCATTTCAAAAGACGGGATTAGAATTGATCCGGAAAGGATCCAAGCCATTCTCCAAATCCCATATCCAAGAAACATAAAAGAGCTGCAAGCATTCCTAGGAAAGATCAATTTCCTAAGGAGATTTATCCCAAATCTAGCCGAGCTGATAAGACTATTGAGCAACATGTTAAAGAAAGATGCCAAGGTAAAATGGTCTCTTGAAACCAAGCAAGCATTTGAAAGTATCAAAGTTGCCCTAACTCAAGCCCCAGTCCTCACAAGTCCTCAATTTGATAGGGACTTTATCATATTTTCATTTGCATTTGATAATACCATAGCTGCTGTCCTATTGCAAAAGGATGACCAAGGAAATGAAAAGCCAATCGCTTTTTTCAGCCGAGCCTTAAGAGATGCACCCCTGAAGTACCAAATCATGGAGAAGCAGGCCTATGCCCTTGTTAAAGCAATCAAAGACTTCGGAATTTATATTTTATATTCACATGTGATTTCTTATGTCCCAAATGCTGTTGTAAAAGACATATTAACCCAAGAGGGGTTAGAAGGCAAAAGAGGCAAGTGGATTGCTAACATTCTTGAGTATGACTTAGAAATAAAGCCAACCAAGCCAATAAAGGGACAAGGTTTAGCCAAACTGATGTCCGAAACAAACTTTCAAGCCTTAGACATCAACCAACTGGACAATGAACAGGAGCTGGCGACTCCACAGATCAGTGACACCTTTCTGCAATCCCCATGGTATGCTGATATATGCTTTGTATTGTTAAACCTGTTTGCTCCCCCAGGATTGTCCAGGACCAAGAAGAGATTTTTAAGAATGAGAGCTTTGAAATTTTGTGTCTTAGATGGTGCTTTATTTTGGAAGAATCATGAAGGCATATTGCTTAATTGTTTGACCATGAATGAAACTAATAATGTCATGAAAGAATTCTATGCAAGGAACTGTGGAGGACATCTATATTGGAAGTCCACTGCTGATAAAATTTTAAGGGCTGGTTTCTATTGGCCCTCTTTGTTTGCAGATGTAAAGAAGTTTGCTATCTCATGTCACAAATGACAAATCTTTGAGGGCAAAAGAAAGCTGTTGCCCTTGCCTCTTAAGCCCATCTCAACCGAAAAGCCTTTTCAACAATGGGGTCTTGACTTCATTGGAGAAATCCATCCCTCTTCCTCAGGCCAGCATAAGTGGATTCTAACTGCCACCGACTATTTCACCAAGTGGATTGAAGCCATTCCATGCAGGCAAGCCAATGACACCACCATTATCCAATTCCTTGAGTGCAATATCCTTTCTAGATTTGGCTGCCCTGAGAAGATTATCACTGAAAATGCCGCTGCTTTCAAATCCAAAAAGATGATCAATTTTTGCCATAAATTCCATATCACTTTAGGCCATTTCACAGCCTATTACCCTCAAGGTAATGGCTTAGCCGAGTCATATAACAAGAGCCTGATCAATATTATCAAGAAGACCTTAGAAGAAAACAAGAAGAACTGGCATAGAAAGCTCACAAATGCCCTATGGGCAGACATATTGTCAACCAAGAAATCCATTGGGATGAGCCCTTATGAGCTATTATATGGCATGGAGGCCAGATTTCCTTCATCACTGGGCATTCCTATTATCAAGCTGTTGCAAGAGATTCAAGCTGAGCCAAATGATATACAAAGGAGGATAAACCAAACAATTCATTTGAAGCAGACAAGAGAGCAAGTCTATGACAGAGCTCAAATTATGCAAGAGAAGCTCAGAAGGATGATTGATAAGAGGACTAAGGCTGAGAATTTCTGTGTTGGCAACAAAGTTCTAAGGTGGGACTCACGAAGAGAAGACAAGGGAAAACATGCAAAATTCGATTTCCTTTGGAGAGGGCCATTTGTTATTTCTGCTGTTCAGGGAAATAACACATATTTCCTCAAATCTGTAGAGGGCAGCACTGCTGAAGAAGGCCCTGTAAATGGCCGTATGCTGAAGCATTATCATGATCCCTTTTGTTGAACATAACGCAACTTTGTAAATATCTCTTTGTACATTGATATTTGTATATATCAGCACTTTTGTTTTTATTTTGTATAAACAGTCTGATTGTTAGAGGAGCAGCAACAAAGTTTGTGAAGACACAGCCGATGCAAGTCCTCTATTTTTAAGCTCTGTCTCTACAGTAATCTCAGCAAAATAGCAAGAGCAGCGCTGTCATATCACAGTGATTTAGGTTAAAGAGAAGCTGTTTGCAGCTTGTAGTCTTCAAGTCAACAGTATCAAAAAGAAAGGAGGATTTTCAGTTTACTTCAGCACCCTTTCAAAGACAAGAAAAGAAGAGCTCCAATTTTATTCCCTTTTTGTGTTTATTTCACAAGGCAGTGCTCAAGCAAAAGTGTATGCAATATCAAGCACGCAGAAGAAAGCAGGCGATGCTTTATTTTTCATAGTGTTTCAGATAAGGAGGAGTGCTGCATTCAGAAGTTAAAGTTCTAGTCATTCAGCAGTTAGCATAGAAGAAACTTTCAATTAACAGCAACTACAGAGGATCAAGGCATTCTGACCTACTGTTCTTGGCTTGTCACAAGGAAAAGCCATCCCCAAGTGGAGCCACTGTTAGTCTCCTGCTGCAGCAGATTAATCATCTTTCGTGATCGACATTTTTACATGCCAAATATGTCATACTATGCATGCTGCAATGCTCCATATTTGCTACAGATGGCCAGAGAAGTATCCATGAGAGTGTGCTAGTCTAAATGCCACTGCTATGTTCCAGTTTTGATGAGTAATCCATTTTGATCAGTTTTCAAGTATAGGGAGGTCCAAACAGCTTAATCTTGGCCTCCCTAGGTTTCAATTTCCTGTTGTAGAATATAGAGAATGAACATCTGTCCAAAGAGCTTAATCTTGGTAGATTTGTAGATAGGTAGAGAAACAAGGGTGCTCAACAGCCTAATCTGAGCCCCTGGATGCAATAAGTGTAGATTTAGATAGGAGGAAAACAAGAAGAAAAGAATGAAAAGCTGAGTATGCTAGTTCAAGTGCACCCAAACCAAAAAGAAGAGAAAATGCTAGGTGAATAGGCCGTAGGTAGCTTTGTGGTTGCAGAATCATGACTTGTGATCCATTTCAGATTTTCAAGTGTCATATCTATTCATATCACAAGTTTGAGGTAGTTTTCCATTTGAAGGACTTCAAGCAAGGCATGTCTAACTTCCCCTTCCTCCTCTGTCCCCAAGTCACTCACTAACTTCCCCTAAAGAGGTCAAGATCTGCTTGATACCTCCTAGATTCATCATTCTCCATATCATTTGCCTTGGTGGAGATCTGCTTCACTCAAGGAATGTTCACACTTCTTCTATCAGTCATTTTCCCCCATTGATAGCCTAAGACATCATTCTTAGCGCTTTTTCTCATCATTATCATATTAACTATTAACTTTACTACGTAGCTCCCTATCTATTTCCCCTTCCCCTACTAAAACTATGTATATAACTCCCCTATATATTTATCCCTCCCCATGGTTGAAAAATAACCATATATATCCTCGGGAATTGCTAAGTTTATCTGAAACTCAGAAAGAACCCTCATTGACCCCTCTAACCATCTTCCAAATGCATAAGGACTCATTCCTTTGCATAGTTTCCCTTCACATGTATAAAAATCATCTCTTTGGCCTTAGTTTGCCTTTATACGGCATGGAACCCTCTTTGGTCACTAAACCCTCTCAAATCAACCCAAAACAAAGCTAAATCATAACTAGCCTAAAATCAACCCAAAACAAAGCTAAATTATAAAGAGAGAGCCCTCTCTGATTGCAGGTAGGCTAGGACCTGCAGTCCAAAGATTGGTTTGTGGTTACCTCGGCCGTATCCTTTAAGGAGCTTTAAGGACAACCTGAGTGATAACATAATGGCGACTCCACTGGGGACCATCCTCAGATAATTTCACAAATCAAGGTGGAAAGCTCCACTGCGAAAGAACCAGACCTTCAAAAGTTTCTTTCTAACTCATATTCTTAGAAAATCCCTGAAAAAAACAAGCCAAAAGCTGTCTCCTAGGAAGAATTCACGTTATACAAGGTCAAATCTAGACCCAAATCCTACAGCTGCCTTTGAAAATCCGAATTTGATCCAAAGAAACCTCAGGAAGCTAGAGCGAAGAGAGGATTTTGCTGATAATAGTCCTGAAGCAGTGCACCCACGCTGTGGCCCAAACCCTGTCAAAGTTTTATTTCGTTCAACCCCTAGTTCCCCTTGTTCTTCATCCACCTCTCAAAGCACTCCTTCCACACCTCCATTCACTGCACATACTACCACTACTACTCCTATTATCCCAGTTGTTCTAGCTGTTCCGTTTATCCCTGTTGTTCCATTTATCCCTGCCAACATGGCGAATAGATATGCACCTTTACAGCTGCCTGCAAATCCCGGGGCTATGCCTCAGGATTACCAAACTAAAATCACATATTTTGATGGCACAAGTGCCTGCACAGCCCTTCAACATACAAAGAAAATGTAGGATTACTTTGAAAGCTATGAGATTGACGATGATGGTGTGAGAATGAAGATTTTTGTCCAAAGCTTGTCAGGTGATGTCAGGACTTGGTTTAGAGCACTTCCAGCCAATTCCATAGCAGACCCAGAAGCCTTATACCAGTCATTTATCAACAGATGGGAGAAAAAGAAAGACCCTTTGCACATACTAGCTGAATATGATACAATCAAAAGAGGTCCACAAGAAACAGTCTTGGACTATTGTGCAAGGTTCAATAGCGTTTATAATGCTATCCCACAAAACTTAAGGCCCCCACCTGACCTTGCCTTATATAAATTCCCTGATGGATTCGACCCAGATATGGCCTACCAATTAAAAGAAAGAGCCCATAACAGCCTTGCAGACATGCAAAACGTGGCTGTCACTGTGGAGGCAAATTTAATTGCCAAAAGAAACAGAGCTAGAACCGAGAGAAGAACCACCTTCAAGGAAGAGCCCTCAGCCTTAGATCAAAAGCTAGATGCTATTATCAATGGCATGCACAGGCTGGGAGATAGAGTAGAGAGCGTTGAGAGGAAATCATCATGGGAAGGGCAACAGCCCAACACCATAAGGAACCCAAACTTCAGGAAAACTCAAAATCCAAACACTGGTAGGTCTAGCCCAGACCATGATATAAGGCCTCCTTTCCAAGAAAATTATACAGAAGCATCCACATCTAGTGATGCCATAGAGGACACTCACATGAACTTGGTGGATTTGAAGGGTGAGCAACAAATTTTCCTAACCCAAGTAGACCAAGATGATCATGAGATAAATCAATTTCAGACTAACTCTAGTGAGTCTTTTGACTTTAAACAAGGTTATGATTCAGCTATTTATGAAGTCCACAAAGAGTATAAGCTGAGGACAAGAACCATAGATGTGCCCGAAAAGGTTAAACCAAAGGAGGGCAAACAGCCCAACAAGATTAGAGGCAAGGCTATTATAACAGAAACAGCTGATATAACTGTCCCAAACCGGCACCAAGTGACTGTAGAGGACATAACAGACATACAGCCTTCTATTGATCAGCCTCTGCCACCTTCTTCCTCGAAAGAGAACTTGAACAACACTCCTAAAAGCCTTCCCAAAATAAAAATACCGCAAGGTATCACTCACCATAACACTGATAATCAAGAGGAAAACGCAGAAAATACACTTGAAAAGGGGAAATCTTCTATTGCCAACACAAAGACTCCATTGGAGAAACCATTCAACTTAGAAGCAGAAATAAGCAAACTTAAGATTTCCATCCCCTTATCTGAACTTGCAAAGCATGATGTGTATAGGCAACAAATCCAAAGATCACTGCAAATGCCAGAGAATAGGGATGATGTGAATGCTTTAGATGATACACCTGAATTTCTTTTTGGTCCAGAAGTTGATGGCAAATCAGCACATGGAGCTGTTCTCCCCTTTTATGTCAGTCTGCACATACATGATAAAGTTTTACACAATGCAATGTTTGACTCAGGTGCCCCACACAACCTTATGCCCAAAGCTGTAATGGAGAAGCTAAACCTTGATGTAACAAGACCCTACAAAGATCTATTCTCCTTTGACTCAAGTCAAGTCAAATGTTTAGGCCTCATCAAAGACTTGTGTGTCTCCTTAGTCCAATACCCAAACAAGACAATCCTCATGGATGTGGTGGTTGCTGACATTCCACCAAAGTATGGCATGCTGTTGTCAAGATCTTGGGGGGCAAAAGTCCAAGGATCTCTCCAATTAGACCTCTCCTATGCCACTATTTCAGTCTTTAGGCAACCAAAGAGACTGTATAGAGAAACACTGATGAAGTATGTGGTAAGTAGTGAGGAAAAGCCCCAGAATTTCCCTATCTATTCAATCCATTCTGATATGGACTCTTTTATTTTGTTTAATGATGAAACAAGTTCTCCAACTAATGAGAGGCCTTTTCCTTTAGTACAACAAGCACACATCAATGAAGAATCGGTTGCACATACCCATGAGGCTGTCACAACAGCCAATGCAACCAGCACACAAGGAAAACCTCCCAAAACACAAGACTCGGGTCTGACCAATCCTAAAATGACTGAAACTCTTAATACTAACCACAAGCAAGAAATCACATGGTATTTAGAGTTTGATGGCTCTGTTAACAAGTTAGGAGCAGGGGCAGGAATATGGATTCACAATACACATAACAACCATGTAGAGGGTCATGCTTATAGACTGAATTTCAAATTCACCAACAACATGGCTGAGTATGAGGCACTCCTCTTAGGCCTTAAGCTGCTCAAAGCTTTAGGAGTTGCCAAATTTTCCATTCTAGGTGACTCAGACCTAGTAATCCAACAAATGAAAGGCAACTTTGTTACCAATGATAGAAGGCTAAGAGCTTATAGGATTGCTGCCACTGCAATACTTGATACATTCATTGAATCCAAGCTTGCCAAGATTTCAAGAAATCATAACATTCATGCTCACAGCCTAGCCACTTTTGCTAGTACATGTAAGCTTCCCTTTGAGCCAAATCACCATTTCACTGCTGAAATAAAACATAGGCCTGCTGTCCCAAATAACATTAAAGATTGGCAAGTGTTTGAGGATGATGCTCAAATCAACAATTTTCTTACCTTACAACATGATTTTTCAGGCCTAAACATTGATATGGATGACATGGATGATCCCCTGCAAGCAATAAACCAAATCCAGCAAACTGTAACAACTGAAACAACTAGAAAATTGCTACAGCCAACCATCTTTGATGAAGAAAACATAGAAGAGCTGAAACAGATGCATTTGGAGGAAATAGCGAAAACAGAGGCCGAAATCATTGATCTAAAGGACAATTTTCTCCCGGTTGGCCTCACTCCACTAGAAGACATGTTTGATGCAAATGATGTGCCCAAAAAGCCAAAAATGCAGCCTATAAACACTGCCATAGAAGAATACAACATTGGAACAGCAGAGAAGCCCAAAATGATCAAACTCTCTAAATCTTTGCCTTCTAATCAAAAACCAAAGTATGTGGATTTGTTCAAAGAATTTGAAGATGTATTTGCTTGGAGTTATGAGGACTTGAAGTCCTATGACACCTCAATTATTCAACATACCATTCCCTTAAAGCCAAATCAAAAACCCTTCAAACAGAAACTGAGGAGAATCAATCCTGTGCTTCTCCCTTTAATTGAGAAAGAAGTGAAAAGAATGTTTGAAGCAGGTATCATAGCACCCATCAGATTTTCTGAATGGGTATCCAATCTTGTTCCCACAAGAAAGAAAATAGGTGAGATTAGGCTTTGTGTAGATTTGAGAAACCTAAACCAAGTCTCCCTTAAAGACCACTACCCATTGCCCAAAATGGACCACATCCTACAAAGAGTAGTGGGGTCATCTAGAATCTCTTTGCTAGATGGCTCTTCAGGTTTTAATCAAATACTGGTTCACCCAGATGATCAAGACAAGACAGCCTTTACCACACCGTGGGGAACATTCAAATATGTGAAAATGCCTTTCGGCCTAAAGAACGCAGGTGCCACCTTTCAAAGGGCCATGGACATTGCATTTGCCAATGAGATCCATGATTTCTTGGTTATCTATCTTGATGATCTTACCCCTTTCTCCAAATCTGATCAAGAGCACCTAAGACATTTGAGACAAGTGTTCTTAACATGTAGGAAATATGGCATTTCCTTGAACCCCAAGAAGTCTTTATTTGGCCTTGAAGAAGGAAAATTACTTGGACATATCATTTCAAAAGACGGGATTAGAATTGATCCAGAAAGGATCCAAGCCATTCTCCAAATCCCATATCCAAGAAACATAAAAGAGCTGAAAGCATTCCTAGGAAAGATCAATTTCCTAAGGAGATTTATCACAAATCTAGCCGAGCTGATAAGACTGTTGAGCAACATGTTAAAGAAAGTGCCAAGGTAAAATGGTCTCTTGAAACCAAGCAATCATTTGAAAGTATCAAAGTTGCCCTAACTCAAGCCCCAGTCCTCACAAGTCCTCAATTTGATAGGGACTTTATCATATTTTCATTTGCATCTGATAATACCATAGCTGCTGTCCTATTGCAAAAGGATGACCAAGGAAATGAAAAGCTAATCGCTTTTTTCAGCCGAGCCTTAAGAGATGCACCCTTGAAGTACCAAATCATGGAGAAGCAGGCCTATGCCCTTGTTAAAGCAATCAAAGACTTCAGAATTTATATTTTATATTCACATGTGATTGCTTATGTCCCAAATGCTGTTGTAAAAGACATATTAACCCAAGAGGGGTTAGAAGGAAAAAGAGGCAAGTGGATTGCTAACATTGTTGAGTATGACATAGAAATAAAGCCAACCAAGCTAATAAAGGGACAAGGTTTAGCCAAACTGATGTCCGAAACAAACTTTCAAGCCTTAGACATCAACCAACTGGACAATGAACAGGAGCTGGCGACTCCACAGATCAGTGACACCTTTCTGCAATCCCCATGGTATGCTGATATATGCTTTGTATTGTTAAACCTGTTTGCTCCCCTAGGATTGTCCAGGACCAAGAAGAGATTTTTAAGAATGAGGGCTTTGAAATTTTGTGTCTTAGATGGTGCTTTATTTTGGAAGAATCATGAAGGCATATTGCTTAATTGTTTGACCATGAATGAAACTAATAATGTCATGAAAGAATTCCATGCAGGGGAATGTGGAGGACATCTATATTGGAAGTCCACTGCTGATAAAATTTTAAGGGTTGGTTTCTATTGGCCCTCTTTGTTTGCAGATGTAAAGAGGTTTGCTATCTCATGTCACAAATGCCAAATCTTTGAGGGCAAAATAAAGCTGTTGCCCTTGCCTCTTAAGCCCATCTCAACCGAAAAGCCTTTTCAACAATGGGGTCTTGACTTCATTGGAGAAATCCATCCCTCTTCCTCAGGCCAGCATAAGTGGATTCTAACTGCCACCGACTATTTCACCAAGTGGATTGAAGCCATTCCATGCAGGCAAGCCAATGACACCACCATTATCCAATTCCTTAAGTGCAATATCCTTTCTAGATTTGGCTGCCCTGAGAAGATTATCACTGACAATGCCGCTGCTTTCAAATCCAAAAAGATGATCAATTTTTGCCATAAATTCCATATCACTTTAGGCCATTCCACAGCCTATTACCCTCAAGGTAATGGCTTAGCCGAGTCATCTAACAAGAGCCTGATCAGTATTATCAAGAAGACCTTAGAAGAAAACAAGAAGAACTGGCATAGAAAGCTCACAAATGCCCTATGGGCAGACAGATTGTCAACCAAGAAATTCATTGGGATGAGCCCTTATGAGCTAGTATACGGCATGGAGGCCAAATTTCCTTCATCACTGGGCATTCCTATTATCAAGCTGCTGCAAGAGATTCAAGCTGAGCCAAATGATATACAAAGGAGGATAAACCAAACAATTCATTTGCAGCAGACAAGAGAGCAAGTCTATGACAGAGCTCAAATTATGCAAGAGAAGCTCAAAAGGATGTTTGATAAGAGGACTAAGGCTGAGAATTTCTGTGTTGGCAACAAAGTTCTAAGGTGGGACTCACGAAGAGAAGACAAGGGAAAACATGCAAAATTCGATTTCCTTTGGAGAGGGCCATTTTTTATTTCTGCTGTTCAGGGAAATAACACATATTTCCTCAAATCTGTAGAGGGCAGCACTGCTGAAGAAGGCCCTGTAAATTGCCGTATGCTGAAGAATTATCATGATCCCTTTTGTTGAACATAACGCAACTTTGTAAATATCTCTTTGTACATTGATATTTGTATATATCAGCACTTTTGTTTTTATTTTGTATAAACAGTCCGATTGTTAGAGGAGGAGCAACAAAGTTTGTGAAGACATAGCCGATGCAAGTCCTCTATTTTTAAGCTCTGTCTCTGCAGTAATCTCAGCAAAATAGCAAGAGCAGCGCTGTCATATCACAGTGATTTATGTTAAAGAGAAGCTGTTTGCAGCTTGTAGTCTAAAGTCAACAGTATAAAAAAGAAAGGAGGATTTTCAGTTTACTTCAGCACCCTTTCAAAGACAAGAAAAGAAGAGCTCCAGTTTTATTCCCTTTTTGTGTTTATTTGACAAGGCGGTGCTCAAGCAAAAGTGTATGCAATATCAAGCACGCAGAAGAAAGCAGGCGATGCTTTATTTTTCATAGTGTTTCAGATAAGAAGGAGTGCTGCATTCAGAAGTTAAAGTTCTAGTCATTCAGCAGTTAGCACTGAAGAAAATTTCAATTAACAACAACTACAGAGGATCAAGGCATTCTGACTTGCTGTTCTTGGCTTGTCACAAGGAAAATCCATCCCCAAGTGGAGCCAATGTTAGTCTCCTGCTGCATCAGTTTAATCATATTTCATGATCGACATTTTTACATGCCAAATATGTCATACTATGCATGCTGCAGTGCTCCATATTTGCTACAGATGGCCAGAGAAGTATCCATGAGAGTGTGCTAGTCTAAATGCCACTGCTGTGTTCCAGTTTTGATGAGTAATCCATTTTGATCAGTTTTCAAGTATAGGGAGGTCCAAACAGCTTAATCTTGGCCTCCCTAGGTTTCAATTTCCTGTTGTAGAATATAGAGAATGAACATCTGTCCAAAGAGCTTAATCTTGGCAGATTTGTAGATAGGTAGAGAAACAAGGGTGCTCAACAGCCTAATCTGAGCCCCTGGATGCAATAAGTGTAGATTTAGATAGGAGGACAGCAAGAAGAAAAGAATGAAAAGCTGGGTATGCTAGTTCAAGTGCACCCAAACCAAAAAGAAGAGAAAATGCTAGGTGAATAGGCCGGGTAGGTAGCTTTGTGGTTGCAGAATCATGACTTGTGATCCATTTCAGATTTTCAAGTGTCATATCTATTCATATCACAAGTTTGAGGCAGTTTTCCATTTGAAGGACTTCAAGCGAGGCATGTCTAACTTCCCCTTCCTCCTCTGTCCCCAAGTCACTCACTAACTTCCCCTAAAGAGGTCAAGATCTGATTGATACCTCTTAGATTCATCATTCTCCATATCATTTGCCTTGGTGGAGATCTGCTTCACTCAAGGAATGTTCACACTTCTTCTATCAGTCATTTTCCCCCATTGATAGCCTAAGACATCATTCTTAGCGCTTTTTCTCATCATTATCATATTAACTATTAACTTTACTATGTAGCTCCCTATCTATTTCCCCTTCCCCTACTAAAACTATGTATATAACTCCCCTATATATTTATCCCTCCCCCTGGTTGAAAAATAACCATATATATCCTCTGGAATTGCTAAGTTTATCTGAAACTCAACAAGAACCCTCATTGACCCATCTAACCATCTTCCAAATGCATAAGGACTCATTCCTTTGCATAGTTTCCCTTCACATGTATAAAAATCATCTCTTTGGCCTTGGTTTGCCTTTATACGGCATGGAACCCTCTTTGGTCACTAAACCCTCTCAAATCAACCCAAAACAAAGCTAAATCATAACTAGCCTAAAATCAACCGAAAACAAAGCTAAATTATAAAGAGAGAGCCCTCTCTGATTGCAGGTAGGCTAGGACCTGCAGTCCAAAGATTGGTTTGTGGTTACCTTGGCCGTATCCTTTAAGGAGCTTTAAGGACAGCCTGAGTGATAACATAATGGCGACTCCACTGGGGACCATCCTCAGATAATTTCACAAATCAAGGTGGAAAGCTCCACTGGGAAAGAAACAGACCTTCAAAAGTTTCTTTCTAACTCATATATTCTTAGAAAATCCTTGAAAAAAACAAGCCAGAAGCTGGCTCCCAGGAAGAATTCACGTTATACAAGGTCAAATCCAGACCCAAATCCTACAGCTGCCTTTGAAAATCCGAATTTGATCCAAAGAAACCTCAGGAAGCTAGAGCGAAGAGAGGATTTTGCTGATAATAGTCCTGAAGCAGTTCACCCATGCTGTGGCCCAACCCTTGTCAAAGTTTTATTTCGTTCAACCCCTAGTTCCCCTTGTTCTTCATCCACCTCTCAAAGCACTCCTTCCACACCTCCATTCACTGCACATACTACCACTACTACTCCTATTATCCCGGTTGTTCTAGCTATTCCGTTTATCCCTGTTGTTTCATTTATCCCTGCCAACATGGCGAATAGATATGCACATTTACAACTGCCTGCAAATCCCAGGGCTATGCCTCAGGATTACCAAACTAAAATCACATATTTTGATGGCACAAGTGCCTACACAACCCTTCAGCATACAAAGAAAATGCAGGATTACTTTGAAAGCTATGAGATTGACGATGATGGTGTGAGAATGAAGATTTTTGTCCAAAGCTTGTCAGGTGATGTCAGGACTTGGTTTAGAGCACTTCCAGCCAATTCCATAGCAGACCCAGAAGCCTTATACCAGTCATTTATCAACAGATGGGAGAAAACGAAAGACCCTTTGCACATACTAGCTGAATATGATACAATCAAAAGAGGTCCACAAGAAACATTCTTGGACTATTGTGCAAGGTTCAATAGCGTTTATAATGCTATCCCACAAAACTTAAGGCCCCCACCTAACCTTGCCTTATATAAATTCCCTGATGGATTCGACCCAGATATGGCCTACCAATTAAAAGAAAGAGCCCCTAACAGCCTTGCAGACATGCAAAACGTGGTTGTCACTGTGGAGGCAAACTTAATTGCCAAAATAAATAGAGCTAGAACCGAGAGAAGAACCACCTTCAAGGAAGAGCCCTCAGCCTTAGATCAAAAGCTAGATGCTATTATCAATAGCATGCACAGGCTGGGAGATAGAGTAGAGATTGTTGAGAGGAAATCATCATGGGAAGGGCAACAACCCAACACCATAAGGAACCCAAATTTCAGGAAAACTCAAAATCCAAACGCTGGTAGGTCTAGCCCAGACCAAGATATAAGGCCTCCTTTCCAAGAAAATTATACAGAAGCATCCACATCTAGTGATGCCATAGAGGACACTCACATGAACTTGGTGGATTTGAAGGGTGAGCAACACATTTTCCTAACCCAAGAAGACCAAGATGATCATGAGATAAATAAATTTCAGACTAACTCTGGTGAGTCTTTTGACTTTAAACAAGGTTATGATTCAGCTATTTATGAAGTCCACAAAGAGTATAAGCTGAGGACAAGAACCATAGATGTGCCCGAAAAGGTTAAACCAAAGGAGGGCAAACAGCCCAACCATATTAGAGGCAAGGCTATTATAACAGAAACAGCTGATATAACTGTCCCAAACCCGCACCAAGTGACTGTAGAGGACATAACAGACATACAGCCTTCTATTGATCAGCCTCTGCCACCTTCTTCCTCGAAAGAGAACTTGAACAACACTCCTAAAAGCCTTCCCAAAATAGAAATACCGCAAGGTATCACTCACCATAACACTGATAATCAAGAGGAAAACGCAGAAAATACACTTGAAAAGGGGAAATCTTCTATTGCCAACACAAAGACTCCATTGGAGAAACCATTCAACTTAGAAGCAGAAATAAGCAAACTTAAGATTTCCATCCCCTTATCTGAACTTGCAAAGCATGATGTGTATAGGCAACAAATCCAAAGATCACTGCAAATGCCAGAGAATAGGGATGATGTGAATGTTTTAGATGATACACCTGAATTGCTTTTTGGTCCAGAAGTTGATGGCAAATCAGCACATGGAGCTGTTCTCCCCTTTTATGTCAGTCTGCACATACATGATAAAGTTTTACACAATGCAATGTTTGACTCAGGTGCCTCACACAACCTTATGCCCAAAGCTGTAATGGAGAAGCTAAACCTTGATGTAACAAGACCCTACAAAGATCTATTCTCCTTTGACTCAAGTCAAGTCAAATGTTTAGGCCTCATCAAAGACTTGTGTGTCTCCTTAGTCCAATACCCAAACAAGACAATCCTCATGGATGTGGTGGTTGCTGACATTCCACCAAAGTATGGCATGCTGTTGTCAAGATCTTGGGGGGCAAAACTCCAAGGATCTCTCCAATTAGACCTCTCCTATGCCACTATTTCAGTCTTTGGGCAACCAAAGAGACTGTATAGAGAAACACTGATGAAGTATGTGGTAAGTAGTGAGGAAAAGCCCCAGAATTTCCCTATCTATTCAATCCATTCTGATATGGACTCTTTTATTTTGTTTAATGATGAAACAAGTTCTCCAACTAATGAGAGGCCTTTGCCTTTAGTACAACAAGCACACATCAATGAAGAATCGGTTGCACATACCCATGAGACTGTCACAACAGCCAATGCAACCAGCACACAAGGAAAACCTCCCAAAACACAAGACTCGGGTCTGCCCAATCCTAAAATGACTGAAACTCTTAATACTAACCACAAGCAAGAAATCACATGGTATTTAGAGTTTGATGGCTCTGTTAACAAGTTAGGAGCAGGGGCAGGAATATGGATTCACAATACACATAACAACCATGCAGAGGGTCATGCTTATAGACTGAATTTCAAATGCACCAACAACATGGCTGAGTATGAGGCACTCCTCTTAGGCCTTAAGCTGCTCAAAGCTTTAGGAGTTGCCAAAGTTTCCATTCTAGGTGACTCAGACCTAGTAATCCAACAAATGAAAGGCAACTTTGTTACCAATGATAGAAGGCTAAGAGCTTATAGGATTGCTGCCACTGCAATACTTGATACATTCGTTGAATCCAAGCTTGCCAAGATTTCAAGAAATCATAACATTCATGCTCACAGCCTAGCCACTTTCGCTAGTACATGTAAGCTTCCCTTTGAGCCAAATCACCATTTCACTGCTGAAATAAAACATAGCCCTGCTGTCCCAAATAACATTAAAGATTGGCAAGTGTTTGAGGATGATGCTCAAACAACAATTTTCTTACCTTACAACATGAGTTTTCAAGCCTAAACATTGATATGGATGCCATGGATGATCCCCTGCAAGCAATAAACCAAATCGAGCAAACTGTAATAGCTGAAACAACTAGAAAATTGCTACAGCCAACCATCTTTGATGAAGAAAACATAGAAGAGCTGAAACAGATGCATTTGGAGGAAATAGCGAAAACAGAGGCCGAAATCATTGATCTAAAGGACAATTTTCTCCCGGTTGGCCTCACTCCACTAGAAGACATGTTTGATGCAAATGATGTGCCCAAAAAGCCAAAAATGCAGCCTATAAACACTGCCATAGAAGAATACAACATTGGAACAGCAGAGAAGCCCAAAATGATCAAACTGTCTAAATCTTTGCCTTCTGATCAAAAACCAAAGTATGTGGATTTGTTCAAATAATTCCAAGATGTATTTGCTTGGAGTTATGAGGACTTGAAGTCCTATGACACCTAAATTATTCAACATACCATTCCCTTAAAGCCAAATCAAAAGCCCTTCAAACAGAAACTGAGGAGAATAATTCCTGTGCTTCTCCCTTTAATTGAGAAAGAAGTGAAAAGAATGTTTGAAGCAGGTATCATAGCACCCATCAGATTTTCTGAATGTGTATCCAATCTTGTTCCCACAAGAAAGAAAACAGGTGAGATTAGGCTTTGTGTAGATTTGAGAAACCTAAACCAAGTCTCCCTTAAAGACCACTACCCATTGCCCAAAATGGACCACATCCTACAAAGAGTAGTGGGGTCATCTAGAATCTCTTTGCTAGATGGCTTTTCAGGTTTTAATCAAATACTGGTTCACCCAGATGATCAAGACAAGACAACCTTTACCACACTATGGGGAGCATTCAAATATGTGAAAATGCCTTTCGGCCTAAAGAACGCAGGTGCCACCTTTCAAAGGGCCATGGACATTGCATTTGCCAAAGAGATCCATGATTTCTTGGTTATCTATCTTGATGATCTTACCCCTTTCTCCAAATCTGATCAAGAGCACCTAAGACATTTGAGACAAGTGTTCCTAACATGTAGGAAATATGGCATTTCCTTGAACCCCAAGAAGTCTTTATTTGGCCTTGAAGAAGGAAAATTACTTGGACATATCATTTCAAAAGACGGGATTAGAATTGATCCGGAAAGGATCCAAGCCATTCTCCAAATCCCATATCCAAGAAACATAAAAGAGCTGCAAGCATTCCTAGGAAAGATCAATTTCCTAAGAAGATTTATCCCAAATCTAGCCGAGCTGATAAGACTGTTGAGCAACATGTTAAAGAAAGATGCCAAGGTAAAATGGTCTCTCGAAACCAAGCAAGCATTTGAAAGTATCAAAGTTTCCCTAACTCAAGCCCCAGTCCTCACAAGTCCTCAATTTGATAGGGACTTTATCATATTTTCATTTGCATCTGATAATACCATAACTGCTGTCCTATTGCAAAAGGATGACCAAGGAAATGAAAATCCAATCGCTTTTTTCAGCCGAGCCTTAAGAAATGCACCCCTAAAGTACCAAATCATGGAGAAGCAGGCCTATGCCCTTGTTAAAGCAAACAAAGACTTCATAATTTATTTTTTATATTCACATGTGATTGCTTATGTCCCAGATGCTGTTGTAAAAGACATATTAACCCAAGAGGGGTTAGAAGGCAAAAGAGGCAGGTGGATTGCTAACATTCTTGAGTATGGCATAGAAATAAAGCCAACCAAGCTAATAAAGGGACAAGGTTTAGCCAAACTGATGTTCGAAACAAACTTTCAAGCCTTAGACATCAACCAACTGGACAATGAACAGGAGCTGGCGACTCCACAGATCAGTGACACCTTTCTGCAATCCCCATGGTATGCTGATATATGCTTTGTATTGTTAAACCTGTTTGCTCCCCCAGGATTGTCCAGGACCAAGAAGAGATTTTTAAGAATGAGGGCTTTGAAATTTTGTGTCTTAGATGGTGCTTTATTTTGGAAGAATCATGAAGGCATATTGCTTAATTGTTTGACCATGAATGAAACTAATAATGTCATGAAAGAATTCCATGTAGGGGACTGTGGAGGACATCTATATTGGAAGTCTACTGCTGATAAAATTTTAAGGGCTGGTTTCTATTGGCCCTCTTTGTTTGCAGATGTAAAGAAGTTTGCTATCTGATGTCACAAATGCCAAATCTTTGAGGGCAAAAGAAAGCTGTTGCCCTTTCCTCTTAAGCCCATCTCAACCGAAAAGCCTTTTCAACAATGGGGTCTTGACTTCATTGGAGAAATCCATCCCTCTTCCTCAAGCCAGCATAAGTGGATTCTAACTGCCACCGACTATTTCACCAAGTGGATTGAAGCCATTCCATGCAGGCAAGCCAATGACACCACCATTATCCAATTCCTTGAGTGCAATATCCTTTCTAGATTTGGCTGCCCTGAGAATATTATCACTAACAATGCCGCTGCTTTCAAATCCAAAAAGATGATCAATTTTTGCCATAAATTCCATATCACTTTAGGCCATTCCACAGCCTATTACCCTGAAGGTAATGGCTTAGCCGAGTCATCTAACAAGAGCCTGATCAGTATTATCAAGAAGAACTTAGAAGAAAACAAGAAGAACTGGCATAGAAAGCTCACAAATGACCTATGGGCAGACAGATTGTCAACCAAGAAATCCATTGGGATGAGCCCTTATGAGCTAGTATATGGCATGGAGGCTAGATTTCCTTCATCACTGGGCATTCCTATTATCAAGCTGCTGCAAGAGATTCAAGCTGAGCCAAATGATATACAAAGGAGGATAAACCAAACAATTCATTTGCAACAGACAAGAGAGCAAGTCTATGACAGAGCTCAAATTATGCAAGAGAAGCTCAAAAGGATGTTTGATAAGAGGACTAAGGCTGAGAATTTCTGTGTTGGCAACAAAGTTCTAAGGTGGGACTCACGAAGAGAAGACAAGGGAAAACATGCAAAATTCGATTTCCTTTGGAGAGGGCCATTTGTTATTTCTGCTGTTCAAGGAAATAACACATATTTCCTCAAATCTGTAGAGGGAAGCACTGCTGAAGAAGGCCCTGTAAATGGCCGTATGCTGAAGCATTATCATGATCCCTTTTGTTGAACATAACGCAACTTTTTAAATATCTCTTTGTACATTGATATTTGTATATATCATCACTTTTGTTTTTATTTTGTATAAATAGTCCGATTGTTAGAGGAGCAGCAACAAAGTTTGTGAAGACACAGCCGATGCAAGTCCTCTATTTTTAAGCTCTGTCTCTGCAGTAATCTCAGCAAAATAGCAAGAGCATCGCTGTCATATCATAGTGATTTATGTTAAAGAGAAGCTGTTTACAGCTTGTAGTCTTCAAGTCAACAGTATCAAAAAGAAAGGAGGATTTTCAGTTTACTTCAGCACCCTTTCAAAGACAAGAAAAGAAGAGCTCCAGTTTTATTCCCTTTTTGTGTTTATTTCACAAGGCATTGCTCAAGCAAAAGTGTATGCAATATCAAGCACGCAGAAGAAAGCAGGCGATGCTTTATTTTTCATAGTGTTTCAGATAAGGAGGAGTGCTGCATTCAGAAGTTAAAGTTCTAGTCATTCAGAAGTTAGCACAGAAGAAACTTTCAATTAACATCAACTACAGAGGATCAAGGCATTCTGACTTGCTGTTCTTGGCTTGTCACAAGGAAAAGCCATCCCCAAGTGGAGCCACTGTTAGTCTCCTGCTGCAGCAGGTTAATCATCTTTCATGATCGACATTTTTACATGCCAAATATGTCATACTATGCATGCTGCAATGATCCATATTTGCTACAGATGGCCAGAGAAGTATCCATGAGAGTGTGCTAGTCTAAATGCCACTGCTGTGTTCCAGTTTTGATGAGAAATCCATTTTGATCAGTTTTCAAGTATAGGGAGGTCCAAACAGCTTAATCTTGGCCTCCCTAGGTTTCAATTTCTTGTTGTAGAATATAGAGAATGAACATCTGTCCAAAGAGCTTAATCTTGGCAGATTTGTAGATAGGTAGAGAAACAAGGGTGCTCAACAGCCTAATCTGAGCCCCTGGATGCAATAAGTGTAGATTTAGATAGGAGGATAGCAAGAAGAAAAGAATGAAAAGCTGGGTATGCTAGTTCAAGTGCACCCAAACCAAAAAGAAGAGAAAATGCTAGGTGAATAGGCCGGGTAGGTAGCTTTGTGGTTGCAGAATCATGACTTGTGATCCATTTCAGATTTTCAAGTGTCATATCTATTCATATCACAAGTTTGAGGTAGTTTTCCATTTGAAGGACTTCAAGCGAGGCATGTCTAACTTCCCCTTCCTCCTCTGTCCCCAAGTCACTCACTAACTTCCCCTAAAGAGGTCAAGATCTACTTGATACCTCCTAGATTCATCATTCTCCATATCATTTGCCTTGG
This sequence comes from Pinus tabuliformis, assembly GCA_031772625.1. NCBI lineage: Eukaryota > Viridiplantae > Streptophyta > Pinopsida > Pinales > Pinaceae > Pinus > Pinus tabuliformis. The sequence continues at coordinate 1,579,353,727 of CM062820.1, read as the reverse complement.
TGGAGATCTGCTTCACTCAAGGAATGTTCAGACTTCTTCTATCAGTCATTTTCCCCCACTGATAGCCTAAGACATCATTCTTAGCACTTTTTCTCATCATTATCATATTAACTATTAACTTTACTACGTAGCTCCCTATCTATTTCCCCTTCCCCTACTAAAACTATGTATATAACTCCCCTATATATTTATCCCTCCCCCTGGTTGAAAAATAACCATATATATCCTCGGGAATTGCTAAGTTTATCTGAAACTCAGCAAGAACCCTCATTGACCCGTCTAACCATCTTCCAAATGCATAAGGACTCATTCCTTTGCATAGTTTCCCTTCACATGTATAAAAATCATCTCTTTGGCCTTGGTTTGCCTTTATACGACATGGAACCCTCTTTGGTCGCTAAACCCTCTGAAATCAACCCAAAACGAAGCTAAATCATAACTAGCCTAAAATCAACCCAAAACAAAGCTAAATTATAAAGAGAGAGCCCTCTCTGATTGTAGGTAGGCTAGGACCTGCAGTCCAAAGATTGGTTTGTGGTTACCTCGGTCGTATCCTTTAAGGAGCTTTAAGGACAACCTGAGTGATAACATAATGGCGACTCCACTAGGGACCATCCTCAGATAATTTCACAAATCAAGGTGGAAAGCTCCACTGGGAAAGAACCAGACCTTCAAAAGTTTCTTTCTAACTAATATATTCTTAGAAAATCCCCGAAAAAAACAAGCCAGAAGTTGGCTCCCAGGAAGAATTCACGTTATACAAGGTCAAATCCAGACCCAAATCCTACAGCTGCCTTTGAAAATCCGAATTTGATCCAAAGAAACCTCAGGAAGCTAGAGCGAAGAGAGGATTTTGCTGATAATAGTCCTGAAGCAGTTCACCCACGCTGTGGCCCAACCCCTGTCAAAGTTTTATTTCATTCAACCCCTAGTTCCCCTTGTTCTTCATCCACCTCTCAAAGCACTCCTTCCACACCTCCATTCACTGCACATACTACCACTACTACTCCTATTATCCCAGTTGTTCTAGCTGTTCCGTTTATCCCTGTTGTTCCATTTATCCCTGCCAACATGGCGAATAGATATGCACCTTTACAGCTGCCTGCAAATCCCGGGGCTATGCCTCAGGATTACAAAACTAAAATCACATATTTTGATGGCACAAGTGCCTGCACAGCCCTTAAGCATACAAAGAAAATGCAGTATTACTTTGAAAGCTATGAGATTGACGATGATGGTGTGAGAATGAAGATTTTTGTCCAAAGCTTGTCAGGTGATGTCAGGACTTGGTTTAGAGCATTTCCAGCCAATTCCATAGCAGACCCAGAAGCCTTATACCAGTCATTTATCAACAGATGGGAGAAAAAGAAAGACCCTTTGCACATACTAGCTGAATATGATACAATCAAAAGAGGTCCACAAGAAACAGTCTTGGACTATTGTGCAAGGTTCATTAGCGTTTATAATGCTATCCCACAAAACTTAAGGCCCCCACCTGACCTTGCCTTATATAAATTCCCTGATGGGTTCGATCCAGATATGGCCTACCAATTAAAATAAAGAGCCCCTAACAGCCTTGCAGACATGCAAAATGTGGTTGTCATTGTGGAGGCAAATTTAATTGCCAAAAGAAATAGAGCTTGAACCGAGAGAAGAACCACCTTCAAGGAAGAGCCCTCAGCCTTAGATCAAAAGATAGATGCTATTATCAATGGCATGCATAGGCTGGGAGAGATAGTAGAGAGTGTTGAGAGGAAATCATCATGGGAAGGGCAACAACCCAACACCATAAGGAACCCAAATTTCAGGAAAACTCAAAATCCAAACGCTGGTAGGTCTAGCCCAGACCATGATATAAGGCCTCCTTTCCAAGAAAATTATACAGAAGCATCCACATCTAGTGATGCCATAGAGGACACTCACATGAACTTGGTGGATTTGAAGGGTGAGCAACAAATTTTCCTAACCCAAGAAGACCAAGATGACCATGAGATAAATCAATTTCAGACTAACTCTGGTGAGTCTTTTGACTTTAAACAAGGTTATGATTCAGCTATTTATGAAGTCCACAAACATTATAAGCTGAGGACAAGAACCATAGATGTGCCCGAAAAGGTTAAACCAAAGGAGGGCAAATAGCCCAACCAGATTAGAGGCAAGGCTATTATAATAGAAACAGCTGATATAACTGTCCCAAACCCGCACCGAGTGACTGTAGAGGACATAACACACATACAGCCTTCTATTGATCAGCCTCTGCCACCTTCTTCCTCGAAAGAGAACTTGAACAGCACTCCTAAAAGCCTTCCGAAAATAGAAATACCGCAAGGTATCACTCACCATAACACTGAAAATCAAGAGGAAAACGTAGAAAATACACTTGAAAAGGGGAAATCTGCTATTGCCAACACAAAGACTCCATTGGAGAAACCATTCAACTTAGAAGCAGAAATAAGCAAACTTAAGATTTCCATCCCCTTATCTGAACTTGCAAAGCATGATGTGTATAGGCAACAAATCCAAAGATCACTGCAAATGCCAGAGAATAGGGATGATGTGAATGTTTTAGATGATACACCTGAATTTCTTTTTGGTCCAGAAGTTGATGGCAAATCAGCACATGGAGCTGTTCTCCCCTTTTATGTCAGTCTGCACATACATGATAAAGTTTTACACAATGCAATGTTTGACTCAGGTACCTCACACAACCTTATGCCCAAAGCTGTAATGGAGAAGCTAAACCTTGATGTAACAAGACCCTACAAAGATCTATTCTCCTTTGACTCAAGTCAAGTCAAATGTTTATGCCTCATCAAAGACTTGTGTGTCTCCTTAGTCCAATACTCAAACAAGACAATCCTCATGGATGTGGTGGTTGCTGACATTCCACCAAAGTATGGTATGCTGTTGTCAAGATCTTGGGGGGCAAAACTCCAAGGATCTCTCCAATTAGACCTCTCCTATGCCACTATTTCAGTCTTTGGGCAACCAAAGAGACTATATAGAGAAACACTGATGAAGTATGTGGTAAGTAGTGAGGAAAAGCCCCAGAATTTCCCTATCTATTCAATCCATTCTGATATGGACTCTTTTATTTTGTTTAATGATGAAACAAGTTCTCCAACTAATGAGAGGCCTTTTCCTTTAGTACAACAAGCACACATCAATGAAGAATCGGTTGCACATACCCATGAGACTGTCACAACAGCCAATGCAACCAGCACACAAGGAAAACCTCCCAAATAACATTAAAGATTGGCAAGTGTTTGAGGATGATGCTCAAATCAACAATTTTCTTACCTTACAACATGAGTTTTCAGGCCTAAACATTGATATGGATGCCATGGATGATCCCCTGCAAGCAATAAACCAAATCCAACAAACTGTAACAGCTGAAACAACTAGAAAATTGTTACAGCCAACCATCTTTGATGAAGAAAACATAGAAGAGCTGAAACAGATGCATTTGGAGGAAATAGCGAAAACAGAGGCCGAAATCATTGATCTAAAGGACAATTTTCTCCCGGTTGGCCTCACTCCACTAGAAGACATGTTTGATGCAAATGATGTGCCCAAAAAGCCAAAAATGCAGCCTATAAACACTGCCATAGAAGAATACAAAATTGGAACAGCAGAGAAGCCCAAAATGATCAAACTGTCTAAATCTTTGCCTTCTGATCAAAATCTAAAGTATGTGGATTTGTTCAAAGAATTCCAAGATGTATTTGCTTGGAGTTATGAGGACTTGAAGTCCTATGACACCTCAATTATTCAACATACCATTCCCTTAAAGCCAAATCAAAATCCCTTCAAACATGCACTGAGGAGAATCAATCCTGTGCTTCTCCCTTTAATTGAGAAAGAAGTGAAAAGAATGTTTGAAGCAGGTATCATAGCACCCATAAGATTTTCTAAATGGGTATCCAATCTTGTTCCCACAAGAAATAAAACAGGTGAGATTAGGCTTTGTGTAGATTTGAGAAACCTAAACCAAGTCTCCCTTAAAGACCAATACCCATTGCCCAAAATGGACCACATCCTACAAAGAGTAGTGGGGTCATCTAGAATCTCTTTGCTAGATGGCTTTTCAGGTTTTAATCAAATACTGGTTCACCCAGATGATCAAGACAAGACAGCCTTTACCACACCGTGGGGAACATTCAAATATGTGAAAATGCCTTTCGGCCTAAAGAACGCAGGTGCCACCTTTCAAAGGGCCATGGACATTGCATTTGCCAAGGAGATCCATGATTTCTTGGTTATCTATCTTGATGATCTTACCCCTTTCTCCAAATCTGATCAAGAGCACCTAAGACATTTGAGACAAGTGTTCCTAAGATGTAGGAAATATGGCATTTCCTTGAACCCCAAGAAGTCTTTATTTGGCCTTGAAGAAGGCAAATTACTTGGACATATCATTTCAAAGGACGGGATTAGAATTGATCCGGAAAGGATCCAAGCCATTCTCCAAATCCCATATCCAAGAAACATAAAAGAGCTGCAAGCATTCCTAGGAAAGATCAATTTCCTAAGGAGATTTATCCCAAATCTAGCCGAGCTAATAAGACTGTTGAGCAACATGTTAAAGAAAGATGCCAAGGTAAAATGGTCTCTTGAAACCAAGCAAGCATTTGAAAGTATCAAAGTTGCCCTAACTCAAGCCCCAGTCCTCACAAGTCCTCAATTTGATAGGGACTTTATCATATTTTCATTTGCATCTGATAATACCATAGCTGCTGTCCTATTGCAAAAGGATGACCAAGGAAATGAAAAGCCAATCGCTTTTTTCAACCGAGCCTTAAGAGATGCACCCCTGAAGTACCAAATCATGGAGAAGCAGGCCTATGCCCTTGTTAAAGCAATCAAAGACTTCAGAATTTATATTTTATATTCACATGTGATTGCTTATGTCCCAAATGATGTTGTAAAAGAGATATTAACCCAAGAGGGATTAGAAGGCAAAAGAGGCAAGTGGATTGCTAACATTCTTGAGTATGACATAGAAATAAAGCCAACCAAGCTAATAAAGGGACAAGGTTTAGCCAAACTGATGTCCGAAACAAACTTTCAAGCCTTAGACATCAACCAACTAGACAATGAACAGGAGCCGGCGACTCCACAGATCAGTGACACCTTTCTGCAATCCCCATGGTATGCTGATATATGCTTTGTATTGTTAAACCTGTTTGCTCCCCCAGGATTGTCCAGGACCAAGAAGAGATTTTTAAGAATGAGGGCTTTGAAATTTTGTGTCTTAGATGGTGCTTTATTTTGGAAGAATCATGAAGGCATATTTCTTAATTGCTTGACCATGAATGAAACTAATAATGTCATGAAAGAATTCCATGTAGGGGACTGTGGAGGACATCTATATTGGAAGTCCACTGCTGATAAAATTTTAAGGGCTGGTTTCTATTGGCCCTCTTTGTTTGCAGATGTAAAGAAGTTTGCTATCTCATGTCACAAATGCCAAATATTTGAGGGCAAAAGAAAGCTGTTGCCCTTGCCTCTTAAACCCATCTCAACCGAAAAGCCTTTTCAACAATGGGGTCTTGACTTCATTGGAGAAATCCATCCCTCTTCCTCAGGCCAGCATAAGTGGATTCTAACTGCCACCGACTATTTCACCAAGTGGATTGAAGCCATTCCATGTAGGCAGGCCAATGACACCACCATTATCCAATTCCTTTAGTGCAATATCCTTTCTATATTTGGCTGCCCTGAGAAGATTATAACTAACAATGCCGCTGCTTTCAAATCCAAAAAGATGATCAATTTTTGCCATAAATTCCATATCACTTTAGGCCATTCCACAGCCTATTACCCTCAAGGTAATGGCTTAGCCGAGTCATATAACAAGAGCCTGATCAGTATTATCAAGAAGACCTTAGAAGAAAACAAGAAGAACTGGCATAGAAAGCTCACAAATGCCCTATGGGCAGACAGATTGTCAACCAAGAAATCCATTGGGATGAGCCCTTATGAGCTATTATATGGCATGGAGGCCAGATTTCCTTCATCACTGGGCATTCCTATTATCAAGCTGCTGCAAGAGATTCAAGCTGAGCCAAATGATATACAAAGGAGGATAAACCAAACAATTCATTTGCAGCAGACAAGAGAGCAAGTCTATGACAGAGATCAAATTATGCAAGAGAAGCTCAAAAGGATGTTTGATAAGAGGACTAAGGCTGAGAATTTCTGTGTTGGCAACAAAGTTCTAAGGTGGGACTCACGAAGAGAAGACAAGGGAAAACATGCAAAATTCGATTTCCTTTGGAGAGGGCCATTTGTTATTTCTGCTGTTCAGGGAAATAACACATATTTCCTCAAATCTGTAGAGGGCAGCACTGCTGAAGAAGGCCCTGTAAATGGCCGTATGTTGAAGCATTATCATGATCCCTTTTGTTGAACATAACGCAGCTTTGTAAATATCTCTTTGTACATTGATATTTGTATATATCAGCACTTTTGTTTTTATTTTGTATAAACAGTCCGATTGTTAGAGGAGCAACAAAAAAGTTTGTGAAGACACAGCCGATGCAAGTCCTCTATTTTTAAGCTCTGTCTCTGCAGTAATCTCAACAAAACAGCAAGAGCAGCGCTGTCATATCACAGTGATTTATGTTAAAGAGAAGTTGTTTGCAGCTTGTAGTCTTCAAGTCAACAGTATCAAAAAGAAAGGAGGATTTTCAGTTTACTTCAGCACCCTTTCAAAGACAAGAAAAGAAGAGCTCCAGTTTTATTCCCTTTTTGTGTTTATTTCACAAGGCAGTGCTCAAGCAAAAGTGTATGCAATATCAAGCACGCAGAAGAAAGCAGGCGATGCTTTATTTTTCATAGTGTTTCAGATAAGGAGGAGTGCTGCATTCAGAAGTTAAAGTTCTAGTCATTCAGCAGTTAGCACAGAAGAAACTTTCAATTAACAGCAACTACAGAGGATCAAGGCATTCTGACCTGCTGTTCTTGGCTTGTCACAAGGAAAAGCCATCCCCAAGTGGAGCCACTGTTAGCCTCCTGCTGCAGCAGGTTAATCATCTTTCATGATCGACATTTTTACATGCCAAATATGTCATACTATGCATGCTGCAATGTTCCATCATTTGCTACAGATGGCCAGAGAAGTATCCATGAGAGTGTGCTAGTCTAAATTCCACTGCTGTGTTCCAGTTTTGATGAGTAATCCATTTTGATCAGTTTTCAAGTATAGGGAGGTCCAAACAACTTAATCTTGGCCTCCCTAGGTTTCAATTTCTTGTTGTAGAATATAGAGAATGAACATCTGTCCAAAGAGCTTAATCTTGGCAGATTTGTAGATAGGTAGAGAAACAAGGGTGCTCAACAGCCTAATCTGAGCCCCTGGATGCAATAAGTGTAGATTTAGATAGGAGGACAGCAAGAAGAAAAGAATGAAAAGCTGGGTATGCTAGTTCAAGTGCACCCAAACCAAAAAGAAGAGAAAATGCTAGGTGAATAGGCCGGGTAGGTAGCTTTGTGGTTGCAGAATCATGACTTGTGATCCATTTCAGATTTTCAAGTGTCATATCTATTCATATCACAAGTTTGAGGCAGTTTTCCATTTGAAGGTCTTCAAGCGAGGCATGTCTAACTTCCCCTTCCTCCTCTGTCCCCAAGTCACTCACTAACTTCCCCTAAAGAGGTCAAGATCTGCTTGATACCTCTTAGATTCATCATTCTCCATATCATTTGCCTTGGTGGAGATCTGCTTCACTCAAGGAATGTTCACACTTCTTCTATCAGTCATTTTCCCCCATTGATAGCCTAAGACATCATTCTTAGTGCTTTTTCTCATCATTATCATATTAACTATTAACTTTACTACGTAGCTCCCTATCTATTTCCCCTTCCCCTACTAAAACTATGTATATAACTCCCCTATATATTTATCCCTCCCCCTGGTTGAAAAATAACCATATATATCCTCGGGAATTGCTAAGTTTATCTGAAACTCACCAAGAACCCTCATTGACCCGTCTAACCATCTTCCAAATGCATAAGGACTCATTCCTTTGCATAGTTTCCCTTCACATGTATAAAAATCATCTCTTTGGCCTTGGTTTGCCTTTATAAGGCATGGAACCCTCTTTGGTCACTAAACCCTCTCAAAACACATCAAATTCCTCCTAAATTCCTTTGGACTCCTTCCAAGGCATGAAAGTTGCCAAAAACCATGCAAAAATCATTAAAAACCTTCTACAAATGAAAGAATCCTCCCTTTTTGGCCATCGAACCCCTTCCGATGCCTTAGAATCCATCCGAAACACCAAAGGCTACCCCTCCGAATTCATTTTTCCTTTGCATTTTGATAAAATGCACGCTCCGATGAGAAAAGGATCTATTTGGTCCCCCTCCGATGCGATATCGCTATCGGGAGGGGGAAGTGGCATATAACAAGCATATTTGGAAACCCTCCGAAGACATTTGCCCTCCCTCCGACGCGATATCGCTGTCGGAGGTCAGGCGATATAATGTGTTAACTCTATGTTGCATTGCTGAAAGCCCGGGCTAGACCCGATTTCAAAAATAATAAAGGGCTTGCAAAGGATTTCGGGTCCGCCATATTTCGGCGATTCTATGTGTGCCGCTCCCCGGTCCCTCCGACTGCCGATCTGCCGACGGATCCAGGACCGTTGGATCGGGCCCCAGATCTGACGGCCCAGATCTTGTCGCGCGGCCCCCCACTTCGCATCGCCCCACATATGGCTCTGACCAGCGGAGTCAAAATATTATAAAGGCGCGGCATAAAGGCATATCGGGTCCGATGGGTTTTGGGTTTTCTATGTGGCAACCCCATGACCCCGCCGATAGCGAATTGCGGACGTAATCTCTGCCGTCCATCGTCCTCCCAGATCAACCGCCATGATTTGTTCGTGGCTCTCCCCATGTCCTACTGACGGAGCTGAAATAAATTAAAGCGCAGCATATAGTATATCGGGTCCGCCAGGTTCATCGCTCATCGGAGGTATTACAGTTTGGGATCCGCCAATTGCCGATTTAGCGCCAGCCGTTGGATCTGCCTTCGCACGATCCAACGGCCACAATTTAATTCAATGAACAGTGTCACTATTGGACCGTTTTTCAATGAAAATTCATGTTTTTATGGCATTCCGCCTGTTTGTAATAAAAGGTCCATTTAAATGTTTTCTGTGCGGCGCCCGCGCGCGCCCAGTCAAAGGAAAAGCATGCATTCTTAAGCCATTTTTGATCGCTCCAAGCCCAGATTTTGCTCCGGACAACGAGCACGACCTAAGCACAATTCTCTTTTTGCAGATCTCTACCATTTTTGCAATATTTCTTCATTTTGGTTGATAGTTTGATCGGCCAGCGCTGAAACTCCTCCAAAGCCTCCAGAAGCCCGCAGACAGCACAACAACAGTCAAATCTTGCCATAAGTGGCCATAAAAGGGTGATTTTGATGCGGCAAAGTGTATCAGTGGTGAGAAAGAGCCCACATTCAGTAAAAGAGTATCAACATTGCGGCAAAGTGTATCAGTTAATGTTTTTTAGTGGAAATCTTTATTTCCAAGGCAGATGAACATTGAAAAGCCTCCATCAAAGTCAAAGAAAGTGGCAAAGGCCATTCAAAGCTCACCAGATCACAGTTAATGCACGTTAAGGCCACCCAAGAGTAGCAAAGCCGAATATAAAGAAGCAAAACAAGTGTTAAAGCACAGTTATGATAAATTGGCCAGCGCAGAGCTCAAAGGACACCATATTTACTCATGTTGAATGCTGCTACCTCCAGCGCAGCTTAGATATTTTGTGCATTTATTTCAGTACATATTAGGTTAGAAGTAGTTATTTCATCAGATCTGTCTAAGATCCGTTTATTGTAGATATTTTGCCTATATAAACCACCTTGAGCATTGTTTAAAGGGTTGGTTTTCGATAACTTCCTCTAGACTTGCATTGTATTTTCTGAGAGTCTCTATAATCAAAGATCGCTGGAATGTTTGGGAGATGAACTGACTATTGTGTTTTAATGTTTGAAGAGTGACTATGGAATCCTAATGCTTCTACATAGCCCAATAAGTGTTTCTTATCTCTGTTTACAGTTTATATGTGTTTATGCCATCATTGTTTCACTATCTAAATAGCAGAAAGAAGAATAGTTCAGAGCTCACTTAGTTGTATTCTGTTCTCAATTTTTGTGATTTATCTATGTTTTTCCTCTGAATTAGTCCTAAATATGAATACTGATTTGCTCATATTTACACTAGTTCTTTCATATATGAATGTTGTTTAGGAATCCTTGATTGCTCCTATATAATGTTCATTCACCTTCCCTCTGTTAGCATAATGAGAGCTACTTAGTTGCCTTTCATTCACTGACCTTCATTCCATCCTTATTCCAGTTTGATATTGTTTTATGTGTAGCTATCCTGCTATGTATTCCTCTGGTGACCAAGAAAACGCAACAGCAAGCCTAATCCACGACTCCATGCCCAATGGTTTGAACCTCTCACACTATGCATCCCAACTCTGTTTGAAAGAACCCTCCATCCCACCAAAATCAAAACAAAACCCAAGAAAATCATAACTAGCCTAAAATCAACCCAAAACAAAGCTAAATTATAAAGAGAGAGCCCTCTCTGATTGCAGGTACGCTAGGACTTGCAGTCCAAAGATTGGTTTGTGGTTACCTCAGCCATATCCTTTAAGGAGCTTTAAGGACAACCTGAGTGATAACATGGGGGACACTTCGCTGAGCGTAGAACTGGACACAAAGTATTACAGACAGGATATTACTGGCCCACGATTTTCAGAGATGCAAAGAAATTTGTCCAAGCCTGTGACAGTGGCCAGCGAGCAGGACGTCCTGGTCAAGCTGACGAGATGCCTCTCAAACCACAGTTAGTCATCGAACCATTCGAGCGATGGGCTCTTGATTTCGTTGGACCCATCAACCCCTCATCAAATCAGAGAACATATATCTTGGTGGCAACAGAATATGTCACCAAGTGGGTTGAAGCAGAAGCATTGCCAAGAGCCACAGAGGATTCTATCATACAATTCCTGTTCCATCTATTTTTACGTTATGGCCTTCCAAGGGAAATAATTACAGACAGAGGACCTTAGCGGCAACACTTAATAATTATCATGTCCAGCACAAAATCACTACTCCATATCACCCACAGGCGAACGGACAAGTAGAAAGCAGCAATAAGGTAATATAATCAATCCTAACAAAAACCATTGCGTCACATAGACGTGATTGGGCTACCCGATTGCCTGAAGCACTCTGGGCCTATAGAACAACATGGAGAAGCACCACTGGTTACTCACCTTATCAATTAGTGTTTGGAAAACAACCCATTTTCCCTATAGAGTTTGAAATCCAAACATTACGAACAACACAGGAAGTTGGCTTAGATCTAACTGAGGCACAGATTAATCGACTACAACAGATCAATGAATTGGACGAAATTAGGCTCTCCGCACTACAAAATACAACATTGATTCAACAGCAGCGAGCTAAATGGCATGATGCCCTCATCAAAAACAAAGTCTTCCATGAGGGAGACTGGGCCCTATTATATGACTCTCGGTTTCAGGACTTCCCTGGGAAACTCCAGACTCGTTGGTTGGGACCATACGAAATCCAGAAGGTACATGACAATGGGACCATCACTTTAATCACCATTGACGGTTCTGGATATACCTTCAAAGTGAATGGCCACCGAGTTCATCTCTATCGTAAACCACTCACTCAGGAATCCTTCTGCCAACAGCTACGCAGAGACATTGATATGGAGATTTTAGGAGAGGAAGAGAAATCTTCCTCACCTGTAATTCATTAAGGAATTCATTTCTTTTCACAATTTGTACATAATTTCTTTTCTTCAAACTTGTTTGTGCACATATAGATTTCAATTTTTTTTGCCGTTCCTGAAACGAATGGCATTTGCATGTTTCTGCTGTTCCTTTTCAAAAGGAACAACACTTTTGATTTTTCTGCTGTTCCTTTTCAAAAGGAACAACACTTTTGATTTTTCTGCTGTTCCTTTTCAAAAGGAACAACACTTTTGATTTTTCTGCTGTTCCTTTTCAAAAGGAACAACACTTTTGATTTTTTTTTGCTGTTCCTCTTCAAAAGGAACAACACTTTTGGTTTTTCTACTGTTCCTTTTCAAAAGGAACAACACTTTTGATTTTTTTTTTTTGTTCCTCTTCAAAAGGAACGACACTTTTGGTTTTTCTGTTGTTCCTTTTTAAAAGGAACAACACTCTTGATTTTTGCTGTTCCTTTTTCAAAGGAATGGCGTTCGCTTGTCTTGCTGTTCCTTTTCTAAAAGGAACATCATTTTGATTTTTGCTGTTCCTTTTTCAAAAGGAACGCCATTGGTGTGTTTTGCTATGCCTTTTTCAAAAGGAACGACATTGCTGTGTTCTGCTGTTCCTTTTTCAAAAAGAACGACATTTGCACTTTTGAAACCTATGCTCCTTTATTGTTCCAGCATACTTTTTTTCTCTTTGTGAAATAGTTTATCCCTCTTGCTGGTCCAAGTTTGAGGATGCTTCTTGCCCCTATTCTTTCAAAGTCTTTTAGAGACAAGCGATGCACTTATGCAATGAATACAAAATCACAACATACTGAAATCAGGCAATTATAAATCGCTATCTTTATAAGGCTATGTATTGGTAAGAGGACAGAAGGAAGGATGTACTTATCTTTTGTTGTCATTGTCTTACTAATTTTGCCCTGATTGGTTATCTTTATCATGCCATTCTTTTTTTAATTCCCTTTGATTTTTGTTCAGGAATAAGAGCAAAGGGTTTATATCCTCCTATTGAGATGATAAGACTTCTTCCACCATTCCTACTCTTAAGGAGTGTTGAACCACCCTTTGTGGATATATAAGGAAAAGTGCTTTATGAAAAAAAAGAGAAAGAGAAAGAAAATGAATTATAAATTGTCAAATGCAGGATAGGGGGTCTCATCAAGAGCCAGCCTACCATGATCATGAGGATGGAAGCGAAGTGGCATTCCCACTATGGCCACCACACCAGGGATATGGTCCAAAAGGTATAGCAAAAAAAAAAAACCTTGGAATAGGAGGTCTCATTACGAGCCGGCCTGCCCACTCTTCGCCCCCTCCTCGTGAATGGCATTATGGCTAACTGGTTACCAAGCCAGCATAATGGCCTACACTTTGACATCACATTCCTTAATATGCACATAAAGGATCATGGTTCCGGGGGTGAAATAAATAGCTCTGCCAAGGTTATGGACACCTGTCGGCAGCAGAGCACTGTTAATGGTATCGAAGTCATATTAATTACACCAATAGGTAGGATACTAATACTCATTTGTTTCTTATATCCTAGGCACTAATCATACATTATTTCCCGACTTATATATCGCATGAACATTTATTACACCAATCATGGCAAAGGAGGTGACAATGACCACTTGAGATTTGGCAAGTACAACAGACGTCCTATCTCCCGGCCTTGCATCATATCAAAACAACCTCTTACGTAATACGCGATCTAACTTTACGCATTGATTTCGGCAATCCGTTGTTTTTCTAAACATGGCATATTTTCATACGCTGTTCCTTTATGACTTGGTCACCGATCGGGTGCTGCTCCTTTCTTTGACGGCTGGGGCAGCCTATCGCATTGTGGGGGGGAGGTTAACCTCATGATTCCCCGGGTTAAAGACGGTTTAACGGCATGACATTTCTATTTTTTTCTATACAAGTTGCTGTTCATAAGTCATTTCTGTTGCATACTCTGTGTTTTTCTAAATCCGACGATTACTACCCTCTCTGTGTTTCAAACAACACAAGCAGTTGCTGTTCCATTGAGAATCCACAGTGAAACCATGGGAGGTAGGGCAATTCGAAGCGAACCATAGGAGTTGACAGTCTCCGCTGCTGCTCGGGAGATCCTGGAAAGAGCAGGATGGCTGACTTATCTCAGTCGCATGCAGGAGTCCAATGAAACAGTGGCGATGGAATTTTTGCAGAACCTGCAGGAGGATCACTCCACGGTGCGGGGGAAGTGGATAGTGGTCATCGACGATATAATTGCAGAAGTCTCGGGATTACCAGCCACCGGACCCGTATGGACATTAAAGAAGGAAAGACTCCAGAAGATCATGGAAATTTTCCAGGACGAAGGCCATAGCTTAACAATTAAAAGGGAAGGGAGTTCTGCCAGCAACGCTAGGAGAACCCTGGACATAATTAGCAAGAACAGTGCAAAGCTACATCACCTGCGAGGGGAGAAAAGACGTGGTAAGGCCACGACACCTTAAAATCTTAGCTATTTTAAAGCAGAAATGCTCTGTAAATCTTCCTGCACTTTTGAATTATTTACTCCATGACGTCGCACGAAGCCTAAAAAAGGCGCAGCATGTAGAGTCAATTGTCGGCCACCATGGATTAATCTGACTAATAGTTAGTCATAGCCTCACCCAGCAGCAAAGCAGCTGGGAAGAATTAATTGCAATAATTGAGGGGAGAGCGACAACACCTTCCCCAAAACGTAAACATACTCTAAGCACACCAGAACGTCCGGAAAAACGCAGAGAATTAAGAAAACAAAAACATGTTGCAAGCACATCCGAATGACCAGAAACACGCCAGGAATCAGCAAAGCGTAAGCATGACACTGATACACCGGAATAGCCAGAGAAACGCAGAAAATCAGTCCGGTTAGCCCGGATAAGAGGAAGGCTGGAAAAACTCCAGGAAAGCACCAGCCAGCCAGTGGTAATTGAGGACGAGCAACCCTCACGACCAGAAATAGAAGAAGAACAAGTCGAAGGAGAAAAGGAAGGAGAGGCCGAGGAGGCTGAGCAATCCGAAGAGGAAAATGATGAAGTAGCTGAGCATCTTGAGGCAGAAGATGGACAATCTAGGCAGGAGGAGGAAATGGGACAGCAGGTAGGTAGCCCACCACAGGACCCAGTGGGAGAAGAGGAATTGGCCGCAATCTTGGCCAATATGGGTGAGTATGGCCAACCTTCCACTCCATCATACCTCCGCGACAAACCCCAGGAAGAAGATGCACCTGAAAAACCACATGCAGAAGAGGCAGAGGAAGGAAATCTGCCTGTTCATGATGAAAAGGAGATAGGAGACACTGAGAGGGAACAATCTGTTCCCACGGCACCAGAGGAAATTCCAGAGGAAGTGAGGATAGAAAGCGAAGCCACGGAACCAGTTAGGGTTCTTACCCCAGAACAACCAGCACAAAACAGTGAAGAAGCACCCCAGGAGAAAGATCCAGGGACTAGTCACGGCCCAGAACGCAGCAAAAAGCCTGCTGTTCCTTCTAATAAAACATTGGAAATTAGAGAATTACGAAAGGAACAACGGAGGTTATTGAGCATAATAGCCCAGCTCCACCAGCAGATCAGGATCCTGAAAGCGAGGCAAAGGACAAGGAAGACCGCCGGGAAGAAAAAGATGACCACTGCAGTAAGAAACCGCAGGATAAAACGACGGAGGACTAAAAATCGCTCTGTTGATCAAAACCCTGCTGAAAATCCAACTGCTGTTTCGAATGAAGCTGAAGGTCCAGCTACTGTTTCGAATGAAGATGAAGGTTCAGCCACTGTTCCAAATGAAGCTGAAGGCCCAGCTGCTGTTCCAAGGGAAGCTGAAGGTCCAGCTGCTGTTCCAAATGATGTTGAGGGACAGACTGCTGTTCCATTCGAAAAGGAACAGCTGCAAGCTGGTATTCGTGTTAAAAAAGAAAAGGACAACAAGGAGATTCAAACAGAGGCACCACCCTCAGGGGTGATAAGGGTTCTGAACTCGAAACAACGCAATAAGAAAGTTCAGGTAAAACTCCCGGCCTCCACTGATGCATGGAAAAGAGATCCAAAGACGAGAACCTTGCACAAGGGATTGAAACAGGCTCAGCAAGAAATGGAGAGGCTTAGAGAGCAAACAGTCCCTTGTGAGAAGTATGAAGAACTCCAACAGCAACTAAGGAATGTCAACCAATCGGAAAGCCAGGCCTTTGAAGGGTGGCAAAAGGAACAGGAGAAATTTGCAAAGGTAACCTGTAGGCTAGATATTGTTATCAAACAGATGGATACCTTGTGTTCTTTATACAATGACGTTTTAGCATGTAGGGCCCCTGCGAAAAACTATGCTATGTTTTTATTGGAACGATACTTACAATTAAAAATAAAGGCTGTTAAAGCAGGCGCCCCGATACAAATTAACACTGTCAATGATTTTATAGATTGTTGTAAACATTATGGGGTGAAGGTCCAGAGATTGCTATGTGAATTTTATTTGCATAACCTCGTGCTAGATCAGGAGACTGAGTTGAACCCTGGCGCTTTTGTTGGGGACATTCAATTGCAAGCATTCATCTCATTTGGGGTTAATCAGATTAAATGGATCAAAGCCTATAACACTTTCCAGAGACAGGAAAATGGCCTAGACTTGTGGGTAAGGGTTGAGCCTAGGGACCCAGTACGGTTATGGAAAGCACATAGAAACCTTATGAGAACTCCCGGTGTCATTGAAACGTTAGGACCCATGCACGAGGCACTCATTCGACAAAGTTTAGAATATTTTCTTTCTATCAATGGCCTCGCCATTGATGCAACCAAATTCTAGTACCGAATCTTTAATCCAAACATCCAGCTCAGGGAGCCATTTAAGTATGAGAATTTTCAATTATGCCAATCGTTTGAACCTCTATGGCGAAAGCATTTTGAGGGCAGGGGCATCCTGGTTAGGATATAGATTCTGTAGTCCAATTATCTGGCACCCTGCACCCGGATATCAAGCCCTATATGAGATGCCTGAGGGTCAAACATACCAGTTATTTGACTACCTAGTCACTCACCATGGTTGTAGGCCTCTGCATGAGATTCCTTCTCCAGCCTATTCTCTCACTGCTTTGCATGTCAACTAAAACATTTTCATGAGGGCATGAAACAGGGTAAGCAGGGGGGTGTGTGGAGTACTAAAAAGGTATGTTTTTAATGATAATTTCAGTGGCTTTTCAGTGGGACTTGTGAATCTTTTACATCATGAATGTGGAAAACAATAGAGAATTGTGATAAAATATGTGGAATTAGTATGCAAGACTTAACCGCTGATAGTTGTCATTCTCTTGTGCAGGAAAGGGTAAAAACGAGGAGCTGCTGTTCCAAAGAAAAAGATAAGAACAGGGTAACTGCTGTCCCTTTGACGAAGGACCGAGTGCAAACGAGGCAAAGCAGGCTGAAGCAAACCGGTCCGGAAAAGGAGGAGAAGGCACCAGCTCGGCGGAGGAGAAAAGAAGTGATTAAGGATTAACAGTTTGGCGAATCCCTCAGGATCTTTGATCCTAAGGGATCGCTGCTTTATTTATCTTATCGCTTAGACATCTCCGCCGTTACCCTTATATAAAGGGACGACACTGTTAGTCTAGGGGGATGCTTTTATGTAACTTCTTGTTAAAGATTGAACTTTGATCATCGAGTCTCGTTGAACTTGGCTCATTGTACTTTCTGTTTTATGCATTAATATAAACTTGGTGATTATCTTATCTCTGCGTTTGGATTAACTTAAAGCAGTGTACCCTTGAGGCTAAGGGCCCGGCTCCGGAGGACACTTGCTTCTGTATCACTATGATTTGATTTCTGCGTGGTTTGCTTATCGTCACTAGTTGGTAATCTGATATGCTTTATAAGTTACATCACATGCTCTGTTAAGATTTGTTCATTAATATTCTTTCTATTGACTCTGCATTATATTATCAATACTTTCAGAGTGGATTCAATATTATTAGACTTGATTGAACATTGTTATCATTGTGTTACGGAGCTTCTACGCTGAGTCCGTTAAGGAAATTATTTGAAAGGTGTGTTCTTTATGATTCAAAATTCATGCTGTTCCATTTTGAAACACAGTTGTAATTCCTGTTGATGATTGGTGTTAAATCAGATTACTTCTTCAGAGTGTTATGTGTGTATGATTTTCACATGCTGTTCCATAATTAGTAATTAATGTTGTTCCATTAGTTGGTTGCGTGATTTGCTTGGAGAATGAAATATTGGAGTTTTGGATTACAATGAGTGCGTTTGAGTTGATAGGATAAAGTTTGATTATTGCTCGCGAGGTTTAGTTATAGCGATTGCTGTTCCATTTCAGAATTGTTGTTCCATTTAAGCATTGATGTTCCATTCTAGATTTGCTGTTCAATTTCCTATTTGCCGT
Organism: Pinus tabuliformis; assembly: GCA_031772625.1. Taxonomy (NCBI): domain Eukaryota; kingdom Viridiplantae; phylum Streptophyta; class Pinopsida; order Pinales; family Pinaceae; genus Pinus; species Pinus tabuliformis. The sequence goes on along the minus strand of CM062820.1, from coordinate 1,579,335,524 downwards.
TCCATTTTTTATCTGCCGTTTCATTTACTCGCATTTGGTGTGAGAGATGATCTGTGGCTGTAGTGAGCCTCGGCATTTACTGCCTCGCTCCCAGACCCGTGGTCCATGCTCTAGTTTCCTTTTCATCAGTTTCCAAAGGGATGGGCTATTGCTGTCGAACCCTTGACTGATGAAGTTGCCTAGATTTAAGAGCGTGTGCTTTAGTCATTTGAAGTAACTTAGTCATAGACAAGCATCAGTTTACTCTCGTATTTTTGTAGGACGCTGTACTACTAGCATTACTCTGACAAATAGCCTCAGATTGAGTCACTGTTTGAAATAACCAAACGCTCCCGGATTGACATATTAATGTGAGGTAATTAGAGGTGAAAGAGACCCTTTTTATAGCTCTACACTTGTGACTCTTCTTCCAGTAGGTTTTCTTTCTATGTCCTATCTTCCCATAGTAGTGAAATATCTTCTTATTTCGATCGGTTTATTTCAACCCATCACCCTTCTATTTACATTTTTTATTGAGGAATTCTTGCCCGCTTCATCTCTCCTTATTCGAACTTCTCCTTCCCTTGAGCAAGTGCACCTTGTTCTTGTCATAAAAATTTCCTTCATTAATTAACCTCTATTGGTCCTTGATCAACATATTGCAACGAGTGTCAAAGGTGTATTCCTTTTGCTCTTCCTTACATGATCTCCAAATGGCGTAGAATGACAAAAAAAACACATCATAAGTTGTTCTAACAGTCATAAGGACCAATTCAATGAACTATCCATCTTTCTTTGGAAAATTATTCCCACATCCTCCCAACTTCAACTGCATCTCCTTGACATAGCTAAATAGTGCTCAATCATTTCAAATGGATGGGTAAGAGAGATCAATTCTTTCTCTTACTACCTGACCTAAATTTCTTTGACTTTGCCAAACAATGTCTTCAACTTATTCTAGGACTCATGAGGGCAACCAATCCTACTCATATGAAAACAAATTTCTTAAGAAATATAGGTTGTAATGGCCCTAATGGCCTTGTATTTTTTTTTTCCATAGGTGACAAACTTCATTTGGTCATCCTTCATATTTGGAATGGTGGTATTTGTATATTGTCATAGCCCTTTTCTCTTTCGTAGGGTTTCCTTATCTGGTGCCCAAAAAGAACAATTCTATCCATTCAAAAATAATAGATCAATATTGGAAGCTATATTCAAAATTTAATAGATAGAAACTATTCAAAAGGTTCCAATCAACAAATAAATCAACCTAGAGTCTATCAATACAAGTTCTAAATCAACATGATTTGAAGACAATAGGACTAGATCAAAACCAATAGCTCAGATTCCATGTTGGGAAATGAATATGAAATAAGAACAAATTTTAGAATCTAAAATAAATAAATATAAGAGTAATCATGCTCCAAAATTATGGGTGGTGTCTAAGGACATTGTTACAAAACTCAATCATAGTGCATTGTGATCGTAACATCACAATGCATGACATTGCGATAATTAATCACCATAAGATTTATATGATTCATTATTTTTATTCGACCCCTAAGGTCCTTTATTATAGTGTTTGAATCTAACCAATTTCCTTGAATTGCAAAAGATTTATTCCATATATGAGCATCGACAATTCCAACCATTTTCATGAAATTGTCTCTATTTCATCGGCTGATTGATTATTCTAGTCAATCGCCCAAGTTGAATTGAGAATTTAGTCAATATAAAATATTTATTAAATCATATTGTCAATTAATCTATTGGTCAAAAACTCAAATGTATTCAACCCCTTGACTTATTATCTCTTTTTAATCGATCCTTTGTTGTTTGATCCTGCAACTAACTATCTTCACAGGTTGTGTAAGTGTGATAAACCAATAATACCTTAGGTTCCAACACTAACTATAAAGGATATCAATACTTTTTTGTTTGAGTTTTCTATTGTGTAAAATACATATGACTATACTTCATATGAGTAGAAGCTCAAGCTCTTCCCTTCTACATTGAAGGACTCAACTTTTAGATGGTTCATGGTTTTAGAAGGTGAAGAAATTACTAGTTGGGATCAAATGAAGCAAACTTTTAGCAATAAGCATAAACATTATTACATAGCAATGGACACAAAATATGAGATATTATAAATGACCCAAGGGAAGAATGAATCCTTCGAAGAAAGAGAAAGTATTTCAATTTATCTACAAGAGAACACATTGTTGAAATTGTAGCAAGAAAAGGCTTCATTTGACTTGTGCCTTATTCAAATGGAGAAATTTCGATTTTCCACACCAACAGGATGACTTGGATTGCAGTTAGCTAGAGTGGCATGGCCTTATCTACTTGTTAAGTCAGTAAATTTGAGTTTGTGGTTTAGACGTAGTGTTTTGCATGAGTTGATTGCTAATATCTAGCAATCTAGTTTAGTTATTGTTAGTTTAACTTAGTTAACCGAGCTCTATTCATTAGTTGAGTCAATTGAAGGTCAGTTTAGTAGTTATGACTATTGTTAACCAACTTCTCTCTCAATAACTAGTCAATCAACCGTTGGCATTGATGTGAGTTGTAGTGTTGTAGATGTGTTATTGGATGGCATTGATGTCAACTTGGTTGCTTAGGTTGCAAGCGAGTTGGTTATGCATGTGTATGTGTGGTTGTAGATGGTTGAGGTGTAGATGATCCTTCGCATGTCTAGTAGATTGCACTATCTTGGAGGCCTTCCCATGATGATGATAACCTTGATCATGTTACTGCATACACATGTTGGTGGCTTCTTCAGGAGTTAGAGTTGAGGAGCCTTGTTGAATAGGTCTCCATGTCCCAGTTAGGTCCACATGTTGTCAATGTTATATTTTGGGCTTGGAGAGGATCAACATGTGTCAGTGGATGCTTGAGATAGTTTTACAGGTGCTGGAGGATGTATGACATGTTTCAAAGCTGCATACTAATGAAAAAGTGTTTTTGGAGAATTTTGATGGCCCAGATGTTTAGTATGGTTGTTGGTTGGCATCCTAGTCAAACTAGTTTGACTGATGATGATGATAGTGATGTGGAAGTGACTTCGCGAAGTATTTCATAGCTTCTAGTGACTTCCAAAGGTCCTAGATATGCTTGTCAAACTCTGGAAGAGGGTGGAGTGGTTTCTGAGCTAAGGAAATATGTTTTCCCTCATCCTCTGCCCTAGTTACATGGATGCTAAGTCATGGGAGTGACTGAAAATATCTAGTTGTTGGAAGGCAGGCCTATGAGAGCGACTGAGGAGTTCAAGTCGCATGGATCCTATGTTGTGGGAGAGACCGAGGTTTTTCACGAGAATTTCTTTGCATTCCTCACGCTAATGAGCTAATTTTGACATTATGGCGACATTCTTGTTCGAAAATTTTTGGTTTATGGTCGGAAAAGTTCGTGGGGCCTGTAGAAGTTGATCAAGTTTGAATATATCAAAGGGCTAGTGGTGTTGGTGGTTGATTTGGTAAAAAATCCTATATCAACCAAATTTGAAGCATGTGAAAAGGATAATTGAGTGATCCATAACATGTAGCACTTACCAAATTACTCAACATAGAAAAATGATAAATAGAGAAATGATTTGAGTCTATTTGTTTGGCTGTTGTAAGAGTGTGAGAGCATTCTATTGTGGGGGAATTGTGAGTGAGTAGAAATTTTTGAAGCTACTCACATTGTATTGCAGAGAGTGTGTATGCAAAATTCAGATTTTATGTGTTGCGGAGTGGATAATAATTGGGACCTTGTGGTGTGCTTGAGAACAATGTTTTGGTGTGAGTAGAAGAAAAGAAAAATCCATCTCTGGGAAAAGTTTTTGTTTTAGATTTTATGTGCAGAACGATGGATTTTTTGGCTTACTCATGTTGAGCGAATTGAGAACCCAATGTGAAATATTATGAAAAATGGTTCACATGGAGGAAGTGAAGGCGCGGAGGCTTCAGTATAGACAATGATTTGGTGAATTCAGTAGTAGGAAGAGTTTTCTCCATCCAATAGGAGTTGGATATTCCAATGGTAGTTGGGCAAGGATTGTTGGCTGTGGGAGCTTCCAGTGAATATATTTCCATAGATCCGTGAGAGAAACATATTTCTGAATTGATAGATGCCAACATAATGTAGAGGAAGTCAAGTCTTTTGGCTTATGGGTGTAAGCTAATCCATTTACAATTTGTTCAACAAAATAATAAAAGAATTGAGTAGTGTAGCAACAACAGGATGATATTATCTCGAAAGGGTTTCCACCAGAAATACTTGTGTTTGTATGTGAGCATGCTTTTGTTTATATTTGTCATGGTTATTATGTTTTGAGTTTATTGCTGCATATATGTTTTGATGATATAATGTTGTGAATATGCATGTATGGTTGAAACTGTGGAAAAATATTTAAATTAGTATAAATGCCATCACTATTGATTCACCCCCCCAAGTAGTGATCATTGTTTCCAACAATTGGTATCAGAGCAGGTTCTCTTTAGTGAAGCTTGACTACTTGGAGAGTAGTTTGTGGATCGTGATCAAAAGAAAGAGGAGGATGTCTCAAAAGGGAAATAATTTGAAGAAGGAAGAAAATCAATCCATTGCAATAGAAGCAACAAATTACAAAATCTTAGCCAAATTAGATGTGTCATGAGGTAATATTTTGAAGAAATTTCTGAATTATGATTTTGATGATTTTGTTGATCCACTTAGTAAAGATAAGAAGTGTTGCAGTGGCTACAACCACCCTCCAAAATTTTTCCTTAGCCTGTTTTGAAGCCTCCCTACCATCCTTACACAACAGCTTGCCTTGCTTCATCGAGTTCTCAAGCTTCAGTGTCTTTCTTGCTCAATGGCAGCCTGTCGATCACAGTTTGATCTTTTCCCTTCACAGGCTGCTCACCCGGACTTGGTCCAGCTACAGGTTGAGCAGCTTCCCAGTGAAATTTGTGCATTTCTGGAGGGAAACCAGCCTTTCCCTCCAGGAATTGTGTAATTCCCTCTGACAACCTGCTGGGCTCCAGGATTGCACAATCCTGCCAGCCAACCCTCCCAGCAAGAATTGCATAATTTTTCCCATCAACATGTAGTTCAGCCCAGGATTTGCACAAATCTGGGCAGCAGTCAATTGTTGGGCCCAGAAATTGTGCAATCCCCTTGGGCAGTCAGCCTAGCTTACAGTTAGGAATGCACATTTTTCCCAAGAAGTTGAGCACTGGCATGCATGGACAGTCCGGTTGACCAGTTCCACCCAGGACAGAAGAAACTTGACTTGCATGCATGCATGACTTGATCTTCCTAGAATAGAAAGAGGCAACATGCAAAAAGCATCCCATGATTCAGGGAGTTATTTTTGGTAGCCGGGGGGCTACATGCAAAGTTGTTTTAGAGGTTTCCCTCCAAGTGTCACTTTTTCCTAGATTTGTGGCATGCACGTCTTGAGACCAAACTTAGTTATTCGACACATCAGAGCTCATTCATTCACAACGATCTTGGATTTCTGACATCCCATAGCACATCCAGGACTCTTCGACACATCCGACTCAGCTATTCACGGGTAAGTGGCCTCAACTTCTCTTTTTGAACATTTCTATCACTTTTTGTGTATTCGCTTGTGTGAGTGCTGTTTGCTTGATTTCTTTGAATTCCAACTATTGTTTACATATATTCTAGCTTGTCCTAGCTCTGTTTCAATTTCTGTTGCTATCTCATTGCTGTTGCATGCATGAAACTATTTTGCACGGACGTTCGCCCAACCAACAAATTGCCTCACCCACATGGATGTTGATCTATTTGCTCAATCCCCCATTCATTTTTTTCATGAACTCTTTATCACTTCTGCTATCACTTAGTGTCACCATGTATTTCATCGACTTACTTGATTTCAGTTGCCCGTCATCGAGATGGGCTAACCTTGGCCTGGTCTTTGTCTTCACCAAGGCTACATTGTGCAATATGGATAAGGAAGGCTCACCTTCCCCTCAATATTTGTGCATTCTGGCGCATCACTGACCTCCTAGACTGAATTGTGTATTTCTAGAGGTCAGTGGCTACTTGGCCCAAAAATTTGCGCAAATCTGTCCCTCAGCCAACAGTCTTTCCCAGCTGGAATTGTGCATTTTGCAATCCCAATAGCCAACTGCCCAACTGGATTGCGCATTTTGCAGTTCATGCAGTTAGTTAGTCTCCCAGCAGCCTGGACTATGCCTTATGCAGTCTTGGCAGTCGGTCTCCCAACCTCTCGGCCGAAATTGCGCAACCTTCATGATCATTCACCCAAGGTATGTTGCAAGTCAATTCTCATGTTCATTTTGGTTTTAAACTGACAAATTGCTTGCTATGAGTGTTTCCATGTCTCCAGGTATCACGAGTGTTCATCTGCCTCTCAGCAGTACAGGTACAATGGTTTCCAAGAGAGTAGAGATGAAGACATCGTTCAGAGCACGCTTGGGGATGCAGTCGATCAAGTGTCCATGGGCTTACCTACTCACGAAGACATAAAGTTTTTCGTGGACCGGGACATCAAGAAACAACATCACAGCGAGCAACATCATGAACAATAGTTAAAGACATCATACCAAATGCAGTGAACATAGTGAATGCAAGAGGAAGGTTGTTGAGAACATAGAGGCAGAGCAAAGTTGTAAGATCAAGCAGATCCACTGATAACAAAAGCAACTTTGGAGACTCAGGCTATGAAGTGATGGCACGACATGAAGATCGCGGAAAGGAAAAAGATGGAACAAAGAAGGAGTTGCATGTGCCAAAGCAACAACTTAGGAAGAACATGAAGCTGCACAGGCAGACTAATGAGTTGCAGCAGGAACATGAACAACAGTGGCCGCAACATGCACTCATAGATGAAATTGCGCCAGTACAAGTTAAGGATCCATCCCAGTAGCTGACACAAAGAAAACATGGTGAACAGTGTTGTTGATCGCATGCAAAGGATCCAGTAGCATGCATGTCGTCGAGCACACGCATACAATCCAACCCATTCAACACACTCACCAAGGCAAAGACAAGAAGCAAGTTCATCTGGGGCTGAACATGCACTTCGACAAGTTGATGCGCATGACCACCAACACACACTTGAAGATCAGCACGGACACTATGCATCAGTGTGTTTCTAGTTCAATCGTACCCAAGAAGACCATGCGCATGTTAGCAGACGAGTTGGATGAAGGGGACGAACCAATGCACTAGTTGCAACGAAGGCAAGAGTTTGCTTCAACAAGATGTCACCATGGGGTGCATGCACACCATCATGGACGACCAAGATTGGCATCAGCTCACCAGCTTCACCATCACAAGCATGTCAAAGAGTTTGTCTCACCACAGTGGACCGAGTGTCAGTGATGTCTTGCAAGGCTTTCTCAAGCCATGATGTCTCACATGAGTACATGTACATTGTAATGTTGAGTCATGTCAAGTGTAAGTCGAGTGTCAACAGTTGGATGTAACAATCATAGAGTAGGTGAAGAGTCATGAGGGTAGTTGAAATGTCACAAAGGGGAATGTCAAGGGTCACCCGACCCTTTGCTATAAATAGTCCCTCATAACTCATTGTATAGGCTTTCGGTCAGCCAAGCTTCTACAAAGACTATCTTGAATAATACTTGGACAATATTGTAATGTGCCTTGGCTTCTCCACTGCACGGAGCTAGTACATCCCTTTGGAGGAGCAGGTGGATGTGGCTATAACGTTTTACTGATAGGGCTAGCAGGTTTACATGGTGTATTGTATGATTGTGACTTACATTTCTTTATATAATAAAAGCCAACACATTTTAATGCATATGTTGTTATTATAGTTGGACTTCTCCAATTTCCTTAATGATATATGTTGTTTAACTTGTGTACTTGTGTATGAATTGATTCACATGCAATTATATGAATCTTGTTGTTAATGTGTTGCATATGTTGTTAATACTGTCACCGCCCGTGTTGACTGCTCTGCCAGACACCAGACAGACCTTTCTCTGAACCTTGTTATATCAACCATCACAATCATCTCGGACTGATCCATGAGTGTTGTTCATGTTATATTACCTTGTATGTTGGGTCTGTCGCATCCGTGTCAACTGCTCTACCAGAATCTGTGCATGTCCTTTGTGTGGTGTGTTCCTAGCAAAGTTGGACTGATCCCTTTCAACCTGGAACTCACCTTCACCTTCCTCCCCCTTTTTGAAGTGTTGGAACCTCTCATATTCATTCTGTGACTCACTGCATCAGCCACAACCTTGTTAATGAAAAAGTTATCTTACTTTCCTCTGTGCGACATCGCAGTCAAGGAATTACCTTACGACCCACTACTGGGACTCCTACACCAAACAGTTTGAGGTCTAATTGGGACTTCTTACCAGGGAGATCCCCTTGACATGTTGGCGGGTCCAACACTGTCAACATTTCTGGTGCTAGAAGGAGGGCTTGATGACAAGCAGTGTCCTCTCATCCAGTTTTGAACCTCTGCATATCTTTCATGGAGTCTTGCATTCTTCTTCCCCCAAGGTGTTTTTTGAATTGTGAAGATGTCTCCATCTCAGGGAAGCTTTTCAATCTCTTGTCCACTCACACGTATTATGGTGAAGGTGAAGTGACCTATCGTGAGCACTTACATAACTTGTTTTCCATGATTTATAAGGAATATGAGTTAACTGATGAACATGCCAGTATGTTGCTTGCATTCACACTTCACGAATCCCCATTTCATTGGGTGCTCAGCCTACTGGCCGACACCGTGCACTCATGTCAATACTTCTGTGATCTTATTGAAGACACATTCCATCATTTTGATCCAGAACATCTTGACAGGAAACTGTTACAGCAACAGAGGGCTCCGCATGAATCTGTTATTGATTTTTGGCATTGCTTTCGTGACTTACAGTTTCAAGCTCCAAAGAACTAGATGAAGTTCGCTTATCTCTGGGACTGGTTTGAGTACTGTATTAAGAAATCTACCCGTCCCAAGAGGAAGCTTGATGTCAAGCCTCGCTCAACCTTCTTCGTTGATGGAACTGCGCAATCCCATGTGGGAGCAGGCACTATCCCAACGGACTATCTTCCTCCCTTTCATTCAACAGTTCCACCATCGCCCAATGATGCTGAGGATCATGTTTGCACATCTATTTACCCTTGACACCCCCCCAACATCACTCCACTTAATTTTCACGCAGAGTTGGTTGTGAGTCCTTCGATTTCCCATATGCATTCTTTCTTTCGATCTCCATCTTCGCACTCAAGTGTTCCTCCGGATCATGTTGTCTTGTGTTCGTCCATTCAGGACTCTTCACTTGTTGTGAACGAGGAACAACCCACTGATGGAGTTATTATTTCACAACCAACATGTATTGTCATTCATGAAGAGTATGAGTGGGAGCTTGAACATCAACACTCGGTGAAGGATGACTCCCTTCCATCCGAGTCCCCTCCGTTCTTTCCTAGCTTCTTTGGTGAATCTTCCATCCATGATTTTTTATGTGTGTCTTCATCTACGGATGCACCCATTGTTGATCACTCACAGGACTCACCGGATGTTAGTCCATCATTTGACAACGGAGACGATAAGTTATTCATTGAAGATCCACTTAATCCTTCATATGTCTTTTCCGAAAACACAAAGGATGAGTTCGTTTGCTTTCCATCTACCCCTCTGTTTGATTCATTTGATCATGAGGATGCTCAAGAATTCAATGATTTTTCTAATCGTGGTGGTTGTGATCCATTTACTTCCATTTTTTATCACGATCATGAATCTATCACAGTTGATCTTTCGAAGCCCCCGGTTTATGACGATCTAACTAATGACGAAGTTGAGACACCCAAGACCGTCGAGGCACTTCAACCCGAGCTGATGGTTATGTCAGGCCCTTGCTCTCTTGGGGTCAGTCTCACTTCCGATCATGAAGTTGTTTAGTCACCCAAGGCTCCTCATCACTCGTCTGTATGCATTGAAGATTCATCTCACACACAGATCACACCCCCTCCACTCAAACTTCACGATCCCATTACTCATGTATTGGAGGAGTCTTACATTGCAAGCACTCATTTGCGATGCAAGTTATCTTTTTTTCTTTCGTTTGCTTGCATGTCTCAGTCAATAGTGTGCTTTTGCTTCAAAGTTTCATGTAGTGTCACAAAACACCATGATAAGTCCACAGATTGTTCGTCATGCACATGCACTCACTTATGTCCTGTGGGCACTTTGAAACACGAAGTGTGGCTATCTTCACTATCATATCCTTCTTTTATGCTGGTTCGCACAACTGGGTTACTCACGAACCAAGCCTTCACTCACATGGGTCGACCAATGCACCGGTGGCTGCATTGGAAGTATCACTTCACGTGATCAGGCCCATGCACCGTTAGTGTAGGAGTAGGAGTAGTGTTTGCTTTTAGTTGTTTGCTTACATGATTTGTTTGCTTGTTTGATTACATGCTTTGTTTGCTTGTTTGTTTTTTTGATTGTTTGTTTACTTGTTTCACTTTCATTTTCACTTCTACTCTTGCTTTGCTTTGTTGTTTGTTTCATTCGTTCATAGGTTAGTTTGCATGAAACCATGTGTGACTCATGAAACGAGCTGGGTAAAGTACACGTGGGATTGTACAACTATTACTACTTGGTTATCTGACATCTTTCCTCTATATGATGAGATTGTTACTCTTAAGTCCATGATACGTCGAAGGAAAATACGTATTGTTCAAAGTGAACCTTGGTGAAAACACAATGCTTGCACGCTAACTAGTGTCACCTTCTCTAGTCAATTGTTTTTGGGTTAACCCTTGTTAGCTCAGTCAAGTAGAGTAAGGTGAGGGGGAAAACCTTAACAAGCACGTCAGAGATACAATAAACTACTTCTCTACTGGAACAACCTCCTCTGCTCTCAATAATTTAGGATCCCTCTTCTACCTCTGAAATGAATAAGTTCTATGCATAGTGAAAATGAAAAATAAAAAAAATGAAAAGTCAAAAAATTCAAAATGAAAAATGAATAAGGCGAAAGAAGAGAAAGGCTTCCTGCGTAGGGAGGTGATGCAAGTAACTCCGCCAGGGTACTAACTAGGCTCGCTGGCATCAGATCCATGCTTGTGTTCCTATGTGACTCCACTGGGGTATTGTCCAGACCTGCTGGAAGTGGAGCAACACCAGAGATGAAACTGACTCTGACGACTATACATCTTGTGCACCTATATACCCCTCAACCCTAATCGAAACAAATGTGTTTCCTTGGCTTGGAATGTGTGTCAATCAACCAAGGGCTTGGCAGATGCTACAAATTACAATCAAGTTAGTGTGAAACCAAGATGAGCTAAGAACTGAACAATACTTCTGGAGGTGTTAGACTTTCTTTTCACGAACAAGGTCTATACAGAGAGCTGGAGTTCTACCAGTGTATCACCAAGTGTTGTAGTGGCTACAACTACCCTCCAAAATTTTTCCTTAGCCTATTTTGGAGTCTCCCTACCAACCTTACACAAAAACTTGCCTTGCTTCATTGAGTCCTCAAGCTTCAGTGTCTTTCTTGCTCAAAGGCAGCCTGTCGATCACAGTTTGATCTTTTCCCTTCACAGGCTGCTCACCCAGACTTGGTCCAGTTGCAGGCTGAGCATCTTCCCAGTGAAATTTGCACATTTTTGGAGGGAAACTAGCCTTTCCCTCTAGGAATTACATAATTCCCTTTGATAGCCTGTTGGGTTCTAGGATTGTGCAATCCTACCGGCCAACCCTCCCAGAGGAATTGCACAATTTTTCCCATCAATAGGCAGTTCAACCCAGGATTTGTGCAAATTTGGGCAACAGTCAGCTGTTGGGCCCAAAAATTGCACAATCCCCTTGGGTAGTCATCCCAGCTTACAGTCGGGAATGCGCATTTTTCCCAAACAGTTGACCAGTTCCACCCAGGAGTGAGGAAACTTGACTTGCATGCATGCATTACTTGATCTTCCCAAAATAGCAAGAGGCAACATGAAAAAGGAATCCCATGATTTAGGGAGATATTTTTGGTAGCCTAGGGTTACATGAAAAGTTGTTTTAGAAGTTTCCCTCCAAGTGTCGCTTTTTCCTAGATTTGTGGCATGTGCGTCTTGAGACCAAACTTAGTTATTCGATGCATTAGATCTCATTCATTCACATTGATCTTGGAGCTCTGACATCCCACATCACATCCATGACTCTTCGAAACATCCAGCTCAGCTAATCATGGGTAAGTGGCCTCAACTTGTCTTTTTCAACATTTTTGTCGCTTTTTGTGTATTCATTTATGTGGGTGTTGTTTTCTTGATTTCTTTGATGCCTGCATTCGTTTACATATATTCTAGCTTGTCCTAGATCTGTTTCAATTTCCATTGCTATCTCACTACTTTCGCATGCATGAAACTGTTTTGCACGGACATTCACCCAACCGGCGAACTGCGTCACCCACATGCATGTTGATCTATTTTATCAATCCTCCATTCATGTTTTTCATGCACTGTTTATCACTTCTGCTATCACTTAGTTTTTCCATGCATTTCTTCGACTTACTTGCTTTCAGTTGCTCTTAGGCAAGACAAGCCAACCTTGGCCCAGTCTTTGCCTTCACCAAGGCTGCATTGCGCAATCTGGATAAGGAAGGATCACCTTCCCCTCCATATTTGTGCATTCTGGCCCTAGCACTGGCCTCCTAGACTGAATTGCACATTTCTGGAGGTCAGTGGTTGCTTGGCCCAAAAATTTGTGCAAATCTGTCCCTGGGCCAACAGTCTTTCCCAGCTAGAATCGCGTATCATGCAATCCCAGCAGCTAACTGCCTAACTGGATTGCACATTTTGCAGTTCCAATAGTCAGTTAGTCTCCTAGCAACCTAGACTGTGCCTTGTGAAGTCTTGGCAATCGGTCTCCCGACCTCCCGACCGAAATTGCGCAACCTTCATGATCATTCACCCAAGGTATGTTTCAAGTCAATTCTCATGTTCATTTTGGTTTTTGACTAACAAATTTCTTGCTATGAGTGTTTCCATGTCTCTAGGTATCACAGATGTTCATTTGCCTCTCAGCAGTACAGGTACAATGGTTTCCAAGAGAGAAGAGACAAAGACACAGTTTAAAGCATGCTTGGGGATGCAGTCGATCAAGTGTCCATGGGCTTACCTACTCACGAAGACATCAAGTTGTTCGTGGACCAGGACATCAAGCAGTAGAATCATAGCGAGCAACATCATGGACAGTAGCTGAAGGAAACATACTGAATGCAGCGAACACAACGAATGTAAGATGAAGGTTATTGACAACATAGAGGCAAAGAAAAGTTACACGATCAAGCAGATCGATTGATAATGAAAGCAACTTTGGAGACTCAGGCTATGAAGTGACGACACGACATGAAGATCACCCCAAGGAATAAGATGGAACAAATAAGGAGTTGCATGTGCCGAAGTAGCAACTCAGGAAGAACATGACGCTGCACAGACAAACCAATGAGTTGCATCAAGAACATGAATAGTAGTGGGCGCAATGTGCACTCACGGATGAAACTACGCCAGTACAAGTTAAGGATCCATCCCAGCAGCTGACACAGAGCAAACATGGTGAGAAATGTTGTTGATCGCATCCAAAGGATCAAGTAGCATGCATGTCGTTGAATGCACGCATGCAATCCAACCCATTCAACACACTCACCAAGGAGAAGATAAGAAGCAAGTCCAACTAGGGCTGAACGTGCACTTCGCCAAGTTGATGCGCATGACCACCAACACACACTTGAAGATAAAAAAAAACACTATGCATCAGTGTGTTTCTGCTTCAATCGTACCCAAGAAGACCATGCGCATGTTAGCAGATGAGTTGGATGAAGGGGCTGAACCAATGCACCAGTTGCAATGGAGGCAAGAGTTCACTTCATAAAGATGTCACCATGAGGTGCATGCACACCATCACGGACGACCAAGCTTGGCATCGGCTCACCAACTTCACCATCACAAGCATTTCAAAGAGGTGGTCTCACCACAGCGGACCGAGTGTCAGTGATGTCTTGCAAGGCTTGCTCAAGCCATGATATCTCACATGAGTACATGTGCATTGTAATGTTGAGTCATTTCAAGTGTAAGTCGAGTGCCAACAGTTGGATGTAACAATCATAGAGTAGGTGAAGAGTCATGAGGGTAGTTGAACTGTCACAAAGGGGAATGTCATGGGTAACCCCATCCTTTGCTATAAATAGTCCCTCATAACTCATTGTATAGGATTTTGGTCACCCAAGCTTCTACAGAGACTATCTTGAAGAAGACTTGGACAATATTGTAATGCGCCTTGGCTTCTCCACTACATGGAGTTAGTACATCTCTTTGGAGGAGCAGGGGGATGTGGCTGTAATGTTCTACTTATAGGGCTAGCAGGTTTACATGGTGTATTGTATGATTGTGACTTACACTTCTTTATATAATAAAATCCAACACATTTTCATGCATATGTTGTTATTGTAATTGGACTACTCCAGTTTCCTTAATGATATATGTTGTTTACTTGTGTATGAACTAATTCACATGCAATTATATGAATCTTGTTGTTAATGTGTTGCATATGTTGTTAATGTTGTCACTGTCCATGTCAACTTCTCTGCCGGACACCAGACAGACCTTTATCTGAACCTTGTTATATAAACTGTCACACTCGTCTCGGACTGATTCATGAGTGTTGTTCAGGTTATCTTACCTTGTATGTTGGGACTGCTGCATCCGTGTCGACTGCTCTACCGAAAGTTGTGCAAGTCCTTTGTGTGGTGTGTTCCTAGCAGAGTTGGGACTGATTGCTTTCAACCTGGAACTCACCTTCACCTTCCTCCCCCTTTTTGAAGTGTTGGAGCCTCTCATACTCATTCCATGACTCTCTGCATCAGTCACACCCTTGCTACTGACAGAGTTATCTTACTTGCCTCTGTGCAACATCGCAGCCAAGGCATTACCTTACGACCCTGCTGGGACTCCTTCACCAAACGGTCTGAGGTCTAATTGGGACTTCTTACCACGGAGATCCCCTTGACATGTTGGCGGGTCCAACATCATCAACAAAAGGATATTTCTACTGTTAAGGCTGAATATGAATCGACAATGGTTGTGATCAAAGAATTAGCTTCTCAAGTGGAAAAACTAAAAGCTACATGTATATATCATAATAAATTATTGTAGGTTTGTGATGAGAAGGAAAAAAATATCAAGGAAGATCTCACTACCTTGAGAACCCAGCTGGCGGATTCAAAAATAAATGAAGAAGTAATGTGCAACAAGAAAAAGGAAAAGAAAGATTATGTAGAAGCACTTGAAAATGTAGTAGATAAATTGAGAAAGAAAATAGAAGAGAAAGACCAACAACTTGAAAAAATTAAGAGCAACATAGCAGAGAGAAAATCTAGCTCTAACCTTCAAAGAGGAGATGCAAGTTTAGATGTAGGAAAAATTAACAAGATAGATTCAAAGAAGCCTACAATGAAATTTGTGAGCAACCATGACAATGTTGAAGAAAAGAGGAAACAATTTCATCAACAACAAAGAAGAGATTCAAAAGGAGTTTCTATGCCAAGAAAATCATTCACTCCTAGAGTTGATAGTAGCAAAATTCAAAGGAGAAATCATAATTCATTTGCTCCTTTGATGAACGAAATTGAGTGTTTTAATTGCCATCAGTTTGGACATATAACAACTTTTTGTAGGAGAAAATTGGACACATCCATGCAGTAATTTGGACAACAAAGAATGAGATCTTCCATTAGGTATAAAAGTTTATTTAATGGTTTACGTTGTGCTTATAACCTTTTTTTCCACAAGGCCATTGATTGTAGGTCTAGTAAGAAGAGTTGGAAATCTAGCATGAAGAACAAAAGATCAGATCCTTTGGATTCTTATCTTGGTCATGTAGAATGTTATATGTGTCACAACTCTGGACCCGTGGCCAAATATTTCCAGATGCCTATATCCATGAGACATTCAGTACAAAATCAACAACCAAAGAAGCATGCACAACAAAGGAACCAACCAGGAGCTATGTGGAAGAAAAAGGAAGAATGGTTAGGAAAATGTGGTATTTCTCTTTGTTCTCATGATGAGGATGATAAATGGTATATTGATAGTGGAAGGTCACATCATATGTCAAGAGATAGGATCAAATTTCACTTCTTTAAGAAAATAAATATTGGTCATATTGTTTTTGAAGGGAGTGAACCAACAAAAGTGTTGGGAAGCAATAAAGCCAATATTTGTGAGAAGATGACAATGCAGAAAATGTGTGGCTCATAGAGGGTTTAAAGCACATTATTTTAAGTGCGAGCCAAATGGTTGATGGAGGTAAGGAAGTGGTCTTCAAATCCAAGGGTTGCTTCATTAGGAAAGAAGGATCAAAGAGGGTGATAGCTAGAGGAGTTAAAATACCAAACAATGTTATGTGCTGAAGGAAAGAGTATGCAAAGAAAGGAGACCAAGGAAGTACTCTTCTTCATCAGATTCAAAGTAAATGAGATCAACACCTATTGTAGTTTGATCTTGCATGATAAATCTTTTAGACTACAAAATGGATGTGAGGTCTTCATAGGCTCAGGGGGAGTATATCACACGTCATGTTTTATGCATGAAGTTAGATGTGATGTTATTGATGCTTATCTCTTTGATTATGATTTCTTGATTATGGATTTTTGCTACTAATGTTGTCTTTGCTAAGTTGTAATCAGGAGGAGATATGGCACATGTCCAAGGGGGGAACCTTATTTTATTCCAATATTTCAATGGCATTGTGGCTCCTTGGAGGAGTTGGCTTATGCATCTCATGCTATGTTCTCATCCATTGCATATGTGTATGTTTGATCATGTATGCTACCTATATGGTTTGACATGCAGTTGGCATGTATTATGCATCTTGGTTTGATAAGTTTATGCATATGGTGGTGTTATGGAGATTAGTATGATGATGGTTAATGATGCTTATATTTAAGGATGGATGTGTTTCATTTTAATGTTTCCACTACATATTAAGATGGTTATGTTTTTTAGTGTGGGTGTTGATGTGATGTTGTTGTAATTACATCATTAAATGCTTATTTTTTGCTATCAGTTATTGAGTATCTTGTAGCGTATCATGCTCCATATGATGGTTATTGTTGCTTCCATGTATGACTACAAAGGGCTGATATATTGGGTTGATTGATGTGATATGATTATTGTTTCATGATGTTGTTGAAACATGTTATTGTTGGGCCACTATGCTACTGATTTATACTGTAGAGATCTTGATTTATGGTTGATGGTTTAGAGAGGTTGATGCATGTCTCTTATGGAAATTCAATTGACAATGTCGTGTTGCCATATAGAGGACATGTGGCTGATTATATGCTCTATGTACTTACACTATGACATTGTATGAGACAAATATTGATGAGAGGATTGTTATGATAACCATGTATGAGAAGTCTCATTTTAGTATATTTCATGCATAGTGTTGAGAACCATATTTGGCATTTTCTACACAATGAGTTATGTGTTATGAAACCATCTTGCAAATAGATATATCAACGACTTAAAAATGTTCCTCTTCGAGGGGGAAACCTCCTTTACATTACATAAATGAACAATTCTTAGATGATTCAAATGACAAAACCTCATTTCTATATATAGGAGTCTAAGGGGTCACAATATAATCAGAGCCTACATAACAATAATAATGTAAGGGCACAACAATAACAATAGTGGGCTTTTATGGGGCACAATAATAACAATATGGGGACTACATGGGCACACCAATAACAATAAGGGGGCTACACTAACAATAACAATAAGGGGATACACTAGTATTATAGGGACCTAACGTGCCCCTCTCCTTCAAAAAAGTGTTTTCCTCAATGCTTGAGTAGTTCCTAGATGCTTCTGTATAAAATTCTCATCCTCCCATGTGGAATCTTCACCAGGTAAGTTCTTCCAATTGATGAGATACTTTGAAATTGATCGATTTCATAACTGTTGAGTTCTTGTTTCCATGACTGCATCAGGTTCCAATATGATTTTTCCTTCCTTGCCAAGTTCTGGAAATATTGTTCGAACTGGGAGCTTGTTACCTATAACCCTCTTTAAGCATGAAACATGGAAAGCTGGGTGCACTCGGGAAGATGCAAGAAGATCCAATTTGTATGCCTAGTACCAATATTTTGCAACACCTTGTAAGGACCATAATACTTTGGTGAAAATTTATTATCCTTCTTAGCTTTCTTGAGGGACATTTGTTTGTATGGTTTTAACCATAAAAATACCCAGTAACCTACATCCAAACTTCTTTCACTGCGATGTTGATATGTTTGTTGTTTCATTCGATTTGGCACCAAAGTGAGGTTATTATTTAAGAGTTGGAGAAATTGTTGTTGATGCTCGATGTGATCTTCCACTGCTTGAACCTTAGAATTTTCTCTTAAATATGATATGATTAATGATGGATGATATCCATAAAGTTCCATAAATGGGGTCATTTTTGTTGCATTATGGAAGGAAGTGTTATACCACCATTCCAATAGAGGTAACCACTTGACCAGTTGTGTTTTCTTATCAGATACAAAACAAGGAAGATATCCTTCGAAAAATTTGTTCACTATCTCAATTTTACCATCAGATTGAGGATGATAAGATGATCTATGAGCTAACTGAGTACCCAGAAAAGAAAATAATTTCATCCAAAAATTTCCAGTGAAAATGGGATCTTTATCGCTTACAATAATCTTTGGGTTTCAATGTATCTTTTGAATTGTTTCCATAAATGAAGTAGCAACTATACTGGCTTTAAATGTATGAGATAATGCACAAAAGTGTGCATACTTGGTAAGTCTATCAACTACCACCATGATGACACTCTTTCCTTCGGACTTGGGTAAACCTGTGATAAAATCCATTGAAACCTCCTTCCAACATTGACTTGGAATGGATAAAGGTTGTAACAGACCTGGGGTCTTCATTGTCTCAACTTTATTTTGTTGGCAAACCAAACATTCCACCACAAACTTTTGAATATCATAGTTAAAGCTATCCCAAAAAAATTCCTTCTTGACCCTGTGGTAAGTTTTTAAAAATCCTAAGTGCCCTCCTAAGGGAGAGGTGTGCAATTCCAAAAGAATATTTTGTTTGAGTTGGGAATTCTTACAAAGATATAAGTGATATTTGTGCCATAATGAATCATTTTCCCAGCTAAATGTATTTGATGTACTGGGATCTTGCTGCAACTTTTGAATGAGTGTTCACACTTCTTCATCATGCTTCCATTCATCCCTTGCTTCGGTCATCCAATCTAGTTGGATAATAGAAATGGCACAAATCAATGCTTCCACATCCTCATCCTTTCTTGAGAGTGCATCTGTAATAACATTTTGCTTCCCTTTTTTGTAGATGATTTCAAAGTCATAACCCACATTTTTGTGACCCATTTTTGGCTCTCTTATGAATATAATCTTTGTTCTAGAAATTGTTTAAGACTATCATGATCTGCTTTTACCTTGAAGTGTCTTCCCATTAGGTAAGTTTTCCATTTCTTTAGTGCATGTAGTATTGCCAACATTTCCTTCTCATAAATAAGTTTATGTAAATAATTTCCTTTGATTGGATGCATTTCAAAAGAAATGGGTCTCTTCTTGCATTAAAACAATTCCAATTCCGTTTCTCGAGGCATCACATTCCACAATAAAGGTTTTTGTGAAGTCTTTCATAGCGAAGACCAATTCTTGGCACATTGCCTCTTTAAGATCTTCAAAGGCATTAGTTTCTTATGGAGTCCAAGAAAATGCATCGTTATTTAGTAATGTTGTTAGAGGTGCTGCTATTATCCCATAATTCTTAACAAACTTGCGATAATAACTTGTTAACTCGAAAAATACTCATCCCTTTGCAGCGGAAAGGTAAGAAATTTGAATGGACAGAGGAATGTGCAACCAATTTTGAGCAGTAGAAGTAGTTGTTGACAAATGCTCCAGTTCTAAATATTGTAGATCCAGACAAAGAGTTTGTGGTATGTAGAGATACTGGAAAGAGAGGACTTGGTGGAGACTTGATGCAAGAAGTACGTGTTGGGTGTGGAGCCTGATTATCTTCTATATTCAAAGGTATCGCCACATAGGACCCCAGTTCGAAATGGGGGCGGCAACGCCGCCCGTAAAATATTCGCTGCAGGGGGGGTCCAGGGGGGGGCGGCTGCGACCTTTGGGAGCCCCCCCTGGCGGGGGGTTTCGGGGGCAGCGCCCCCGAAGCTAAAAACAGCTGTAAAATTGCCTTGTAAAAGTATAGTAATTTCTAGTCAATTTGGGCCGTTCATTAGGTGGATGATCTGACGGTAGAACTTATGTTTAGTTTAGGGTTTTTTGCCCTAGAAGGCAACCCCTCTCTTTGTATGAGGGTATTGTATTTGAGGCTGTGAGATAGATGTGTATTCTGTGTGCGAGAAACAGAGAGGTGAGACTGTGAGAGAAAACAGAGGATATTACAGCGGATTTGCTGTAGGTTGTGTCTCTTCATTTTGCTGGATAATAAAAAGGAAGGACTGGCTGTTCGGGGTGGACGTAGCCCAAACTGGGTGAACCACGTATATCTGTGTCTCTCTTGTTTTGTGCGTTTTCTGTGTTTATATTTCTGCAATATTTTATGTGTTCCATTGCTCCGTAATATATAATTTTCTAACAACTGGTATCAGAGCCGAAGGTCTATTTCGCTGATAAACTCGCAGGAAAGAAGGGTTCCTGGTTCGAGTGGGAGAAATGGCGGAAGATGGTAAGTTTAGGGTCGAGAAATTTAACAGCCAAAACTTCTCGCTGTGGAAGATGCAGATGGAAGATTATCTGTATCAGAAAGATCTATACCTACCATTGGGCGGAAAAACAAAGATGCCGACGGGTATGAAAGACGAAGAATGGAACCTTCTCGATAGAAAGGCACTCGGAACAATACGATTGTGCCTTGCTGCGTCAGTCGCCTTCAATATTTCGAAGGAAACCACGACAGAGGGTTTGATGCAGACGTTGTCGAAACTATATGAAAAACCCTCGGCCTCAAACAAGGTATTTCTTATGAAACGGTTATTTAATATGAATATGTCAGAAGGTGGATCTGTTGCAAACCATCTAAATGATTTTAATACAGTTACAAGTCAGTTAAGTTCTGTAGGGGTAAAATTTGATGATGAAGTTAGAGCTCTGTTATTCTTGTGCTCATTACCAGAAAGTTGGAATGGTTTGGTAATGGCCATTAGTAACTCCGTTTTTGGATCTAGTACTTTAAAGTTTGATGATGTTGTCGGTGCTATCCTTAGCGAGGAAATGCAACGGAAAAGCTCCGGTGAGACATCGGGAAATGCTTTGAGTGCAGAGTCTAGAGGAAGAAATATGGAAAGAGGAAAGGGCTCAGGATATCGCAGTAAATCAAGGAAAGGCAAATCCAAGTCCAGATCGGGGATAGTGTGCTGGAAATGTGGAAAGAAAGGACACCTAAAGAAAGACTGTAGATCTCGAAAGGGAAAAGAAGGAGATGCACAGCAAGAAAACAATCATGAAGCAAATGTGACAGGTGAGGTGTTACAAGATGTTTTGATTCTTTCTTTTGAAAATATTACTGATTCCTGGGTGGTAGATTCAGGGGCTTCATTCCATGCCACACCTGATAAGAAATACTTTCAAGACTATGTTCAAGGAGATTTTGGACAAGTTCGTCTGGATGATGATAAACCCTGTAAAATCGTTGGAATGGGTAAGGTTCTTGTAAAACAACAGAATGGAAACCAATGGCTATTAAAGGAGGTAAGGCATGTTCCAGATCTAAAGAAAAATCTGATTTCAACAGGGCAGTTAGGCGGTGAAGGTTGTGTGACAACTTTCACAGATAAAGCTTGGAAGGTCACCAAAGGAGCCCTAGTAATAGAAAAAGGCGAAAAGGTTGGTACATTGTATTTATGCAATGGTATTTCTAACTCTGTTAATGCTTTAACTTCTAGAGGAGCAGATGCAGCATTATGGCATCATAGGCTTGGACACATGAGTGAAAAGGGGATGAAGATTCTTCACTCAAGGAATTTGTTGCCGGGTTTGAAGAATGTTGATTTGGACTTCTGTGAGAACTGCATTTATGGAAAACAGAAGGGAGTCAGATTTCTCAGAGTTGGGAAACAAAAGAAGAACGAAAAATTAGAGCTTGTGCATACAGACGTATGGGGACCTGCTCAGGTATCATCTCTCAGTGGCTCTCGTTATTATGTTACTTTTATTGATGATGCAACTAGAAAAACTTGGATTTATTGTATTAAGAATAAATATGATGTATTTGATACTTTCAAGAAATGGAAAGCTTTGGTTGAGATTGAGACAGGAAAGAAATTGAAGTGTCTTAGATCAGAAAATGGAGGTGAATATTGCAGCAAAGAGTTTTATAGGTACTGTTCAGAGCATGGAATTCGCAGAGAGAAGACAGTTCCAAGAACACCACAAGAAAATGGTGTGTCAGAAAGGATGAACAAAACAATCATGGAGCGTGCAAGGTGCATGAGATTGCATGCAGGATTGCCTTTACAGTTTTGGGCAGATGCTGTAGATACTACTGTTTATCTAATAAACAGAGGGCCTTCAAGTTCCTTGGATGGTGGTGTTCCAGAGGAAGCATGGACAGGTAAAAAGGTAAACTACTCTATTTTAAAGCCTTTTGGTTGTGAGGCCTTTGTCCATATTGATAAAGAAAATAGAACAAAGCTTGAGGCAAAGTCAAAGAAATGTACCTTTATTGGATATGGTGTTAATGATTTTGGTTATCGCTTATATGATTACGAGAATCACAAAATCATTAGGAGCAGAGATGTAATATTCAATGAAAAGGTCTTGTATAAGAATCAGTTGCAGGAAAAGAAACAGGAAAAGGAAAACAAGGAATACGCAGTCCTTGATGAAATCACTGAAAAAGTAAAGGTGCCTGAAAATAATAATAATCAACAACCACAACAACAGCAACCACCACAACAGCAACAGGCACCCCAAACACCTGAAAGTGGTGTTAGAAGATCTACCAGGATAGGTAGACCCCCTGAACGATACTCTCCTTCATTATATTATTTATTGTTGACTGATTCCGGTGAACCCGAATGTTATGAAGAAGCAATGCAGGTTGAAAGCAGGAAGAAGTGGGAGTTAGCCATGGAAGAAGAGATGGACTCCTTAATGCATAACCAGACTTGGGATTTAGTCAGGTTGCCTGTAGGAAAAACTACATTGAAGAATAAATGGGTTTACAGGCTGAAGGAAGAAGATGGAGGAAAACAGAGGTATAAAGCTAGACTTGTGGTGAAGGGGTTTGCACAGAAGAAAGGTATTGATTTTGATGAAATATTTTCTCATGTTGTTAAAATGACTTCAATCAGAACTATTTTAAGTCTTGTAGCAGCTGAAGATTTGCATCTTGAGCAGTTAGATGTAAAGACAGCCTTTCTCCATGGGGATTTGGAGGAAGAGATATATATGCAGCAGCCACAAGGATATGAGGTGAAAGGGAAGGAGAAACTAGTGTGTAGGTTGAAGAAGAGCTTGTATGGCTTAAAACAGGCTCCAAGGCAGTGGTATCTAAAATTTGACAAGTTTATGTCTGAACAAGGTTATACTAGATGTCACTCTGATCATTGTGTTTATTTGAAAAAGCAAAATGATGGCAGCTATATTATATTGTTACTGTATGTAGATGACATGCTTGTTGCAGGATCTAACATGCAGGAAATAAATGTGCTCAAAAGAAAATTGGCAAATTCATTTGCAATGAAGGATTTGGGAGCTGCGAAACAAATCCTTGGTATGAGAATAACTAGAGACAGGAAAAATCGTAAATTAACATTGTCTCAGAATGAGTACATACAAAAGGTGTTGAAAATATTTAACATGCACAATGCAAAACCAGTTAGTACACCTTTTGCTAGCCATTTCAAACTTAGCAAGGAAATGTGCCCAAAGACCCAAGAAGACATGGATTATATGTCTAAAGTTCCATATGCATCAGTAGTTGGAAGCTTAATGTATGCAATGGTATGCACAAGGCCTGATATTGCACATGCAGTGGGAGTTGTAAGCAGGTACATGAACAATCCAGGAAAGGAACATTGGATGGCAGTGAAATGGATTCTCAGATATTTGAAAGGTACCAGAAATCAAGCATTATGCTTTGGTGGTTCAAACATCTCCCTACAAGGATATGTTGATGCAGATATGGCAGGTGACAGAGATAACAGGAGGAGCACTACAGGATATGTATTTACTGTTGGAGGAACAGCTGTCAGTTGGGTTTCAAAAATCCAAAGTGTTGTTGCACTTTCAACAACAGAAGCAGAGTATGTTGCTGCTACTGAGGCTAGTAAAGAAATGATTTGGTTACAAAGTTTTATGGGTGAATTGGGTAAGGAGCATGATATGGGCACGTTATACAGTGATAGCCAAAGTGCCATTCATCTTGCAAAGAACTCAGCATTTCATTCCAGGACTAAACACATACAGCTCAAGTACCATTTCATACGATCAGTGTTGGAAGATGGAGAGTTGAAGCTGGAAAAGATACACACTAGCCAGAATCCTGCAGATATGCTAACAAAAGTTGTAACCAGGGAGAAACTGAGAATATGCTCATTTTCAGTTGGTCTTCAAGGATGACGATGAAGATGAGAAACAGCCAGGTCCAAAGAGGAGTCATTGTCCAGCAAATGGAGCAACGGTGGAGTTGCTACAATCAGTCTCCAAGTGGGAGATTGTTGGGTGTGGAGCCTGATTATCTTCTATATTCAAAGGTATCGCCACATAGGACCCCAGTTCGAAATGGGGGCGGCAACGCCGCCCGTAAAATATTCGCTGCAGGGGGGGTCCAGGGGGGGGCGGCTGCGACCTTTGGGAGCCCCCCCCTGGCGGGGGGTTTCGGGGGCAGCGCCCCCGAAGCTAAAAACAGCTGTAAAATTGCCTTGTAAAAGTATAGTAATTTCTAGTCAATCTGGGCCGTTCATTAGGCGGATGATCTGACGGTAGAACTTATGTTTAGTTTAGGGTTTTTTTCCCTAGAAGGCAACCCCTCTCTTTGTATGAGGGTATTGTATTTGAGGCTGTGAGATAGATGTGTATTCTGTGTGCGAGAAACAGAGAGGTGAGACTGTGAGAGAAAAAAGAGGATATTACAGCGGATTTGCTATAGGTTGTGTCTCTTCATTTTGCTGGATAATAAAAAGGAAGGAATGGCTGTTCGGGGTGGACGTAGCCCAAACTGGGTGAACCACGTATATCTGTGTCTCTCTTGTTTTGTGCGTTTTCTGTGTTTATATTTCTGCAATATTTTATGTGTTCCATTGCTCCGTAATATATAATTTTCTAACAGTACGGTAGTGTGCTATGAATCAAGGAAACTAAATGAGCACAAGCAGAATTATCCAACACATGATCTTGAGTTGGAAGAGATCATCCATGCATTGAATATGCAGAGATATTATATTCTTGGAAGGATGTTTGTATTGATGAGCGATCAAATTGGATTGAGGCATCTATTTGACCAACTAAATTTGAATTCCAGACAAGCCAGGTGGTTGGCCATGATCAATGAGTTTGATTTCGAGATCAGGTACATTAAAGGTAAAGAAAACAAGGTTACAGATGATTTTAGTAGGACAATACAGGTAAATCATATAGAATATATGAGTTCATATGGGACAATTTACAAGATCAGATCTTGTAGGTAGGAGGACAGGATGATAGGTATAGGGAGCTTAAGCATAGGTTACAGTAGGGTACAAGTGATCAGGATGTGGATTATCATCTCATAGCAGATGGTTTGGTCATATTTAGGGATAGGATATTTGTATCGGACAATAATGAGCTCAAGAAGCCTAACTTGAAGGAATTTCATGTTAAGCCATACTCAGGTCACCCAGGATATCAGAAGACATTAACAGTGGTGAAGAAGTTCTACTATTGGCCGAATTTGAAGAAAGAAGTGGCGGCGTTTGTGGCTAGATGCTTGGATTGTAAACAGGTAAAGGCAAAATGTAAGCATCTAGGTGGATGACTACATCTGATTCCAATTCTAGAGTGGAAATGAGAGGTATTTGCCATGAATTTCATTACAGGTTTTCCAAGGACATCTAGACAACATGATTCTATCATGGTTGTGATTGACAGGTTGACTAAGGTAGCGCACCTCATTCTAGTGAAGTCTACTTATTCAGATAATGATGTAGAATGGGTATTCATTAGAGATATAGCGAGGTTGCATGGTGTACCAAATAAGATCGTATTAGACAGAGATGCCAATTTCACTTCTAGTTTCTGGAAAGATTTGTTTACATGTTTGGGTATAGAGTTGGCCTTCAACACAACTTATCATCCAGAGACAGATGGATATACAGAGAGGGTCAACATGATTTTGGAAGACATGTTGAGGATGAATGTTATTCATCATAAACGAAAGTGGAAAGAGTATCTTCCACTGGTAGAGTTTTCTTACAACAATGGGTATCAGGAGTCGCTTATAAGGATGAGTCCATTCAAGTTACTGTATGGGAAAAGTTGTAATAATCCCATCAGTTGGAGTGATCTAGTTAACAGGATGTTGATAGGATTGGACATTTTGGCAGAGATGAAACATGAAATGTAGGTAATCAAGAAGAATCTAAAGGAAGCATAGGACATACAGAAAAGTTATGCAGATTATAACGATATTTTTAAGGAGTTTTAGGTTTGGGAACAAGTGTAATTGTGCATAAATCCCAAGAAGAGATCCTTGTAGATTGGATCATGTGCCAAGATGGAACCTCGGTTTTTTGGACCTTTCAAGATTATTGAAAGGATTGGACCACTAGCCTATTGACTTGCACTGCCTCAGACAATAAAATTCCATGATTTTTTCCATGTGTCATTTCTTAATAAGTATGTTAAAGATGTTGATCATGTGATTAACTGGTTTGTATTGTAGGTGGAACCATAAAGAGGATTTGAGACGAAACCTCAGTGCATTTTGTAGAGAAAGATGCTCATGCTCTAGAACCGAGCAATCAAGCATGTTAAAGTGCAGTGGAAGCACTCTGGGCCTGATGAAGCTACATGGGAGATGGTTGATCAGATGCAAGATATGTATCCTTCTCTATTCACCGGTTGAGCGAATGACTTTTGGTACATGTTTTGGTGTGATTTTTGGTAATGTGTATATGTATATGGATGTAAATAATTTCATGAGCTGTGTTATAAAGCTCCAATAAGTGGCATGGGTTTCATGTCGTTATGGTTGTCATGTTGTTATGTTTCTCATGTTATTTTTCTTCTTAGTAGGATGATCATTATAGATATTGCAACGAAAAAAGTTATAAAGCTCCATGGGTAGTATGTTTTGCTTTTCAGTAGTCTTGTTGGTTGTAGGTGTCATTTGGAGCAAGAAGTAAGAAGGAAGAGCAGGAAAGTGCAAGAGGACATTGGGATCAACAACTATAGCGAGTTTTTCTTGTAGATACCGAGTTGCATGTATGATTTCCTTGCTAGTTTTAGCATGCATGGCACATGTGTGTGGCTTCTTGGTTATGTTTGTCATTGGCATGAAGGACTCCCTAGATTAACAATGGTTTTACCTAGCCTTTCCATTTCCTAGATAGTCATGGTGTTGTGGGTTTCTTTCCTCTCGTTTTCTGGTTGGTTCTCATGTTCCTTATGGGCCTGGGTTGAGTTACTAGTTCCTGAATCCTTGGTTGGAGAAATTCTATAGAATCCCTGTAACAACTTGGATTGAGTTACTAGTCCTAGAAACCTTGGTTGGACAAATGATCCGGAGCCCTTGGTGCGTTGAGTTATTAGTCCCGGAAGCCTTGTTTGGAAAAAATTCTCTAGAGCCCTAGGCAACTTGGGTAGAGACTAATCTAATAATGGTTAGTGATGTCCAATTGTGAGGTGGAATCAATGGTTGAGGGTTGAGGTGGTTTGGCCTCTGGAAGCCCTAGTTTGGTTTTGTTTGATTTGTTTCAAGAGATCGCACATTCATGCTTAGAATATCGCACAGGGGTGATTAGCTTAAAGAGATATTTGGTTTAGCCCAATCTATGGTCATGTGGTACATGAAATTCCATGACTTGGTTATATTTTCATATGTTCATAAGAGCGCATTTTCTTTTTGTATTTTATGTGCAAATGTTCTTTCCATTATGTGGTTTTAATGGTTGTTTCCTCATTGATATATCTCTGGTTATTTGTTGGTTATAAGCATGTTTTATGACAGTTACGATATATGGATCTCATCATGTTTTGGTTAGTATATAAAATTTTTATGAATGAATTACCTATCAGATAACAATGCAGCTATTGTGAGGAGATATCGTTCCTCTTTCATGATTCTCATATAAGTATGAAACCCCTATTCTCAGATATGTCGTTATGACCTGTAGATTTCATGTTTATGATATGTTTGATGAAATGTCTGTTCAATTCAATTCCTTGTTCAAGTGTTTGAATTAGTAACCTTATTTCAATGTTATTTATCTTATCTGGAAGTTTCATGAAGTTCTAGGCAGTGGCCTGAATCCTAGCCCTAAAAAGTGTCACAGAATTTAGGGTCACTGGCATTGAATTGCCTAAAAAAGGCCACAATCGCATGGACGCCTTCTTTGGGAGTGACTGGAGGGTCCCAATCACATGCTGCATTTTCATGGGAGTTACTGAGGCTCTAGGTCAGTTAAAGAAAGTTATCTTAGGGGTTGGACACCTAAAGGGGTTAGTTGGATATTGAAGGTTTTGTGGATGTTAAGGAAAGGTAGATTGATCTTCTCATGTCTATTCCACTTCCTTAATTGTACATGGGGAGTTGAACAATATCATAGTAACTCTTCATCATATGTTTAACCCGGTGGACCAGTTAGCTTGGGTAAACATGGGAGGAGGGTGTTACAACTACGTCCATGGAGAAACAACCAATCCTTCCTTTTATATCATCCACCAAAATGAAGAGATACAACCTAAGCATATCTGTTGTAATATCCTCTTCGCTCTGACATAATCCCATCTTCCTTTCTCACTTAGAATAATCATACACATCCAAAATACAATTCCCTCATATAAACCAAGGGTTGCCTTCTAGGGGAAAAACATAAATTAACATAAATTCTACCGTCAGATCATCCACCTAATGAACAACCTAGATTGAATACGAAATTAAAATATTTTACAAGGAAATTTTGTATCTATTTTTATCTCCGGGGGTGCTTCCGCAGAACCCCTCAGCCAAGGGGGATGGTCCCCCCTAGACCCCTACGGGGGGGGAACAAGTCCCCCCCACATGGAGGGGTGTACAATATTCCTGGGGTATACATCTAGCTGAAACAAAGACCTATGAATTAGAAAGATAATCAGGCTCCACACAACATATAAATCTTTAATTCCTATCCTATCCTACTCTAGAGGTCTTATATCTTATCCCTAGAGCTTATCCTCCTTCATAAATGGATCTCAAGCCTAGATTGGTTAATCATAAACTACCACTTTACAATATAAATTCACTACCTCCCATAGAGTCTAGGTTAGATTTTGGAGACTCTTATTTATGCCCTAATGCTGCTGCTTTTACCTAAGGATCCATTACCATCCTTGAGTTGTGATTGAAGGCTAGCCTTGCGGCTAAGGAAGAACAAGTTTGGTGGGAGATTCTATATTGTCAAGATCTGTAAAAAGGGTTGTAATATTCTCCTACATTTCATTAATACAATAAAATTTATTTTCCTATGCTTTGTGTCCATTTGATAAATATGTATTTCAATGCCTACTTCAATCATTGAATAAAGATATTAGTTTATGCTATGGATGTCTTGTAGTTCTCTTATTTGTTGTGATTGTATTTCTAGTTCTATTTATATTAATTGGAGCTGGACTCAAAGTCTACAAATCAATAGAAGATGAAGACTAGCATTGGAATTCAGGTAGGCCCTTGCTCCATTTATTAATTTCTCTAAGGAAAGCATTTTCCTTTTCGGTTTATATTGTTTCTAGGTTATCCACTAGATCTAAGGGATCCACTTATATCCGAAGAAGAGAATTTTCCATAAAAAAACTTGGCGACTCCACTGGGGAACAAGATGTTCCTTTAGTGGCTTCTTTTGTTTATCCATTTTGGACCTTTCAATCTAACTTAAGTTGACTTTTTTTACAGAGTAGTTATTCTTGGGAAATAATTATTCTAAGCTTGGTAGGGTTTTTGTTTTGCTTTTTGAAAAAAAGTAGCCCTAATGCACTTTTTGGTCTGAGACAGAGTGACCCATCACACCTGTCACTCTCTGCAAGTGTGATGCATCACACTGGTGTTTGTATCTAGCTTGTGATGGTTTCTGTAGGATGCAAAAATTTCATTTCTATGCCTTGCTCTTAGTTTCAATTTTTTTGACTTAATTTTTTTGAGTCTCTGTAATAGTCATTGTCTCTGCAAAATCCATCATTGTGTTACATTTGAGTTTGATTACCTTTTGATGAAGATTTGTTTGATTTTTCTTCCTTCTTCTCAATCAGGGCTTGTAAGCACTTAGCTTGATTGTTGATTGAATGAAAAAAAAATCATTTTACAGTTGCAGCCTACGTGAGTTCTTTTGGTCAATAATCTAGCTGCATTTTCATTTTCATTGCATTTGGAAATAAAAAAGAAAAAGAAAATAAAAATCTCCTTTTTGCAATGAAAATAGGGTTTTTTGAATTGCATTGAAATAATATATTGAAAGATATAATTAGGAAGTTTCCATATGTTGCATCTTTGATTGGTTCATTATTGTTTCTCTCTTCCTTCCCATAGATAGATCTTCATTCAAATGAAAGAGTTCTTTTCATCATGTTAGCTGCATCCTAGGAAGTTTAGGTGAATTCGTACCATGAGCCTTGAAATTGAAATATAATTGAGGAACAACTTCAAACAAAATTAAATTAACCTAAGGATAATTTGTAAAATTAATGACACACATATAGGTCTAGGCTAGAGACGTGTTCCAGCATCGTAAAACATAGGATTTGCTATTATTTGTTTGTGTAACATTATGGGGGTAGTCAGTATTCCACGTACGTACATATATTGGATCATTCTCCACATATATTCAATGGCATTCCCCATATGAAAAGTATATCAGAATATTTACTATCGTATAGGATGCATTAGCTAACACTACCACAGACTGCGCTTCCATGTACATCCAGGTATATTTTGGAAGCCTCCTGTACGTTTTTATCTTGCCATAGGTAACTAATTCAGTTGCCTTGATTACTATGATACATCGAACACATCATTTAGGGAGATTGCTTGCGTTTATTAGAAACATTATTCTGTAGTTCACATCATCTTGGAAAATTCTTTTGCCAAGTTACCTTGATTTTGTTTTATTTGTGTCGTTAATTTATAAAATTTATTAATACATCATGGAAGTACACCCTCAACAACCTCGTTGTTCACGTAGAATGAAAATATTTCCCCCTTTACCTCCAGAGGAAACACCTGGTTGTCGTAAGAATAAGAAAATGTAAACTAATGAAATTGGTACTTCGGAAGCTACCCCTTCTAGCATTAAATCCGAAATTAACCAACCAAAATCATCATTTTCCATAAGTACTAAACCCAGAATTACATCCTTACCAGCTGGTGAGACTGACACAGTTGAAAAGGAAGCCCCTAAGACATTAGAATTTGAGGTCATTGAACCTAAATTTATGGATTGAAAAGATTTACAACTTGAGGTCATATTGCACGAGGAACCTCAAATAAACCAACCAAGTACTTCAGGAGTTTCTCCTTCTCTTCCTCTTCCTTTGTCTCAACCACAACCTGTATATTTCGGTCCTGGCAGAGAACAACTTCCACCTAGTATTTTGAGTATTGAGGAAATTACTGAAGAAGATTCTCAACCTTCAAATCATATCCATTTAAGAGGTACTCCTATTTATCAACACCATCATTTTCCTACTCCTCCTACTCACACATAAGCTCCTTCCTATCATACTCCTCATTTCAATTCGCCTTTGAACCTCCCTCAACAAAATATTTTGATAAGTTCAACCATGACTGAGTCAACAACAGTTTCTCAACCCATGTATGTTATCATGAGTGAGTCAACTTAAGTTACAACCTATTCGATGTTTGTAACTTCATTGGAAACCCCTTTGTATGGTGGTCCATCAGTACCACCTGGATATTAGTCATTGTCTGGAACCTTTTTTGGTGTGTCGACTATTCCATGGACTTCTTCCTTGTCAACTTCATCAGGAATATTATATAGTCATTATTTTATGAGCATCCCACCACCTATTCCACCCGTTGTGCCCCAATCTCCTTTGGAGCAGCAATACGATGCATTTCTTAGTGGATTTTGACATCTAAAACAACCTACTCCATCCTACATTAGGTACCCTCCTCCAGGGGGGGAGTTGACTCCATATACTCCTTATCCTTCAACAGGGGGGAAACCTATTGCTATAATGTTCCCTTATGTTTATCAAATGCCACAAGTTGGTGTTCCATCCTATGAGTCATCTTCCTACATGTCCTCCATTTCCAAGAATGGCTATGAATCCTTGGCACCCTATGTTTCCCATTCAACCTGGTTTCATTTTAAATAAAATACATACCTCTCAACCTGTTATGGCTACTCCCCAAGTTTTGACTTGTCAATTTGTCCAATATATACCTCAATCTGCCCAAGATGCACTTCAAGTGAGTCAACCTGTTCAGGTTGTATCTCAAATACAACCTACTCCAACGGTATCTGGAATTTCTCAAATTCCATCTACCCAATGTCTTCAGGGAGAATTACCAACTCCACCTCTTTCTCATTCTATACCTCAGATGCAAATAAACCAACTTGTGCATGACATGAAACAGGTACCAACCAGTCAACCCAATGTTGGGATAATGCAAAATCCACCTGGGAAACCACTCCAAGGAATTCCAAAAATTCTTGTTGGTCAATATACCATTCCGCAAATGCCTTATCAAGGCCAAAAAATCCAAACTCAGCCATTCCAACCTTATCAAGGTTTTCATGGAATTGGGCAACCTAGTTATGGTTACCCTAGTTATCAAAATCCTCCTTATCCTAGAATGCAAATACCTGTTTCTCAACCCATTCTTCCATACCCAGGATACCCTCCACCACAGGTTAACCTTTATCCACAAGGTCAACCTTCTTAAATGGACTTTAATAGACATTTTCCATTTATTACAATGCTTGAGTTACCATATTTATCCCAACTCACTAATGATCCCATTTGTCATTCTCCTTGGTGGTCATCTATTCCTACTAAATTTCCAAGTGACATTTCGAAATTCAACATAAATCATAGAGAAGACCCGTCCACTTGCGTTATGACCTATCATTTATGGTGTTCATCCAACTCCTTGAATGCTTATTCCCTCCGTTTACAACTTTTCCATAGAACTCTTACTGGGAAGGCAACTAAGTGGTATTTTGAATTTCCACGAGCTTCTTTTAACAACTTCAATGCCTTGGAAACCACGTTTCTGACCCATTTCCAATTACCCATCCATTATGAAACTAGAACTGAGCTTTTTACCTCCTTTAAATAGTCTAACGCCACCCACATATCCAATCATATTCATGAGTGGAGACACCACCATCGATTGGTCAAAACTTACATTCCCAATAAGTTATTGGTTGAATGGTTTATCAAATCCTCTTGCCAACCATAATTGAAGACATTGGCAAGTAGAAAATCTGATGTAGGTTAACCCGATAATGCAATATAAATCAAAGTATAATACTATAACCTACTTCTACTATCAATTTGTGAAATCTTAAAGATCGAGCTGAACAATATAACCAGAAGAAGAAGAATCAATCACACAATACACATGAAAATACTTTGGGGAAAGCCTCAGCTAAAAACCCCACACTATTGTATTATCATACTTGGTGGAAATACATAGGAATTATACATAGCCTTAGCTCTCACAGCTATCCATCTCTCAATACAATCCTCACAGATGCTCATAGGAAATCTTGGCTTCTCTCTAGCCTTCATCTCTGCCCTCCAAGCTCCTATTCCCTTCTGTTGTTCCTTGTGGATGATTTTCCTTTTACCAAGTGGAAGACCTCCTCCAAAACTGCACAATCCTCAAGGATTAATCCTTAACTGCATGCATGAGTTTTATTTATAAGAAAACACATGCAACTGATAGTACATTGTCCTTGAACATTAATCTCAACTGGGTCTTTCTCAAAAGAGACATGCATGGTTTTTTGATGAGGGAATCTTTAGTTAACTGGAGTAGCACTAGTTGAGTGCATTAATGCATCAACTGACTGTTAACTCACTATTAGTTCCTCAAACAGTTTGGAACTAATTTAACTGGACTTAACTCAGTAAACTGAGTTAACTAATTACAACTCAAATATAACTCAATCTTATCTCCTTAATTTAAGGGATAACTCTTGCATGGCTTTAGAAAGACTTCTAACTTGAATTTCTCCAACTAATTAATTTAAAATAAATAAATTAATTATTTCCAAGTAGCTGTTAAGACTAAATTCAATTTTACTTCACAATTTAATTCAAGGACAATTAAATTGGAATATTCTTGTTGCCATATTTCAACACTCCTTCTCAACAAGAAAGGGATTATCTGCCACCCCGATCCTATCTCTATGGAACTCGAATTTACACTTTGAAAATGCCTTTGTCAAAATGTTAGCATCTTGCTCCTTTGTCGAAATATACTGCAACAACATGATCCTCTTGACCTGTGAAAAGCCACGGGAAACAAATATTCCCTTATGCTTCTCCACACTACCATTAGCAGCTTGCTTTACCTTGTAAAGCCAATGGGAACTCACAACTGACTTGTTCTCCGGTCTCGGAACCACGTCCCAAACACTATTACAAACTATGGAGTCATACTCATCCACCATAGCATCAACCCAAATCGGCTGTTGCACTACTTCCTCAAAGGAAGATGGCTCGGTCTCAACACATTCCCCCACAAGGGCCATGTATCCAGTGTACCTCTTAGGTGACCTCCTCTATCTGCGCTGAGAAGATGGTGCTCCCACATTCTCTCTCGCATCCTCCAACAATCTGTCAGCTTCTCTTGTGCACTTCCGTTCATCTCTGGAAGACTCTGCTTGAGTGGATGTATCCACTCCTGGAACCTATGCATGCGGCTGCTCTGCATCAGTCTGAGGCTCATCCTCCTTAGGAACCAAAAGTTCCTCCAGAGCCTGTAGTTGGAGCTCCCTCTCGAGGGAAACTCACATGGCCTTCTGGTCATCAAACTTGAGATCTATGTGAACCACACTCCTCTGACTGGTAGGCAAGTACACCTGATAGTTGTGAGTTGTATCATTGTACCCCACAAATATCCCCAACTCTGCTGTCAGCTCAAGCTTCTTCTGTGCATACTTTGTCACATGGCAATATACTGATGAGCCAAAGATCCTAAAGTGACCCACATTTGGTCTCTTATGGGAGAAAGCTTCCTCTGGTGTCTTCATCCCAAGCATGCAATGCGAGCTTCTATTCTTCAAATAGACCGCTGTGTTGCATGCCTCAGCTCACAAGTGAAGTGGTAGTCCTTGGTCATGTAGCATTGCCCTTGCTGCCCTACAATAGTTATGTTCTTCCTCTTAGCCACCCCATTCTGCTATGGGTTATGAGGTGCCGTCAACTCTTGTTTAATTCCTTCTGCTGCACAAAAGTCATTAAACTCTTGAGAGACATATTCTCCACCGTTGTCGCTTCTCAAGGCCTTGATCTTCTTCCCCAACTCTTTCTCGACCAAATCTTTGAACTCACAAATTTTGTGAAGGTTTGGTCCTTCATCTGCATGAAATAAATCCAGCATTTACGAGAATAGTGATCAATGAAAATCACATAATACGTTTGCTTCGCTGTGGATGCTGTCGATAATTGTCCACACAAATCAGTATGAACTCACTCTAAGATAGCCTCTACTCGATTATCTCGTTCATAAAAGGAAGACTTGGTGTTCTTTCCCAAGGTACAACCTTTGCATGTGTCAACTTGCTCAAGTTTATCTTTGGGAAGTCCTGTAGATATCTGTTGAATTATCTTCAAAGCCCCATGATGCAAATGGCCCAACTGCCTGTGCCACAACTTGCCAATGTCTTCGCTTTGCACCAATTATACTTTCATACTCAATGCTACACAATCATCTACCTCTAGTTTATATAGATTCTTCACTTGAATCCCTATCATCTTGGCCTGGCCCGTGTCTATGTGTCTTAGGAACGCCTTTTCTTTACTGAAGACAAAATCGTAGCTTTTGTCCTGCAACATCACGACCGATACCAAGTTCTTCTTCAGTCCAGGCACATACATCACATCTGTCAAGGTGAGAGGAGCTCCATGCTCCCTCTGAAAAGCAACCGTGCCCACTCCTGAAACACTATACCTTCCATCATCACCCATCTCTATGCGCATCTTGAGGTATTTCTCCTCCAAGGCACTGAATAAATTTTTATCACCGGTCATGTGGAACGAGGCTCCACTGTCAAGATACCAGACACAACCCGTCATCGATGATACCATGCATGCGATGAGGGTAAAGTCCATTTCGAACTGAGAGGCTAATGCCTCATGTTCCGATCCTTTTGAGGATCCCTTCTTGGACTTCTTCGATGGGCAATTAGTCGCATAATGTCTCATCTTGTGACAATTAAAGCATCTTACTTTAGACATGTCACCCTTCTTCCCTCCATGAGAAGAATTCAATTTGAAATGGGAAGGCTTCCCCTTCCATTTCCTTGCCTTACTTGCTAAGGCCAGATTTTATTCATCATCATTCTTGGATGAAGAACCATCTCGCATGCTCCTCTTTATCTCCTCCTGCATAAGATCCGACCACAGTCGTTCCCAATCCAGCAGTTTCTCCCTTCCATTCGCAGAGTCCTGGTAGCTATTTCAGCTCTTTGGAAGGCCAAGGAGAGCGAGGTTCACCATATCATCATTGACAATAGTTATTCCCAAACTGCCAAACTCATCTTTGTAGGTGGTGAGCTTGTTTAGATATGTGGAAATAGTATCACCCTTCTCCATCTTGATTCTTCGAAGCTTATCCTTGTGCGCCAATTTCCTCTGGTCGCTACTGTTCTGGTAGAGGTCCTTCAATGTCTTCGACATTGAAAATGGAGTATCCTTCCCATGGAGACTCGAGACAATATGGTCTTGAACTCCCTCAAGGATTATCCGTCTCGCCTTCGCCACATGTTAAAATTTGGGTACCAGAGGACAAGTGGTTCCCTAAGGCTTTGATTTTTGACCTAGGGAAAAGTGTCCAAATTTATTTTTTACTTTTCTCCTAAAGTGAATTTATAAGTCGTAAAGTCAATTTAATTTAAAAGTGACTTTATAAGTGGTAAAGTTACATTCTAATTTAAAGGTGACTTTATTAAAGTGAATGAAGAATTAGAAAGTGAAAAAGTGACTATGGAAATAAAAGGCTAAGTGGGTCTTTATTTAAGTGGGTGAGTTAAAAAATAGAAATTGAGAATTAAATGCACATTTATTCTCATCCCTAAATCTAAATGAATCTCAGCCATTAGATCTTAGGGTAACCCAAAAGGTCATTTAGAGAATAAAAGGAGAAGAGAAGAGGAAAAGATCAATTCATTCTTTCATGAGCATTTGAGAGAAAGAGAAGAGAGAGCAAGGAGAAAATTTCTGACTAGTGAGGAAGTGAAGGAGAGCAGCAAGAAGACATTTCAACAAATCTAGGCAACAACATTTATTGGCATGTGTCCCAAGGAAAAACCTTACAACAGGAGAAAAGCACAGAAATCAAGGAAGAGGGACAACAGGTTCTTGGCACATTTTTTTAGGTTGGCTGTACACCATTTAATGCTATTTTATTTCTGTAAAAATTTCTATTTTGGTTGTTTGCTGATTGGCACGATTTTCAAGGTGGAGTTCAAGCACGAAAATCAAGATAAGTTGTAATTTGTGGT
The DNA here is from genome assembly GCA_031772625.1 of Pinus tabuliformis. Taxonomy (NCBI): domain Eukaryota; kingdom Viridiplantae; phylum Streptophyta; class Pinopsida; order Pinales; family Pinaceae; genus Pinus; species Pinus tabuliformis. The sequence goes on along the minus strand of CM062820.1, from coordinate 1,579,297,603 downwards.
TGTTGGAATTTTTACTATGTATTTCAGTTTCTCTGTAAAATCATTTTCAGAAATAAAGAAGAGCTCTCAAACTGGTTTTCCCCAAGAGTTGTAGGGGGTTTTTCCAGGGTCACATTGACCAAAAATCACTGTGTTATTTTCTGTGTGACTATCATAATTTTGCTGTGTTTTATTTCTACAATTTCAGCAGTTGTGAAATCTCTAAAATTATGCTTTCAGAAAAATATTATCATTTCCAGATTTTAGAATTTTGATCATGCTTGGATTTAAAACTAAGTGCATGGAGTGATAAGGAAAACTGATAACCGGAGTGGGGGTTGAAATTTCTTCATGGTATCAGAGTGTGGTTGGCTGAAAAGTGCAGTTTGGGACAGCAAAGTGAAAATTACAGCAAGCTGATTTTTACACAGAAAACAGAAATCTTTACTACAAATTTGAAAATTTTAGTTTGATAGGATAGTGAAACATGTCTTTGGGTTTGAGAGTTGAGGATAGGTTGGATTAGCATAAGAACTACAGTGCATGGAAGGAGAGAATCCAGAGCATCTTTGAGGAAGCAGAAGTTTGGGGCATTATGGTAAATACCACACATAACCCAGTAGCAGTACCTGCTGACCCTGTACAGTTGGCAGAGTTTAACAAAAAGAATGCTAAGGAAAAAATATTGATTTTGGAAGGAATCAAAGACCATGTCATTCCTCATGTGAGAGGAAAGACTTATGCACATGAGATGTGGACAACCTTGACCAGTCTTTTCCAGAGCTCAAATGAAAACAGAAAAATGGTCGTAAAGGAGAAACTGAAGGCCATTAAAATGGCTAAGACTGACAATGCTACATCATACCTCACAAATATCACTTCAGTGAGAGATGAGTTGGCGGCCGTAGGTGAGATCATTACACCCACTGAGTTGGTGAGAATTGCTTTGAATGGTCTTCCTAAGACTTGGGAGAATTTTGTGGATGGCATTGTTGCACAGGAAAACCTTCCCGATTGGGAGAGGTTGTGGGATGATTGCATTCAAAATGAGATAAGAAATAACCATCTTGGGGTAGCCAAACAAGTGGAGGAGGATGACAATGCGGCATTGTTAGCAAGAGGCAAGAAGGGTAGAGAAAAGAAGCAAGCTTCCAACAGTGGAGGCAAAAGAAAAGGTAAAGGCAAGCAGCAGAACAAGGAGAAGGACTATTCCAAAGTCAAATGTTGGAATTGTCAAAAGTTGGGACACTATGCTGTTATGTGTCCGGAGAAGAAGAACAAGAAAGGGAAAGACAAACCCATGGTAGCTTTTGCAGAGATAGAGAGCTTCTCATAGAGATTTGATCAAGAGTTTGGGTTCATAGCTTGTGAGGCCACTAGTGTAGGATCACTTGCCATACAAGTTTAGAGGGAGTGTGTCTTCCCTGCTACTAGTAGAACATTTTCTAGCATTTGGTATGTTGACAGTGGTGCTTCCCGCCACATGACAGGAATGAGAGAGTACTTCTCAGAGATTTTAGAGGGTGATACTGATATGGAGGTAGTACTTGGTGATGACAACATTGTTAGAGTAGTTGGTGTGGGGAAATTGACATTTGATAAGGGACCCAAACCTCCCTTGAAAGTGTCAGATGTTCTATATGTGCCTAAAATGAAGAAGAACCTGATATCCGTCTCAGCACTTGAGGATAAAGGGTATGATTTGTTGTTCAGGAGAGGGCATGTGCTTATATATCGTAGGGGAACTCCAGATTCTTCAGCTAGAGAGATTGGTGTGTGCCATGCGAAGGTGTACAAGTTCTCATTCCAACCTCTGATGGCATTAAGTAGAAGCACTTGAGACAGGACCGACAAAAAATCTAACAATTCAGAGTTGTGTGAGATTTGGCACCGCAGGATGGGGCACACGTATCATGGGGCCTTGAGTACATTGCAGGAGATCACCACTGGTGTGCCAGATTTAAGTTCTGATCACCTTGATGTATGTAGAGGATGTGTTATGGGGAAGTTTGTCAGATCCCCTTTTCCCTGCAGTGACAGTAGAGTGACCGGGATCCTTGACTTGATATATACCGATGTGAGTGGTCTGATGTCTCATGTATCATTGAGTGGCTATGAGTACTATGTTTTATTCATTGATGACCACTCCAAGAAGACCTAGATTTATTTCTTGAAGACCAAGAGTGAGGTCTTCAAGCGGTTTCAAGAGTTCAAAGCTCTTGTGGAGACCTAGACAGGTAGGAAGATCAAGGTCCTCAGGTCAGACAATGGAGGTGAGTATACCGTTGGTGAGTTTGTTGATTTTTGTGTTGAGGAAGGCATTAGGAGGGAGTTCACAGTTCCTTACTACCCCGAACAGAATGGGGTTGTAGAGAGGAAGAACAAATCCATTGCAGGGGCTGCCAAAGCCATGCTTCATGATCAGGGGTTACCTTTATTTTTGTGGGCAGAGGCTTGCAACACTACTATGTACTTGCAGAATAGGAGTCCACATCATGCCTTGGGGAATGTGACTCTAGAGGAGGCTTTTTCTAGGAAGAAGCCTGATGTTGGGCACTTTTGTATCTTTGGGTGCCTTACATATTCCTATGTCCCCAAGGAGAATAGGACCAAGCTAGAGCCCACTGCAGACAAGGGCATCTTTGTGGGTTATAGCGAGACCTCGAAATCTTATTGGATTTATATTCCTGTGCAGAGGAAAGTGGTTGTCAGGTGGGATGTGAAGTTTGAGGAGGAGAGAGTTTTCAGGAGGTCATGGGAGTTAGAGTATCCAGAGTCACTAGACCCTCAGGAGCAGCTGAGTCAATCACAGGGATCCAGTAGTTAGGTATCAGGAGGTACATTGATTACAGTGTTAGATCCATCAGTGAGCAGTGGCTCTTAGAGTTAGGTGGGTGGTTCTTCGGGCAGCATGCAGGGGAGTCCACAGAGCAGTTCACAAGGTAGTCCACTAATGGATAGTCCGCACAATACTTCAGCATCTACAGGCACAGGTTCATGCATGAGGTCAGTTGACAGGCCTTCAAGAGATCAGGCTTCTGATGATGATGAGGATTCTTTCACTCCGGTGGGAGAACTATGCTAAGGGAAGAGGAAGCCCAAGTGGCTTCAAGATACCTTATGCGAGGCCACATCAGTTACTAGGCCAAAGAGACAGGTTAGAGAGAGTAAACCACCTGAGCGATTCTGTAGTTACATGGCATTGGTAACAAGCATTGTTGACTCTGAGCCTTCTAGTTATGAGGAGGTAGCCAACTAGCAGGTCTGGAGAGAGGCCATGATGGAGGAGTATTCTTCTATTATTAAGAACGATGTTTGGGAGGTAGTGCTGAGGCCTGAATGTAAATCAGTTGTTACTTTCAGATGGCTCTACAAGATAAAGCATGTTGCAGATGGTAGCATCGAGAAGTTCAAGGCTTGATTTGTGGCGAGAGGGTTCTCACAGGTAGAGGGAGTTGACTATGAGGAGACCTTCACTCCTGTAGCTCGGTATACATCTATTCGCTCCATTATATCGATTGCAGCAGAGATGGGTTGGAAGATCCACCAGATGGATGTGAAGACTGAATTCCTCAATGGCTTCATTCAGGAGGAGGTTTATATTGAGCAACCACAGGGCTTTGAGGTGCATGGGAAGGAGTCCCATGTATGCAGATTGAAAAAGGCACTCTATGGCCTGAAGCAAGCTCCTAGAGCTTGGTACTCGAGGATTGATACATACTTGCAGCAGTTGGGTTTCACAAATAGTGAGGCTGATCCGAACCTATACTTCATTGTGGTGGGTGAGAGCCTCTCATTCTGGTGTTGTATGTTGATGACTTGATCATCACTGGTGCAGAGAGACTCGTTGAGGGCTGCAAGAGAGATCTTGCTTCAAAGTTTGAGATGAAGGATATCGGCTTGATGCATTATTTTCTAGGATTAGAGGTGTGGCAAGGGGAGGGGAATTTCTTCCAGATTTCACATGGAGGATTGCAAACCCATGTCTGCACCTATGATCACTAACTGGAAGAAGCTTCATGCTTCTAATTCTGAGTTGGTGGATCCTAGTCTATACAAACAATTGATTGGTTGTTTGATGTATTTGGTCAACACTCGACCAGATGTATGTTTTGCAGTTAACACTATGAGTCAGTTCATGTGTGAGCCCAGGAGAGTGCACTGGGTGGTTGTAAAACAAATTCTTCGTTACTTGTAGGGGACAATGGATTTTGGCCTGGATTATAGATAGGGTGATGGAGTGAGACTGGCAGGGTACACGGATTCAGATTGGGCAGGTTGTGCTTCAGATAGGAAGAGTACTTATGGGTGTTGTTTTGGGTTGGGTTCGGCAGTTGTGTCGTGGATCAGCTAGAAACAACAGTCAGTTGCATTGATTTTAGCTGAGGTAGAGTATATGGCTGTTAGTTTGGCTAGTTGTGAGGCCATATAGCTTCTCAAGATGTTGTTTGGTCTATTTGTTCAGGCATTGAGACCTTTAGTAATTTACTGTGATAATTAGAGTTACATAAAACTCATGGAGAATCTAGTTTTTCATAACAGGTCAAAGCATATTGAGATCAAGTATCACTTCATTAGAGACTATGTCCAAAAGGGAGCTGTCAAGCTTGAGTAAATTTCCACAAATGAGCAGGCAGTGGACATTTTCACCAAAGCCTTACCATAGGGCAAGCATGTATACTTCAGAGACAAGATGGGAGTGGTGAGGAACACTTTCCTCGGTAAGAGGGAGTGTTAAAATTTGGGTACCAGAGGACAAGTGGTTCCCTAAGGCTTTGATCTTTGGCCTAGGGAAAAGTGTCCAAATTTATTTTTTACTTTTCTCCTAAAGTGACTTTATAAGTGGTAAAGTCAATTTAATTTAAAAGTGACTTTATAAGTGGTAAAATCAATTTAATTTAAAAGTGACTTTATAAGTGGTAAAGTTACATTCTAATTTAAAGGTGACTTTATAAGTGGTAAAGTTACATTCTAATTTAAAGGTGACTTTATTAAAGTGAATGAAGAATTAGAAAGTGAAAAAGTGACTATGGAAATAAAAGGCTAAGTGGGTCTTTATTTAAGTGGGTGAGTTAAAAAATAGAAAGTGAGAATTAAATGCACATTTATTCTCATCCCTAGATCTAAATGAATCTCAGCCATTAGATCTTAAGGTAACCCAAAAGGTCATATAGAGCATAAAAGGAGAAAAGAAGAGGAAACGATCAATTCATTCTTTCATGAGCGTTTGAGAGAAAGAGAAGAGAGAGCAAGGAGAAAATTTCTGAATAGTGAGGAAGTGAAGGAGATCAACAAGAAGACATTTCAGCAAATCCGGGCAACAACATTTATTGGCACGCATCCCAAGGAAAAATTGTACAGCAGGAGAAAGGCACAAAAATCGAGGAAGAGGGATAACAAGTTCTGGGCACATTTTTCGAGGCTAGCTATACAACATTTAATGTTTTTTATTGCTATAAAAATTTCTGTTTTGGCTGTTTGCTGATTGGCACGATTTTCGAGGTGGAGTTCAAGCACGGAAATCAAGATAAGTTGTAATTTGTGGTTTCTGGAATTTTTACTGTGTATTTCATTTTCTCTGTAAAATCATTTTCAGAAATAAAGAAGAGCTCTCAAACTAGTTTTCCCCAAGAGGGTTTTTCCAGGGTCACATTGACCAAAAATCACCGTGTTATTTTCTGTGTGGCTGTCATAATTTTGTTGTGTTTTATTTCTACAATTTCAATAGTTGTGAAATCTCTAAATTTTTGTTTTAAAAAAAATATTATCATTTCCAGATTTTAGAATTTTTATCATGCTTGGATTTAAAACTAAATGCATGGAGTGATAAGGAAAACTGATAACTAGAGTGGGAGTTGAAATTTCTTCACCACACACTTCTTCCACTCAGCCAACTCTTGTGCATTAGTTGAATCTGGCTTTGGGATTCCTTGATCAATGAACTCCTTCAAGCCATTGTCTTCCAATACAACCTCCATTCTATCTTTTCATGCTATGTAATTCGAGCTACCTTCCAAGGCATACTCGAGTCTCAAGCCATAGAACGCCATTGACCAACCTTGAAGTATGATATGAATTTGATTTTTACCTGCAACCCTGAACTTCAAACTTCGAATTCTCTTCTCAGTATACTATTCACAACTCCGATACCATGTAGAGATTTCTACAAACCTGGCTCTGATACCATGTAGAAAATTTGATGTAGGTTAACCCGATAATGCAATATAAATCAAATCAGAATACTATAACCTACTTCTACTATCAATTTGTGGAAGCTTAAAGATCGAGCTGAACAATATAACTAGAAGAAGAAGAGTCAATCGCACAATACACATGAAATTACTTTGGGGAAAGCCTCAGCTAAAAACCCCACACTATTATATTATCATACATGGTGGAAATACATAGGAATTATACAAAGACTTAGCTCTCACAACTATCCAACTCTCAGTACAATCCTCACATATGCTCACAGGCAATCTTGAATTCTCTCCAGCCTTCCTCTCTGCCCTCCAAGATCCTATTTGCTTGCGTTGTTCCTTGTGGATGATTTTCCTTTTACCAAGTGGAAGACCTCCTCCAAAACTGCGCAATCCTCAAGGATTAATCCTTGACTGCATGCATGAGTTTACTTTATAAGAAAACACATGCAACTGATAGTACAATATCCTTGAACATTAATCTCAACTGGGTCTTTCTCATAATAGACATGCATGAGTTTCTGATGAGGGAATCTTTAGTTAACTGGAGTAGCACTAGTTGAGTGCATTAATGCATCAACTGACTGTTAACTCACAATTAGTTCCTCAAATAGTTTGGAACTAATTTAACTAGACTTAACTCAGTAAACCGAGTTAACTAATTACAACTCAAATATAACTCAATCTTATCTCCTTAATTTAAGGGATAACTCTTGCATGACTTCAGAAAGACTTCTAACTTGAATTTCACCAACTAATTAATTTAAAATAAATTAATTAATTATTTCCAAGTAGCTGTTAAGACTAAATTCGATTTTAATTCACAATTTAATTCAAGGACAAATTAAATTGGAATATTCTTGTTGCCATATTTCAACATGCCAAAGGCGAAGGTTTTTAATGAAGATAAATTCATTTCTTGTGCTCAATATTTGGATTTGGTCTATACTCAATTTGGAATGCACTATGGCAAGATACCAAACACTCTGCGGCTCCAACATACTATTCCACCTGCTCTTCCTCTAAAGGAACCACACATTGTTGATAGCGTAATTGGTTTTGTTGGTCACCAGTGAGCAAGAAAATATTCTAATGCACCTAATTCGAAATTTTCTCCCACTACAACCAATCAAAAAACTTCCAATCTTGCACCTGTGAGTACTTCTGAGATAAACATTGTTCAATTTGATAAAGGAAAATATAAACAACCTGGAAGTAAGAAACGAGGTAAAGGAAATAAAATGAATGATAAACCTCCACAGAAAAGCAGAAGAATCATTATCCTAACAAGAAGCAAAAGCCTCGTTATCCATGTCTTATTTGTAATGATGATAATTTCACGAAATATTGTCTACATCGTGCAAAGGTTAATAGGTATTTGAAAGCTTCATCTACTTCCCCTGCCATTTTGATAAACCCCTTTCCAAGCCAGGATACAAATACGATTTTTCAAAACCCATCTTCCTCTTCCCGGGTAATGATGTTATCTGTTGTTAACAATAAGAATGGTTTTATGGTGGATACAAGGAATAAGGATTATGGAAATTTGAATCCTTCAATTGTAAATTCTGATGATCAATGTTCCAAATCTACTCAACCTAATTCTAGTCCTCTCTAGATAGAGAAACTAAAGAAGCCAACTTTTGAATTGACTATCAACGTGCCAAAAGGGATGATTCATAAGTCAGCATTTAATCCTCAGGTGAGAGCTGCACAAAATTACAACATAGTTGAGGATTTAACTCAAACTCCTTCAGCTATGTCAGTACTCGAGGTGTTGTAGAGTTGTGCAACCCAAAATAATTATTTACTATCAGCGATCAGAGGAGTATTTCCTTTGGATTCGAATCTTGTGGTATTTAATCATGAGAACCATACTTCCAAACTCACGCCCCAACTCGCTTTCATGATTCAAGTTGTTGTTATAAATAAAACTATTTACCACACAATCATAGATGAAGGTGCTTCAACTTTCATCATGTCTCTTTCATTTCGGAAAACCATTGGTTCTCCACAACTTAATTAGTCACCATCCACTCACAAATATTTTGATGGGAGACGATTTAAACCTTACAGGATCTTGAATTCGTTACAAGTAGAATTAGCTAAAAAAAATGGTCTTAGTAGGGGTTGAAGTCATCGATGAACCTTTAGATTATAACCTCTTGCTAGGACAAACATGGGTGTATTCCATGGAAGTCATGTTCTCAACCTATTTTAGGATGATTTCTTTCCCTCACCAGGGGGGCATCGTGGCCATCGATCAAATTACCTTCTTTTCCACTTATTCCCAAGTCATTGGAAGTATTCCACTTGTAGTTGAATCCTTACAAGCTTATCAACATGTTGGTATAGGATTACTTAAAGATTCATACTTGATGGGGAGTTTTACGCTCCCTCCTCCTGACATTCCAAATTTAGTTGCCTCTATTGACATAATTTCATCTTCTACTATTCAAGTGGATCCTTGGATAGTACTTGACAACTCTAACATTGAATCATTTGGTGACCATATGTCACTCAATCCCATTGAGTTAGAATATGAAGCCATTTACTCAGCCTATTCAGAAAATCCTACTATTGATGCCTTGGTAAATTGGGTTGATCATTCCTAAGATTCAGGTTCTAACCCTTTAAATAATACATTTTCTACTGATGAGAGCATTATGGAGATCATGATGCTAGATGAATCTCCATGGGATGAACATCATCATCAGTTCTCATTACTTGAAACTCTTGAGAATAATCTTGAATATTATTATTCACCCAACGCTACTAAGTCACTTCGTGGTTCTATCTTTGTTCACGAGGTGAATTTGAATTTTTTTTAGCTCATATTGAGGAGATTGTACACCTCGATATTTCTATTGAAACTTGGAGTTGTTGGAAATGTGCACATTGGTGCATCTTGTTCTCCCAATGAGATCAAGATTTATAAGGACCTTTTTCAAGAATTCTACGACATTTTCACTTGTACATATGAAGAGATGTTAGGAATTGATCCAAAAATTGTTGTACATGAGATTAAAGCTTATTTGGATGTTAATCTTGTTCATCAATGTTTACGTCCACTTTACTCAAAGAAAGTTGCTGCCACAAAAGCAGAAGTTGAAAATATTTTATGTGTTGGTTTTATCTATCATGTTTCTTTGACTGATTGGGTTTCGAATATCATTCCTGTTATGAAGAAGTAAGGTACAATTAGAGTATGCATTGATTATATGGATATGAATCAAGCTTGTCTGAAGGACAACTATCATACCCCTTTCATTGACCAAATCGCTGATGATTGTTCTAGAAGTCAAATATTTTCATGTATGGATGGTTTTTCTGGTTACAATTAGATCAACATTTTATCATTGGACTAGGATAAAAATTCTTTCATTTATCCATGGGGGACATTTTCCTACCGTAAACTTCATTTTGGTTTGAAGAATGTTGGCACAATCTTTCAAAGGGCGATGAATTATGCTTTTTGTGATATAAAGCATATAGTGCAACCTTATTTGGATGATTTTACTGCCCACTATAAACACCATGAGGATCATCCATTGCATCTCATAGTTGTCTTTCTATGTTGTTGGCATTATAACATATGATTAAATCCAAACAAGTGTGCGTTTTGTGTCCAATCTGGTCAACTTTTAGGATTTGTTGACACCTAATCATGGGGATTGGGTGAACACTTGTAAATAATGTAAATAGTAAATAATGGAAGATGAAGAGTCATCATTAGGTGAAACTAAAGAGTCACTCCCTCATGCATATAACGAGGAGTAATATTAATGAATAAGCATAATTGATTTGAGGAGTTACCTCCTGGCCTGACATGGTATCAGAGCCATTGCCATTTTTGGATTCCCTCTTTTCCCTTGTAACTCCCTTTGTGCCTATGTTCTGCCCATTTTGTAGAACTAACACCTATGCCATTGCTCCATTCTCTAAGTTAAGCGCTAATCTACCTGTGCTGCTAGAGGTTTCTGGAGGATCGATTTTATGCTGCCTGGAGGATCAAAACCTATATTGCTGAAGGTTGTTGGAGGATTGATTTTACGCTACCTGGAGGATCGAAACCTGTGTTGTTGGAGTTTTTTGGAGGATCAATTTTATGGAGAAGGAGATAATGAACCAGCAAAGCCTACCTCAGGCAAGGAATTCTCCATTTCGGAAAACAAGAATAACAAGGCCTACACCTTGATTGCAACATCTGTAAATGAAGAGGTGAGTCACAGTATTTCACCATTTTCGAATGCTTTTTAAGCCTTACAAAAATCGAAGGAACTCTATGACTCACACTCCATGCTTGAAGAGTTCCAACTGATGATTAAATTGCTCAACCTTAACTTAAAAAATGATGATCCTCTTGCTCTTGTATCAGAAGTAAAATCTATTATGCATGACATCAAAGTCACTAATGTTGAAATTACTCTGATAGTTTTTGTCAAGGAAATTTATCCCAATTATTAAAATTATCTTGAGTCATTGCAAGCAAATGGAAACCTCAAAGAAATTACCTTTGACTCCCTTGTAAATAAATTTGTTGAGAGAGAGAAAGGTTTTGGGAAGAAGGAAACTCCTCAGTCTTCTGAAGAAGTTGTGTGTCTTGCACATAGAGAAAAGAATCATGCTCAAGATTCTTCCAAAGGAAGAGGTGGTCGAAGATAAAGAGGAAGAAGAAATTTCAGAGGCAGGGGGGTAGACACTCTCAAGGAGAAAAGTATGATCTTCATTGCATACATTGCAATAGAGATGGATCACATGATTCATCCACATGCAAGTTGCCTTGGGACATAATTGAGCCAGAAAGAAATCAACCCAAAGGTAAAAACAATGACAAAGAGAAAGGTAAAGCACTTGAATCCGCTCACTATGTTGTGGCACATTGTAATATTGGAGTAAATGGAGACTTGTTTAATGCTTCACTTGCTTCCTGGAAAAATGATTGGTTGCTTGATTCAGGGGAAACTTGCCACATGAATTTTAGAAAATATTTTTTTGAAGAATTTACTGACAGAGTTGATGGAGCAGTATATTTTGCAGACAAGTCAAAACTTAGGCCATTGGGACTTGGAAAAATTAGGCTCAAATTTCCTGGTCTTCCAGACTTTCTTTTGTATGATTTTTTTATCTCTCCCACAACTGAGGAGAAACTTGCTATCCTTGGTCCACATCTGACAACAAGGACACTCCATTCATATGTTTGATGGCAAGGTTGAGGTGAGAAAAGAATCAGATCACTCGTCATGATGGGGATAGAAGAACAAAGACTTCTCAAGCTACAAGGTACCTCTGCTTGTGCACAAAATTTCTCATACAGTTCTCATTATGATGAAGGTACATTTCCATAAATTCTATTATGGCATGCTAGATTTGGACACTATGAAAACCTTCACTTGTTGAAAAAAATGGTGTTACTGGTTTGCCTACAATTCCTAGGAAACTTAAGCAATGTGATGCTTGAATTCTAGGAAAGCATAGAAAACAACCTTTTCATGATTCACATTTCAGAGCACATAGAAAAATTGAACTCATTCATTCAGATTCATGTGTCCAATGCCTGTTCCTTCTACAAATGGAAGTAAATATATGATGACATTTATTGATGACTACACCAAAATGTGTTGGGTTTACTTATTGAATAAAAAATATGATTCTTTTCAAACATTCAAGAACTTTCATACATGGATTGAAAATGATGCACAATATCATATTGGCTCTATTCGCACTGATAATGGAAAAGAATACACTTCAAATGAATTTGAAAATTATCTAGTCCAACATTGGATCAAACATCAAACAACTGTGCCTTATAATCCCCAATATAACAAAGTAGCTGAAAGAATGAATCTGACAATCTTAAATATGGTATGTTCCATGATGTTTTTCAAGAATGTAAAATTGATGTTTTGGGCTGATGCAGTTCTATGTGTTGTAAATGTAAAGAATATATGTCCATCTAATGCTATTAGAAACAAGACTCCTTATGAAATGTGGTATGGCCACAGTCCTTCGGTAAAGCATCTCAGGGTCTTTGGTTCCACCTATTATGCCTTGATACCAAAATTGCGTTAAAAAAAACTTGGTGCAAGGAGTCGTAAGTGTATCTTCTTGGGGTATTCAAATACCTCCAAAGCATACCATCTCTATGATGAAGTTAATAAAAAGTTTGTTATATCTAGAGATGTAATCTTTCTTGAATCTTCCAAAGCTAACAACGTTGTTGAGTGGCAACTTGATCGCTTGGATAGATTCAGAAATGAAAAATCATTTCAAGAATTTAATAATAAGATTCCACATCTTGAAGGGGGGATTCCTATGTTGGATCAATCTCTAGAATCTTCTTCTGAAGCACTCTCTCGCCCATATGAAACTCCAACCACTAATGATACTTTGAGTGATGTGATTGACAAAATTGTGAGACTCAATCTTGATTCAGTCCCAACTCAACCAACTGAGCAGCCTGGACCATCTCAGAAAGGTCCCCCAAAGTGGTTGACAAAGACACTTGAAAGTGTTCATCCTGATGAGGTTGGAAAGATAGGAACAAGAAATTCAACCAGGAAAAATGGAGGTGATGTAGATGATTCTGATTCGCCTATTGATATGGATGTTTCTTATGATTGTGAACTGAATTTGTCTACAGATTTTGAACCAAATTCCTTCAAAGAAGCTGCTTCTCATGATGAATGGAAAGAAGCGATGCAACCTAATAATTATTTACTAGCAGCGATCAGAGGAGTATTTCCTTTGGATTCGAATCTTGTGGTATTTAATCATGAGAACCATACTCCCAAACTCACGCCCCAACTCGCTTTCATGATTCAAGTTGTTGTTATAAATAAAACTATTTACCACACAATCATAGATGAAGGTGCTTCAACTTTCATCATGTCTCTTTCATTTCGGAAAACCATTGGTTCTCCACAACTTAATTAGTCACCATCCACTCACAAATATTTTGATGGGAGATGATTTAAACCTTACAGGATCTTGAATTCGTTACAAGTAGAATTAGCTAAAAAAAATGGTCTTAGTAGGGGTTGAAGTCATCGATGAACCTTTAGATTATAACCTCTTTCTAGGAAAAACATGGGTGTATTCCATGGAAGTCATGTTCTCAACCTATTTTAGGATGATTTATTTCCCCCACCAGGGGGGCATCGTGGCCATCGATCAAATTACCTTCTTTTCCACTTATTCCCAAGTCATTGGAAGTATTCCACTTGTAGCTGAATCCTTACAACCTTATCAACATGTTGGTATAGGATTAGTTAAAGATTCATACTTGATGGGGAGTTTTACGCTCCCTCCTCCTGACATTCCAAATTTAGTTGCCTCTATTGACATAATTTCATCTTCTACTATTCAAGTGGATCCTTGGATAGTACTTGACAACTCTAACATTGAATCGTTTGGTGACCATATGTCGCTCAATCCCATTGAGTTAGAATATGAAGCCATTGAGCTAGAATGGCACTTGGAAGTTGGTTGATCCTCCATTGGGAACCAAACCAATTGGCTGCAAGTGGGCCTACAAGAAAAAGTATAAAATTGATGGCTCACTTGAAAAGCATAAATCCAGGCTCGTGGAAACAGGTTTTGTACAGAAGGAAGGGGTTGATTATGAGGAGAAATTTCCCCCCACATCAAAATGGGATACCATCTGGACACTCTTTGCCTTAGTAGCTCATGGCGGTTGGAAATTCCATCAAATGGATGTAAAAACTGATTTCTTGAATGGAGATGTGAAAGAGCATTTTTTTTATGCCCTAGCCCGAAGGATTTGTTGTGAAGGGACATGACCATAAAGTATGAAACCTTTTGAAATCCTTGTATGGCCTCAAGCAAGCACCGTGAGCCTGGTATGAAAAGTTAACTGAGCATCTTATGAAACTCAACTTCAAATATTATGATCTTGATAATGCAACTTTGTTTGTCAAGAAAGTTGGAAAAACAATTGTATATCTTGTGGTATATGTAGATGATATTTTGATGACAGGGATCAATGAGATCTACATTGCATCCATAAAGAAGGAATTGAGGAAAGGTTTTGAAATAACTGACTTGGGCTATGTTCACTATTATCTTGGTATTCAAGTAACTCAACATCTGAAGTCTATATTCCTCTCTCAAAAGAAGTACATTGGAGATCTGTTGAACATGTTTTTCATGGATGAGTGCAATCCTCTGACTACTCCAATGGAACAAAACTTAAACCTCACATCCATTGAAGGAAAATAATTTTAGGATACAACAAGGTATAGACAACTTGTAGGAAGTCTCAACTATATGACTACTACCAAACCAGACATTTCATTTGTTGTTGGAATCCGCTCCAAGTTTATGCAAAATCCTTGTGAGGTACATTGGTCTGCTACAAAAAGAGTTCTAAAGTACTTGATGGGAATTCAAGACTTTGGACTCAAGTCTACATAGGTGGGTTACTTTAGCTTGATTGGATACTCTGATTCAGACTTCGATGGAGACAAAGAAATTGGGGTACCTACTTCTGGTTATTCTATGAGTCTTGGATCAGGAGCCATCTTTCGAAGATCACACAAACAATAAGTTCCAATATATTTCACAACAGAGGCAAAATATGTGGCAGCAGCTAAGGCAACAAAAGAAATTGTGTGACTCAGGAAAATTCTGGAAGATTTGTAGGTACAACAAGTACATTCAACTCCACTCATGATTGACAATACCTCTGTGATAAAGTTGGCCAAGAAACCAAAGTTCCATGATCGAACGAAGCACATCAATACAAAATACCATCTGATTCGACATCATGTTGAGGCCAAGACAATCCATCTATGCCATTGTTCCACTAATGAACAGATTGTAGAAATCTTCACCAAAGCGCTTGGAAGAGAAAAGCTTGAAATATTCAAAACGATGCTTGGACTCACCAACAACCCTTCAAATTAAGGGGGGGAATGTTGACACGTAATCATGGGGATTGGGTGAACACTTGTAAATAATGTAAATAGTAATAATGGAAAATGAAGAGTCTTCGGGAGGTGAAACTCAAGAGTCACTCCCTCATGTATATAACGAGGAGTAATATTAATGAATAAACAAAATTGATTTTAGGATTTACCACCTAGCCTAACATAATTTTTAGTGTCCATGAATGGGATCTGCATCAATCCTATGAAATTTTAGGCAATCATTGATTTGTCTACTCCCTCCTCACTTGTTTAGTGATAATGCCTTCAAGGTAAGGCTAACTTTCTATGCAGATTCATCCCTAACTATGCATAAGTTATGAAAGGATTTACTCTACTACTGAAAAAAGGGGTTCGCTTCCATTGGGATCACATTTATCAAAAAGCTATCGATGCTTTGAAAAGTGTGTTAGCTAGAGCATATTTTATCCCCCTAACTATCAATGAGATTATTTCCTCTATTTAGCTGCGGAAGTTACCACAATCACAATGGTTCTAGTATAAGAAGAAGATATAGGATATGAAGACCCTATCTATTACTTGAGCCGAAACTTGACCGAAACTGAAGCCAAGTATTCTCACATTGAAAAATTAGTTTTGGCAGTTGTCTAAGTTGTCCAAAGGTTTCACCATTACATACTACCTCGAAAGGCTACTGTAGTTTCTGATTGCAATCCCATGACTTACATTTTGTCACGACAATTGTTGGTGGGAAAATACTCCAAATGGATTTTCATCTTTCAAGAGTTCGATTTGAAATTCATCAATCCTAAATTGAATAAATCTATAGTCTTCGTTGAACTGATTTGCGACCTTCCCTCATATCAAATAGAATTAACCATTGATGATTCTATTCCAGATAAAAAATTGTTTCTAATTGATTCTTCCGATCTTTGGTATGGATATATTATCATTTATCTCCAAACCCAAACTTTCCGGCCTGATACTACTCGATCTGATCAGCGTCAAATCCGCTACCAAGCTCACCAATAAATCATAATTGGTGACACTTTGTACCATCATGGTATTGATTCAATTTTTCGACGTTATATTACTCATGAAGAGGTCAAGAAACAATTGAATGGTTGTCATGATGGAGCATGTGTCAGAAACATGTCTGGTTATGTGAATTTCCAAAATATTTTGCGTGATGGTTATTTCTGGCTGACCCTATTTCGCGATTGTATTCTTGCAATGCATAAATGTCATGCATGTTAGATTTATAATAAGAAATCCCATGCTCCACTTGCTCCCATGCATCCAATTATTGTCATTGGCCCATTTTCCAAATGGGGCATTGACTTTATGACCTGTAACCCTCGTTCAGTCGGGGGGCATGGCTACATTATTGTTGTTGTAGACTATTTTACTAAATGGATCGAAGTTATTCCTACATATGATAACACCAGAAAAACTATTGCATTGTTCCTTTTTAACCATGTCATTGCCATATTTGGTGTGCCTTGAGCTATTCTTATAGACCATGGAATTTTTTTTGAAATTACACAATGTCTGAACTTACTATCAAGTTGGGCCTTCAGCATGATAGCTCAACTCCCTATTACCCACAAGCTAATGGTGTTAGAAAATTATATACTACAAAGAAATGGAACACATAAAATATTGCAGAAATATAAACACAAAAAATGCATCAAACAAGAGAGACACATATATACGTGGTTCACCCAATTTGGGCTACGTCCACAGAGAAACAGCTAGTCCTTCCTTTTATATTATCCATCAAAATTAAGAGATACAACCTACAACAAATCTGTTTTAATTCCATCTTCGCTCTCACATGATCTCCTCTCTCTTTCTCGCTCAGAATACACATCTGCATAACTGCAATACAATTCCCTCATATATAGCAAGGGGTTGCCTTTTAGGGAAAAAAACCCTAAATTGAACATAAATTCTACTATCATATTTCTGCCTAATAAACAACCTAGATTGACTACGAAATTACAACATTTTACAAGGCAATTTTACATCTTATTTTAGCCCCCCCCTAGACCCCCCTTGCAGCACAAATAACGGGTGGCGTTTCCGCCCATTATGAACTGGGGTCCAATGTGGCGATACCTTTTGTTTCTGGGAAAACTAGGGTCTTTTCGATCGACTAGCCCTCTAGGATTGGCAGCTATCCTAGAAACAAACAGTTTAAAGAAATTTGTGATTTCCTCTATGTATGATAGATAAGAGAGAAGCAAAGGGACCAACCTAGATTTTCTGCCTGACTCCTTGCTTGATTTCTCTCCCCCTTGACAGAGCTTGCAACTCCTCTCCTACTTATCCCACTTAGAGAATACCTGTAGAAACAAAGTAGCAAAACACCATCAAAGCATCTTGATCTATTATATCATAAACAATGCAAAATCAGAAATACAATGAACATACAATGGCATTCACAAATACACGAATGTATGGAGGAAAACTCAAAGAACTTTATTAAATATGAAGGGAGAATTACAACCCAGCTGTCTGATCCAACATCATCCTCCCAACATCAAAGCCCTTTTCACCTCATGAAAAGCAAGATCACCCAACAATACAATGCTCTTTCTCAAATACAAACTATCAACACTTCCTTACAAATTACAAAATTCCAGCCTCCCAGATCTCTCAGATGAGGGATCCATTTATAGATGTGTGCAAGGGCGTGAGTCATCTCTGGGTTTTTGATTAGTGTCATTCCACTTGTTGTTTTTGGTTCCACTTGGAGATTTCTTGGATCTCTTATTCATCCCTGGGCGAATTCAGAGAGGCAAGTGTCATAGGAGAAGTTTCTAGAAGATTCCATGAGTATCCACTTAGCAAACTGTCTCGGACATTTGTCCATCCTCACTCATCCCACCCTACAGAAGGCCTATTCAGTATGCATCACACTTAGCTAGTGTAGAAGTCAGTATGCATCGCACCTTGACAGTGGAGCAGCCAGTATGGTCCTATTTTGGCTAGCTCTGGATGGTTTTTCAGGTAGAACTTTTGGGGAATGATGTAATCAGTTGAACATGATCCTTTAGGGTATGAAACAACACTTCTAGGGGTTAAAGAGCCCTAGTTTATCAACATATAAGATTGGGGTTGAAGTGCCCAAATATGTCTATAACAGTTTCCCCCTAAAGCATGAAGTCGTAAATCTTTGATGTCGGGTGAAATGCTTTATCATGAGGATCCGAGGTATTCGAAATGGAAGGTGACCTGTATAAGATACAATACAATACATCGTCATAATATAATTTTTTCATGATCTAGCTGAGGCGGGCATTCCCATGCTCAGCTTTATAAATTCATTTCATGTACATAGAACAGATAATCGTCTACGGTTGCAGACTAGTGATTCTTCATATGTAGGGTCATCATCCCTGGCTTGGATGACCATCTATGTAGCTTCTATGTACATTTGATGTCTTTATATCCCTAAATATATCGCAGCCCAGATGGATGAAACTAGATCCAGGGTCTTCAATCTCGTTCAATCTTCGCCCGATGTACAAGTCGATCCATGTGAAGAGATGTTCTGAAGTTGAACATGGAAAGACATCACCTGATTACCAGCCAATAATGTGAGTTGTTAACAGATACGAGAGGAATCACCGATAATGATAATGACCCTCAAGGTACTACAATACAATTCACGTGGTGTGAATATATGATCCGATGTTGAACACCACACAAAATCTTTCGATCGAAGGCCATTAATGTCAACCTGTCGCCGGAAGTGAGAAAATTTCCATTGAGGCATGCAAGCTTCAAAGTACTGAAAGGGTTGTTTCTAAGTCAACTTCTTGGATAATGAGATGATGTCAACAAGAAGTGACCCATCGTAGGAGGGCCTTAATGTATCCCACATCTACGACACGAAACGAAGCAAATGATTTTCTGGAGGTGAAAATGATCTGACGACACAAGGTTCAAGAATGGCAGTCATGAAAAAAGGAGGGTGAAGGTATTGCAGTGGATGAGGCATTAACTGGATTGTGGTTTCTCAACTGAATGACTTCTCTTGAACATATCGGCGACACTGAGATGGATTGGTAGCGTTAACCCCAATAGATGGATGGTGTGGAAGACCAATGGTGAAATGACCAGTGAACAGAATAACCCAACCCGACTCAATCATGGTGATGGAGTGAAAGTGTCATGTTCAAGAGCGACCTCCTACCATAAAATTCTTCAAGTTTTCTTCTCTTTTTCCCCAGTCATTGCTGACCAGTACCTCTTTATTTTTGTCAAGCTTGAGGAGGATAACATATGCTTGTTCTATAATTTTCCCTTTGGGCAAACCCATCGCTATGTTTTAGCAAGCCTAGCAATAGTGAAACTCGTTCTTGCCTATGTGGACAAGTTTGTCGCTGTCGTTTTAATGAGTTTAACGACAAAGACAACTCGGTCCTTTTCATATTTAGAGAGTTTGAAAAGGAACGAAAATGAAACTCCAGCAGTTCTTTTTAGTAGCATAATCCCTTCAGTCCGAAAAAGGATAAAATAATACGAAAGGGATGACTTTCGATCACTTTAACGAGCCGAAAAAGACAAGCGCTCGACCTTTTTCATGAGATAATCCCTCAGGTCCGAAAAAGATTAAAATATATAGGAGGGATGGCACTTTCCATTACTTTAATGAGCTAGAAAGGCCAATATCTCGAAAATATTTTCATATTTAACGAGTCTGAAAAGAGTTTAAAGGAGACTCGTTTTTTAGGAACGAGTGGTGTTTAAGGTAGAAACTGGTTCTGGGTAAGTTTGGAACTTCTCAAAACATGGTGATGTGAAGAGGGTGGCTAATAGGACCACTCGTCGCAGTTGTTCCTCAAAAAGGTAAACAATCAAGTGGAAGCATATGATCGGCCAAAAGGATGGAGGTGATGGCAGGAACACAACCAAGGCTCAAAAGGCTGATAGCAGGGCAATCACAAAGGTTATTTACCGAAGGTGGATTCATTTTTTAATGAGCTTGACCTGTGGAGGAACTATGCTCAGTGGTAGGTTTATTTTTTAACGAGCTTGAACCATGTGACAACATTGCTTAGTTTTTAGTTTTTCTTTTTATGCAAGCTAGAAACGACAAAAATAGAAAAGACAAAACTAAAAAGCTAGAAAAACTAAAAAGCTAAGGAACTACTGAGGTTAGGTAGGATAGTTTCATCAAAGTTTAGACAAAACACTTCCTTTGCTTCGTCTGCAGAGTAGACAAAGTTGAATGGTGTGTTGTACCAATCACCTAACCTGAGAAGTTAAAAAGCTAAAAAGCTAAAAAAAACTAAAAAGCTAAAAGGCTAGAAAATGAAATTGAAAAAAAGTTGCATGCCCGCAGCATGATGAAAAGGAGAGTCTCCTAGTAACCATATGGAAATTACTATGGTTAAGTAGGATGATTTTAGTCAGCGTTTAGACAAAATACTTCCTTGGAAACACAGTAACAAAACACTTCCTTGGCTTCGTCCACGTAGTGGACAAAGGTGAATGGGCACTTCCAATCACATAACCTACAAGGAAACTTATCTTTTCAACTGGGTTCATCTCAAAATAGACAAGGGTGCATGCCCCCTAAGCTTCGTTACATTCACCAGACTACTCGTGGTAATTAGGTGGATGGAATGAAGGTTCGAGAGACACTGCTAATGGACTTGGAGCTATGCTTGAACCAGGAAATGAAAGTTGGTCAATAGTGACAATCTTGCCTTCATGCGGGAAACACATCACTCAAAAGAGTGTTGAAACAATAGCCTCCATGTTATAAACATAGTCACGTCCAAGGAGTAGATTATAACCTAACAGTCCTTGGACTACCATCACGTTCAGGTGAATGGTTTTCTTTCCCAAAGTTATCGGTAACTTTGGAAGGATCCCTAATGGTTGACTGGTTCCTTTGTTAAAGCCTGACAAATTCTGTGTGACAGGTATAAGCGTTGCTGAACCAAGCGCTTTCCAAGTAGTTGAGGAAAGGATACTCACTAATGCCCCTTCATCTATGATAGTGCCAGACATGATCCTTTTGTAAACTTGTACTATGATCTGGAATGGTATATTAGAAGGAAGGTGGGATCTTGCTAGTCGAATCCAATCGAAGGAAGTGACTAGATTTCTTGGAGGGGGTATCGAATAAACGGGTGAAATAACCCCTTGAGTAGCGGGAATTGGGGGATTCTCTTCTTGCTGTGAAGGAATGGGCGGATTGCCCCCATGTTCATCAGACTCTGAAGTAACAAAAAGAATTTCAATAGTATCATTCTCACTCTCTTTGGAAAGGATGTGATCTTCTGAAGGTAAAACTGGGTTGACTACCATCTCGACCTGTTGACTTTGGTCTGATACAGACTCAGAATATTCACTCTCAGTGAGAGGTGTTTCACCCGATGTTTGAGTTATGTCAGTTGGATTTTCAACTAGTAAAGGACTTGAGGAGAGTTTCCTGTATCCAGTTGGAAGTTTGTGGTGAAGTAGGACAGTTATGCAAGACTCCTTTGGCTTCATCTAAAAAATGACAACGAGAAGGATATGGTCCCCTTCACATAACTTACATGGAATTTGGACCTTTCTTTTCTACCCATTATTACTAGTTGATGGTGTGCTGTCAACTTTATCACCAGAGGTTGATGACACCGTTTGGTGCGAACGGGGGGACCATTCTCTCAAGATCTGAGGAATGCACGAACATTCTCGATGAAAATGGTCTCCTCTACAAATTATGCATGGATCTCTTGGTTTGAAAAGCTTAGTGTGCAGATTTTCACCAAATGCTGCATGGTTTCCCCCTTGCTTAATTGACTTCTTCTTCTTCTCCTTCCCTTTCTTCTTCTTCTCAGCCACCTAGTTACTAGCATCAATATTTTCACCAAGCGAAGAGGAAGAAGGGGAGGGAGAAATAAACGAAGAAGAAGGTGAAGGGTCAACTTCAGTATCAATTGGATGCTGATTCGATTGCTAAGGAATCATGGTATTTTGAATGACAGAGGTTGAGAATAGCCATACTAGCAAGCCAATTTTGATTCCTGGGAGGGAAAATGTAGCCATATACAGAGCACCAATATTTCCCCAAGAAGAAAATGGACTAGGATTCCCCTCAAAAGGGATTCCTTGATTGGTGGTTCCCGGATTTGCCTCCATATATCTCAACCTAAGGTCAACGAAGGAACAAGGATGTTATTCCGAATTAAATAAATTTTAATGATGCTTTGAGACAACTTTGCTTTTTCAATTTTTAAGAGTCGAGAAAAAGCTAAAGATGACTCTAGTCCCCTTTGATTTTTTAATGAGCCTAAAGTGACAAGTGCTCAGATGGACCTTTTCTTTTAAAGAGTCGAAAAGGAATGAAAGTGACTACTCTAGAAATCTAGATAGAGGGATTACCAAACCAATCGCAAAACTGCAATATACACCTTGGTGATAAATTAAAGAGAAATTACCAAGGACTTATGTACGACAGTCAATCTTCCCGAATGTTGTGTTCAGTGCATTGCGATCGATAGGGCGGCAGACACGGCTTCCTATGGATAAAGGATATAAGCCTATTGTGGTCTCCCAATATATACTTGATGGTACGGGGAGCACAAGTCTGTGCTAGCACTTGTCGTATCAAAGAGGAGGAATCACCCAACCTTCGATGAAAACGATAGTTACTAGATTTTATGACACCGGAACACATCTCTAGCCTAGACCTCTAGATGTGTTGCGTTAGGTTCCAAAGCATTGTTAAGTTCATTGAAATTTATTTTAGAGTTGATCTTGTTTAAAAGTTTGCCTTTCAATGGTTCACCGCGTGATGTAGATTTGAAATTCCTAAAAATGAAATCTACAATGATAAACAATCGTTGTTTATTTTGAGCAATGAAAATCCTAGCTACTAAGGAAAGAAAATTACGATTCTTTCAAACAAAGAGCAAAAGAGCACACACTAAATGCACTTTTCCTAAATTGTTTTTCACACACAGTCTAAATGCAAATGCAAATGCATGTATTTATTTTTCGTTCCCCTTAATGTGAAAAATGCCAAAAAAGGAAAACTAAGTATAGCAAAGATCTAAAATATGTTACTCAAAGCGACATTTCGACAATTTCTTTTTCAAAATGGAAAGGAAGACTAAACGACACTTTTCAGTTTTGAATAGAAAATGCTTTTGACACTTCAAATATCAACAAATAAAATCAAATACTTGAAGAAAAGTTCAATCGACTATTCAAAGAAGGAATACTTAATGACACTTCTCTTTTGACACAAAACGACCGTTACGACACTTTTTGTACCAAAATGACAGTTCGATTTTAGCAACTTTTCGACAAAGGATTGTAAATTATGGACAAATACATAAAAACATTTACAAATCCTAATCAACGGAGGCTGGTCTATGTAATGCAAGCAGGCTTCAGTAATGAGGTACTGTTCATAAGCAGCAAAAACAACTAAACAGAGCTGAAAACAAGGACAAAAACCCCAAATTTCAAGGAGAGAAATAGGCTCAGTCAATCATCGCACCTGGGCTTCACAGAAATAGGGATGCATCGCACTTTTCAGGCTTGGGAGGTGTGATGCATACTAGTTGACAGTGACAGATAGTGCAATGGGCCAAGGAGCGCAACTGAGATGGGTTTTGGCTCAAATTTGTAGCTGATTTCAGTGAGTTAAGCTGAGCTATGATGGACAGTAAAGAGAAAAGTACAAAGGTATGATCTTGAGAGGTTACTGAGCTACCAAAAGGGCATCTAGAATGCTTGTAAGTCAAATGTTCAATTCATAAACTAAACCGGAGATTGACTGAAGCAACATTCATCTACTATGCAATTGCAGAGCAAGAGTAGTTTGAAGGCTATCTGGCTAACTTCAAGCTCCATCTATAGTTTATAAAACAAACAACAACAACAAACAAACATCTATTCGATCCCCAGTGGAGTCGCCATTTTGTTTCTAGGAAAACTAGTGTCTTTTCGATGGACTAGCCCTCTAGGATTCGCAGCTATCCTAAAAACAAATAGTTTAAAGCAATTTTTGATTTCCTCTATGTATGATAGATAAGGGAGAAGCAAAGGGACCAACCTCGATTTTTCGCTTGACTCCTTGCTTGATTTCTCTCCCCCATGACAGAGCTTGCAACTCCTCTCCTACTTATCCCGCTTAGAGAATACTTATAGAAACAAAGTAACAAAACACCATCAAAGCATCTTGATCTATTATATCATAAACAATGCAGAATCAGAAATACAATGAACATACAATGGCATTCACAAATAACAACATTCACAAATACACGATTGTATGGAGGAAAACTCAAATAACTTTACTAAATATGAAGGGAAAATTACAACCCAGCTATCTGATCCAGCATCATCCTCCCAGAATCAAAGCCCTTTTCACCTCATGAAAAGCAAAATCACCCAACAATACAATGCTCTTTCTCAGATACAAACTACCAACACTTCCTTACAAATTACAAAATTCCAGCCTCCTAGATCTCTCAGATGAGGGATCCATTTATAGATGTGTGCAAGGGTGTGAGTCATCTCTGGGTTTTTGATTAGTGTCATTCCACTTGTTGTTTTTGGTTCCACTTGGAGATTTCTTGGATCCCTTATTCATCCCTGGGCGAATTCAAAGAGGCAAGTGTCATAGGAGAAGTTTCTAGAAGATTCCATGAGCATCCACTTAGCAAATTGTCTCGAACATTTGTCCATCCTCACTCATCACACCCTACAGAAGGCCTCTTCAGTATGCATCACACCTGGCTAGTGTAGAAGTTAGTATGCATTGCACCCTGACAATGGAGTAGTCAGTATGGTCCTGTTTTGGCCAGTTCTGGATGGTTTTTCAGGTGGAACTTTTGGGGAATGATGTAATCAGTTGACCATGATCCTTTAGGGTATGAAACAACACTTTTAGGGGTTAAAGAGCCCTAGTTTATCGACATATAATATTGGGGTTGAAGTGCCCAAATATGTCTATAAAACCTTTGAATAAAGAAGATAATCAGGCTCCACACCCAACAAATGGGAAAGTAGAAGCTATTAACAAGGTTTTGAAAACGATGCTCCAATGCATCATAGGTATTCATAAGATGAATTTTCCACCCATTATTTTTCTGCTTTGGCATACCGAACATTTATCAAAACAATGGCTAGATTCATGCCCTTTCAATTAGTGTATGGTCTAGAAGCAATTCTTCCAATTTAATGCAAGATTCCTTCTTTAAAATTAGCCATCAAGCTTCTTCCCACAATTTCCACTAAAGAAGAATTCTTTTTGCATATAGCTCGATTAAATGAGACCCAATGAAACACTGCAATGGCCAACGAGGCTCACAAAAAAATGTGTCAAATCACACTTTGACTAGAATGTTAAACCTCGTGCCTTCTCACAAGGTGACCTAGTCCTTTTATACGACCAGGTTGGCGAAAAATTAGGAGCTGGGAAGCTCGAACCACTGTGGTTAGGTCCATATATATTCAAATGTGTACTAGAAAAAGGGGCCTATGAATTGGTTGACTTTGATGGAATCCCTTTGGCACAACCCAAAAATGGGTTGTACCTTAAAAAATAATATGCCTAGTTTATCTTTGCATAGTAATTGTGTACATATTGTATAGGTATGTTAAGTGTGTTTGCAGTGCGTTTCCTTCAAATTTCCTAGCATCTCTATTAATCTTAAATTACATTTTAATTTCATATGTCAGTGTTCCCTCAACTATATGTTGATTATGATGATGGTGCTAGTCGTAGTACCCAGAACCTTCCTTCCGCAGTGTGGGAAATTTATGCTCCCGATGATGAGTAAGTGACTCTACAAGGAATTTGTATTGGTTTCTCAACTAATAATATCATTGAATATAGTGCAGTGATCAAATTGTTATCTAATGTTATTTAGAGTGGTATTCGTTATTTAGCTATCAGAATTGACTCACAACTTGTGGTACAACATTTAAATAATGTTTCTTTAGTCAAAAGTCCAACTTTATTATGCATGTTTTTAAGGGTTCGCCTTCTAAAATGATGTTTTGATTACATTCCATATAAACATATTCCTAGAAGTATAAACACATTAATGGATACATTATCCAATTATGTTTTAGACAGACATTTGCAAAAAATGTAAATAATTCAATCAACATCACACATTGAGCAAGATAATAAAGCAAATAGGAAATATTGATAGACAATTATATATAGAGTTTGGTTTTACAAAAAATTGTGTCTAAGACACATATGGCCCCATGGCCTATAATATCAAAATACATGTAGACAAAAAATGGCTCAAAGACCTCCCAGTCAACTAATCATAATGATGATCATGATAACAAACAACTACGCAGGAAATTTTGCACAACAACCAATTGATTCGCTCTAGTACTCCAATAGTGTATCATTGTAGTCGCATAGGAATATCATTGATCCTAGTCTCTAACACATAAGGGTCAAACCCTCAACATTCCACTCAAACTTGAAAATAATCTTAGCTATGTTGGGCTCCTCCATATCTCCCTCTGCCCTTGCAGCAACTCCAATTTGTGCAAGTTGTGGTTGTCCATGTCGCTAAAGATACGACGATCCCATTGGTCAAACAGGTCTAATATCTACACGTGAAACCAATAGTTAGGCTCTGATACATTAAAGACATACCAAAAAAATGGTAAAATACAAAAAACCAAAAAACATTCAAAATGACATTATTTTACCTATATCACCCCATTGCTCACCTTTGCGTAAAACAAGTTTTAGGTCTCCTCAGAAATCGTCTCCAGCATATGGATAGTCCTCGATCATAATAAGTTGTACCCGCATCCATCAAAATAAATTAGGGGTAAAGCTCATCGCAGGTGCACCCCCATGACTAGAGATGAGATCTACCCATTGCCTCATCTGTGGAACCCCGAGTCTTGGAAGCTCAGAAGAAATCCACTGAGGACAGAGTAATGGTATCCCCTCCAGAGGAAAAGAGATCAAAATAGAACCATACCCAAATTTCTTCAATCACCCAGCCTTTGCTCTATTGATTTGCTCCTTTAGATTAGGCATTACCCCTTCACCTAGTTGAAGACAATATGTTCTACGCACTTCAATGCATATTGAATTTAGGACTTGGTAGCCAAATGCAAAGCAGCACTGCCAGTGAGCCGAGCAATAGTGAAGAATATCATCTTGAGAGGAATTTGAATAAAATCTTTGATATTTATCTTCCCATCTTTTGTTTCATGAGAACGAGGCGTACAATGGGCAATTATGTAGTCTTTCACAGTCTCACTACCTTTTCTCATGCTAGATAGTGAGATAGGATCTCCTCTACGAGATAAACTTGTCAAGAAATATATATCCTCTACCTCTATTATGACCGTATGTGCTTTGGTCCTGAAAAATTGTCCCTCAATATCCCATGCCCTGACCAAATATTCCTGTAAGTCAAGTTGAGCTCTCATTCCTGAAATCCAAAAAATCTTAAGGAGCCCACAGTTCCTTAAAGATTGTATTATTGTCGGTTCATTTGCAGCATCCAAGTCTTGAGACTCATGTTATCTTTCTCTCCAGATCAAAACCATTTTTTCTCCAATGAATAATTGCAAACTCATAAGAAAAACACTTAGGATAAGTCCTGTGCAAAACCTTGAGAGAAATCCAACTCAAAATTATAAATATTGTTCTCAAACTACGCCCATCACACCTGCCCTTTAGTGGATAAAGTGACTCATCACACTTTTACTTCTCGACAGGTGCGTTGGTTTGCTCTTCCTAGTGTAGTTCAGGTAGAACCAATACACCTTTCAATACAGAGAGGATACGATGAGCCTAGGGGAAAACTTTAAACCCTATAATGCTAATAATACTCAAAATTTTGCATCAAATGAAAAAGAGAAAGGATGGATCTTCTACCTGGAACTAACGACATTGGAAATGGTCCACTGAATTGGCTACAATCACCTATTGAGGTTTGAGGGTAAAATGCACTCAAAGATCACTCACAAGAGGTAAAATGAAAATGGTAAATAAATGTTTTTACTTTTCACTGTTTATGGTCAAATTAATTATTAGTTTATTGCATTTTTAATATTTTGACCTAATTTTTACCATATGTCATATATTTTGAATCCTTTTATGGTTTTCTGAGCAGGTTAATACTTAATTGAAGGATGTAATGCATATTTTAAATTGAATACATGTCATTTTGATGAGAGAGCATGTTTTTATCACTTTTTCAGGCTTTGTAAAAATACAAAAAAAGAACCCCCTAGAGTCCTCTTTCAGGTTTTTTTCAGACTCCCAAAATATGAAAATATTTTCGAGCACTTATCTTTTCGAACTTGTTAAAGTGCATGAAAATATGTCTACCCAGTGTAAGTTTAACCATTTTTCAAATTGGGATGGACTATTTATAAAAAAAGGAATACTTTAGTTGAACATGACTAAAAGGTTGTCTTGGGTATCATTTTATGCCTTTTCAGACTCAAGAGACTAAATTTACAAAAAGGAACCTCTTGGAGTTTTCTTGTTCACCTATTTTTCAAACTCTCTAAACATAAAAAAAGAGTCAAGTTATTCCTTCACTGGAATCGTAAAACTATTAAACAGTGATGGACTTGTTAAGCATGATGAGACCGAACCACTCCTTCTAAGGGTTCATTAAATATACTCAAAAGGATTCATCTGAAGGATGAACTTATAGATCAAGAATATGTTATCCTCTTCAATCTTGTCAAAAATAAAGAGGTATTGGCTAGAAATGGTTGGGAAATTGGGAAAACAGGGCGTTTTACCTATTAATGGCAGCAATTTTCTCTTGAACATGACACTATTTCACTTTATATTTATGACTTCTTTGGGTTGGGGAATCCACTTGCCTCACTATTCATTACAGCTTCATCATGGGTCTTTGAGTCAATGCCGCCAATTCCATTAAGTGTCGTTGATATTTTCAAGAGAAAGTCCACCCTTAGTTGACATCTCCTACAATACCCTTAAGCGTTATTTCATGTCTATCATTCCTGAACCAGCTTTGTATCAACATCATTCTATCTCAAATCTTGATACTCGTTTCATGTCGTTGATGGGGGGTACATCAAGGCCCTCCTACGACAGGTCACTTCCTATTTACATCAGCTCATTATCCAGGAATTTGACTTAGAAACTTCCTTAAGTTCCTTGGAACTTGCATGCCATAATGGCAAGTTTCCTTGCATCCGGCAGCGGGTGCTCATCATTGGCCTTCGACCGAAATATTTTGTGTGGTGTTTGATTTTAGCTCATTCATTTACACCACATAGATTTTATTGTAGTACCTTGAGAGCCATTATCATTATCAGTGGTTTCTCTCTCATCCATTAATGGCTTACATCATTGGCCAGTAATCATTTGGTGTCTACCATGTTCAATTTCAGCTCACTTATTTGCATGGTTAGATTCGTACTATCGAGTGAACGAGGTAGGAGACCCCAGATCTAGTTCCATCCATCCGGGTTGTGATTTCAAAATTCATTACCAAATCACAAAGTATGATGGTAATGACCTTTTCAGAAATGCATCGAAGTATGGGTCCACTATTTTTCATTAATGGAAATCACTTTGATCATTGTACATGTATATTGGCTTATAGGATGAGCATGGGTATGCCTACCTCAACAATGATATCATGATGATTATGTGTTGTAACAGATGATCTCGACCAACCATTACTTAATATGAACTTGTCACAAGGTAAAGTACTTCAGTCCTTAGACACTGCTTCTGACTTTGTACTTTAGGGGGAAATATATTACAAGTAATTTTGTTGCATTCATTCAAATGGCTTAGAAACTGGATCAATCAGCATCCTTAACACCTTGTCATTATCCCTTTGCAAAGCCTCAAGCATTGATTCTCCAAAAAGTCCAAGAATTCCAGGATTATATGCTAAGAAAATCATTTTTGGCCCTTGCGCACCCTGCCTTTTTTTCCACCTTCTATGGTCACATGTTTCATAACTAAGCAGCTACACTAACCAGTGCAAGTTTATCTTCTTTGAAGGTGTGATGGTTCTAGAATTTTGTGAAAAATATAAAAATAAAAAAAAAATTACGAACCTTCTCCTTCCATAAGCTTCTAAGGTGTTTTTAACCATTTACCATGGATAGAGATATTGAATTCCTTTCCTATCCTACTCTAGAGGTCTTATCTCTTATCCCTATAGCTTATCCTCCTTCACATGTGGATCTCAAGCCTAGATTGGTATATCCTAAACTACCGCTTTTACCCTATAAATTCACTGCCTCCCATAGAGTCTGGGTTGGTTTTTGGAGATTCTTAGTGTTGGAAATAATACTGAGAGGGGGGGGTGAATCAGTATTATCACATTAATAAAAAAATTTCATTTCCATAATCAGATTCATATATGCTACTTCCACAACTTCTTATGATTAAGTTAATTGATCTTCAATGAGTGCATTAGAACATTATCAACCATATTATCAGATAACAGATGCCGTAATAGAGAATAGATCATCACACATAAGGCACACACATGAACACCATGATATAAGGTGGAAACCCAATGCGGGAGAAAAACCACCTGCTACAAGTCATCTCAATCTTCTTCTTAATAAGAAAATCCTTTTACAATATTTGTACTGGTGCAGTCTTATACCAGTACGGGAGCTACAACCCCCTTTGCTCTTGTACTAGCTGATCCATTTACTAGTATGCAGGCTGCTACCTGCTACAATGCTCCAAAGATCTCCCTTAGCTTTTGTACTAGCTTAGATACTAGTACATAAGCGCTGGCCTACAATCTTCTCTCCTCCAGGTACCACGTTTCATCAATTTTCAGACTAGATACACTGAAGCACAACACATAATCTGAAAGGCCACTTTTCATCCAATTTTCATACTGGACCTAACAACAACATTGAAGCTCATAATCAAACAACCTTCTGAATCACCCAATCACCAGATCCATACATATACAATGATATTATGAGAGTTATCAACCAGATCTAGTACATAAAGATAAGTCATTAATCATGCTGTTATCTGAACTCAATACCAGTAACCAAACATCAGTTATGCACCCAAAACCCTGCAGAATAGTCAAAGGCAGTTAAAACAAATTTTAAGCAAGGATCGCAACTTCACTGGTATAGATCTGCGGATATATGTACTACCTCCACACCTGCGCCTTCTGTGGCGCCGCGACCACTGCACCTGCGCCTTCTGTGGCGCCTCCGCACTGTGCCTTCTGTGGCGTCTCCGCACTGCGCCTTCTGTGGCGCCTCTGCA
Source organism: Pinus tabuliformis (assembly GCA_031772625.1). Classification (NCBI taxonomy): domain Eukaryota; kingdom Viridiplantae; phylum Streptophyta; class Pinopsida; order Pinales; family Pinaceae; genus Pinus; species Pinus tabuliformis. The sequence goes on along the minus strand of CM062820.1, from coordinate 1,579,266,248 downwards.
CTACGCCTTTTGTGGCGCCTCCACACTGCGCCTTCTGTGGCTCCTCTGTGGCGTCTCCGCACTGCGCCTTCTGTGGCGCCTCTGCACTGCGCCTTCTGTGGCGCCTCCGCACTGCGCCTTCTGTGGCGCCTCTGTGGCGTCTCCGCACTGCGCCTTCTGTGGCGCCTCTGCACTGCGCCTTCTGTGGCGCCTCCGCACTGCGACTTCTGTGGCGCCTCCGCACTATGCCTTCTGTGGCGCCTCTGTGGCATCTCCGCACTGCGCCTTCTGTGGCGCCTCCGCACTACGCCTTCTGTGGCACCTATGTGGCGTCTCCGCACTGCGCCTTCTGTGGCGCCTCCGCACTGCACCTTCTGTGGCGCCTCCGCACTGCGCCTTCTGTGGCGCCTCTATGCTTCCGCAGCTGCAGCACTCGATAGATCACCCTTCACAGATTCGCTTTCAACTTCCCTTTCATAGATCAAACTTTTAAAACAATAACCCAATATTTCAGATCTTAAGATATTCGATTTGCAAGAATGAATTAGTCAAGTGATCTCCTTTGCTTTATATAGTCTTAGGCCTTTCACAATACCACGGGCCAAAACCATAGGATCAAAAACTGTCGGACTAATACCATGAACCAACCATGAAATTGCGTGAGATCAACACTTTTGACGAGGTACCATGGTCCAAAAACCATAGGTTCAAATACCAAGGACTAACTACCATGGACCAAAGGTAAGTTCTCCAACATATACGCGCTTTTCCTCATAGGTTCAAATACCAAGGACTAACTACCATGGACCAAAGGTAAGTTCTCCAACATATACGCGCTTTTCCTCATAGGTTCAAATACCAAGGACTAACTACCATGGACCAAAGGTAAGTTCTCCAACATATACGCGCTTTTCCTTGCATGAAAGTGCGTGAACTTTTTCTCTACATGAAATTTATTATCTGAGATGAGTGGGTTGCCATCAAGTACAACATATGTATCATAATGCCAACAATCTCCCCCTTTGGACTTGATGGCAACCTCAAAATCTTCAGCTCATTCTCCCCCTTTGACATCAAGGGCAAAGGGTTATTCTCCCCCTAAGAGCATGCTCCCCCTGAATATGAACCAGATCTATAAAGAAGAAACATAATCCACCAAACACCATAAATGACCATGAAAGAGATAGATTGCAGCAATAATCAGACCAGCATCCAAGATCTCCTTTTGTACGTCCTCCATAATGCCAACAATGCATTATAAGCTCCCCCTGAGTACCTGTTGAAATCTCTGAATGAGCTCCCCCTTTGTATATGTCATGGTGCACCAATCTGATCATGCTCTTTCTGAGAACAAGCTGAAATGTCTGCTCTGCTATATAGTGTTGTTCATGCTCAGGCTCCCCCTGACTGTAAGCAAGGTCTGCAAAAGGATGTTCTACATCACAAATGACCTTCCTAAAATATTCAATACCTACATCCATCACCCAACCAAGTGGGGATATATCAGAAAAATGAAAACCAAATACATTACATCTTCATCCCAGGCATAGTGGGGAAACCCACATAGGTCGTTACATGACCTGAAGAGATGACACTATTACATCATGAGTCTTGATATGACATCACCTAAATAAGATGAACATCAGCAACAACACTTTATGATCTGCTCCATAGTATCTGTCAACAGCAACTAGACCAACAACTTTTATTAGTGCATGAATCATCAAGGTATGTCCGCATCAACAGAATTTCACATTCTATGTGAGAAACATCATAGCCATCCAGATCTACATGAATCAAGTATCATCAATTGGGAATATCTGCATTAATCAACATATGTATGAAACAATCCTATCATCATATAGATAAGAGCTCATTATCATCATGTCTCCAACAATGCAACTTTGAATAATCATCCCTGTATCCAGCCAACAATCCTCATCCATTTGTGCCAAGAATGAAAGGAATCATAACTGTAATATATGATCTTTATGCATATGACGACAGCAGCATATGAGTGACTCAACATCAAGAAGATGTGAATTCAAGCTCAGTGCTTCCCATGCAAGCATCATTAGAGAATCAACCATAAATCTAATCCAAGAACCATGTGAACAACTCATAACCATAGCAAGATGAATCATTTATCCATATAAGTATCATCTCCAAGGACTATTAACCATAATGCCAATAATGCATTAAGTCCATATGCTCCCTCTAAACCTGTGCCATCTGTCTGATCATGCATATCAATAAGAAGTATCAAGACATCATCAATATCAAGTTAGAACCAAAACACTTCTAACCATCATATCCACACATCATTATTATTAACTAGAGAAAAACTGATCCTTCTCTTGAATCTGTCCCTACTGCCTTTCTTCAAACAATCATATACGCGACTGTGCAGTAACTAACTCGCGTATATATGCAACTTTCCTTTATGGAGTTTGCATATGAGATTCAGGACACTGAAGTTTTGTACTTTCAGCTCCCTCTGATTCTGGTATGTCTGTACGTTGTGCAGTGCCGCCTTTTTCTGGTTGTACTTCCTTTTTCCTCCATATCTTCAAGCGTGATGATGACATTTTCTCCTTTTGATATGGTGCCCACACTTTGTTCCTGCATTCCTTAGCTATATGTCCAAGCTTGTTACATGCATAACATCTTACATGTTTCATATTCCTCCTGTAACAATCAGCAGCTTTGTGACCAAACATATTGCAAGCAAAGCAATATCCATAAAAGTACCTTGAATGTGATGATCTTTCTGCATAATGGTCTTGAACCCTTCTTCTTCTACATCTAGCTGCAACATGTCCAAGATTATGACATACATAACATTCAACATTATTCATAGGAGGAGTAAAGGATTTTCTTTGAAGAATTTCTTTCCTTGGTTGATGATGAGATTGACCTTTCATCTCTCTTATCTCCTTGTTGATCATTTTAGATTTCTCTTTAGAGTTCCTTGCCTCACCTTGTGAACTAGATTCACCTTCAACAGATTCATGAAAGCCAAGACCAGTTTTGATAGCAGGAGATCTTTGACTATTAAGAATATCATCCAAGACTTTAGTACTATCTTGAAAACGTAAGAGCTTATCCTTTTCTTCTAATTTACTTTTCAAGATATTTACCTCAACCTGAAGTTGTTCTTCTTTTTCTAGATATTGCTTCTTCATGTCTTCTTCAGCTTTCCTTTCTTCTTCCAACTGATGCTTTAGCTTGAGAATCTCCTTTTCTTGTTCTTCATTCAGATCCTATTGCATTTGACAAATTCTGAAGGCACATTCTAGCTGGGATTTTAAGTTGATAACTTCGTTTCCCTGTTTTTCAATATCTTGGACTAGATCTTTATTCTGCTTCTTTGATTCTTCAAGATCTTCCTTTAGAGAGCGGATCATGGCTTCAAGACTTTCATAGTAGCTGGATCTATCTCTGAGTTTCTTGATGGTTGTGTTCTTTTCATTGACTTCATTTCTTAGAGATGTTGCTTCAACCTGCAACTTTTGATATTTCTCCTTGAATAACTCTCGTTGATCCTTTTGTCTAGTAACAGCTTCTTTGAGGGCACCACTCTTTATGTTCAGAAGTCTTTCTTGTTCACTAATTTTGTTTGTCAGCCTGTTAAATTATGCTTCTATTTGATATCCTTCTTCCTCACCCATAAGAGCACATTCAGTTGTTTCGTTATCACTTCCATCTTTTCCAAATGGATAGATAGCTGGAACATCAGAGGATAGCAAATTCAAACCTGATAGTTCATCTTCATTATGAAATGATTCCGAATCTGAATCTGAATCTGAAGAGCTTCTTATACCTAATCCCCAATCGATTCTCCCACTGTCATAGTTCTTCTGAGATGTCTTCTTCTTCTTATGAGCTTTCTTCTTAAGCTTCTTTCCCATTGTTCCACGGATCTCCTTCAAGCGATCAAGCTTCTACCAAAGGACTTGCTCTGATACCAATTGTTGGAAATAATACTGAGAGGGGGGGGGTGAATCAGTATTATCACATTAATAAAACTTTTTCATTTCCATAATCAGATTCATATATGATACTTCCACAACTTCTTATGATTAAGTTAATTGATCTTCAATGAGTGCATTAGAACATTATCAACCATATTATCAGATAACAGATGTCGTAATAGAGAATAGATCATCACACATAAGGCACACACATGAACACCATGATATAAGGTGGAAACCCAATGCGGGAGAAAAACCACCTGCTGCAAGTCATCTCAATCTTCTTCTTAATAAGAAAATCATTTTACAATATTTGTACTGGTGCAGTCTTATACCAGTACGGGAGCTACAACCCCCCTTTCTCTTGTACTAGCTGATCCATTTACTAGTACGCAGGCTGCTACCTGCTACAATGCTCCAAAGATCTCCCTTAGCTTTTGTACTAGCTTAGATACTAGTACATAGGCGCTGGCCTACAATCTTCTCTCCTCCAGGTACCACGTTTCATCAATTTTCAGACTTGATACACTGAAGCACAACACATAATCTGAAAGGCCACTTTTCATCCAATTTTCATACTGGACCTAATAACAACATTGAAGCTCATAATCAAACAACCTTCTGAATCACCCAATCACCAGATCCATACATATACAATGATATTATGAGAGTTATCAACCAGATCTAGTACATAAAGATAAGTCATTAATCATGCTGTTATCTGAACTCAATACCAGTAACCAAACATCAGTTATGCACCCAAAACCCTGCAGAATAGTCAAAGGTAGTTAAAACAAATTTTAAGTAGGGATCGCAACTTCACTGGTATAGATCTGCGGATATCTGTACTACCTCCGCACCTGCGCCTTCTGTGGCGCCGCGACCACCGCACCTGCACCTTCTGTGGCGCCTCCGCACTGCGCCTTCTGTGGCGTCTCTTCACTGTGCCTTCTGTGGCGCCTCCGCACTGCGCCTTCTGTGGCGCCTCTGTGGCGTCTCCGCACTGCGCCTTCTGTGGCGCCTCTGCACTGCGCCTTCTGTGGCGCCTCCGCATTGCGCCTTCTGTGGCGACTCCACACTACGCCTTCTGTGACGCCTTTGTGGCGTCTCCGCACTGCGCCTTCTGTGGCGCCTCTGCACTGCACCTTCTGTGGCACCTCCACACTGCGCCTTCTGTGGCGCCTCCGCACTGCGCCTTCTGTGGCGCCTCTGTGGCGTCTCCGCACTGCGCCTTCTGTGGCGCCTCCGCACTGCGCCTTCTGTGGTGCCTCCGTACTGCGCCTTCTATGGCGCCTCTGTGGCGTCTCCGCACTGCGCCTTCTGTGGCGTCTCCGTACTGCGCCTTCTATGGCGCCTTCGCACTGCGCCTTCTGTGGCGTCTCCGCACTGCGCCTTCTGTGGCGCCTCCGCACTGCGCCTTCTGTGGCGCCTCTATGCTTCCGCAGCTGCAGCACTCGAGAGATCACCCTTCAGAGATTCGCTTTCAACTTCCCTTTCATAGATCAAACTTTTAAAACAATAACCCAATATTTCAGATCTTAAGATATTCGATTTGCAAGAGTGAATTAGCCAAGTGATCTCCTTTGCTTTATATAGTCTTAGGCCTTTCACAATACCACGGGCCAAAACCATAGGATCAAAAACTGTCGGACTAATACCATGAACCAACCATGAAATTGCGTGAGATCAACACTTTTGATGAGGTACCATGGTCCAAAAACCATAGGTTCAAATACCAAGGGCTAACTACCATGGACCAAAGGTAAGTTCTCCAACATATACGCGCTTTTCCTCATAGGTTCAAATACCAAGGACTAACTGCCATGGACCAAAGGTAAGTTCTCCAACATATACGCGCTTTTCCTCATAGGTTCAAATACCAAGGACTAACTACCATGGACCAAAGGTAAGTTCTCCAACATATACGCGATTTTCCTTGCATGAAAGTGCGTGAACTTTTTCTCTACATGAAATTTATTATCTGAGATGAGTGGGTTGCCATCAAGTACAACATATGTATCATAATGCCAACACTTAGCTATGCCCTGATGCTTCTAATTTTACCTAAGGATCCATTACCATCCTTGAGTTGTGATTGAAGGCTTGCGTTGTGGCTAAGGAAGGAAAATTTTGGTGGGAGATTCGACATTGTCAAGAACTGTAAAAAGGGTTGTAATATTCTCCTACATTTCATTAATATAAGAAGCTTTGTTTTCCTATGCTTTGAGTCTATTTGATGCATATGTATTTCAACACCCACTTGAATCATCCAATAGAGATATTAGTTTATGCTATGGAAGTCTTGTATTTGTCTTGTTTATTGTGATTATATTTCAGGTTCCATTTATAGTAATTGTATTTGGCCTCAAAGTCTACAAATCAAGAGAAGAGGAAGACTAGCATTGAACTTCAGGTAGTCCCTTCCTCCATTTATTAATTTCTCCAATGAAAAAATTGTCCTTTTTGGCTTCTATTACTTTTAGTTCAACCACTAGATATAAGGGATTCACTTATGTCCGCATAAGAGAATTTTCCATAAAATAATCTTATTGTTTTTTTCTCATTTTTTCTTGAAAGCGTTGGACTTTCTTTTTGAAGATTTAAAATCTCATTCAGTTGAGGCCTTGTTGATCTTTTGAATCTCTTACATCCTTCTTTGAAAAGTTTTTGAGTTCTTAAATATCTTGTTTGCATTAGTCTTTGAAACTCCTTGTATTTTGAATTATAGACTTGGTAAACTTGAGTATTCTTCATTATTTGGATTTAATATCCTCTATTTGCTTCGTTTCTTGAAGATCTAGGTTTCATTCAATAAAGAAACAGAAAAAAATTGTTGTGTTTATTTTTTTCTTTTGTTTTCATTTCATTAGTTTAAAGAATTTTGGTTTTGGAAATGTGAGTCTTTGTGGTGAATTCAAGCATTCCTTTTGTTTTGGGAGTGTGATTGGAATTGGAGTCTTTTTCTTCTTTGTTTTTTTGGTTTTCCATTGTTTTTCTTGCCACGATTTCTTACCTTAAGACTTGTAGTTGAATATTGCATTGTATACAATGTGCATTAGGGTTAAGTGCATTAGAACGAGCATTTGGTTCCTTTTGATTGATTCTGAATGTGTGAGTTATTATAAAAAGAAAAATAAAAGGATTTGATTTACGTATATTCTCGCAAAACCTTGTAGAAATTGCTTGCATCGAAGAACTACTTTTAATGTTTTAGCGCACTTGGATTTGCATCTTTACAGTATAATTATTTCATATTTGTACCCTAGATTTTCACTATTTAGAAAGTAAGGATCAGTGATTGAGCTACTTGGCCTCCCTGAATTCACTTTTCATTTTTTTTTCATTTAGTTCATTTCCAACTCTCCTAGCACTTATATTTCATATTTCTATGATAGTATTGATGGTGGAGGATATTGCCAACATATAGAGGGTCTCCTCAATGTGAAGTCCCAATTATACCTCACATTATTTGGAGTAGGAGCCCCATCCAGAGTATCCTCCTGGCCACCATAACTCAAGGTTTTCCTTGGATGCTCAATAACATAAGGGAGTATGCATGTAACCTTTGGGATCAACGAGAAAGTTAACATTGTGAAACACCAATTGCAATGTGCGAAAGGAGGCTTTAACGAGAGGGGAGATAAGGGTGAGTCTCTAGAAGGAAAGTAATAGTACTATCCTAAGAAAGACACACAAGAACAAGGGAATATTCATTAATTATGTAGTGAAATAGTTCACTTAGACACAACAATCATTAACAAATACAACACACATTCAATAAGATAAGCACCAAAGCCAATGAAGTAGTCTAATTTATTTAGTACATATGAACAAGACATATACCTCAAACATCTAAACAATAGTCTTACAACATTCACAATACATGCATGGAAGTGCATTGGCTCAATGAGATTCTAATAATTAAGTGAAAGATCCAATTACACAATTACAATGGTGAGCCACTAGCTCTAGTAGTGGAACATTAAGTCACTTCTTGCTTCTCCAAATAATGATCTTCTCTCCTATGCCAAGATAGAGAAGCCAAGGCTATCTCTCCAAATACTAAGACTCCCAAATCCCTTTGCTTGAGTTACGAGGGTTTGTTTATAACAAGAGGGATGACCTTTCATCTCCCCTTATAACTATTAAGCTACCCTCATTACTATTGGTCTCCTAAAGAACCTTTGAACTTCTATTGATTCTTTGGTCCACATGTGACTTTTCCTATTCCACATGCGACTCTTGGACTTCCACACATTTAAATTCTGTAATTTTCTTGAAAATACATAATTACATTCCAAAAATGATGTGGCAAGACACATTGACACATATGACATTATGATGGAACTTGTACAAGCCATGAATTGACAATGATGACATGGAACTTCATGATAATGTGGCAATGCCAAGTTATTTTCATTGTTGTTATGTCTTGCATTATTCATGAGAGATATTTGCTTGAATTTTGTCTTCACCCTCCAAAGAGTCTTGGATCAGTATTGGGACCTACTGAGTCATCATGAAATGTCTTCATTCTACCATGGTTTAGTATCTCTTCATATCTTCTTGATGGTTCTTCTTTGTGCTTCTTATCTACAAGGGTTTCTGTGTATCCTCTTCTTGACATATTCCTTGAGCATCACCTTGCCATGTTGTGATGGTACACCTACAAATGTAGTTCATTCATGACAAGGAAATATCAGTCTAGAAAACATCTATTATACCCCTAATCTTCTCATGGAAGAAGCTACTTGTGATGGGTATGTGAAGCACTAAGAAGGAAGGGCTTGTTGGGTATTGTCTAGTTGAGCTTAGAAGTGACTAAGGAAGGAACCATTGTTCACTAAAACTATGAAATGGGCTGTAAGGAGGGCCTGTTCACATTCCATCACAGTGATAAAGAGTAAGAGGCAAGGATGATGAGCTTGTTGACTAAAACTGTGTAGTGCTCAGAGCTCAAGGGAGCAGGAGACAATGATAGAACAATTGAGCTTCATAGTGACTGTGGGGAGGTCTCACTATTGACTAGAATTGTTCATTGCACAATGTAGGATGTTAATTTTTCATAGGGATATATTGTTCTTTGCTTTGATAATTACATTTATTCATTAACACATTAAGTTCACCCCATAACATCATAACATTATTCATATTTACATCATTATTCAGTAGCATATGCAACTATGTAGAAATAACAATAGCATCATCATCAATGCAGCGGAATACAAAGGAACAATAGAAGAAAATAATTCACACATAGAGACATCAGGATTGGTCAGAGACCAAGGCAAAACCCACTATGGGGAAAACCCTTTCAATTTCTTCTTCTTCTTATATTTTCATCAAATGATTCAGTAAAAGTGAGTAAAATGATCCACATCTCATCCAAACAACTATTCAAAAAAAAAAGAAGCTTAAACTCAAAATAACGCTTAAACAACATCAATGAAATGAAACCAATAACGCTTATACTCAAAATCCTGACTCTCAAGCCTGTAATGAATCATCATTTTATGCGGTCAACTATTGAACATTGTGGTCATTGAGTGAAATCTTCAGACAACTAAAATTCCATCATTTAGGTCTCGATCGCTATGAGGAAGAGTTATGATAGCAACTATAGCTTCCCAGCTGCTCCCTTATGTGAGCAATTGGGGTCAATTTCTCCCTGTGTTGTGCGTGCGATTGTGGCCCAAAACCCTAAAACTGAGATGCGAGCTTCGGACCCTGAAATTTCACCTCAGAGCGAACATGATCCTTTGTGGATGAGCCTCAGACCTGTGCGAGCCAAAAACCAAGATAGAATAGTGTCTCATGATGGTGTCCAAATGAGGTAGAGGTCACTTGTATTTATAGCCTTCCAAGGGTGTCCACTTTTCTTTAGGGCTGACCTTGCAAATGTGCACATGTGGGCTTTTCGTCATAAGTTTATTTTCCCTTATCCGATTTGAGTGATCTTTAGGTTGATTTTGGTCCTCTCGAAAAGAGGAATAAATACAATAATTATCTCCATCAGGTGAGTTGTCCAAAGTGGAATTTGACTGCAATTGCATATTTTAACACTCCCTCTCAACTAGGGAGAATTCCACCTACATCATGTCATGTGTATCCTATCATCAAATCATATCCAATATCAAGTATATCATCACTCGTATCATCACTGATCATCTCAATTCATCTCTTGATTATTCTTGCGTATCTCTTGATTGTCCCTGCTCATATGTTTAATATTCTCGAATCCAAAATAAGAGTATTTTTTCATCGAAGGGGAGCCTAAGTTACCACCCTCTATTCATTGGGCTACTACCCAGAATCTCTGCCAGCAGGTTACTACCCAAAATATCTGCTAGTAGGCTACTACCCAGGGATATCGACAGGGAGCTAAATCTACGACATGTATCATCAATGGAGAGCATATCATCAAGGAGGACATATCAACCTGAAACCACATCGAGGAGCTTAATATAAATCCAGAATCTCATGGGAGAGCTAATACTATGATCTCATATTGAGCAATAGGTGATATAGGGGACCTGCTACTCAACCCATCTTATTGCTTATCGATCTTCCCAGCAATAACCCTCAATAGTCATGTGGTAGAATATCTACATCATAATATGAGCTTGGACGAGATATTTGACTTACCAATAGGTAAGGATAACGTGCCTCCAAGCCTCCTCAACCCATTGGCCTGACTAGGAGGGACAATCCCAACAAGCCCTGAGTGTGGGTATGACGCAACTGGGGTATACTCTGCAAATATTAAGATAGGGTGAGATGCTACTCCAACCCTATGGGTAAAAGATAGGGGTGATACCCTATTTTCCAGAGTTCCCTCAACCCCAGGATCCCTCTATCTCAATTCCTCATCTTGGGAGTTTAGACAGGGGGAAGAGTTAGCTCAGTGTCCTCGATCAAGAATGTTCTTTATAGATCAGCAATGTATCATCGTACTCATATCTGGTAACCATCATGTCTCAATAGAATTTGTATCCTGTTCATACAGGACATCAAATAAAATATCATATTAGAACAAAAATATATATATCACAAAATAGATACCATAGTTATCCTCCCTCTCAAGGAGGTTCCAACCACAAGCTTGAGCTTGTCATAATATATGAAGGTAACTCAGTCCCAACTATATGCAGGATTCTCTTCCAAGTGGTTCCCACTCTTTGTCATCATAATGTATCCATGTAATATCCAGATCTTGCTCAAATGGAACTCCAAGGATCTTCTTCATCCTGCCCCATAGCTAGCCATGCTAGCAACATCGTATTCAACCTCAATCATGCTACAGACCTCTCATGCAAGATGTCATACTAAGGAAACATCCAAATGTGCTAATCAATAATAATCCCAAACATCATCAGTACATCCATGTAGTCACATATCATATAATGAATATCTCAGATCAAAATTGATCGTCCCATGCAAGTATCTAGAAGGATTCTTGGTGGAAACTCAATGTATATGAAGCGACTCAATCATGAATTCACTCAGGTTCTATGTATATCATATATATATATATATATATATATATATATATATATATATATATATATATATATATATATATGGATGAGTGTTAAAAATGGAACATCAATGCTTCAATCAACTGTCGGTTTCCAAGTCAAGTTCAACAATATAACTTCACAACTTCTTGAAATTCATGCGGAGTGTCCAAGGATTTGCATTTCCACTTTTGAAAAATTCTTCAGTAGCTTTGCAGTATAGATTTTTCTTCTCCAAACTTCAGCAATTGATTCATGAGGCCATGATTCTTCATTTTGCATTTCAGATACCATCTCCCTCTTACAGGAGCTCATTTCATGTCAAGAGTAGACCATCAACATATAAAACCAAATTCAAAATCAAAGCATACCTTGGAACACTTCTGCAGTAAAGGTTTGTATCAACACATCTTCTTGGCTTCACGAGATAACTATCAATGCAGACATATCTAGATTGGGGAGCTTGATTCGTACAAATCTTTTTGCAAGCATAACACTTTATCAAAGAAAAATGCTTAGCCTTACATAATCAATTATGTCAAGTCAAAACTAATATCAAACTCATAAATATCATTTGTATCAAATTCTTTAGACTAGTTGATAGGAAAATTTGTCATCAAGTCATGACTTCATCTATTATCATGCCAACTAGTTGTCCAAATAATTCCAAATTTCATCAAGTCATTCTCATGATCATAGTGCTTACACCAAGACTAATTCAACAAATGTACTAAGAACATGGAGGCCAATGCAAAACCATTATTGCATACCAATATTAGTCACTAAAAGTCATCATGCCCACATAGCATTTTCATCAAGGAAAATCATCAGTGGTCAAGTCAAATCATTAGTCATCAGGTAAAATACCAAATTTTCTATCATAGAGAGATCTATAGCTCAAATTTTTTTTCAACATCATGTCAAAGTTCTTAGTCATTATCAATCATCATGTCAAAACTCCAAACACTACTCATCTATATCAATCATCCAAATCATGTCAAACTCTTGTTGCCTAAACTTCAATCATAATGACACATCATATCTCGGTCACCTATAGACACAACTTTAGTCTATATATTCATATTATAGTAAACAATCATACTTTCTTGCACATAGATCTTTCTTTTGTCTGCTTCATGTCTGTAGGACTGACATCGTTCAGGTGAACATCTGATTTTATCCACAAAAATCCATTGTTGTGTGCAATACGCATAGTCGCAACCATAGGCCTTCCTCCGAGCGATTGGGAGACTACAACTGCACTTGTAAGATTTCTTCTATGTGACTAAGGCTTAGAGTAAGGGAAAACTCTCTCTCCTCATATATGAACTTTGTTGCAGATCAACAATGTCATATATTTGTCTATTCATGCCCATAAATCATACATCAACAGTAAATAATATACATATAATGAAAAAGATAATAGGAGTAAGGATCTTATGAAGAGATTCTCCCTCTTAATGGGAATCCACTAAAGTCATCTTCATTCAAGTTATCAACCTGTCTATAATACTGCCATGCATCAGCTGGTCTGTTAGATCATAAATTCAGACTATATCCACATATTCATCATGGTCATAAATGTTAGTATCATCTACTTCACCATGAAATGATGACATCAATATTTCATCAAGGGTTAGTGTCAAATAGCTAATCGGAGCATACTTCAAGAATCATGATCACAACATTACTTCTTTGTCACGTTGTTGAGATTGCAACAAGATGATGGAGCTTAGTGAAAAGAGTCACCTTCACTAAGTGGGCCCGCAGGCAAATTATGGCGCAAGTTCTATTTTTGGATCACAGCAGGAGTGACCATAGCAGGGATGATCATAGTAGGAGTGATCACAGCAGGAGTGATCACAGTAGGAGTGATTACAGTAGGAGTGATCACAGCAGGAGTGATCAAAGTCTATTTTTAGACTGCTATCAAAAATAGAAAAGTCAAATATTATTGTCTCATAATAATATTTGGACTATAAACTTGATCTTATTCTCTTGGAGCACTTCAGTTTTAGCTACAGATGTGGCACATGCAGCTGTCAGAAGGAATTATGCTTTCTTTGTGGGTTAGTTGAGTTGTTGCATGCATGACTTCAGTTAGAATTCAATCAGTTGAGTTTGGTGGAGTTGATGGTGGAGTTGATGGAGTTGTGTTCAGTTTGACTTGGTTAAACTAGTTGTAATTAGTCTAACTGCAAATAGACTAATGATGAGTTGTTAAACTAATTATTAACTCATAATGCAAATATAGAATACATCAGTTAACTCAGTTGCATGTCAGTGCATGTTCAGTTCAGCAGGGACAGGTGTTAGAGGATCAGATTGCTATCAGTTGTGACTATAGTTGTGCATGAGGATTTGCACAATCAAGGGATTGAGTATGCCAATGAGTTTGCCCAAGTATTTGCCCAGTATTGTAGCCTCTGGTCACGTATTTCCCAGTGTGAGTGATTCTTTGGAGGTAAATACGAGTTTGGTTAATCCATTCTCATTCATCCTTGAGCAGGTATTGAGCAGTGGAGGCAGGCAAGCAGTGGAATAGATTTGGAGATCAGATCTGAGCTGTATTATGTGTAACAGGTGGAGCTAGTACTGGATTGCTTGTGATAATAATTGTACTTTTTAATGTTACATGTTCTCAATCATTAATATACAGATAGTGTGGGGTTTTCCACTGTAAGCTTTCCCCGGGTTACATATTGTGTTAATGTGTGAACGCTCTTGATGTTTTATTATTATTGATGCTACTATATTGATGATCAACGTAGAGGAGCTTATGTATTGTGTATGTATTCCACAATAGTACATGATCAGGATAATCTCCATTGAATATGTGTTAAATTATTCAAAATTTCTACATGGTATCGGAGTTGTTGATCATCAGATCTACTATTCAGGACGTGTTTACATTCTATTTCTTCAGGAAGAGTCTGTATTCGGGCCAGGTAGCCTCTGGATTCATCCTTCCTTTGGAAGGTGAGATATCCGGTGAATGCCCATACAGTCAATCTCTATACGAGAAATATTGTGATCTCACGAATCTTAGATCCGAGGCAGTTGGGTTGGAGCTGGTGGAATTCGAATTTGCAGCAGTGTTTTCTTGGTGGCAACGCAGCAATGTCTTTCAACGGATTGCGATTGGAGTATGCTCTTGAGGGCAGCTCAAACTATATTGCATGGAAGGACAGGATGGAGGCAGTATTGGATGATAACGGGCTGAAGGAGTTCATATAGACGGATGTCCCAAAGCCTACTGATGCTACTCAAGCTGATGCTTGGCAAAAGAAGACCGCAAAATGTCGAAGGATTCTGTTGGAGGGCATGAAGGATCACATTGTGTCTAGCCTGCATGGAAATACTTCTCCATATCTGATGTGGAAGGCTTAACAGATCTACAAAGCAAGAGCGATCAGAGGAAGCTGGCGCTCAAAGATAAACTCAGAAACATCAAATGCGAGAAGGGTGACAGTTTGCCCAAGTATCTCACGAAGTTCACTCAGTGTCGAGATGAGCTGGGAAGTGTGGGGGTTACTGTCAATGATGAGGACTTGGTGAGCTTGGCTCTCCTTGGTCTTCCGAAGAGTTGGCATTCCTATCAGGACTTTGTCAATGGTCGGGAGAAATTGTTAGGATGGGAAAGCCTATGGTCAGATCTTATGCAGGAGGAGATCAGGCGGAGTACCAGGGACGGATCTTCGTTAAAGGGAGCTGATGAAGAGAATTTCGATTTGGCTGCCAAAGCAAAGAAAGGGAAGAGCAGGAAAGCTTCTCAGTCTGGTGCGAAAGGCAAGAAGTAGGACATGTTATTTAGTCAATTTAGTGTTATCTAAATTGCTAGTATTTATTGTCAACCCGGGGCTCGTAAGCTGATGAAGTGAGGGTGTACTATATGTACTTAAGTAACCTCTTAGAGTTTTTCTTATCGTTGGGGGTGTTGTTGTGGTTAATTATGTTCCTAAGATGGAGTGAGAATTTATAAACAAGTGAGTGATGGTGTGTGTGTAGAGTGAATCCTAAATGAGTGAAAGTGTGTGTTGAGTGATCTCTAACTATTTGCTTGAAAGGAAATGCTTGAAAAGAATAAGTGAACTGAAATGACTTGAAATAAACTTGAAAGCAAATGACCACTACCAATGGCACTAGACACCGTTCAAGTTGCTGCTAATAAAAGAAAAGAGAGTCACTTTTAGAACCCAAGAATAAAGATTATCTCTCTCTAACTCGATGCTTCAAAGCACATGTACTGTGTAAATCACGGAAAGAAAGTAGCTTAAGTGGAATTAGAAAAGTGAGAAAAATATGCTTGAAAGACTAATGATAATGATTTGCTATTTCTAATTCTCTACTTCAGCCATATGTACTATGGAAAGCATGATTAGAAAGTAGTGAGGAAATAGTCTAGGAAGCACTTTAAAATCAAAACTTCTACTTTAAAGACTAGTGGTAATGATTTACTCTTTCTAACTCGATGCTTCAAAGCACATGTACTGTGTAAAGCACGGATAGAAAGTAGTGAAAGAACAGTCCAAAAAGCACCCAAACTAGCTGCAAATTAGTGATATTTTGATCTTAAAAGATAATAGTTTATGATGAAGATCATTCATGTATGTTAACAGCTCTTTGAGAAATAAGATTAAAAATCAACTATAAAGACAAAGGCAGCACTTGAATTGTCAACTTCAAATACCATTAGCTGTAAAGCAAACACACACATATAAAAATAAATCCCGGGCTAAAAGAAACCTGCAAAGAAATAACACTGATCAGCTTGAAAGAAAGGAAAACAAGTAAATGAAACTATACATGCTTAAGGAAATAAATGAGAAAATAACGAAATACTGCACATAAAATACTTTACAAAGGCTGAGATGAGCAGGGGCCCTCTGTTCATTCAGCCACAAGAAAACTCAGAGATCTGGAAACTTCAAAACGGTGCTATGTCTATTCCTCCATTTGCAAAAAGTATACAAAACAGAGTGCTGGAATAGCACTAGAAAACAGAGTTCACAAAGCTCTTAAATTCAACACAAGTTCAGAAAATTACAACTAATAAAAGTTCTTTGAGCGTACGCAGACGCAGCAATTTATAGGAGTTTCTAAGATAGCCTACTCGTACAGCTAATTAACAGAAAAACAATAAACAGTCATGCGTATTTATGGTCCCTTGACACATCACGGTTGCGTGGACGAGTTTAGTGGTTCTGTCGTCATGGATAATAAATCCCATGTTGGATTGCGTCCCCTGCCACCTGTAGAACATGGACAAATCACCATTTAAGATGACGTGACCAAGCAGCTCTCAATCACCGTTTAAACAGCCTTGAGTTGACCGTAACTTAACCAGCTTTGACCATGGGTGGAGATGACGTGGATGGCTGGAACAATGGGACAGGAACCTCGAGCACGTTGATACCTGAGTGCCCATGTGGCTCATCTAGCAAACCGACACGTGGATCATTGTGTTTAACAAAAAGGCTGCAGGATCTTCAGATAGCTGCGGGATCATCAGATAGTTGCGGGATTCCTGCAAGTAAGTCAAAATCTAAACAAATAGTCATCTATTAGCAAAACTTGCTTGATCATGCTTATTGACACCTAATGTAATGATCTGAGAAGTTTCATGGTGAAAATGAGGCAAAAGTGAAGGAAAGATAAGGAAGAACTGAGGAAAATGGTAGACAAGTAGGTGTAGAATAGAGGCTCTACACATGTCCAAGGTGAAGTGTTTTCGTTGTCACCAGCACGGACACTATGCCACTAATTGTCCGCAGAAGAAGAAGAACAAGCAAGTTGCTGGATCTGCAGCAGGAGAGGCTCTAGCCTCGCAGTTTGAGCTTGATTTTTCATTGATCGCATGCTTGGTTTCAAGTGTGATGGGATCAGTGTGGTTCTTGGACAGTGGTGCGTCTTTTCACATGACGGGAGATAGAGATTTGTTTTCTGATCTGGAAGACAGATCTTGGAGTGCACATCGAGATGGGCGATGATGGTAGATACAGTGCGACCGGTATCAGTACCATTTCCTTTGAGAGGGAGTCTGGTAAACCCTTTGTATTGAAGGAAGTCATGCATGTTCCAGGATTGAAGAAGAATCTTATCTTAGTGGCAATGTTAAAAGACAAGGGGTATGATGTTGTTTTCAGCGAGGGAAAAGCTTTCCTGCACAGCAAGACAACTGGTGAGACCCGGAAGATAGGGGTTCGAGTGAGGAACCTTTATCAGTTGCATGTAGATGGATGCGCAGCAATGGCAGGCAAGGCAGAAGGAATGGTGAGCCTGGATGATGGCGAGTTGTGGCATAGGAGATTGGGTCACCTTCACCATGGAGCCTTGAAGATACTGCAGCAGATCACTACAGGGCTTCCTAAAGGCACTCTTGCGCAGTCAGATCAGTGCAAGGGGTGTACTTTGGGGAAGTTTGTGAAAGCCACCTTTCACGAGAAGGATAGTCATGCCACGACGATCCTTGAGAGAATTCACACAGACGTGTGTGGACCTTTCTCAGTTGCTTCGACAGCAAAACACAGGTATTATGTGATTTTTGTTGATGATTTCTCTCGTAAGTGCTGGATCTTCTTCATGCAGAAGAAGAGCGAGACATATTCAAAGTTCTGTGAATTCAAAGCACTGGTCGAGAAGGAGTCGGGAAAGAAGGTGAAGGCTCTTAGGAGTAATAATGGTGGTGAATACATCTCGAATGAGTTCAAGAATTTTTGCAAGGCAGAAGGGATTCGAAGAGAGCTCATAGCTCCCCATAACCCACAACAGAACGGGGTAGCTGAGTGGAAGAACAGAACGATTGTGGGTGCTGCACGGGCAATGTTGCATGATCAGGGCCTACCCCTTCACTTGTGGGCAGAAGCATGCAATACAACAGTTTATGTGCAGAACCGTTGTCCTCATAGGATACTTGGTATGAGTACACCTGAGGAGGCTTATTCTGGTACGAAGCCTGATCTTTCTCATTTGAGGATTTTTGGTGCTAACGTTTACATGCATGTGACGAAGGATGCCAAGAAGAAGTTGGAGCTGACCGCAGAAGTTGGGATATTTGTAGGGTACACTGATACGCCCCACAACTATCGTGTGTATTTTCCAGACAGTGGTAAAACTGTTGTGCGACGGGATATAAAATTTCAGGAGGAGAAAGCCATGAAGTGTTCGCTTGAGAGGGAGCTACACTTGCATGCAGATGAGGAGCTATTAGTTTTTAAGAATGAGCTTCAGGACATGGATCAGCCACAGGACAAGGTTCATGGAGTGGAAGAGACCACTCATGCAGCGCCAACCATCAGAGGGTAAAAGCACTTGACAGAAGCTGAGCGACTGGCTCAAGATGTAGAGAAAGTTGTAGGACCACCTACAGCCCAACGCAGGCAGAGACAGTCACCTGATCGGTACACTGGATACATGGCTCTTATGAGCAAGTGTGTTGTGACTGAGCCATCCTCTTTCGAGGAAGCTGTGGAGGATCCCGCATGGGTAGACGCCATGGTGGAAGAGTATGATTCTATTGTCAGAAACAGTGCATGGGAGATTGTTCCTAGACCGGAAGGGCAATCAGTGGTGGGTTCGAGATGGATCTACAAAGTTAAGCAAGCAGCTGACAGGAGTGTGGAGAAGTACAAGGCAAGATTTGTTGCCTGAGGCTTTTCACAGATAGAGGGGATCGATTATGAGGAGACCTTTGCACCTGTCGCAAGGTATTCTTCCATACGGACGATTCTTTCTCTCTCAGCGCAGATGGGATGGCACATTCATAAGATGGATGTGAAGACTACGTTCCTCAACGGAGTCATTGAGGAGGAGGTATATATTGAGCAGCCAGAAGGCTTTGAGGTCTTCAGCAGTGAGTCACATGTGTGCAGGCTCAAGAGAGCGCTGTATGGGTTGAAGCAAGCACCACGTGCTTGGTACACACGGATAGATAACTATTTCATAGGACTTGGATTCTCCAAGAGCGAGGCAGATCCTAACCTATACCAGATTGTGGTGGAAGGTAAGTTGCTTATCATTGTACTGTATGTTGATGATTTGATTCTAATGGGTGATGAGCTGTTGATACATTCATGCAAGGATGATCTTGCTAAGGAGTTTGAGATGAAGGACTTGGCCTTCTTCACTATTTCCTAGGATTGGAAATATGGCAGCGCAGTGGTGGACTGTTTGTTTCTCAGGGCAACTATACTCGAGAGATACTAGAGAAGTTCAACATGCATGGCTGCAAGCCTGTTGATACTCCTCTTCTTGGAGGTTGGAGGAAGGAGGATGCCCCTTTGGGAGAAGAAGTGGATGCCACTGTTTATCAACAGTTGGTGGGGTCGCTGATGTATTTGGTCAATACACGACCCGATATATGCTATGCAGTTAACCAGCTTTCACAAGCTATGGTTAAGCCTACCAAGTTCTTCTGGAAGGCGGGCAAGCATGTATTGTGTTATTTGAGAGGCACATCAGGATATGGTTTGTGGTACAGACAGGAGGATGAGGTGAAGCTATGTGGCTTCACAGATGCAGATTGGGCAGGGAGCCCAACAGACAGAAAGAGAACATCAGGAGGGGCCTTCAGTATTGGATCGACATTAGTTTCTTGGTACAGCAGGAAGCAGAGAACCATGGCACTCAGTTCAGCAGAGGCCGAGTATATGGCAGCAAGTTTGGCTGCATGTGAGGCTATATGGATGAGGAAGATCCTGGTTGGTTTGTTCGATTATCATTTGGATCCTACTGTGATTTACTGTGATAACCAGAGTTGCATTAAACTCTCGACTAATCCTGTATTTCATGATAGATCTAAGCATATTGACATCAGGTACCATCATATCAGAGATTGTGTGCAGCGGAGGATCATGTTGCTTTCATACTTTCCAATGGAGGATCAGGATGCTGATATTCTGATGAAGGCTCTCACCAAGAGAAAATTCGAATACCACCGAGGCAGGAGAGGGGTTGTTGATAATCCATATCTTGTTGAGAGGGAGTGTTGAGATTGCAACAAGATGATGGAGCTTAGTGAAAAGAGTCGTCTTCACTAAGTGGGCCCGCAGGCAAATTATGGCGCAAGTTCCATTTTTGGATCACAGCAGGGATGATCACAGCAGGAGTGACCACAGCAGGGACGATCACAATAGGAGTGATCACAGCAGGAGTGATCACAGTAGGAGTGATCACAGCAGGAGTGACCACAGCAGGAGTGATCACAGTAGGAGTGATCACAGCAGGAGTGATCACAGCAGGAGTGATCACAGCAGGAGTGATCAAAGTCTATTTTTAGACTGGCTGTCAAAAATAGAAAAGTCAAATATTAGTGTCTCATAATAATATTTGGACTATAAACTTGATCTTATTCTCTTGGAGCACTTCAGTTTGAGCTACAGATGTGGCACATGCAGCTGTCAGAAGGAAGTATGCTTTCTTTGTGGGTCAGTTGAGTTGTTGCATGCATGACTTCAGTTAGAACTCAATCAGTTGAATTTGGTGGAGTTGATTGTGGAGTTGATGGAGTTGTGTTCAGTTTGACTTGGTTAAACTAGTTGTAATTAGTCTAACTCCAAATAGACTAATGATGAGTTGTTAAACTAATTATTAACTCATAATGCAACTATAGAATACATCAGTTAGCTCAGTTGCATGTCAGTGCATGTTCATTTCAGCAGGGACAGGTGTTAGAGGATCAGATTGCTATCAGTTGTGACTATAGTTGTGCATGAGGATTTGCACAATCAAGGGATTGAGTATGCCAATGAGTTTGCCCAATATTATAGCCTCTACTCACGTTTTTCCTAGTGTGAGTGATTCTTTGGAGGTAAATACGATTTTGGTTAATCCATTCTCATTCATTCTTGAGCAGGTATTGAGCAGTGGAGGCAGGCAAGTAATGGAATAGATTTGGAGATCAGATCTGAGTTGTATTGTGTGTAACAGGTGGAGCTGGTATTGGATTGCTTGTGATAAGCATTGTACTTTGTAATGTTACATGTTCTCAATCATTAATATACAGATAGTGTGGGGTTTTCAGCTGTAAGCTTTCCCCGGGTTACATACTGTGTTAATGTGTGAATGCTCTTGATGTTTTATTGTTATTGATGTTGCTATATTGGTGATCAACGTAGAGGAGCTTATGTATTGTGTATGTATTCCGCAATAGTACATGATCAGGATAATCTCCATTGAATATGTGTTAAATTATTCAAAATTTCTACACATGTAACTCAATCCATCAAGTGAGGGCATTCATTTTTACCATATGCCATAATTACTAAGCACATCAAATCATAACCATGGTCAACAAAAGATCATGAATATCAATCTCCTTGTTACAATTCTATCATCATGGCTACCATTCGTTTCACAAACAATATAAATAGTATCAAGTTACCATCTACTAGAATCAAGGTGCTATCCTTCTATGGAATCAAGATATCCAAATTGATATAAAGTATACCACTATATCAAATATCAATATTAAGTAACTTCATAGAATCAAGAAGTTCATCATGTCTAAGAAGTAAGATACTTGTTCAATACCAAGTGCATCAGTTCCTCATAAGAACCATGAATTCAAACTACTTTCATATGTGTTAGCGCTCAAATCTGCCTCAGGCTGAGGAAGGAAAAACTCGAGGCCACATCAAACCACGCTCAGCCTCGTAGCTAGCCCTACGAGGACAGGGGAGGCCTCTCTTCGGTCAATCTCGGCAAAAAGTAATAAAAAAGGCTCGAGATGACTGAATTGATGACTAATTTTAGGCTAGGTATGAAGTACAAGGACTATGGAATTGATTTTTTGAAGTTTAGTTGAATTCAAGGGAAAGGCAATTTTGGGTGCGGGGATGAGGCACAGCTTTTGCAGAGGTCTACTTGGGGAAAGATAGGCAATTGTCTTGATGCCTTTAAAGTGATTGAATGAATAGACCTAACAGGTGAGGAGCTAAGGAGAGCAAGGAAGTCTCAAGGATTCTCCTTAAACTGAAGAAAACATGGGAAATTAAACAAATTTAAAGGCAGAGCATAGCAAATTTATGGATTCTACCTTAACACTTCATTTGTTTAATTGCGGAAGATTAAATAAGGAAAGTGGTACACATACACAACTTACAAGTACTGAGAGAAACACACCATCAACACATAAGGCCACATGAATCCCAAATAGTGCTGCAAAACCCTGGTCTATCCTTTGCCAAAAATGCAGATAAAATATGTACAATAGTGTATCAAGCTATTCCCAAGAGTCCAACCCTGAAAATGACTAAGAAAATACATAATATAGGCAAGCTAACCCATTCCCTCGCCTATAGGGGTCGAGCTCATCATCCTAGGAGTTGTTTCAACCAATTCTAAACAAAGCACTACAATCTAGGCAGTCAAAACAACTTGCCTCTATAAGCTAGGAAACCAATTCATTCATTAAATGTTTGCTATTTTATGAATGAATCATCTAGAATAGGTAAATAAGTGTCAAGTCAACATAAAATTACATTAATTACATCAAGGAGGGTGAAAAATCCCATCACAAGTCAAAACTGGTCAAAACGGGGCGAATTCCTGAGCTGGAAGGTGCAAAATGTGCAAAAACTCCTTATGCGTAGCGCGCCTTTCCAACTATTTTTTGGGTACTTCCCGGCATCCAAATTGAGCTCAGGTTGGCTTGTTGGAAATCCCTAGATGTCTACTTTCCAACCCAAGTGGAATTTTCCAATTTTATGTCCATTTTCCCCTCCAAAAGTGCATTCTCCCAAGGCTGCTACCTGTGTGTCCAAAAAGGGGCAGTGAGGTCATTTTTTGCATGTTTTTTGACCTTTTGGGGACCCAAACCTTGATAAAATGCCTTGGCAGTAGCTGAGCAGGTGTATTTCATCATGAAAAATCCAAAAATGCAAACCTTTCATGATTTGGACCTCCCAATTCTAAGGGTAGCGCGCGGCACGCTACGAGTTGAGGCCAAAAACCTGTTTTTCACACAAAAATTTCAAAATTGACAAAATTTTCCCCAAATTTCTTGAAATTTGGGTTGGGGGTCCCCAATCAAGTACCATGCTTAGTCAAAGAGGATTCAGCCAAAATTTGGAGTGGATTGGGCCTTTTCCGCCGTTTTAGTGCCTTGCTCAATCGCCACTTAAGGATCTTCATTTTCGCTTTACACACATGCATGCGGGCCCAATAATGATTCTTCATGTGGCGAAGCAAGTCTTTGTCTCTATTGGCCTTCGCCAACAACCCCTCCAAGTGTCGGTTGACCTTCTCAAGCACAAATTGTCGCGCAACAGGTGTCAAATCACCCGGTCTTTTACGGGCCAACCTACGGTCTTCACGGATTCGTTGCAGCTCTATAAGTGTGTGCTTGTCCTCTAACTGTTTATTGCACTACTCTAGATAATTGATTTATGAAGTTGTCTCATCATGACTAGTAACAAAACCTGATGGCTCACCGGAAGGCCTCTCCTCATGCTTGGGCTTCTTGCCCTTATCCTATACCTACGGTGCTACTGTCGAAAGCGAGGTCCCTTCCACACGAGGTGGAGATAACACTCGTTGTGCTGATGAAGTCAACGAGACCCCTTCCACCCCGGGTGGAGATAGTACTCATCGTGCAGATGAAAATAAGGCCCTGTGTCCTCACTGATATGTCACACATGCTGGAGCGCTGACATGCTCTATCTCAGGAATGTCAAACTGATGTGAAGGCCCTCCCTCATCATGAACAATCTCAGGAGGTGGCTGTGGCACTGTCAAAAGGTTGCGAGAAATAAAATCCTCCCAAGCAATGCCCTGTTGTGCCAACTGATGCATCACTATGATTTTGATCAATGCATAATGATAGATGCTTTTATGTTGATGTGCTGGCCTCTTCCTTCGTACTAAAGGCACCATTCTCTCTATGTTGCGACACATGAAAAATGGAATATTCATCATACGTACCCTTGTGAAATGCATCAACAAACGGACATGGTACGCGTAGAGACGTGAGAATCTGCCCTCACAACTGAAATATCGAATGATGAGTTTCATCAATGGCGCATACTCATCCCTTAGAAATCTGAAAGGAAAAACTGCAGTCAAGTGTCTTACGCATCCGGGCTTAATATATGGCTCATAGTAATATCTGTCTAACTGCTGGCATTTACTCCATTCCTCCCCCACATTTGGTATTCCAGTGGCCTGAGCAATAGTCTCGGGTGACAAGGTGAAATTCACTCCGGCAAGGTTTATAAGACCATCCTGCAAATGTAGAACAAATAAACGGACTAGTTCCTGATGATGCTGGATTTGTGAGATCCGCTCACAATATGCAAAACATGATTGATACCGAAATCAGTCCATTGCAAGTGGACAAGCTTGCAATTGAGCCAAAGAGGTAGGCTCCTCCCTGACATGCCGACCACCTTTGCCACCTTTGTGATACCTTCTTGCCTCTGGTGTAGAATCATTATCATAATCCTGCTCATAAGCTGACTCGGTCTCTGACATGTTCTTTAAAACCAAGGTAGCTGGAATATATATGCTGATATACAACTGTGTGCAAAATTGACTGTGGACTTTTTCTTTTTCTCAAAATGCTGTGACCAAGGGGACACAAATATATAAGGGAAATGTTAGGAAAGGGGAAACATTAGGGAAATATGGGCAATGAGAATAAAACAAGGAATTTAGGTAAGGGAAAGGGCATAGAAATTATGATATTTTAGGGTTTGAGGTGAAGTAGGGAATATTATGGTTGTAATAGAAGGGAGGGGTTAGAATTTTGTAGGGGGATAGTGTAGGGTTTTATGAATAATTTTTAAGGAAAATGTTGGTGAATATGGGAGGGGTAGGAAACACAAAAGTGGGAAAACCTTGGCAGCATGTAATTTTGAAACCCTAGCAAACTAGGCCTTTGAATCCACACAGCAACTTTAGGGTTTTTACATTTAATTTTCATGGCACATCTATCATAATTTTTTCTCATTAATCTTGCAAAACCAAGAACCAGCCATGGAAATGAAGCCTACCTGTGGTTTTGCTTGAGTTTGGAGAGGAGTTGAATACTTGCTGGCGAATTTTTGGGCAGAATTCCCAACGCGTAGCGCGCCTCACCCAACGCGTAGCGCGCCCCTGGTGCGTAGCGCATGAGTAAATTTACACTGAGAAAAGTATGCTGATGCGTAGCGCGCCCTGGGTGTGTAGCGCGCCCAAGCTGATGCGTAGCGCGCCCTGGAAACGACCCGATTTGCCCACAAATTTGTAAAATCGCCTTAAAACACTGTTTTTTGCTCTTGGGATGTAGAATGGTTTGGTTATGAGGAGAAATGTCTTTATATAGACTCCCCTTTGATTTTTGCTTGACCAAAACCCCTTTTCTAATGTTTGGTTTTTTGACACTTTTTCAGATTAATAGGCTCTGACTTTTTGGTTTTCTCTTAAAAAAAAATGGTTGAAATAATGATTTTCTCTGATAATTTTTTGCAGGGATAGCTCTGATATGCTCTGGCAAAGGAGACCAAGGTTGTGCTTGAACATTTGGAGAACTTGAAAATTTTGACAATTTTTTACAAAAATGAGATGGTGACTTATCTTCAAAACAGAGTTTTGAAGAGAAGTCCTTATTCAACTGTACAATGATGAAAATTATTGAAGTGATGATCTATCAAAGACATCCCTCTGGCCTGCTGATCTTCTAAGACTTTTCAGGACAAAATTGACTCAACCCTAGACCTAAGACCTCAAAATTTAAAACATGATTGTAAATGACCTTTGAAGACTTATTTTAATAAACAGGCCTGAACCAGCAGTGCCAAGCACGAGGGGAATAAGTGACACAACCCACTCCATCAGAGTTATGGCATGCCTAACGAAATGCAACTGATCAAAACTGGTGGGACACCTAATCATGAAATGAAAAAGAGCTTTGATCTCTGATGGAGGGGTAACTAGACCGACTCTAACATTGGCTCCAATGGGGATGGTAGCTCCTTGGAGGTGCCAAGAACCGCAGATCTCTGGAAGAGCTAGACAGTGCCTTCGTCCATTGGGCTATGGAGTCATTATTTCCACCTTTGACACAAAACTTTGACACATTTATTGAATGAAAACTTGACTGAAAACTGACTGAAACTTAACTGAAGCTTGACTCAAACCGACTCGATGGCAAACTGAAATAACTTGAAAAAAAAAAAAATCACTCAACAGACCAAACACAAATGACTCATGATTGAATTAAAACAAGACTTTTCAAAGCTTTTTGAAGGGCAGCAATCCATCAATATTTGAAATCATGATGACAACCACCTGTGTTTCTTACAAGACAATATATCCTCAAAATATATCAAAATGCAAATGCAACCAATCAAGAAGATGGCTTCTTGACGGATTCTTCTTATCAGATCTTCTGGTCAACAGTACAAACCTATCATTGGGCATCCAAAAACATAGTTGACCATGGCTGCAACAAAACACTGTAATAAACACTTTCACTGCTGGCTGCAACAAACTTGCTAGAGGATCGTAAAAAACATGAAGATTTGTCACTGCCACCTCCTGCTGAAAGATCAAGGTGTCCTTTGTTTCAAATTCTGATCTGCCTTCATCATGTGATTCGGTAAAAGTATGCTCATGGGCTTCAAAAAACTCTGAACAGGTAGATGAGCAGATCTCCTCTTGTAAAAACATTTCAACACATGAGACATATGAAGAATCTGAAAGGTAATCCTGTATGCTATGATATTTTGTAGTCTAACAATATGGTAGGTCATCTTCATATGATATCACAACCAAATTATCAAGTTCCTTATTACATTCTTCAATATTATCAAGCACAATATTATCATTTATATCGTCTGCCACAAATTCACTCAAAGAAACTTTTTCACTTGCTTGAGCAAAGATCTCACCTTGCTATTCATGAGCAGACTGAATGACCTCCTCATGAAGACTTGGTTCTAATGACAGACTGGCAGCACGACTGAGAACATTTGAATCCATACCGTTGTCTATGATCTCAACAACAAAATTCTCCTTTTCAGGATTCAGCACAAGGTATTCTTGGTCATCATGATCTGAATGTTGATCTAAAATAGCTGACTTGACTGCATCACATTCTAAAATTGAATCTTGACTACCCTGCACGTTGTCTTCTTCTGTGGGCAGATCTGAAATAGAACCCTCTCTTTCATCATCTTCCACCATATGACCATCTTCAGCCTGCTGATCTTGATTCTGCTGCAAAATGTCTTGATCATCTGAACAAGTATCCTCTAAGTTTTCTTTATTCTGCTGAAATGGATTCTCATACAGAGCCTCCATGATCTCATCATCCATAAAATTATCATCTTCATAATATTTCTCAAGGCTTTCAATAAAAGTAGAAGCATGTTTGCAACAGTCATGAACCAAATTTAATGATGGATAAGATGCTTGATATCTTTCAATGAACAAGGCATGAAAATCCTTTAAACAGTAAATACAGGCCAGCGGCAAATTTTCATACCAGGATTGGGCTTCACCTTCCAGAGTGGCCAGGAATATCTTCATCATGCAATCTTCAGGTAAATCCACCTTCAACTTGCGAATATGCATGTGAAATATAACCAGATGTAAAGCAGCATCCTTCTTACCATCATCTTTAAACGTAGGCAGATTCCTTGACCAATCTACCTTGGGCATCTTATCCGAAAAACCTGGAATGTGATCTCGGCTCATGGGAGCATATCTTCTTGTGATTCGGTCCATCTTGAAAATCTCACAACCACTGATCTCTCTGCAGTGAAGTCACCATGAAGCACAGGGTGCTGGATTCTTCAGTGAAAGGAGTTGCCAGGTGAATGATTTCAGCCTTCTTATGCCTAATCGTTGTCCACCATCAACAATCAGATCTGAAACTTGATACATGTACTGGGGTAATTAAATTTAGATGTCACGTTTACAAGCTAGACCGGAGATTGACTGAAGCAGCGTTTATCTACTTCCGCTAATGCAAAGCAAAAGCGTTTCGAAGGCTACCTGGCATAACTTCAGGCTCCGTCTGTAGCTTATAAAACAAATGACATCAACAAGTAAACCATTTTTTCTTCCCCAGTATGGTCGCCACTATGTTAGCGCTCAAATCTGCCTCAGGCTGAGGAAGGCAAAACTCGAGGCCACATCAAACCACGCTCAGCCTCATAGCTAGCCCTACGAGGACAGGAGAGGCCTCTCTCCGGTCAATCTCGGCAAAAAGTAATCAAAAATGCTCGAGATGACTGAATTGATGACTAATTTTAGGCTAGGTATGAAGTACAAGGACTATGGAATTGATTTTTTGAAGTTTTGTTGAATTCAAGGGAAAGGCAATTTTGGGTGCGGGGATGAGGCACAGCTTTTGCAGAGGTCTACTTGGGGCAAGATAGGTGATTATCTTGATACCTTTAAAGTGATTGAATGAATAGACCTAACAGGTGAGGAGCTAAGGAGAGCAAGGAAGTCTCAAGGATTCTCCTTAAACTGAAGAAAACATGGAAAATTAAACAAAATTAAAGGCAGAGCATAGAAAATTTATGGATTCTACCTTAACACTTCATTTGTTTAATTGCAGAAGATTAAATAAGGAAAGTGGTACACATACACAACTTACAAGTACTGAGAGAAACACACCATCAACACATAAGGCCACATGAATCCCAAATAGTGCTGCAAAACCCTGGTCTATCCTTTGCCAAAAATGCAGATAAAATATGTACAATAGTGTATCAAGTTATTCCCAAGAGTCCAACCCTGAAAATGACTAAGAAAATACATAATATAGGCAAGCTAACCCATTCCCTTGCCTCTAGGGGTCGAGCTCATCATCCTAGGAGCTGTTTCAACCAATTCTAAACAAAGCACTACAATCTAGGCAGTCAAAACAACTTGCCTCTATAAGCTAGGAAACCAATTCATTCATTAAATGTTTGCTATTTTATGAATGAATCATCTAGAATAGGTAAATAAGTGTCAAGTCAACATAAAATTACATTAATTACATCAAGGAGGGTGAAAAATCCCATCACAAGTCAAAACTGGTCAAAACTGGGCGAATTCCTGAGCTGGAAGGTGCAAAATGTGCAAAAAATCCTGATGCGTAGCGCGCCTGAGCCCTACGCATAGCACGCCTTTCCACCTATTTTTGGGAAACTTCCCGGCATCCAAATTGAGCTCAGGTTGGCTTGTTGGAAAGCCCTAGATGTCTACTTTCCAACCCAAGTGGAAGTTTCCAATTTGATGTCCTTTTGCCCCTCCAAACGTGCATTCTCCCAAGGCTGCTACCTGTGTGTCCAAAAAGGGGCAGTGAGGTCATTTTTTGCATGTTTTTTGACCTTTTGGGGACCCAAACCTTGATAAAATGCCTTGGCAGTAGCTGAGCAGGTGTATTTCATCATGAAAAATCCAAAAATGCAAACCTTTCGTGATTTGGACCTCCCAATTCTAAGGGTAGCGCGCGGCGCGCTACGCATTGAGGCCAAAAACCTGTTTTTCACACAAAAATTTCAAAATTGACAAAATTTTCCCCAAATTTCTTGAAATTTGGGCTAGGGGTCCCCAATAAAGTACCATGCTTAGTCAAAGAGGCTTCGGCCAAAATTTGGAGTGGATCGGGCCTTTTCCGCCGTTTTAGTGCCTTACTCAATCGCCCCTTCCACACGAGGTGGAGATAACACTCGTTGTGCTGATGAAGTCAACGAGAACCCTTCCACCCCGGGTGGAGATAGTACTCGTCGTGCAGATGCAAATAAGGCCCTGTTTCCTCGCTGATATGTCACACATGTTGGAGCGCTGACATGCTCTATCTCAGGAATGTCAAACTGATGTGAAGGCCCTCCCTCATCATGAACAATCTCAGGAGGTGACTGTGGCGCTGTGAAAAGGTCACGAGAAATAAAATCCTCCCAAGTAATGCCCTGCTGTGTCAACTGATGCATCACTATGATTTTGATCAATGCATAATGATAGATGCTTTTATGCTGATGTGCTGGGCTCTTCCTTCGTACTAAAGGCACCATTCTCTCTATGTTGCGACACATGAAAAATGGAATATTCATCATACGTACCCTTGTGAAATGCATCAACAAACGGACATGGTACGCGTAGAGACGTGAGAATCTTCCCTCACAACTGAAATATCGAATGATGAGTTTCATCAATGGCGCATACTCATCCCTTAGGAATCTGAAAGGAAAAACTGCAGTCAAGTGGCTTACACATCCGGGCTTAATATATGGCTCATAGTAATATCTGTCTAACTGTTGGCGTTTACTCCATTCCTCCCCCATATTTGGTATTCCAGTGGCCTGAGCAATAGTCTCGGGTGACAAGGTGAAATTCACTCTGGCAAGGTTTACAAGACCATCCTGCAAATGTAGAACAAATAAACAGACTAGTTCCCGATGATGCTGGATTTGTGAGATCCGCTCACAATATGAAAAACATGATTGATACCGAAAACAATCCATTGCAAGTGGACAAGCTTGCAATTGAGTCAAAGAGGTAGGCTCCTCCCTGACATGCCAACCACCTTTGCCACCTTTGTGATACCTTCTTGCCTCTGGTGTAGAATCACTATCATAATCCTGCTCATAAGCTGACTCGGTCTCTGACATGTTCTTTAAAACCAAGGTAGCTGGAATATATATGCTGATATACAACTGTGTGCAAAATTGACTGTGGACTTTTTCTTTTTCTCAAAATGTTGTGACCAAGGGGACACAAATATATAAGGGAAATGTTAGGAAAGGGGAAACATTAGGGAAATAGGGGCAATGAGAATAAAACAAGGAATTTAGGGAAGGGAAAGGGCATAGAAATTCTAATATTTTAGGGTTTGGGGTGAAGTAGGGAATATTATGGTTGTAATAGAAGGGAGGGGTTAGAATTTTGTAGGGGGATAGTGTAGGGTTTTATGAATAATTTTTGAGGAAAATGTTGGTGAATATGGGAGGGATAGGAAACACAAAAGTGGGAAAACCTTGGCAGCATGTAATTTTGAAACCCTAGCAAACTAGGCTTTTGAATCCACACAACAACTTTAGGGTTTTTACATTTAATTTTCATGGCACATCTATCATAATTTTTTCTCATTAATCTTGCAAAACCAAGAACCAGCCATGGAAATGAAGCCTACCTGTGGTTTTGCTTGAGTTCGGAGAGGAGTTGAATACTTGCTGGCGAATTACTGGGCAGAATTCCCAACGCGTAGCGCGCCTCATCCAACGTGTAGCGCGCCCCTGGTGCGTAGCGCACGAGTAAATTTACACTTAGAAAAGTGTGTTGATGCGTAGTGCGCCCTGGGTGCGTAGCACGCCCAAGCTGATGCGTAGCGCGCCCTGGAAACGACCCGATTTGTCCACAAATTTGTAAAATCGCCTTAAAACATTGTTCTTTGCTCTTGGGATGTAGAATGGTTTGGTTATGAGGAGAAATGTCTTTATATAGACTCCCCTTTGATTTTTGCTTGACCAAAACCCCTTTTC
Organism: Pinus tabuliformis; assembly: GCA_031772625.1. Taxonomy (NCBI): domain Eukaryota; kingdom Viridiplantae; phylum Streptophyta; class Pinopsida; order Pinales; family Pinaceae; genus Pinus; species Pinus tabuliformis. The sequence continues at coordinate 1,579,234,319 of CM062820.1, read as the reverse complement.
TAATGTTTGGTTTTTTGACACTTTTTCAGATTAATAGGCTCTGACTTTTTGGTTTTCTCTTAAAAAAAATGGTTGAAATAATGATTTTCTCTGATAATTTTTTGCAGGGATAGCTCTGATATGCTCTGGCAAAGGAGACCAAGGCTACGCTTGAACATTTGGAGAACTTGAAAATTTTGACAATTTTTTACAAAAATGAGATGGTGACTTATCTTCAAAACAGAGTTTTGAAGGGAAGTCCTTATTCAGCTGTACAATGAAGAAAATTATTGAAGTGATGATCTATCAAAGACATCCCTCTGGCCTGCTGATCTTCTAAGACTTTTCAGGACAAAATTGACTCAACCCTAGACCTAAGACCTCAAAATTTAAAACATGATTGTAAATGACCTTTGAAGACTTATTTTAATAAACAGGCTTGAACCAGCAGTGCCAAGCACAAGGGGAATAAGTGACACAACCCACTCCATCAGAGTTATGGCATGCCTAACGAAATGCAACTAATCAAAACTGGTGGGACACCTAATCATGAAATGCAAAAGAGCTTTGATCTCTGATGGAGGGATAACTAGACCAACTCTAACAATATGCATGGGCCATTTTTGAAAGAGACGTTCTCATCATATCTTAGGGCTTGCCTTTCCATCCAATTTTACAGTTGAAACATAAAACCATAAATACGTTGTAGTATTCAAATACATGTGCATATTTTCATTTGACATAGGCAGCTTTTAGCAATTTGTCATATTTTCATCAGGTGCCTCTTTACCTTTTCCAGCTCTAGATTTTCTTTCCTACATCTCAAATGATCCTCTAGATGGATCCTCTTATTACATCTCATCAAGGAGGTTAGAAACATCCAAATACTCAAATACACATGCAAGAAGTATAAGTAATGAACAAAACAATAATCATACCAATAATTCTAAATAAAAGTAAGGACATAAAGAAGCATCATAAATCACAAGGAACTTATCTTCAATTAGAGGTGATCCTCTCTCCCTTGAACCAAAATTCAAGATCCATCATTTTCCATTCATCAACTTTATCAACAACCAGGCCTGCTAGAGACTATATCATCTAGGGCTTCATCGAATATGATGCAAGTACTTGAACATTTCCACATTGACCATGCTAGATTTTATATCTCATATATTTTCCACAAACCAAGGTTTCTCTCAAACCCTAACCTCATAATATCCATCAAACCCTAATGCACAAATCACCTAAGGTTTTCTTTAAACCCTAGAATTATTTTAGGTCTTCTCCATCCTTTCTTGCATCCATCAACGGTGTCATCATATGGATGATTTCCATGACTTTTCTTCAGCCCATCTTTGATACCATGTTAATTTTTCACAGGGCTATATTGTTCTTTGATTTTATAATTTCTTTTTTTCATTAACACATTAAGTTAACCCATTAACATCATAAAATTATTCAGACTTACATCATTATTCAGCAACATATGCAACTATGTAGAAAGAAAAATATCATCATCATCAATGCAGTAGCACATAAAGGAACAATAGAAGAAAATAATTCACACATAGAGACACCAAAATTTTTCAGAGATCGGGGAAAAACCCACTATGGGGGAAACCCTTTCAAATTCTTCTTCTTCTTAGATTGTCATCAAATGATTCAACAAAAGAGAGTACAATGATCCATATCTTCATCCATACAACTATTCAGAAAACACAACTACACAATATCCATGAAATTAACCCAACAACACTTATACTCAAAATCCTGACTCTAAATCTTGTAACGAAATGTCATTGTTTGTGGTCAACTACCAAACACTACGGTCACTGAGCGAAATATTCAGACAACTAAAATTCCATCATTTAGGTCTCGGTCACATGGAGGAGGAGTCATGAGAATGACTATAGCTTCCCAGTCTCTCCCTTATGTGAGCGACTTAGGTCAATTTCTTCTTGTGTTGTGCCTACGACTGTGGTCGAAAACCCTAAAACTAAGATGCAAGCTTCAAACCTTGCAATTTCACCTCAAAGAAAACATGTTCCTCCACAAACGAGCCTCAGACCGTGCGATCCAAAAACCAAGATAAAAGAGTGTATCATGGTGGTGTGCAAATGATATAGAGGTCACTTGTATTTATAGCCTTCCAAGGGTGTCCACTTGCTTTAGGGCCGACCTTGTCAAATGTGCACATGTGGGATTTTCTTCATAAGTACACTTTCCCTTATCTCCATCAGTTGATTTTTCCAAAGTGTAATTTAACTGCAGTTGCATATTTTAACATAGTAGAGATAGGACAAGTTTTTGCACAATGGGGAGGTCAACTAGATAAGGGTTGATGGCTTATTAACCGAGACTGTATAATGGGTTGTGAAGGAAGGGCGGCCTTAGTGTACTACACATTTCCCTTCAACATTGATCCAAGGGAGGTTTTACTATCCACTAGAACTATGACATGCACTAGGAAGGAAAGCATAACAAGGCATGGCACAGTGAGGGTTTGCAGTCAACAAAGAAGGCAAGACAAGGCACTACAACTACGCCATGCACAATGCTTAAGGGGAAGACTCCTATTCTAGCATATTTGAGGGTTTAAATGGCTCAAACATGGATTGGATTTCCGCTAGAAATGCACCATGCATAGAGGGAGATTCACTGGGAAGGGAGATTACGCAATGGTTGAGACAAGAAACAAAAAATCAAGTCACTTTTCCAGGAGGGTGTTCATTGTAGTATAAAGGAAGGAGGGACTTTCAATTCGTCGTTTTATTTTGTAGTGGGATGAAGGAGGTCCTTGATATCAGCTAGAGGTGCTCCATGTTCTATGCAAGGAAGAATTGATCAAAGCTTAGTGTAGTGATTCAATACAAGCAATAAGGGTTAGGTGACTATGCTTTGAAGGATCTCAATGTGAAATGATAGGAGATTACCTTGAGAAGAATCAGTGCACAAGTCTGGGAGGAATATATTTCATCCATGAGGCTCATGAATAGATAGGCTCGTCACCTCGTGATAGGATCAATTCTTTCGTAACTTGCACTGGGTAGGAGGACCAAGAAGAGCTCCAGAATGGCTAAGTGTGGGACCAGTAGAGTAAGAGAGGGAAAAGCATCCGAATGAGACTCAAATATGGTTCACACACATTAGTTCCATCTATACATGCTATGGGAATACACAGGACTCATTAACATCAATCGTACCTTGAAACGATAGTAAAGTGACACTTATTTCTAAGTACGACAGTTAAATGTCACATTACGACACTTACAATACAAGTTATGAAAAAAGTGTCGACTATGACCAGAAAGTGTGCTAAGATGTAGGAATGTTTATAGTGCATATTCTTATGATATGTATGACCATCTAATCTAGAATATTTCACTAGATATTCCTCTAGTGATGTGCGAAGATGTGACACATATAGGAGTGAAAATGGTTAGAAGTGACACTTGCGATAGTTAGAAGACATGAAGACGACACTTGAAAAAGATAAATAAAGCGAAAAAGGCACATTATAGAGTGAATATAACATGAAACTTACACTTTTTAAAGTGAAACCAAGCAAAAACAACAGTCACGAAAGTGAAAGCGACACTTTTGAAAGCAAAGGTGCGCAAAGCGACTGTTGGGAAAAATCATCGAAATAGAAGTACAATAGCAACCAAAGTGAGAGAGAGATTATCAATGAAAAGTGTGCATTGACTATTGACATAGGTTATGCAGTGCACTATGCTTATGGACTTTGCAGTTACTATCAACAGTCACTGCACAAGAACTGTAACTGAAAATTGCTCAAGCCCTATTCCTAGAGGTTGTGTAAGCCTTACTCTCAATACTTTCACAATGCATGTTTAAGATTTTAGAAGAAAGGTGCACTTATGAATTAATCAAGGTTTTAACATGTGTGAGAAAGTGACTTTAACACTTATAATATGAGAAGAATACTTAAACACTTTGTAAAACATCAACTGACTATGAAGAGACCATGGAACAACATATTGTAAGATCCTTAGTAGGCTCCAAAATTCAAGTGTAGGAAAAACTTTGGAGGGTGTTTGTCGTAGCAACAATAGATAGCTAATTGTCACTTTCCCTTATATAGTAATTCAAGTTGGTCCATGGAATGATCTATGATTATTACTATAGATAAAATGTGTGTGTAGTCTACACATATAGTGTTTAGTACCAGTCAATTTTGTAAGAACCTCATATTAACATTTGAAGAGTTGAGGAGTGCAGCATTGTGGCTACCATTCTAAGGCCTGTCATAAGATGATCCAAGATTAGAATTCATCAATGCAAATTTCAATTGTAATATTTGCAGGGTGGTCGGGTTATTCATGCAAAGGATTGACGAAAGAATAAACATAAGCTTTTTAGATCTCTAGGAGGTGTTATTTATTTGTTTATTAGCAAAGATATTTGGGTGGAATAAATTAGATTTTTAGTACAAAATACTTTGGTGGAAAAAATCCTTGATCATAGAGTTTCCATGGCAAGTTTGATTAAACAACTACAACTAGAGTAGGATCTTATCATAGGGTATGGATTGATATTTCATTTTCTCGCAAAATGTTGGCTTTGGTTTATTTTCAGGTGTGATGAGGATTCCTTAAAAATTATATAATGTAATTGATTTATAGATGAGGATTACCTATCCATCAAAACTTGGAATTCATGTTTCGATGCAAAGGAGGAATTCTCTACTAGTAATTTGGTCTAGGTAAAAGTACCAAGTTTTCTTTTAGAGATGTGGTCCTTGTGTGCTTTGTGGGCTATTGGTGACACCTTGGTGAGTTCATTATATTGGATAGAAATTAAAAATTCTAGAAGGGTTGTTCTATTACCTAGAATTTGGTAGAAATAGATGTTATTAAGGGTTTGATTAAATTAATGAAGCTAGTGGTTGGTGATAAATCATACACCCAGATACATGAATTCAATTTTATTTGTGTGATATTCCAGCAATATGTCCATTTTCCTCACAATAGTGACAAGTATTTTATGTAACATTTATGGAAGAAAAAAGGACATTTTAGGATATGATTTTTATGATTGTAAATATTCCTATTCCCTTAATTTATATCTCTTGTCAATAAAAATTAATTAAGAATGAAGTCCCAATAGGTTCATGGTTTTTTAACTTTTCTCCTTAAAATATGAAACTTGGATATGCTCTAGATTTTGGTGTGCACGCTATGAGTAAGACCACATTTTTTCCTCGCTATATAATAAGAATTTTATTGATCATTTGGCATCAAGGGTGTGTTCGACTTTAATTCCTAGTTATCTAATAAGAATCATATTAATCATCTGGCATGAGGAATTTTTCTATTATTTTTTGTAAGGATAAATTTGAGGGTGTAAGGGACACCTTTTTAGAGTGGACCAAGTCGGAAGTTGGACTAGTAGGAAGCGAGGATTTTTTTATTAACCTATCCTATGAATCAAACCCTTTATTTATTAAGGGGATAATCCTAGCAAAGCTCATTTTTTATTTTCATTCTACCCAGGAAAAATTATGTAGCCATTACAATATGAAACCTTGTACCTCCTCTCATGTCTCTCTGGTTTGTATAGGGTTGGTATTAGATATTTAAAAAGAGAATGGGGTTCAAAAGGTTGGAATAATATCTTATGAAGCATGCAAAAAATACCATGGTTAAAGAAGTTAATCAATGGAGGAAAAGACATATTGCTAGGATTTTTAGGGTAGGGATAATCTATGTAGGGGTTAAACCATGTTGATCCTATCCATTTGTTGAAAATGTAACTAGTTTCAGTCTTCATAGTTATTGTTGTACTCATTTCAATATGTATCCTATGTAACAAACAAAAGAATAAAGGAAAAAATTATTATTATTAAAGTATGGGTTTCATGCTCATTATTGATGGTCTTCTAGGTAAAATCATGTTCTTCATGCTTCTATGGTTTGTTAGGTATTAGGATTTATTATCATGAATCAAAGGAGTCAACATAATGTTTATAAGACCCTTTCAGGAAAAATGTAATTGGATAAAGAAATTATTTTGAGTCTATAAGGTCTTGAAAACTCCAAAAGTACAAGTCAGCATAAAGGAGGGAATTTGACCCCTTGGAAAGGTTATATAAAGAAGTAGTTTGACCTCATTTACCACTCACTCACTCTATAAGTTTGATCTCAAGGAAAATTTTGATCTATAGCTGGAAGACAAGAAAAGTGAAGGTCTAGAAGAGGAACGAAGGATGAGAAACTTTTTTTTGGGCTATCTCTCTCCCACATATGTGAAATTATAGATCTGAGTTCTAGTAGGATGAAGTGAAGTCTCTTATTGCTGGAAGGAAAAATTACCCTATATTAACCTCATTGACCTTGGTTGGAGATATCTTGATCAAGGAAGGTCTCAAAAGAAGGTTGGTTTAGGGTTTCTGAAGCAGTTTCAAGGGTCAAAGTTGTAGGTCGAAGAAGTAGTACTGAAGCTAGGAGGTCAAAGTTGTAGTTTGAAGTTGGTTGGTGTTGGATCAAGGAAATATTTCTTGTAAGGGTTTACTTGGTACTTCGATAAGGACTAGGTATAGGATTGGGTATTTTTTGTTTCATTAGAAGCAAATTCTATAATAAGAGAAGAGTTTATTGGGCTTTCCCCTAGAGGGTTTTTTCACTAGCCGAGAACCTAATTTTTATGTCCTCTATTATTATTATTATTTAATTATTGATATTTTTTTATGAAAAGATATATCTAAAGAACTGGAGAAGATTAACTAAGTTCACAAGCAAATATTAAGGTTAAGGAAAATTGAATAATAAGCCGCCACATTGTATTTTTGCAACATGGTGTCAGAGACAAGGTGAACAAGAAGGCAGCTGGAAGGATCATCTTGTGGAAACCAACAAGGGTTTTCTTGTCAAAGGGAATCATATGTGGAAGAAAGAAGTACAAGACCTATTGATTTTGAATGAGGTTTTCTACATTGAAGAAGATCAATATTACATCAAGCTCTCATCAAAAGAAGACCTGAGAAGAAGACTATAAGAAAGGTTGTTGCTTGAGAGAAGGAGATCCATTTAAAGGCTCACTTAAAGGAAGCATCATAAGGATCTTGGTATCATTCATCACTTTGGAAAGTTGTTGTTGAAGGAATCCCAAGAAACATCTTTCAAGGATACTGTTGAAGTTTCTTCAAAGGTCTTAAGGGAATCAAGAAAGGCCGAATACATCCTTAATGAAGAGGATAATATTAGTTATCAAGTAAGTATCATATTATTACTCTATGTTTGAATCTACAGGTCATATGGTTTCTTTCTTTAAGGAGAGAAATAAGCTCATTGGAGCATCAAATTACCTAGCATGGAAGAAAAGGATTGACCTGGAACTAATAAAACATGAGGTAATCGAATATGTAACTGGGGAAATTACTGGACCTAGAAAAGACAAGACTCAAGAACTGTAAAAGTAAAATAAAGGGTAAGTAAGGGCTCAAAGGATCATAGTTGAATCCATCAAAGATCCTCTTGTTCCATTTGTTGCAAATTTGAAAACTTCCAAGGCTATGTATGATAAGATAGTGAATTTGTACTCTGTAAGTACATCTGGAAAAAATATGTATTTGAGAAATAAACTATACATTATTAAGAAATCAAAGGATGAGTACATGACATCCTTTTTGATGAAGATATCTCAATTAAGAGATCACTTGTAGGGGCTTGGAGAGACAATTTCTGATTCAGAAATAACCATCTATGTATTAAATGCATTGCCACCTAAATGGAGCATCTTTGCAACAAGTATCTACTATAAGAAAGATTCAACTCCATTTTATGAGTTGTCGGAAAAATGCATATTGGAAGAATCAAGGATCAAGGTAAAAGATGACATTGGACCAGATGAGAAATCTCAAGCGTTTCTAGCTCAAGTCAAGAAGATGAAGAAAGGAAAATTAGGGAAGTCCAAGAAGAAAGATACATCCAAGGTTCAATGATTTAAGTGCAATAAATATGGACACTATAAAACAGAATGTCCAAGCCAACAGAACAACAAGAGAAAGGAAAGAAGCAAAGCTCACATAGTTGAGGAAGTAGGAGAACCTGAGAAGAAGTGAAAGATCTTTCCTATTAAAGAAGGCATCTTGTTTGTCAGGTTCTTGGTAAATTGGTATTTCATTTAGGATAACATGCATTATTTTTTAGTTTATAAGAGTATTGATTTTGTGTAACATCATAAAGAGAAGCATGTGATAGTAGCATATGTAGAGTCTGCCTGGTTAATTTGCCTTGTAGATGTCATATAGGCTTTAAGAATAGATAGATATACTATTTTTCATATTGATTATCTAGGCAGTATATAACATTATGTTAGAGGCAGTCATCTTACTTAGATGGATCATTATGATCCTAGAAGAATCATCATTATATAAGGTTATTGGGAGAAGACTATGACAAAGTTAGTATACATTTTATGTAATGTGGAAACAATACTGGTAAAGGGATGAAGGAATGAAATGGTTCAGGATGCAGGTTCATTATGAGACATATAGCTATATGATGGAATAAGAAGCATAAGAATGCACATTGAAAGTGACTCTTGGATAAGATTCATGTGAATAAAATCTTGTAACATGCTTTGTATGATTCTATAACGTTTAAAAGGGAAAATTTTACTTACTCAAGGATGTATAAAAGATTAATAATTTCTCTAGAATATGTAAACTAATGATTAAACATCCAATATAATATCTGGAAGAAAAGTTTGTAACTTGGTAATCAAGTTCGATCCTTGGGAAATTTGATGCATGAAGGAATATTCATATGGAGATGGACCATGAGGATGTTGAATGAGAAGTTAATCATGATGAGGTTATTTGATTTTAATTATTGTTGGTTATATGGTTAACATATTATTTTTCTATTTGGAAGGATGTTGCAGGAATACACGATGACAGTTGAGGAAAGTTCAACTGTATGAAGAATATTGAGGGAAGATCAATATTTGGTACCTGGAAACTATGAAGTCAAGATGTGTCCATCTTGGGATTGAAAAGTAGCAGTGAAATAAGAAAACCTGAAGGTCAAAGTAGATCACTTTCATGAGGAAGTTGTGATCAGTTTGATGTTTGGAAAGTATCAATTCAAATCCTTCCTCTATGATGTCGAAGATGAAAGTGATGAGTAAGAAAAATTACCTATATCCTATCACAAGATTGAAGAGTGAAGATGGTTCCATGATACCTCGAAAAGAAGCAATCTTGATACAATTAGATGCAAAGAAAAGAGAGAGTCAAGCAGCTATGGAGAACGAGTAGTTGATACTCTTATGAAGACAAGTTATACTGCTTTTGATGTTAACTTCCCAAATATAAAGGAAGTCTGGAATCTCCTCTATATTTGAGAGGGAAAAAATGATACTCCTTAAATAGGAGCAAGGATTTATTCCCTGGACAAGAGGGAATAGCGTTATCCTCTCTAGTTGAGAGGGAGTGATATTTGACATCACATGTGAATTCTCGTCTTCAGGTAATGAAGAGATATTGGTGGAGGATTAGATAAGCATATGTGGTTTCCTTGACGATATAGAATCAAAGAAATAAAATTTACCAACACTCTTTGAGGATAGGACAAGTATCCAAGAGAAGAGTGGTCGAAGAGGACCGATATTATTTGAGGGCTTAGGATTGGAGATCCAATATAAGAATAGTCCTAAAAGTACATACCTTGTAGATAATGACTGGGTCTCACTCTTTCGATACTGAACCAATCTAAAGATAATGACTGGGTCTCACAATTGTATGATCAACTTCTGTTGATTTCCAATCATGTTTTCATGTATTTCTCATTTTTTGTGTAGAAAGGTCCATCAAAAGTATGCAATAATGGTACTCCTTGGATGAGGACTTAAATTTTACATCCAACGAGTACTCCCATTCAAAATTTTAGTAAAATTGTAGGGAGATAAGTTGAAAATACAAGTTGAAAACGTAGTTTTTTTTACATTTTTAATCTTTTTACCTTTTTACTCAAAAAATGGTGAATCATGCCCCATGGTTGACATCATCATATTGAATCCTTTTGGTTCTTATAAATTTGATTTTGGTTGTACATTTTTGTTTTGAAGCCCATTTTTTACCTCAAAAATTCTCTAATGAGTACAAGTTGTCCCTGGCAGTTACAAGTCGACCTAAAGGAGGGAATTAGACCCCTTAGAAAGGTTATATAAAGAAGTGGTTCGACCTCATTGAGCACTCACTCACTCAAGAAGTTCGATCTCAAGGAAAAGTTTGATCTATAGCTGGAAGACAAGAAGAGTAAGTGTTTAGAAGTGGAAAGAAGGATGAAGAACTTGTTTTTGGGCTATCTCTCTCCCACATGTGTGAAAGTCTAGGGTTTCTGCAGGTACAGAAGAGGCTAAAATTCCATATCCAAGTTACAGTAGGACAAATTGCAATCTTTTGTTGCTGGAAGGAAAAATTACCCTATAATAACCCCATTGACCTTGGTTGGAGTTGTATTAATCAAGGAAGGTCTCAAAAGGATGTTAGGTTATGTTTTTTGAAGCAGGTTCAAGGGTCGAAGAAATAGTACTAAAGTTGGGAGGTCGAAGTTGCAGTTTGAAGTTGGTTGGTGATGGATCAAGGAAATACTTCTTGGAAGGGTTTACTTGCTACTTGGAGAAGGAATTGGTATAGGATTGAGTTTTTTTGTCTCATTGGAAGAAAAATCGATAAGAGGAGAAGAGTTTACTAGGTTTTCCCCTTAGAGGGGTGTTACCCTGGCTGAGAGCCTAATTTTTTTGTCCTCTATTGTTATTTTTTCGTTCTTGATATTTTTTTAATGAAAGGATATAACTAAAGAACTAAAGAAGATTAAATAAGTTCACAAGAAAATATTAAGGTAAGGAAAATTGAATAATAAGTTGCCACATTGTATTTTTCGAACACCATTAACAATTGTAGTTCGAGGGGTTATGTAAAAAAATTGGCCCTCAAATAGTTAACGGGCATAAAATTTAACCTTGAGGTGAATTTTATTTAGGAAAGAATGGGAAAAAGGAATATTAAAGTTAAGGATCTAAGAAAATCCTTCTTGAGATGGGAATTCTTGGCTTTGAATGTATAAGAAATTTCAGTGGCCTCATTATTGGGTAGAGCCTGAAGATGTCATTAATTAACTCCTTATTATGTTTTCAGGTATATATATATAGTAAGAGAACAAGCATGGAATTAACCTTGCTCAATGTGCTTAGACCTTCCAAAGGAAAACATACGTTCTGGACCAATATGTTGACTTTACAATGGATAAAGGTTGAAATTTTGATCATGGGAGGAGATTTGAATTTCACTCTAAATAAGATAGGATATGCTAGCATATTTCTTTCTTGAATAGTTTGAGAAGGTAGGTTGGGTTGACATGGAACATATTGATTTTATTCCTACTTGGTCAAATAAGAGATCAAGTGTGGAAGGGTTTCCAAGTGGTTTGATAGGCTTTTGGTACATCATGAATTGTTGGAAAAAGGTGGAAGGTATAGGACATGGGTTGATTCTTCCCAATGTTTGAATCACTTCCAATTATGTTGGAATTTGGAGCAAGGAACCTCAAAACCTGGGGCCCCTTTGAAATATAATCCTACTTGGTTTCATGAATAGGAGTTTCAATATTTTTTTAAAACCTCTTGGAAGTACTATGCTAGAGATTTGGATGATTATGTTTGATCTCAATTTACTAGCTCATTAAAATTGATGAAAGAGAAAGTTGCATATTGGGTAAGGGAGATGTATATGGCTAGGAATAGTTAATTGAAGGAAGTTGAATGGAAATATATAGAATTTTTAAAGAAAATTTTAAAGGGTTATTCAATGTAGAATTTTTGAATAGTATCAAAATTCTGGAATCCAATAAATGTAGGGTTTTGTTGTACAAGGGGAAAGACTAGCAAATAAAAAGTAGGACCATTTGGCTTGATCAAGGGAACCAGAATACTAAATTTTTCCATAATTATGCCAATTTTAGAAAAATTCAAAACACCATTTGGGAACTTTCTAATCAAGAACGAGATAAGGTTCGAGGATTTCAAGAGTAAGAAAACATAGTGTTGCAATTTTTTAGTGATGTTTTTAAGGAACCTGAGAGGGAGAAGATAGGATAAATTATTAGAGTGGTTGTTAATTTTCCTAGGAAAGTGATGGGGAAGATAATGAAAATTTGTGTAAGGCTATATCTAGATAGAATTTTCTAGTTGTTATAAATATTTTTCAAAAAGGTAAGTCTTGTCCTAAATGGGTGGATTACTAATTTTATTTGGACTTCTTCAAGTTCATTAGGGAAGACTTATTAAAGGTAGTTGAATAGGTGAGACTATTAGGGAAGGTTCCTGGGAGCTTCAATTCCCCTTTTATGACCCTTGTCCATAAGTTTTATTATCTGGAGATATTTAGTGGTTTTAGGCTAATATTATTATGTAATTTTGTGTACAAATTATTTATAAGATAATTGCTATTAGACTTAAGCCCATATCTATGTCCATCAACCATGAATAGTGTGGGTTTCTTAAGGGAATGAAAAATCATGAACCCATAGGCTCTCCGTAAGAGGGTATCCACACTATAAATCTCTCTCAAATTTTCTATTGCAAAAACCAAGTTTAACATGTCTAAAGATAATGACTGGGTCTCACAGTTGTATGATCAGCTTCTGTTGATTTTTTTACAGTCTACTCTTCATATAGTAAAATGGATTATGGGGTTTTTGTGAGTCTACTCTATTTTTTTGTGTTGATAAATTGGTCTACCTCTTCTTTCTTTAAGCCTTCTAAAGGGCTCAAGCATGGGTGCCCTTAATCCCCATACCTCTTATTATTAGTGGCAAAAGAACTTAATAGGTTGATTAAGGAGGCTAAGAGACAAAGCCAACTTTTAGTAATTAAGGTGAAAATGAGAAAATCATTAACTAATATCCATTTTATTGATGAAGTACTTTTATGTTTCGATGATGATAATGAGGGGTGGGTTTTCAAGAGTACCTTACAACTCTATTGTGCTACCATTAGTATGGAGATTAATGAGAATAAATATACTTTGTTCACCTTTGTCTTGGATGACACATTGAATACAATAATGGAAATAATCCATCCATTTGAACCTCTTGATATTAATGAAGGGGTAAAATACCTTGGTTTCACTATAGAACCCAACAATTATAGAAAATTTGATTAGGAATAGATTTTAACCAGGATTGAAAATTGCATTTCTTTATAGTGAAATATGTGGCTCTCCAAGGGGAGTAGGTTAGTTGTAAAATTTATATTAGAGGCAATTTCAGTTTTCTAGCACACTTTAGCCCACACCCTAAAAGGTGTTTTGAGAAGGATCAGGAAATGTAATTATAATTTTTATGGAAAGGAAGTAGTAAATATATGTGATATCACCTATCAAGTTGGAAGAATATTAATAGCTACACCTAAATCTTCGGGGAACTAAGGACTTAAAGATATTCACTTGTTTGTTTGATTCTTATCCTCAAGGTCCCTATGGAATTAACCTAGAAAAAACAGTGTTTGGAGGATAATCATCATACAAAAACACATTGCACCAAAATCAATTTTGGACTAGGTAATAATCGAGAAGAAAAGTATCCAAAACATGTCAAATTCATGGAAATCCATGACAATAACCTTCCCTATGATTGGTAGGCGTTTTTCATGAAGGGATGGAAATGGGGCATAGGTAAGGATAGAGACTAATGCAATCATGGGATGTGTCTAGGAGGTCTTTCTTGATGAATTTGGTCTTATAATTTATAAGAGTTGGAGAGGTACACGCTAAACTTGGTCAGAAACCCAACTAAAACTACCCTAAGGTTCCAAGGTTGGTTGTCAACACACAAATTAAAGTTGAGGAATGAGATGAGGAAGAGATGGGAGTCCTTTCTGAAATTTTTTAGAAAAAAATAAGGTTGAATGGAAATCTTGATGAATTAGTATGGGAAATGAACAAGACTATGGGGTGGTTACAGAGTGAAGCTCAACTATCTTTGTGATCTCTCAACCCTACTGAAATCATATGGTGGTGTTCAAAATTGTAGAAGGTTAAGGCTCTACCTAAGAATTATATTTTCTAGGTGTCCAATCTTGAATAATAGAGTATTGACTTATGAAATACCCCAAAAGAGGAACAAGATTGGTCCTAGAAGGTGTTCATTGTGTAAAGCAAATGAAGACACTCCCACTCATCTCTTCTTATCTTATTCATTCTCTATGTAGGTATATAAGTATTTTGAAACTTCGTTTGGTTTTTCATGTCTGTGGTGTAAAGAGTATGGATATAAATTTCCAAGAGTTATTTATAAGAAGAGATTTGAAGCCTTTTAGGGCACTACCCTAGGTGGCCTACAACTCTAGTTTATTTGAAGATAAACCAATCCCATATTTTCAACTATTGGTCAGGGAATAGCTATATTATCACTTTACAAACCCAATGTGAGTATAAAGGAGAAGACAAATATGGGATCACTTTTGATGAATAGGTCTTATGCTTGGGGTTTCTTCAATGAGGCTTTTCAAGAGCTATGGAAAACAAGTACTTTAAATTTTATTTTATTTTTATTTCTATCGCATTCTCATTTTTCATTGCAAAGGCTAATATGGGAAAGGAAAAAATAATGTTATGGAATTCAAGGCTTTAATTTTCCTTATGAAATATATACTTAACAAAGAGATAATCGAGCATCATTTTTTTGGGGATTCACCTCTCATGATAAATTAGATGCAAGAGTAACTTAAGCCCATAATAATGAATTATCCACTTTGGCAAAGCATTTTATGAAAAAATCGAGGTAGTTTCGAGAGGTACCTTTCAAGCATGTTGATGGGAATCTCAATGCTCAAGATGATACCATTTCTAATGATGGTTCACAATTGATGGAAAATAAAATCATTAAAGTAAAATACTAGTAAATGTAATGTAGGCCCATTGCGCATATCAATTTCATGATTATCTCTTTTACAAATAGTGGTAGAATCATAAGTGTTGATGATTGTTTAAGTTTGTTAAAACTTTGACAATTTAACTCCTCGAATCTTGTTATCACAACGAGCTAATGAGACAACGTGCTCATAATTTACAACTGAAAGTTTATATTTTTTTAGGTATTGTGTTTTTTGTGTGTGTTTTAAAAAGCAGAAATATAAAGAAGAAATTTGCATCAGTAAAGATATGAAAATATATACATCATAAATACATTATTTACAACAAGACACATGATAAGCAAGCAGAAATAGAAACAAACAAAAAAAAAATCAGATTCAGTTAAAGCAGTAAGCTAGTCAGAATCTAGGCTTGGAGACCATGAATTATGTAGAGCATAACTTGTGATAAATAACAGAAAGAAAAGAGATTGTTATTATAAAATGTAACATAAAATAGAGATGAGATATAATAGAGTTGTAGAAAGAGGTTGATTTTAATAATGATGAAAAGTACAACTAAAATCTTAAAAATGCAAGCTTCTATGAAATATTTTGACTAGTTTTTTTAGAAAGCTACTGAAATGTAAATCAAATCATATACAATAGCTTAGGAAACAAGAAAGAATGGTAGCAAATCGAAATCCTTCATGCAAGTGTAAATATGGGAAGTTTGTTTTCTGCAAAAATATAGTTGTTTTAGCACTGATAAAAGGTAACCAGATCTTCAAACAACAATGAATGAATCAGAAAGTCACAATATACCTACAAATTTCATTGGAAATATTAATGGAGTCACCCTAATTCGTCTCCCCTTGGTGAAATATGATTGTTGTTGCCATCAGGATTAGCTTCCGACTTGTGAGAAATTAAAATCAAAGGACAAATGACAACCTGAAATTCTGTAGCATACCTCTCTTCACAATTCTCTCTCTGTACCTTCATAGAACCTTCCTCTTAAAAACTCCAAAACAAGTTGGGAATTTCTCTTGTTTAAAAGATTATATTTCAATTCATTTCTAATTTGATTGATTAGAAAGGAGGAGGGATTCTCTAAAAGCCATAATTGATAAATTAGTTTATAAAATCTTTTTAATTTTGACCCTATTAAGTGGTACCCTTGTTCGTATTTCGATTGGGTTTAATAATTTTCGTTGTCTTAAATTCAAAAATAGAGAAACCATTTGACCAAACATTTTCCTCATGTAACTCCCAATCAAAACCATAATAATAGAAAGCATCATATAAAAGAGCATATACATGTATAATCAATCAAAATATGTGCCACATCACAATAATATTCTCCATATATAATATGAAAAATAGATTAGTGCATAAAATATTAAAACCTTGTGCCTCCCATTACCCCTTGTTTCTCCATAATCACAATCCATGTATGTCATCATAATAAATAGTGTTGTGTATAAATAGATATTTCTATGTATAGCCATGAATCATTGCCTTCAAACAAAACCAACGCCAAAAATAGATCATTATAAATATCCACATGTATGTGCAGTGTAAAATGTCTAACCAAAACTGAAATAACATCGTCATCATGAATAAGTCTGTCAGCAGCCATGACTTAGAAATACCAAAAAAATACCACAAATAAATTGTAATGATACTCATGAACTACTTTCCATTCCTATGTGAAGGAGTCGATTCTGCCTATTTCTGTTCCTGGCAAGGATGAGACGTGACAAAGTGTGAGGATCCATGTGATGAATCAGAGATAGTGATTGTATCCTATTTCTTCTTATTTAGTAGTGGGAACTCGAGCTACGGGAGTAGTGGTACTTCTACTTTCACTTTGAGCCTTTTGTCTCTTGTCACTCACGATAGTTTGAGGCACAATTGCTAGTTTATAAGACTAACCAATGGCACTAGCAAGCACAGTAGGTTGTTTGGAGGCTGAATGAGTAGAATGGGGATGTTGAATAGTAAGTGTAAAAGGTTGTGGTACTGCATGGGGGGAGTGGACTATACCTGAAGCAACAAAGTGTAAATAAGAAACATGTGCCTCAAGAGGAGGAGGCAATTAAATAGTGGTCCAACCTTGAATTAAACAAAGAGGGTGTGGAGGGATGGCAGTTTCCCAACCATCATTATTTGGGACAACGAGATGAGTAGATGTATTGGCATTACGAATTTTGTGTTGTCTTTGATGGCAACCTACTTGATGAGTTTTCCTTGATGACAAAATACTTGATGAGTTTTCCTTTGATGAAATCTACTTGATATAGATGTCAACAGGATGTGTCTATAGATATGACAAAGAGTTTTAACTAAGGCATACCAGTTCAGAGACAGTGGAATAACAAAGTTGAAATTTCAAGAAGTATATGCGGGTTCTATTAAGCAAAGCCGCGTACACACGTGAGTATGAATAAGCAAAGGCACATACATTTTCCGCACCATTGTATTCTAAATACCAAGGGTACTTAACATGGTATTTCCCTGTGGTATTGAGCCCAGCAACGAATGTTTTCATCTCATCTAAGAAAACCAACAACTGGAGTATGGTTTTAACCTATGGCATTGGATAAGGGCTAAGCTATATAAGGAGATGTGTTAGGATATTCCAACACATAGGAAATAGTTAAGTATAACTTGGTCTAGTATAGAGTTAGGTAAAGTGTGTTTCTTTACTATGTACATTTTGTAACTTACAATCCGACGGTCACAATATGTAGTGATTCGACGGTTCATTCTCTCCTCGGTATTACCGACACTTGATCCGTGGCTTAACACCCGATTGGTCCATGATCTCTATTTAAAGAGCATGGAGGGTCATTTGTAGGTTAACCCGTTCATGAGAGAAGCTTATGTAAATTTTCATTCTTTTATTAATAAATTGCCTGAAGTGGCCGCGTTGGCTCAGGCCGTGGACTGTTTCCCTCTTTGAGGGTTTTAACCATGTTGTTATAGACATTTTTGGGCACTACAACCCCAAGCATGAAATGTCCATAAACCAAGGGCTCCTAAGTCCCTAAAAGTGTTGTTCTAACCCCTAAAGGAACAAGGTCAACTGATCACAGCTTCTCCCAGAAGTTCTCCATAAAAAACTGCTTAGAACTGGTCAAAATAGGATCATTTCAGCTGCTCCATAGGCAAAGTGCGTTGCATCTCACCTAAACACACTGTGTGGGTGTGTTTCATTTCAAAAAGCCCTTCTATGGGGTGCGATGGGCGAGAAGTGACAAATGGCAGTGTCATTCCGCGAGGTGGAGAGGCATGGAAACTTCTCCTGTGACACTTGCCTCTCTGAATTCGACCAAGGATGAGTAAGAGATCATCAATCTCCAAGTGGAAGCAAGAACTATCAGAGGGAAGACACTAATCAAAACACAATCTGACTCATCTCCCTTACAGATATCTATATATGGATCCCTCATCCCATAGATCCAGAGGCTGGAATTTTGCATATTGTAAGGAATTGTTGTTGGTTTCTTGAGACAGCATCAGATTGTTGGGTGATCTAAGCTTTGTATGAGGTGAAGAGGGGCTTCCTTGCTGAGAGGATGATGCTGGGTCAGAACAACCTCCCTTGGCTCTTTCTTGTTTATCAATAAAATCTATTCAAGTTTTCCTCCATACTCTTGTGTCATTTATGTTTTCTGCATTTGTATGGTCAATTTACAACTGATCCTAGATTGTTTATGATTATAGAACCATGTTCTTGTATAGTGCTATGCTATTGTGATCTTACAGGTACTTTGTGAAGCTGGGCGTGCAACGGAACAAGTAGCGAAAGACTATCAAGAGAGAGAGGAATTGAACTAGGAGATTAGCGCAAGACAGAGGTTGGTCTTCTTTGTTCTTCTCTCATCTATACTTCATAAAGGAAAAATGAAAGTAGCTTTACTTTGTTTGTTTCTAAGGTAGCTACACACCTTAGTGGGATAAGCAGTTCTGTGTAAACACTTTTCCCTGTAACAAAATGACGATTCCGCTGGGGACGAATTAGTTTGTTTGTTTATCTTCCTTGTTGTCTATTTTATAAACTTACAGACGGAGCCTGAAGTCGAGCCAGGTAGCTTTCGAACTGCATTTGCTATGAAAATGCAAAGTAGATAAATGCCGCTTCAGTCAATCTCTGAGATTTGTTTATAAATTAAACAACTGATTTACAAACTCTCTGATTTCCCTTGTGATAGCTCTTAGATCCTCCTTAGATCTACCCCTGATTGTTGCATTACTGATTACCATTTGCTCGACCAAAACCCATGAACTGAACTGCAAACTGTGACCCAGAACCCAAGCAAAGTCTCGTCTCTGGCCCAGCGCAGGTACTTTTCTGTGAATCTGAAATTCAGCGCACTTCCCGAGTGTAGTAGGTGCGTTGCATTTCAAATTCCCTGTGTTACAGTTGCGCTGATCAGACTAGGCATTGTTCAGTTTTGGTTTCTGTGATTCATTCTTTCCAGTTCTATTCATGAATTTTTCTGCCTGTGATCAGTATATCTCTGTTTGAAACCCCTTTTCCTTGTTGTTATTCCGCCTCCTTTGTACAAAAGAACTGTAAATGTTTTTGTGTATTTGTTGAGTCATTTTCAGTTCTCCTTTGCAAAAGTAACGTAACCGTATTGTCGTCCTTTGATTTGAAAGCGTCGCAAGTGTCATTTTCGGTCATAGGAAAGAGTTTGGTTGCTGTAGATAGTCGATTATCCTGTTACTATTGTATTTGGTCTGAATTTGTAATTTTTCTACTGTCGAAAGCAAGTATTCATTTCCAAATCGTAAAGTGTTGTAATTGTCTCCATTTTTTATTTCGAAAAGAAACTTGTTGGTAATTGTCGCTTGAAAAGTAATTCAGATTTGTGCATTAGCTTTCTTTTCTTCATTCACATACTAAGAAAGCCGAAAACAAATACATGAATGTGCATTTGCATTTAGACTGTTTGATTGGTTTGATTTAGGAAAGTGCATTTAGAGTGTGCTCTTTGCTCTTTGTGAAAGAATACTGTCTCTCTTTCCTTAGTAGCTAGGATTTTCATTGCACAAAGAAGATAAAAGACTGTTTATCATCTTAGATTGCATTTTAGGAATTACACATCTACATCTCGCGGTGAACCTGAAAGGAAAACTTCATAAACAAGATCAACTATAAAATAAATTCAATGAATCTAACAACGCTTTGGAACCTAACGCACGGCATTTAGAAGTCTAGGCTAGAGACGTATTCCGGCGTCGTAAAGCATGGTAACTGTTGTTCTTACTGATGGTTGGGTGATTCCTCCACTTTGAGACGATAAGTGCCAGTACGGACTTGTGCTCCTGTTAGTTTCAGTCTTTCCAGCCTTCCTCCAGTGATCAAATATGCTCTTACAAAGTGGTCTCAGAGTGTCAAGGTAAATTTTGTCATTTCAAAGAGTCTTCAAGCAAAATTTGGTCACTAGGCATTAGGTCTAGGGTTTGCTTTCACGCCTTCTAAAGTTGTCCAAATGTCGATTCATGTCATCATTCTGCTGAGTGTACCATCATTCAAAGGGTTTTCATTATCATGTCAGGTTCCATTGGGTCATTTTACACCTTGTTCATGCTTCAGTTGTGCCTTGGTAAGGTCCATTTCCCTCTCCTAGGGTTTTGGAGGTAAATTCTCTTGGAGGGTCAAAAATTTGTATCCTGATGTTCATACACCTTCCCCTATCATTAATGTACCTTATTAAACACTTCCCATCACTCAGATTCCCCAAATTCCTCATTTTTTCACAAACCCTAGTTTCTTGCTACAACCTGGCAATTTTCTAGGTTGGGCCTGTGTTTTGCCCTTTTGGACCCCTTCCCCTCACTCAATCTCTGAAATTCCACTTTCCCCTACTTCCTAACATCCCTCCCTACTCCCCAAAATTTCCTCAAGAATTTAGAAGCCTCCTATCCCCTTCATTTCGCTTCATTTCGACAAAATCTCTTGTTCCACACATCGGGGTAGGTTTTACTCAAATGATGTTTCTAAGCAATCAAAGATGAATTTGGGAAAACTGAGAGAGGTTTTTGTCCAAAACATGCCAAGGAAGAAACACCTCCTTCACTTTTTACACAGGTGTCATGGTTTTAGAGAAATGTCAAAATATCGTTTCCTCAGGAGAATCGAATGCACCTCTGAAGTGACCTTGGGAAAATCAAGTTTTCTCCTAGCTTGGTTGGCCAAATTACTTTCTTGATGAGTCAAATGATAACTATACACAAATATAATTCCAATGAGCTATCATGAGCTCAATTTGGAGTTGCGGAAGACATTCAAAAGTTGACTGCAACAGCACTCTGCCTTGAGGCAGCCTCATTTGGCACATTTTGACCAGTCTTGGGAGATTTGATTTTTGACAGGGAAAATAAACTCCAAATTGAAAAATTCTAGTTGTTTTAGAAATTAGACTCAAATACCTTTCCAACGAGCTATCCTACGCCCAATTTGGACACCGGAAAGGCCTCCAAAAAGCATCTGAAAGTCACGCTACGCGTAGGGCTCAGGCGCGCTACGCATCAGGGTTTTGGCTCAACGCGTAGCGCGCCGTGCGCTACCGTTAAGTTGGAGAGGTTGGACTCTTGAGGGATAAGCTTAGACTATATTACTCTTTGTATCTCTGCAATTTTGGCAAAGGAAAGACCAGGGTTTTGCGGCACTATTTGGGATTCCTGTGGTGATTTGTGTTGATGGTGTGTTTCTCTCATGTACTTGTAAGTTTGTTATGTGTACCATTTTCCTAATCTTCTCTTCTACAAATTAAGTAAATGAAGTGTTAAGGTAGAATTCATGGTTTCTATTCTCTGCCTTTAATTTTTCTTAATATCTATGTTTTCATCTGTTTAAGGAGAACTCTCGATGGTTTCTTGCTCTCCTTAACTCCTCACCGGTCATATCTATCCATTCACTTATTTCAAAGGCATCAAAACAATCTCCTACCTTGCCCCAAAAAGACCTCTGCAAAAACTGTGTCTCATCCCCGCACCCAAAATTGTCATGCTCAGTTTTCCAACAAAACCCTAAAAATTTAAAATCAAACTTTCCTTATCAGTTTACTAGCCTAAAATCAGTGTTCATTATTGGTCATCTCAGCCCCTTTGAAGACCTTTTGGCCGAGATAGACTCGGAGAGAGCCCTCTCCTGTCCCCGTAGGGCTAGCTACGAGGCTAAGTGGTTTGATGTTGCCTTGGATTTTGCCTTCCTCAGCCTGAGGCAGATTTGAGCGCTAACAGCTCCCACGTACCATCGAGTATATTTTGGGAGACCACAATAGGCTTAATCCTTTATCCATAGGAAGCCGTGTCTGTCGCCCTATCGATAGCAATGCACTGAACACAGCATTTGGGAAGATTAATTGCCGTACCGTAAAAAGTATTCTGCAGTTTTGCGATTGGTTTGGTAATCCCTCTACCTAGATTTCCATAGCAATCCCTTTCGTTCCTTTTCAGACTCCTTAACGGAAAAGGTCCATCTGAGCACTTGTCACTTCGGGCTCATTAAAAATCGAAGGCGACTAGAGTCATCTTTTGTTTTTTCTCGACTCTTAAAAATTGAAAAAACAAGTTGTGTCAAAGCATCTAAAATTTATTTTAAACGGAATAATCATCACCCTTTCCTACGTTGATCGTAGGTTGAGAAAATGGAACCCACCAACCAAGGAATTCCCCTTGGAGGAAATCCTAGTCCCTTCTCCTCTAGAGGAGATGTTGGTGCACCCCATATGGCCACATTGTCGCTTCCAGGATTGACAATCGGCTTACCCGTATGGCTCTTCTCAACCTCTGTCGTTCAGAACACCGCAATTCCTGAACAGTCGAGTCAGCAACTAGACAAATCCAGAGTTACCCACCAACCTTCTACTTCCTCCAATTCTTCCTCTCCTCCTTCTTCTTCGCTTGATGGGGTTGGTAAAGCCAAAAATCAAGTACCTGAGAAGAAGAAGGAAAAGAAGAAGAAAGAAAAAAAAAAAAGGAGCCAAAAGCGAAAGGGGGCAACCAAGCGTCGTCTAGCGAAAATCCACACACTGCACTGACCAGGCCTAAATCGCCATGTGTCATTTGCAAAGGACACCACTATCATAGAGATTTTCCATGCATCCCTCGGATCTTAAGGGACTGGTCTCCTCGTTTGCACAACCCAGTGTCGTCAACCTCTGATGATCATGTTGAAAGCACACCGTCGACTAGTGAAAGTGAAGCCCCAGGACAAAAAGGAAAATATAGATTTCCTTGTAAACTGTGCGAAGGCAACCATGTCGTCCACCGTTGTCCCTTCTTAGACGAGGCTAAAAGAGTTTTGGACGATCGTCCGGTCTCACCGTTACGACTTCCTCCTGGATATAAAAAACTCTTGCCGAGTCCGTCACTAGTTGAAAAGCCGGCTGACCCGCTCAGGTGGTCGACCGAAGCATCTATCATTGAAGACAAACCATCTGAACCCATGCTAGACGAAATTCAAAAGGTCGAGGCGGCAGTTGACCCGATCTTGCCTTCAGAGGTTCCATCTTCAGATGATACAGTCACAGAAGAGAATAAGGATGACATCGTCCAAATTCTTTTCGTAAGCACAGACTCCGATGAACATGGGGGCAATTTACCCATTCCTTTACCACAGGAAGGAAGTTCGTCAGAGTCGTACCCGGCCGTCTATTTGGTCCCACCTCCAAGCAACCTAGTTGTCTCCTTCGACTAGAATCAACTAGGTAGACCCCGTTTACCAGCTAGTGTACCATTCCGAATTATTGCTCAAGTATATAGAATGGTTATGGTTGGTACCATCATAGATGAAGGGGCTTCTGTGAGTATCATTTCCTCGACTGCTTGGAAAGCGCTTGGTTCGCCATCGCTTTTGCCTGAGATGAGAAATCTAACAGGCTTTGACAAAGGAACCAGTTGACCGTTAGGGATCCTTCCCAATGTGCCCATAACATTGAGAGGGAAAACTGTTCACATGAATGTAATGGTAGCTCAAGGACCCCTGGATTATAATCTACTCCTTGGACGAGACTATATTTATTGCATGGGAGCCATTGTCTCATCAATCTTTAGAGTGATGTGTTTTTCGCACGAAGGAAGAGTGGTCAAGCTCGTAGACCAGCTTTGATTTCCCGGATCACACAGAGAAAATAGTCATATGCCATCTCTGAATGGTCTTTTCACACAAGGAATGTCTCATCAATCTCCAGTCCGTCCACCTAATGGGCGCGAGTTATTCAGGAGACATGACTGAAACCCAGGGGGCATGCACACTGGTTTGCTTCGGCAGGAAAACTTCGGGTATAGGGTAGGTTTCCGCGAGAGATATATGACTAGACTGTACTCCCATCCGTGATTGGAAGAGGGGGTTAGACTGGAACAAGATTCTCACGTCAAAGTTATGTGAGTGGATTGTCTCACCATTGTCTATTTCGGTAGACATCGCCGAAGAAATGTTTTGTTTGCGCTGTGAATAGAACAATCTTTGGTAACCTGAAAGAGGATTACCTTTCCTGATAAAACAAATGTTTTGTCGGTAGAACAAAAGGTGGCCTTGAAACTTTATTTTATACCTGGGGGCATGCAAACCTTTTGGCATGCAAGCGAACAGCGACTATTTATTTTTTAAATTTGTAGGTCCTCTAACCCTTTAAACTCGTAGGATTGGTCGTTTCCTAACTTGCATAAAGAAAGGATGTGGGGCAAAACTCTAAAAGTTGTCGTTTTTAAATGGGACATTCTTATTATACGACTAGATTAATCGAGCAGTTTTAGCGCATAGTTCAAGCTCGTTAAAAAATAAACATAAGCCATGAGAAAATGTTTCCCCCCGCGTTTAAGCTCATTAAAAATGAACTATTTCCCGGTAAATAACCATCGTGAATGTAGTACTTCAGCCTTTAAAAGCCTTGGTCGTGTTCTCATCATCACCTCCACTCTGTATTGGCCGATCATTCACCTCCATTTGATTGTTTACCCCTTTTGATGAACAGCTGCAAAGAGTGATCTCACTAGCCATCCTTGTAACATTGCCGTGATTGGAACATTCCAAACCTTACCTGGAATCAGCTGCTACCCAATTTTATCACTCGTTCCTCAAAAGACGAGTCTCCTTTAAGCTCTTTTCAACTGACTTGTAAAATATGAAAAGATAGCCGAGCCATTGGCCTCTCCAACTCGTTAAAGGGATCGGAAGTGCTATCCCTCCTCTAAATTTTAATCTTTTTGGACCTGAGGGATTATTACACAAAAAGATCGAGCGCTTGTTTTGTTCGGCTCGTTAAAAGTATCGAAAATTCATCCCTTCTGTATTGTTTTATACTTTTTCGGACTTAAGGGATTAGATGACGAAAAAGGAATTTTGGAGTTTCCTTTACGTTCCTTTTCAGACTCTCTAAAATTGAAAAGGACTGAGTTATCTTTGTCGTTAAACTCGTTAAAACTTAATAGCGACAAACTTGTCCATAGCAGACAAGAACGAGTTTCACTATCGCTAGGCTCGTTAAAACATAGAGATGGGTTTTCCCGAAGGGAAAATTATAGAACAAGCATATGTTATCCTCCTCAAGCTTGACAAAAATAAAGAGGTACTGGTCAGCAACGACTGGGGAAAATTGGGAATAAAACTTGAAGAAACTTTGTTGGTAGCAAGTCGCTCTTGAACATGACACTTTCACTCCGCATCCAAGTCGAGTTGGGTTGTTTCATTCACCGGTCACATCACCATGGTCCCATCACGCCATCCAAATTTGGGGTAATGCTACCAATCCATCATGTCAGTGTCGCCGATATGTTCAAGAGAATTCATTTAGAGAATTCACCTATGTCTCACCCGCTACAATACATCTACACTCCATTCTTTCATGACCGCCACCCTGAACCGTATGTCATCAGATCGTTTTCACCTCCATTAAAATCATTTGCTCCGTTCCGTGTCATTGATGTGGGATTCATTAAGGCCCTCCTATGACGGATCGCTTCTTGTCGACATCAGCTCATTATCCAAGAATTCGATCTAGGAACACCCCGTTCAGTACTTTGAAGCTTGCATGCCTCAATGGCAAGTTTCTCACTTCCTGCGATAGGTTTACATCAATGGCCTTTGACCGAAATATTTTGCGTTGTGTTCGATGCCAAGTCCTTTATTCACACCACGTGAATTGTACTGCAGTACCTTGAGGGTCATTATCATTATCGGTGATTCCTCTCGCGCCTGTTAACAGCTTACATCATTGGCTGGTAATCAGGCGATGTCTTTCCATGTTCGACTCGAGAACATCTCTCACATGGATAGACTTGTACTTCGAGTGAAGATTGAACGATATTGAAGACCCCGGATCTAGTTTCATCCATCCGGGCTGCGATATATATTCAGGGAAATAAAGACATCAAATGTACATCATTGCTGCACAGATAATCATCCAATCAAAGGGATGATGGCTCTACCAGAATCATTAGTCTACACTCAGATGATTGTCTGTCCTATGTACATGAAAATGAAT
This sequence comes from Pinus tabuliformis, assembly GCA_031772625.1. Taxonomy (NCBI): domain Eukaryota; kingdom Viridiplantae; phylum Streptophyta; class Pinopsida; order Pinales; family Pinaceae; genus Pinus; species Pinus tabuliformis. Next base: position 1,579,207,956 of record CM062820.1, on the reverse strand, counting down.
TTATAAAGCTGAGCATGGGAATGCCCGCCTCAGCTAGATCGTGAAAATATTATGAAGATAATGTATTGTATTGTATCTTATTACAGGTCTCCTCCTAGCTTGAAAGAACTTCGGATCCTCATAATAAAGCATTTCACCCGACATCAAAAGATTAATGACCTCATGCTTTAGGGGGCAACTGTTATAGACATTTTTGGGCACTACAACCCCAAGCATGAAATGTCCATAAACCAAGGGCTCCTAAGTCCCTAAAAGTGTTGTTCTAACCCCTAAAGGAACAAGGTCAACTAATTACAGCTTCTCCCAGAAGTTCTCCATAAAAAACTGCTCAGAACTGGTCAAAACAGGATCATTTTAGCTGCTCCATAGGCAAAGTGCGTTGCATCTCACCTAAACACACTGTGTGGGTGCATTGCATTTCAAAAATCCCTTCTATGGGGTGCGATGGGCGAGAAGTGACAAATGGCAGTGTCATTCCGCGAGGTGGAGAGGCATGGAAACTTCCAGAAACTTCTCCTATGACACTTGCCTCTCTGAATTCGACCAAGGATGAGTAAGAGATCATCAATCTCCAAGTGGAAGCAAGAACTATCAGAGGGAAGACACTAATCAAATCACAAGCTGACTCATCTCTCTTACAGATATCTATATATGGATCCCTCATCCCAGAGATCCAGAGGCTGGAATTTTGCATATTGTAAGGAATTGTTATTGGTTTCTTGAGACAACATCAGATTGTTGGGTGATCTAAGCTTTGTATGAGGTGAAGAGGGGCTTCCTTGCTGAGAGGATGATGCTGGGTCAGAACAACTGGTTGTAACTCCCTTGGCTCTTTCTTTTTTATCAATAAAAGCTATTCAATTTTTCCTCCATACTCTTGTGTCATTTATGTTTTCTGCATTTGTATGGTCAATTTACATCTGATCCTAGATTGTTTATGATTATAGAACCATGTTCTTGTATAGTGCTATGCTACTGTGATCTTACAGGTACTCTATGAAGCTGGGCGTGCAACGTAACAAGTAGCGAAAGACTATCAAGAGAGAGAGAGGAATCGAACTAGGAGATTAGCGCAAGACAGAGGTTGGTCTTCTTTGTTCTTCTCTCATCTATACTTCATAAAGGAAAAACAAAAGTAGCTTTACTTTGTTTGTTTCTAAGGTAGCTATCACACCTTAGTGGGATAAGCAGTTCTGTGTAGACACTTTTCCCTGTAACACACCTCAAAAATACTGGTGTATTGATCTGTGATCTCTGTGTAAGCGGTGTCCTTTGGTGTTCTGTGTGAGGAACTTACCCTGTAAATTCCTACAAGATGAATATCAAAATGATAGTGGGTGTGCAAGTGATGAATATTTCATGAATAATTAGATATGAAGCAACTATGCATGTAATGGGCTATTGATGTTTTGTTTTATCTAAAACTAAGTATGCACCTAGGAGTTTGATGATGGATCAGATCCAATAGATCTGAGATGAAAATATTGATTATGAGGTGATTTGATATGTGTTGATAATGTCTTGATGCGTGATTTTTCTGTGTATGTCGAGATTTGGGTATGTCTAAAGTTCTATGTTGCAGCGAAGGTCTAAATTAGAAATTGCAGTTCTGTACGCGGGTTTTATATCCTTCAAGGTGCGTACACACACGAGTGTGATTTTGGTAAGTTTCGTACATGCGGGTTTGTCTCCTGAAAAGCGTATACACATGCATATGCTTTATGGAAAGCGCGTACCGAAAGTAGGGTTTTGATGAGAAGGATTTATGATCAGTTTATTCAATCTTATTTTGTTTTTGTTGTCTATCAATGAAGTATTCTTGATGATCTGGGCTTAAACAATGATGTTTTGATTATGAATTGACTAATTGAAGAAAGTTGAAGTTACTTGTTGTTTGTGAATGAAGATCAATAAAGGTTCTGTGATTATTTCAGAATGATGCAGTGGTTTTGTGTATGACACAATGTTTAGTTTAGGATGACAGTGGTTCACTTTCAGGATTCAATGGTTTAAGATATGTACGTGGGTATGCTTCATGGAAAGCATGTACACACGCGGGTTTTCTACTGTAAAGTAGCATATATATTTTGATATATGGTTGATCAAGGTTTGCAGTAACATAATCAGGTTTATGTGATGTGCAGTATGATGATTGGCATTTTGGTTACAATGATCTGATTGTTCTGGTTATTTAAAGTTTGGGTTTCTGTTGATTGGTTTAGTTTTAGTTGATTCAATTGATTCAGTGATTGATATATTTAGTTGGGTCAGAAACTAATAATTGAGTTACAATTATAAGATTCAGTTTAGATGATTGGTTTTGGGCTTAAGTGTTGGTAGTGGGTCCAGTCAAAAAATTTGATGAAACATGGCCTACAAGTTGTGATGTGTTGTAGTAGGGGGATCCAGTATGAAAATTAATGAAACATGGTCCCCGGAGGTGTTGAGGGTTGGAGCTCCCTTCCAATGGGTGCCAGTAAATGAGATCAGGGGGTTGGTGCTCCCTTCCAGTGGGTGATGGAGAATGAGTGAAGGTTGTAGCCTTCTGCAGGTGGGTGTCTGCGTACTAGTATGAGTCTGCACCAGTACAAGATTGTAAAATATTTTCCTTATATTAAAAAGAAGACAGAGACAACAACAACAGGTGGTTTTTTCCCACGTTGGGTTTCCACCTTAAATTTTGGTGTTCATGTCTGTTGCTTATGTGTGATGTTTTATTTTGTTCTTACTGCACATGGTTACTGTTCATTTCATGCTTAATGATGTATTGATGCACTGACTCAAGATAAACATAAGATGAATTAACTGATAAATATGTTTTACTGGATATATGCTACTTGTATGAATAACAGTCACATACACACACGGGTTCCTTTCATTAAATTCACGTACATAAATCACGATATGAAATTGAAAAGTTAAATCGTTTGAAAATACTAATTCACACCCCCCCCCCACCACCCCCCTCTTAGTACTTTTCCCAACAATTGGTATCATAGCAGGTCCATAAGAAGAAGCTTAATCACTTGAAGAAGATTTGTAAAGACGACGGGAAAGAAGAATATTGCTCAAAGAAAGGATTCAGAAAAATTTGACAAGGATATATCAGATACAGTGATAGTTATAGATGTCATCAAATATTCAAGTTTGGGAGTACCCCGCTTTCTATTGATCAAGAATGAATAAGAATCATCAAGTATGGATGTTTGTTCAAAATGTGATCCATTTTCTTGTATATGCAACAATGATAGCGATGATGATAGTGAAACCACTGAGATCACACTTATGGGTAAAAGCGAAAGTAAGCACTATAAAGAGAAAACATATTAAAAAATGATGTCTCTTGAAGTAGCAGATCAAGGCAAGTTAGAATCAATAGACAATGCAGATGTTCCTATGCTAAGAAAAGATAATTATCAACAATGGAAACGAAATATGAAGCATCATCTAATGAATCTCGATGTCTGGCATCTAGTGTGAAATGGTTATACCAAGTTTCCTCCATCATACAAGGAAGTGAAAAAGAATAGTAAGGCTTTGAGTAACATCTTTTGTAGCATATATGATTCAATATTGAATAAGGTTATGCATTATACTACTGCAAAGCAAGTGTGGGATAAGCTACAATAAATACATGAAGAATTCCCAGGTAATCCTATATCTAACAACGTGTCCAAAATGGCAGATGGAGGTATCTAACCAATATTGTGAAGGTCTTGAAGATGAGGTCATCTCTCTAAAAGCGGATCTTGAAAAATCAGATAAGTGAAATGAAGATTTACTTCAAGAATTTGAAGAACAAGAAAATGGGTTGAAAGAAGATATTCTCAAATTAAAATAGCAAATGGAGGAAGGAAGGAAGGTTGAAGAAATTATGAAGAAACGGTATCTCGAAAAGGAAAATCAATATCAGGTTGAGGTAAATATCCTAATATGTAAATTAGAAGAAAATGATAAACATTTACTATTTCAAGATAGTACGAGGATTTTGGATAATATTCTTAGTAGTCAAAGGTATCCTGCCATCAAATCCAGTCTTGGTTTTCATGAAATTGTTGAAGGAGAATCTAGTTCACAAGCTGAGGCAAGGAATTCTATTGAAAAATCTAAAATTCTCAACAAAGAGATAAGAAGTCAACCTCATCAACAACTAAAGAAACAAAATATTCAAAGGAAATCATTTAATCCTAACTATATAAGTGTTAATCGATTTTCTCCTCTAATCAATCATGTTGAATGTTCTATATGTCATAATTATGGTCACGTTGCAACCAACTGCAGAATTAGAATGTTTCAAGATAATAATTGCCTCACAGAAATATCATCAGCTTCCAAGTGCTTTAAGGGGTATTGTTTTTCTTGCAATATATTTGGTCATAAAGCCATTGATTGCAATAGAAGAAATGTGAAACATATAAGATGTTATGCTTGTAACAAGTTTTGGCATGTAGCAAAAGAATGCAGGAATAAGTCTATGGATCGTCACAGACAACATGGTAAGAAACCAAAAAAGAATGTTAGAAGACCTGAAAAAGATGGATCCACCAACTTTTCTCATAATAAGAAAGAAAAAGAAGAACAGATAAGGTGTGGTCTTTCTCTCTACTCATTTGAAGATGAAGATGAATGGTACATAGATAGTGGATGTTACCATCACATGACTTGAGATAATATTAAAATGGACACTCTCAGGAAAAACCAACATGGTAATGTTATTCTTGGAACTAATGTTTCAGCAAAAGTACTAGGACAAGGTAAAGCCAGAATTAATAAAACTAGAGCAGCAGTTGATGCTTTATTAGTTCAAGGACTAAAGCAGAATATTCTAAGTGTAGGTCAAATGGCAGATAAGGGAAATATAATTGTGTTTACATCAACCAAATGTAAGGTTATGAATGAAGTAGCTGGAAAATTCATAACAAGATGACTTAGAAATCAAGACAAATAATATGTGTTTGAATAATGGAATTCTCATAGAAATGAAAAAGATTCAGAATTAGAGTAAAATAATATGGTGCATATTGTAGTCCATCATTCTTAAATGAATATTTCTATTAGTGATTGCAGAAGGGGTGAGAGGTACTTGACCTCATGAAAAATAGAAGATGATTATCAAGTCCTCAGGATCAGTGTTAGGCCCCTATACTACTAGTGTAACCCCTTATTATTATTAGTACAACCCCCTTATTATATTGATGTACCCATGTAGTGCCCATATTGTTACTATTGTTCCCCATAGAAGCGCACTATTGTTATTATTGTGCCCTTACATTATTATTGTTATGTCGGCTCTGATTATATTATGACCCCTTAGACTCCTATATATAGAAAGGAGGTCTTTTCATTTGTATCATCCAAGAATTGTTCATTTATGTAATGTAAAGGAGGTTTCCCCCTCGAAGAGGCTGAATTCTAAGGCATTGATCTATCTTTTCTATCTTTTTCTTGAGCTGGTTTCATAACATTTGGTATCAGAGCTTTGGATTCTAGGGTTTCGCTACTCCAAATAAATCATCGTGGCATTTTCGCTATAACTTTTTTTGTGACGTTTCAGAAGCTAAAAAAAAAACCCATTTGAGAAGACATCGTGCTGAACCTCAGGTCCGAATTTCAGAGCTTTTCACACTATATTGGCGGAGATATGATCTGAGGAAGTTGGTCTTTTTGCAGACTCCCGAATTACATTTCAAACAGGTGACCTGGGGAAAATTGTCATAAATTTCTCTCTGAGCATCGGATTGAAATTTCATAAGAAGGTACAGAAAGAGGACAGACTGTAGTTTCTTGCATATATTTTTCAGAGCCAAAGGGTTGAAACAGTGACTCGTGGCACATCATACAAGTTCACTCTTCTGAAAAGGTCTATAATCAGGTCATCTTGGGAGATTGTGCATAACTCTAACTTAGAGAATCTAAATTCAATTAGACTGGTGGCATTGGAAGGAGGACACAGAGGGCTACTACAGGTCGCAATTTCAGAACTGGAATAATTGAAATTACAAAGTTATAGTCATTTCAAGATCGAGCTCCTAAAATCAAGAAAAGGCGATATGAGGAAGTTTGATGGCAAGGATCCGGTAAATTGGATACTTCAGATGGAGCAATATTTTGATCTACATGGTGTACCACTGTTACAAAAGGTATGTATTGCATCTTCATATTTAGAACCATATCAATTTTTATGGTATAAAGGGCTTTGTTCTCGTAAACAACTTGTTACGTGGTCAATTCTCATGGAGGAAATGATAGCACATTATGAGGATACAAAGAGCAACACCTTCTTTAGAGCAACACCACAACAATTGGAAAGATTAAAAGGGCTTTGTGACATAATGGAAAGTAAAATTATGGCAACAAGGAAGTCTACCCCTCACAACTATAAAGATGGAAGTGTTGTTTCTCCTAGCCTTCCACAACCTACAAGAGTTACACCACAACAATTGGAAGAAAAAGGAGAAAAAGGGCTTTGTTACAATTGTGATAGCAAATGCACTAAAGGTCATAAGTGTGCTGAGAAGAAATTATTTTACATAGAGTATGAAGAGGAGGAATAAAAGAATCAAGAAACATCAAAAGAAGAGGATATACGCCAGGACCCAACCCCAGAGAAAGAAGAAATGAATCAGACCATATCTTGTAAAGCATTGGCAAGAATTACCATTCCTCAAACTCTCAAGATAGAAGGACATATCAAGAAGAAAAAGGTGCAAGAAGTGAAAGATCACATCGAGAAAGAAGAAATGAATCCAACAATATCTTGTAATTCATTGGTCGGAATTACCACTCCTCAAACTATCAAGATAGAAGGACATATCAAGAAGAAAATTGTTCAAGAAGTGAAAGATCACATTGAGCATCAAGAAATGAATACGATCATATCTTGTAAAGGATTGGAAAAAATTACCACTCCTCAAACTCTAAATATAGAAGGACATATCAAGAAGAAAAAGGTTCAAGCAGTGAAAGATCACATCGAGCATCAACAACAAGTTCTCCAACTTTTAAAGGATAATGCCAGTTTGGTGCAAAATCGAATGGAACAACAGGTAGATCAACATCGTAGTGAAAAAAATTTTGATGTAGGTGATTGGGTATTTTTACTGCTACATCTCAAGCAAGATATTTATGAGAAGGAAATGTTGGCAATACTACATGCACTTAAAAAATGGTGACCTTACCGAATGGGAAGACACTTCAAGGTAAAAATGGATCATGATAGTCTTAAATACTTTTTAGAACAACTATTATCTTTAGAAGAACAGAAAAAATGTGTCACAAATATGTTGGGTTGTGACTTTGACATCATCTATAGAAAATGGAAGCAAAATTTTTTTGCAGATGCACTCTCGAGAAAGGATGAGGATGTGGAAGCATTGTTTTGTGCTATTTCTATTTTCCAACCAGATTGGATAAATGAAGCAAGGGATGAATGGAAGAAGGGCGAAGAAGTACGGCCACTTATTCAAAAGTTGCAAAAGATCCCAATTCAAACAATATTGCCAGAAATTGAAGAGGAAGGATAAATCATATTGGAACCTAGAACAGTCATAGAAACAATAACCCGGCAGCTACGAAATCAATCAATTTCAGAGTATCTCATCAAGTGGAAGAACTTACCTGCTGAAGATTCCACATGGGAGGACAAGAATTTTATACATAAGCATCAAGAACTACTCAAGCATTGAGGACAACACTTTTTGAAGGAGAGGGGCATGTTAGGCCCCTATACTACTAGTGTAGCCCCTTATTATTATTAGTACAACCCCCTTATTATATTGATGTACCCATGTAGTGCCCATATTGTTACTATTGTGCCCCATAGAAGCACACTATTGTTATTATTGTGCCCTTACATTATTATTGTTATGTCGGCTCTGATTATATTATGACCCCTTATAATCCTATATATAGAAAGGAGGTCTTTTCATTTGTATCATCCAAGAATTATTCATTTATGTAATGTAAAGGAGGTTGCCCCCTCGAAGAGGCTGAATTCTAAGGTGTTGATCTATCTTTTCTATCTTTTTCTTGAGCTAGTTTCATAACAATCAGTGATGTATAACCTCAGGGGGAGTAATACATGTGTTGTCTTGATGATGACTCCCATGGTTGTTTTTTATTTTCATGTTTCTTATACTACTGATAGTGGCTCTGGTGTAGTAATAGTAAACATGTACAAACAGAATAGACTCAGGGGGAGCTGAAGGTGTAAAATTTCAATATTTCACTTTCTATACGTGGACCCTATAAAGGAAAGTTGCATGTATACATGAGTTTTGAAATGAATAGTCACTTATACCTTAGTATGATGAATAAACAGTGGAACAAACTCAAGAAAAGGGTCTGATATGCTTTAGTCAATTGTTAATTGCCTTTTATGTTCTAATGGTTTATGAATATAGTTTGTTGATGTTATTTAGAACTGCTTTTGGTCTTTATAAGTTGTTGATACCTTGATGGATGACTGGTTGATGAAGATGCTTTGATGATTCTTACTAATATATGAAATGATATGATCATATCTGACAGTGAACAATTGGCACAAGTTCAGGGGGAGCATTTTCTATGCTTCTAATAATCCATTGTTGGCATTATGTTTTCCTTAGAATTCCTTGGTACGTAATGATGCTTATCAATGGTTATGATGCTTATGCCGATGAAGTTTTAAATTATGCATCATGATATCCTACGGTCATGGATTGCCTATGATGAAACTATGGATGATGATTCCTATAGTTCTTGGCTCTCACATGGCATATTGTTTCTTTTGATGAGATGAGTTACTAAAAAAGTTTGGTAAATGATGGTGAGCTCATGGTTTGATTTTCTCATTGATGAGAAGAAAGATGCATACTGCTATCTCTATGATAGAGGAACTATAGATAAGTATCTTATGGATGATTACTTAGGTTGCATGTTAATGAAGTGATTTTGGTGTGATAGTTCTTCTTATATGAAGAAAATGGACCAAGAGAATGGCATTACTGCAGGTTTCATGAAGATATGGCTATTTTGAGACATGGCATACTTAGTCTCATATTGATGATGTTAAGGAATGATGAATACTTTTCCCTATCTTACTTTATGATGAAATTCTTGGTTCTCACATATGTTGATTGATGCATGAGTTTCTAAATCATGGTTGATGTTGTGGGATGTTATAAAACTCCCTAGTAATGATACATGTTTGATATGTTGAGGGTTGTTGTGGAAAGAACATGCAACTCTTGCTTTGATTATTTGATGATGACGTTGTTTTCATGGATGATGACTATGGTGCTTACACATGTACATGATATATTGTGAATGGTTTTGTGAAGATATGGTTATTACTGCTTGGAGGCATGGCATATTCTTAGTTGATGCATGAAAAGACATGATTTGATGAACATGGATTAAGGCTTTTTCTACTAAGGGAAAAGAGAAAGTTGGCATTAATGAGGTCAAGAGGATGAATTGATAGCAGATATCTATGCTACATACTTGGTCATAGGTTGATGATATTGAAGCTACATTATCTTGTGAATTGATGATGGACATGTACAGGTTGTTTTTCTTGGTACTACTAAACAAATGCTCATGGTGCAGATCATATGTGGTGTATGATAAATGCTGATAACTATCATGATCTTATTGATTTCTTCTATGTCTTGGTTATAAATGGCATATCTATCATTTGATGTAAAGGTCATGTAAAAACTTATGATGTACTCATTGTAAAATTTAGTCATGTATGGACTATTGTGGTCGAGTTCTTTTGGACATGTGATGTAATTTGTAACCCCACTGTGATTGGGAAGTTGATGTAATAATGATGTCAAATATGTAAACCCACTGTGATTGATATAAGTTTGAGTCCTTGGTGATAAGACAATTCATATGAGTCATCGATTCATGTACTTCATGGTACATCTTTTAAAAATGTTAGCATGTGCTCAAGGGGAGCATGGTCAGTGTTCATACTTAGAAGTTCAGATTTATGGAAGCCTTATTCTAGCATTGGTCAGCCCTTTTCCCTTAATGTCAAAGGGGGGGAGTATCTTGGAGTTTGAAAATCTTGGTGCTTGGTTTGTTGTGTTTTACAAGTTTTTGTGACCAAACACCAAAGTGGTTACCATCAAGTCCAAAGGGGGGAATTGTTGGCATTATGAATTTTGTGTTGTCCTTTATGGAAACCTACCTAATGAGTTGTCCTTAATCACAACCTACTTGATTAGTTATCCTTTGATGGAAATCTACTTGATACATATGTCAAAAGGATGTGTCTACAAATATTATAGAGAGTTTTGACTAAGGCATACCAGTTCAGAGGCAGAGGAATGATAAAGTTGAAATTTCAAGAAGTATAAGCAGGTTTTGTTAAGCAAATTCGAGTACACATGTGAGTATAAAGAAGCAAAGGCACGTACAATTTCTGCACCATGGTATTCTAAATACCAAGGGTACTTACCATGGTATTTCCCTGTGGTATTGAGCCCAGCAACGAATGTTTTGATCTTGTCTAAGAAAACTAGCAGTTGGAGTATGGTTTTGACTTGTGGTGTTGGATAAGGGCTAAGCTATATAAAGAGATGAAGATCAAAGTGATAGTGGGTGTGCAAGTGATGAATGTTTCATGAATAATTAGATCTAAAGCAAATATGCATGTAATGGGCTATTGATGTTTTTCTTGATCTAAAACTAAGTATGCACCCAGCAATTTGATGATAGATCAGATCCAATAGATCTAAGATGACAATATTGATTATGAGGTGATTTAATCTGTGTTTGTAGTGTCTTGACGCATGAATTTTAGGTGTATGTCAAGATCTGGGTATGTCTGAAGTTCTATGTTGCAGCGAAGGTTTAAATCATAAATTGCATATCTGTACATGGGTTTTATAGCCTACAAGGCACGTACACATGTGGGTGTGATTTTAGTAAGTCACATACATGTGGGTTTGTCTCCTGAAAAGTGCATATACATGTGGATATGCTTTACGGAAAGCACGTACATAAAGTAGGGTTTTGATGAGAAGGATGTCAGATCAGTTTATTCAGCCTTACTGTGTTTCTATTGTCTGTAAATGAAGTTTTCTTGGTGATATGGGCTTAAACAGTGATGTTTTAATTATGAATTGAATAATTTAAGAAAGTTGAAGTTACTTGTTGTTTGTGAATGAAGATCAGTGAAGGTTCTGTGATTATTTTGTAATGATGCAGTGGTTATGTGTATGACACAATGTTTAGTTCAGGATGACAGTGTTTCACTTTCAGGATTCAGTGGTTTAAGATTTGTACGTTGTATGCTTCATGGAAAGTGCATACACACGCGGGTTTGCTACTGTAAAGTAGCGTATATATTTTTATATATGGTTGATCAGGGTTTGCAGTAACAGAATCTAGTTTTTGTGATGTGCAGTATGTTGATTGGTATTCTAGTTACATTGATCTTACTATTCTAGTTTTTTAAAGTCTGGGTTACAGTTGATTGGTTGAGTTTTGGTTGATTCAGTTGATTCAGTGATTGGATTTCAATGATTGATTGATTCAGTTGAGTCAGAGATAGATGATCGAGTTACAGTAATAAGATTTAGTTTTAATGATTTTTTTTGGGCTTAAATGTTGGTAGTGGGTCCACTCTGAAAATTTGATGAATCGTGGCCTACAAGTTGTGATGTGTTGTAGCAAGTGGATCCAGTATGCAAATTTATGAAGCGTGGTCCCCGAAGGTGTTGAGGGTTGGACCCTTTAATGGGGGAGTTGTAGCTTCCTTCCACTGGTAGTTGATAAATCAGATCATGGGGTTGGAGCTACCTTCCGGTGGGTGTCAGTAAACGAGATCAGGGGGTTGGTGCTCCCTTCCAGTGGGTGTTGGAGAAGGAGCGAAGGTTGTAGCCTTTTGCAGGTGGTTTTTTTCCACATTGGGTTTCCACCTTAAATCCTGGTGTTCATGTGTGTTTCTTATGTGTGATGGTTTATTTTATTCTTACTACACATGGTTACTATTTATTTCATGCTTAATGAAGTATTGATGCACTTACTCAAGATAAACAAAAGATGAATTAATTGATCAATATGTTTTACTAGCTATATGCTAGTTGTATGAATAACAGTTGCATGCACACACGGGTTCCTTTCAGTAAAGTCGCATACAAAAATCAAGATATGAAATTTAAAATTTAAATGGTTTGAAAATATGGATTGACCCCCCCCCCCTCTTGGTATTTTTCCCAACAAGATGTATGTGGCGGGGGAATACCAATGCTAGGTGGACGAGGAGCATGAGGTTGTTGTGATTGAGGTTGCACCACAGATTGAGCCTCTGGTTGACCTAAAATATTCCCCACACCAATGTGTATTAACTATCTCAACTCCTGTGAATCTGCATCAACATGTATTGAGACTATTGGCCTTTTTTCCCTTCTCACACCCAAGTTATGATCTATATTTTGTCCCCCATACCTCTACCCCTGCCTCAATTCCTATTGAAGAAGCTCATACTGAAAAGAATTCACGGAGTTACTAACATGTAATGAAAGATATGGAATCTATCATTAACAAATGAAAAATAATCTAAGTTTGAAAAACAATAGGAGGACAGAAATGAGGGGAAGGGATGACATTGGCAAGCCATGACAAACAACTTTTAATCAGACCAATAAAATATTATTTCATTTCTAAAGATGCATTAAAAACAGATCAAGAGAGAGAAAGTTCAGGGCTAGCCAACATGTGATATGTACATACATTATGATTTCCAGAGATGGGATTGGAACTAGCATTTTCTTTTCTAGGTTGTACGTAAGGCTTGTTCAGACTAGTGAACATAATATAGAAACTTATGAAACATATTGAAAACAATTGAAAATGATTTTAAAGAAGGAACGAAATAGACAAAGGATCGAATAATTTAACGAGACAAGAGAACAATTCAAACCTGAGTATACAAAATTGTATCAATATGGTCGAGTATTTGAATGCACATTGAATATAGATGAAGGCACAATGTTGATTGGAATAGAAATTTTAATTTGATTTCCTTTGATAACGAGGAGGGGATATGAAGCTCTGTGCATGGCGTCAGTGTGGTTTCTTTCCCAAATATATATAGCTTCAAAGGCTCCCATGAATGGAAAAACTAAACTAAATTACAGTGAGATTAGGGTTTAACAAATTTTTTAAAATATCGTAAACCCACTCATTTATCAGAGTTTTAGACATGGCTAGATTAATTAATTAACTCCCTGTGTAATTAACAATGTGAGGGTAATGAACAATTCCATGACACATGGGCTAACATGGCTTAGGTATGTCAAAGAAGAGTTGGGTTTGTAAGACCCATATAATTTATATTTTGTATAAAAATAAAGGAAGGAGAACTAGCCTACCTTAACATGATAATTCATACCAAGTAAGAATTTAAAATAAGTTAAAGCCCAGTTTATTTTTCCTGAGAGTTTCCTCAAAGGCAACACATCATAATGTGCAAATATTTCTATCCATAGAAACAAAAAAAGTTTATTTTGATATTACAGATGAGAATTCTAGACAATAATGAGACTTTGTTATTGAATAAGGTAAAGTAAAAAACTTCAAAGATATTCAACTATATTATGATATAAACCACCACATTTTAGGTTGAACATATCTATACCAATGCAAAATAAAATCAAAGTAGGACCAGGGTGCATGCAGAAGGAAAACTCAGAGAACGTTCTATTTGTTGATGAAGAAAACCATTAAGGCATACCTAGAAAATAATGTGAACCTAGAGGAATTCTTAATTGTTTAGCAACATGATTCAAACTTATTTTTATTTAGCTTCACCAACCCGTAATAGAATTTAACCCAAGTCTTGTTACAGAGTGGTCGAACATACAAAAATGAAAGGAGGGTAAATTTCCAAAAGTTTGCAAATGGAATGAAATGGCCAAGGTGGTAAGCGTAATGGGAAGTAAATGCAGCATCAAAATTCGGAATAGAAAAGGGTACATAGTTGTGGGTTTCCAAAAAAACAAAGTAATACCATCATGCCAATTGTTCTGCCATTCAAATATGATCCAACAATATGCCACGGGAGAAGAATTGGACAAGAATGATGAAGACTCGGAAATACAATGAGATAGTTGAAACAGAATGTTGTCAAAGTGTGGAGGAGAGATTTAATTGCAAATTAATGTTACATTATGAGATCCAACATGGAGTTTGAGTCGCTACAGAGTGAGGCATAAGGCAGAATCAATGGGCCAATAGAATTGTCAAAAGAAGTCAATGTAAGTTTCCAAGTTGTGTCTCTACAAAGGTCGATTAATGACCATTAAATAATATATAATATCAACCAAGATGCATCCATACAAAACAGAGTGCTAGATCTTATGACTGATATTTACACATTGAATACAATAACTAGATACCAATGCATATAACGGTCACCTTTTGAATGAAACATATCCAACTTTAGATCACGTTAATATTTGACCAATCATATATGCCAAATTTTATGCAATGAACTACCAAGATCAACCATAATATGTATATACAATATGTACACCATACTCCTTGTTGTAAGAGTCATATGACAAACCACCAATATTTAAAACTTTGATCTACTCCTTTAATATTTTCTATGACCTCGATTTAACATATATATATATATATATATATATATATATATATATATATATATATATATATATATATATATATATATATATAATGCATGAGTTGGTATAGCTAAGGCACTGTTTTGTGCATAAAACATTTGGTTAGGTATATAGATGTATAATCTTATATATAAAACCCTCCATGTGCCATCATTTTTTATATCTCATACATATAATATATATCATTCACAAGGCTCAAATCGTTGTAGCTTACAAATAGGATCTTTGACTTCTTAGATATCATATGAATCATTTGTGCAGTCTTGGTAGAATATTTTGATAAGCAATCTCATTTAGGTCACCCAAAACATATATTGTCTTCAAAAACTCTGATGATTCTCTTTGGGAAAGGGTCCCACCTACTAGGCCAACTTTATTGAAACATTTTTAATGTGAATAAGGGATAATTAGTTAAGGATGACTACAATAGTTTGTGGAAATTAATAATATTGATGAATTTCAACATTGGTGACTCCATAGGGAGACTTGTTGGCACCAAGTCAGAACAAAACATCTCTGATCAAAATGATCATAATTTTAACTATAGGAGAGTAGGATGTGGGTTGTCATGAGGATAGGAAGCAAGGGTTGCAAGAAGCGGGAATCATATAGAATACATTAAGGTGTATTATGCAGTTAATAATAACATTTGAAAATAATAAAAATGACCCATTTGAAGATAAGGACCACAAGCTTCTTGATTCCTGTAAAAGGTTATTGTTGTAGAAAGTTATAATGTCATCTTATAATTTTCAGAAAAACAACAGCCTTAGAATTTAACACTTGCAGAAGGATTTTTTGTCGATAGTCGCTCTCTTTTGTATAAAATGAAGCAATAGTAAGTAGTAATAATAAAGTATAAAGGGAAAAATTATTTTTATCCAGATATAAATTAGCTAATATACAATAGGTATCGAGATTGCAGCGCCGAAGATGAACCCTACAGCCGTTGTTGCCTCAGTGCCCTCAGCCGCCACCTGGCCTCGGCTCTCTGCCGATGAAAGGGAAGTTCGAATCCAGAACAGAAGGCCGGAGTATTCCTTAACACCTGATAAGCAGGCATTGAGCGGAGAATCGGAGCCGAAGCCGAACCCTAGCTGCGAAGCTGCCGCCGCCGTCGCCTCCTTATCCTCGGCCGCCGCTTGGCCTCTGCGCGGCCATGCCGCCGAAAGGGAAGTTCGATTTAGGGTCTATCCATTCGCTCCCCTGCTCCCTTTCCGACTCTCCTCAGCAGATCGACTCGGCTTTCCTGGGCAAAACAACGAGGAGGGCGAACCCGAGATGAAGCTCCATGCGGATGTTGAGCCGAAGAAAGCTGCGAACTTCCATGCGTTGTGCACAGGCGCGCATAGCCATGGCAGCTCAGGCCCCTCCACTGATCAGTGGCCTCTCTACAGATCTGTTGCCCTACCCTTTGCAGCGGATCTGAGCTGGAGCGAAAGCTACCTTAGGCAGAAGATTTTTTCTCCCCTTCGGCCTCCTCTGCGTCAAGAGATGGGAGACCCAAAAGACTCTGGCCCTGTGCTGCTCCAGAAATCTCTTGAAAATTCCTCTGCCCCCTTTCAGGTCCAAATCGCTTAGATCTCTGACAAGACCATTCTGCAATGGGTATACCCTTCAGATCTGGTGCAGAACCTCAAAGTAAATCTGGAACACCGACTTGGGATCCCCTCTGCCCTACAGAGACTTATTTTCCAAGGTAAACAACTCGATGATCCTCTACCTCTCTCTTTTTACAGCATAAAAAACAATAGCTCTTTAGTGTTTTCCTTTCGCTTGAGAGGTGGAGCTGCAGGTCAATCCTCTTCTGCTCCTCCATACTCCTACAAAGCTACAGTCCGCTCTGAGATACCCATTTCCCCTGAACCTCCCAAACCCAAGCCTTTTTTGGTTGACAAGTTGGAGGAGGTTCCCTCTGTTGAGATCTCCCACTCTGACCTTGCAGACGACATTCAAAAATTCGCTGAAAGGGCCATCATCTGCAGATTCAATGGGCTCTGGCCTCGCTCAAAGGATCTTTATGACTGGATCAATGACAACTGGACTCACCTCTGCAAGGTTTATTTCTGTGCAAAGGGATATTTTATAGTTCTGTTCGACAATCCCAAGCACTACGAAAAGGCCTTAGAAGAAGGCCCTTGGTTCATGGGTTCAGCAGGACTCTTCTTAACTCCATGGTTCCCAGATTTTGACCCAGCTTCTGCAGTCATCACTAAAGCCCCTGTCTGGATCAGACTTCCAAATTTTCCAGTACACCTGTGGCACACAGCAGTATACAGGCAAATAGGCAACACCTTGGGCAGCTTTTTAATGGGAGATTACTGGAGGGAACAGCAAGGTCTCTATACATATGCTAGAATATGTGTGGAGCTAGATTTAAGCAAGGGACTGCCAGAGCAAATCAATCTCAAGATCAATGACACTGTTTGGACCCAGATCCTAGATTACGAAAACACTGCCTTCCGATGCCGCCACTGTCACCTAACAGGGCACCTGCAGAACTCCTGCCCATCGCTGACTGCAAGAACGAAAAAAGGCAACTACGCAAAAACCAAGCCCAAGCGTTGGACCCCCTGTTCTCCGCCGCCAGCAGGGAGCTCTGACTCCCCAAGCTCGGAGGATGAGGAAAGCGATTCAGAACCGGACCAGGCGCCTCAGCCGATGGATCCGTCCACAGATACTCAGGGACACACCTCTGTCACAGCAATCTCCCAGAAACGCGCCCATGAGACTTCCTCCTCTGAATCAGAAAAGGAGATCCCAAAGATAGAGAATTCCAGTCTTCAAGTTGTTTTAGCTCATACTCCCCATGATGGCTGGACAAAAGTCAATAAAAAGAAAGGGAAAAAACATTGTGTTGAAGTTTCTGCCCCTATGGGGTAAAAGTCAGTTAGTCAGTCTTTGCTCTCAAGTTATTTGATGTAGCTCCGAGATTGAATCTCTTTTTCTCCGGGACCGAGGTTGATGGTTTCATCATTTCCGATCTGCCGGTCTCTTGTTTCTCTTGATTGTACTATATTTTACTCAATAGAATTAGTCCAAATTCAAAAAAAAAAAAATAATAATAATAATAAAGTATAAAGTGAAAAACAAACACCAGAAAACTCGGAAAGATCAGCAAAGAACATCAAAGAAAGCAAGGAAGAAAAAAGAAAGGCAAATATTGAAATAATAAGTAAATGAAAATGTTATGTACAAGAATTTCAATGAGATGATGATGATTTATCCAGTGTCTGCTTCCACAAATGACTTCAGATGTGAGAAACTAGTGGTATATGGAAGGAAAAGATCATTTGTATCTTTAAGCAAATAGGTGTTTGGTCTAACAACAATAGAATTTTTAAAAATACCGATCCACAACTTCTGAAATTTATGATGTTTACCTTTTTCAGCATGAGCAAAGTCCCAAAGGAGGACTTTTTGGTCAACAATGAAACTGATATTTTTAGACTTTTCATCAAAATACTTTTTCATTGTTTACGTTTTGCACTGAAGATTTTCCAAAGAGTGGTTTCATTGTTATTCAAGAGCCAACAACACTAAAACTCTCTATGGAACATTATTTGAAGTAAGTTCCTTGTCCTGTACAATAAGGCGAAGAGACAAGAGTTCTAAATCAATAGGTAATACAACATCTTTTCCATATGCAAGTTTAAAGGGTGAAGTAGCAGTACTATATTTGATAGTAGTATGGTCTGCCCATAGTGAAAAGTTCAACAAAGTAGGCCAGATATAAGGATTTTCATTAACAAGCTTTTTCAAGATTTGGAAGAGGTTTTTATTTATATACTCAGCTAATCCATTACCCTGTGGGTAATAAGTTGAAGAAGTCAAATGTTTGATATTTTACTGATCACGAAACTGAATGAAATGTGCATATATGAAAGCGGACCCATTATCTAAAATTAATTCCAAAGGTAGCCCAAAGCATGAGAAAATATTATTCTCTAAAAACTTTATAACTTGTTCGTCGAGAATTCTTTAGAGGAACAACTTCAACCCACCTAGTAAAATAATAAGTAGAAATAAGTATAAAAATATGACCAGTTGATGAAGGAGAGTTAATAGGTCCGATAAAATATAAACCCCATTTAGAAAATGGAAATTAAGGGATAACATAACAAAGAGGCATAGCATGGAATTTCTCTCTTCCAAATGCTTGTTGGCATTCTTTACAGCTTTGTACATACTTATAGCAATCTGCAGAAATTGTAGGCTAGTAAAAACCAAACCTTAAATTTTATGTGTAATGGATTTTGATGCAAAATGTCCACTGATGTGAAACCTCCAAATGTGGAACCATGGGAGACTGATAAAATCTTAGCAGCGGATTGGTCATCAACACACCTTAACAGCAAGCCATCATGATACCTATGGTAAATCATAGTATTCAATACTTGGAAGACTCTAAACGTAAATGTCTACATTGAAATGTGTCCAAGTATTGGGAGCACTTCTGGTTCTGAAGATTAAATGTTAGATCCACGTACCATGGATGGTATGAAACATCAATTAATTGTTCATTAATTAAGAATAAGGGAGACATATATTCGTCATCATCATTTGAATTACTTAGCTTTGGATGTTGATCTAAATTTAATTCCAAGTCGCATCCCTTTATATTTTTTGAAGTAGTGATTGTCAAATCATGCTCTTGGATCTTGGTGAGCCAATGGGAAAGTTTCCCTGAAATCAGAGTCTAGGATAGAAGAAACTTGACGGTAGGTAAAGGGACTTTTACCTATGTGTTATTTCCAAGAATATATGTCTAAATTTATCAATCTCTTTGATAAGGGAAAAGGCATGCTTCTCAATCAAAGAGTACTTAAACTCTTCATATGATAAGCTCTTACTCATGAAAGCAATCAGATGCTCTTTCCCTTGATCATCTTTTTTCATGAGGATTCTAGAAATAACCTCTTTGGTTGCGTTAGTATATATAATGAAGTCTTTAGCAAAGTCAAGTTTAGCTAAACCAGGCACAGAAGTGATTTCTTGTTATCATATTGAGTAGAAGCATTCCAATTAAATTCATGATCTTTCTTTGTTAGATTATGGATAGGTTTCATGATTTTAGCAAAATCATTTATGAAATTTCAAACAAAATTGATCTTACCCATAAGAGATTGAATTTCTTTCTTAGAATTTGGGGGTGGAAGATTCTTGATTGCAATGACTTGGTCAGGATCAATACCAATACCTACTTCTAAAACAATATGTCTCGATAATTTACCAGATGTGACACCAAAAATAGATTTCTTGGGATTGAGTGAGATATCTAATCATCTACACCGAAGGACACACTCAAGATGATCAAAATGGTCATCTCAACACTTAGAATAAACAGTGATATCATCGAGATAGATCTAGATAATCTTCCCAATGAGATCGTCAAAATCCAACTGCATGGCTCTTTGAATGGTAGCACCTGCATTAATTAAGACAAAAGGCATGTGTTCATAGGTAAAGGTGCCCCAACGAGTGCTGAAAGTGGTTTTAAATTTATCAACTTTCTTCAAGCATATCTAGTTATAACCAAAGAAGTCTTCAAAAGAAATATCATATGGGATCCTACAACTTTTGCAGAATTTGATCCATATTAGGTAAGGGAAAATTTTCCTTCACACTAGCCTTGTTCAAAGATCAATAATCAACACACAAATGGATATCCCCATTCTTCTTCTTAACCAGGAACAATTTTTCTACCCATTCAGAATATTTAACAAGAAAAATGATGTGAGCATTGAACATTTTCTATATTTCTTTATGAATGGTAGCTTCAAGTTTAATATTAATGGGTCTTTGCCTTTCCCTTATGGCCTTGGCATCTTGTTTGATCGGAATAGCATGTAGTATGATACCAGGATAAAAACCACGAAGATCCTTGTATGACCAGGCAAAGACAATAGAGAATTTTTTGAAAAGAGAAATTCTCTTTTTACTGATTTGTGCATTGGGCCCAAATTTGTAAAACGATGCAGGTGCATTAGGCTGAGCACATAAAAATGATAAGTTATTAAAGTCAGACCAAGAGCCTATCAAGGCTCAAACATTTTAAAGTTTATTTAAAAAAAAAAAAAATGATATTCAATTAAGATTAGTTAGGAATATCTAGTTAAAATAAATGATTTTATAGTTAGTAGGTAGTTAGGGCTAAGGGAAATGGGTTCACATCCATGAACTCATTTCTTGGACAATGGATTTTTATTTTTGAAGGAGAGAGGAGGAACATTTTTGGGTGCTGGAAATTTTGGTGTGAGATTGAAATTAATTGAACAACATTTCTTAGACCAGTGGTTTTTGTAGCAGAAAATTGAATCTGTAAGTGTGTGTGAGATAGTTATTTTCTTATGTGTTTGTGAGGTTTATGAACCATAATATTAATATCAAGAGATTGAAATTGATTTGGTCTTTAAATTGTTGTGTTGAATGAGGAATTCTTGCACTGTGTTTTCTCTGTTATTTATATTTAAATGAGAACTTGGAGAATCATATTTCAATTAATATTTTAATCCAATAAATTTGCATCCAATTGTGTATTGGAAAGAGTCATTTTACATTTCAAATTCAAGAATACAGAGCACTCTATATCCAGCAAATAGAAGAAAGACAATTCGTAAAGGAAAATCGTCACCAATTTTGCGGGTCGATTTCTAATCAAAGGAAAGGTCGAGGAGGCAGACCCGCGGGAAATGCAGAACTCCGAGAAGAGATAAGGAGATTGCAAATTCAGTTAGAAGCCAGGTAGACAATGGGATCCGGAAGGTGGAGATGTTAGTGAGGCTGAAGAGGAACTTGAAGAAGAAGTAGCAGCACCTGTTGAAGAAGTTGTTGAGATTAAGTTGTTGAGAGAAGTATTGGGCTCAAGTTCAAGGCCAAAGCCTGAAATATCTATTTATGATGGCAGTTTGAAAGATGAGAATCTACTAGATTGGATCAGTGAGATGGACAAGTATTTTGAGTACGAGGAAATTGACGAGGATAAGAGAGTCAAGTTTGTTGTGACAAGGTTGAAAGGCCATGCTGCACTATGGTGGGACAATGTATAGGCTGAAAGAAGGAAGAAGGACAAACCATTGATCAAGAATTGGGATAGAATGGTGGCAAAGATGAAGAGTAAGTTCTTGCCAAAGGATTACCAGTTAACTCTTTACAAACATATGCAAAATCTTAAACAAAAGATAATGACAGTGAGAGAATACACCAAAGAGTTTTACAAGGTGAATTTGAGAGTAGGCTATGTAGAAGATACCCCAGAAAAGATAGCAAGGTATATCAATGGTTTGAGGCTAGATATTCAAGATGAAATCAGCATACTTTCTCCAAGGACAATAGAGGAAGCATACCAATGCGCTTTGAAGGCAGAAGAAAAGATAGCTAGGAAGCAAAGCTCTAGCAGAGGACGTGGTTTTTCCAAAGGGAAAGGACAGACAAATGGAAGAGGAAAGTTTCATGCACAAAAGAATGATGAAGGCAACTCAAATCAGCAAGGGCAGTTAGAGAAAGAAGGTGGCAGCAGAGGAGGAAGACCTTACCAGAGAGGTAGAGGTAGAGGAAGAGGCAGAGAGACTACCTACCAGTGTTACAAATGTAACAAATTGGGTCACCGATCTTTTGAATGTCCTGAGAATGACAATACGAGACAACAAGGTGCATACATAGCTCAAACCAAAGCAGTAGAGGCACAAGTACCTGAGGTAGAGAATGTGCCAAAGACTGGAGAGGTGTTGATGATGCACAAAGTCCTTTTAAAACCAGCAAAGGAGACTGTTGAACTAGTCCAAAGGAAATCCTTATTCAAGACAATGTGTAAGGCAAAAGGCAAATGCTACAAATTGGTGATTGACAGTGGAAGTACAGTCTAGTTTCCCAAGAAATGGTGGAAATATTGGAATTGAAAAAGATTAAGCACCCCACACCTTATAAGGTATCGTGGTTGCAAAAGGACACCAATTGTTGGTGCATGAACAAGGTGAAGTTGAGTTTCAGATAGGCAGGTATAAAAATAAGGTGCTCTGTGACATAATGCCAATGGATGCTTGTCACATTCTTTTGGGTCGCCCATGGCAGTTTGATAGGAAAGTGACACATGATGGAGAGAGCAATTGTTATAATTTCAAAAAGGATGGCATCAAGCACACTCTTGTACCATTGAAAGAGGAAGGTACAGCTAAAACAAGCAGCCCAAAAGCACTGCTACTTAGTGGAAAGGAATTTCTACAACATATGGAAGAAGAAGAGGTAAGCTATGCAGTGATTTGCAAGCCAAAGGTAGTACTTCTGCACACCGAAATTGTAGATTTACCTCTTGAAGTTCAGGAGTTGTTGCATGAGTTTCATGATATTGTAGTTGATGAATTGCCAAGTGAGTTGCCACCCAAAAGAAGCATCAATCATCACATAGACTTGATACCGGGAGAAAGTCTTCTGAACAAGGTTGCATATCGAATGACACCCAAAGAGAATGAGGAAGTGAGGAAGCAAGTCCAAGAATTGTTGGACAAAGGACTAATAAGAGAAAGTTTGAGTCCATGTGTCGTACCTACAGTATTAAGTCCAAAGAAGGGTGGAGAATGGAGAATGTGCACTGACTCTAGAGCAATCAACAAGATCACCATTCGTTACAGGTTTCCATTTCCACGAATGGATGATATGATGGATTGCTTGGGTGGGCAACTTACTTCTCAAATCTTGACCTGAAAAGTGGTTATCATCAAATTCGGATCAGAGAAGGAGACGAGTGGAAGACAGCTTTCAAGACCAATGAAGGCTTGTATGAGTGGATGGTCATGCCATTTGGCTTGTCAAATGCACCCAGTACCTTTATGCGGTTGATGAATGAAGTCTTGAAGGATTTCATTGGTAAGTTTGTCATTGTTTACTTGGATGACATTTTAATTTTCAATCAAACTAAAGAAGAGCACTTGAGACATTTGAAGTATGTTTTCGAGAGATTGCAGGAAGAAAATATATTGATTAACATGAAGAAGTGTTCTTTTATGAAGAGTGAACTTGTATACTTGGGTTTTGTCATTTCTAAGGATGGCTTGAAAATGGATCCAGAAAAGATAGAGGCAATTGTAAATTGGCCCTCACCTAAGAATATTTTTGAGGTGAGAAGTTTTCATGGTTTAGCCAGCTTCTACAGAAAATTTATTAGGAATTTTAGTGGCATTTGTGCACCTATCATTGACACCATCAAGAAGAATAGGTAGCCATTTTATTGGACAGCAACAGAAAAAAAAAAAAATCAACTATTAAAGAATAAGATCACTGATAAGTTGGTGTTGAAGTTTGCAGACTTCAATAAGCCCTTTCAAGTGAGATGTGATGCTAGTGGAACAGCCATTGGAGTTGTATTGAGCCAAGAAGATAAGCTCGTTGCATATTTCAGCAAGAAATTAAATGAGTCAAAATAGAAAATACTCTTCCTATGACAAAGAATTGTATGCAGGGATTCAAGCTTTGAAGCATTGAAGGCATTACTTGATGCCTAAAAAGTTTGTTCTATACACGGATAATTCTTCCTTACAATACATTATGCAACAACATAAGTTAAATCATAAACATGCAAAGTGGGTGGAGTTCCTTCAAAGTTTCACTTTTGTTTTGAAGCACATTAGTGGGAAGGAAAATAAGGCTTTTGATGCCTTGAGTAGGATATGCTTAATCATGCAGGAAGTCAAATACAAATTTTAGGATTTGATTATTTGAAGGACTTATATGACATTGATGTTGATTTTAAAGAAGCTTTTGCAACGTGTAAAAATCCAGTCAATAGGGACAATAGTCCATGGAAAGAGTTTATGTTGCAGGATGGGCTATTGTTCAAGAACAATCAGCTATGCATTCCCAATTTCTCAATGCAGGAAAACTTGCTGCAAGAAAAACATAATGGTGGGTTGAATGGACACTTTGGTGTTGAGAAAATACTTGGGCAGTTGATTCACTTCTATTTTTGGCCTAAGATGAAGGCAGATGTACAAAGGTACGTGAGTAAGTGCAGTGTATGTCAACGTGCAAAAGAGAGAAGTAAGAATGTTGGACTATACATGCCATTACCCATTCCCAACATACCTTTGGATTCGGTGAGTATGGACTTTGTTCTAGGTTTACCGAGAACTCAACAAGCTAATGATTCAATCCTTGTAGTTGTGGATAGATTTACTAATGTGGCTCATTGTATTCCGTGTTTCAAAACTAGTGATGCTACCCATGTGGCTAATATGTTTTTTGATGAGTTTGTTCAGTTGCATGGTTTGCCAAAAAGTATAATATTTGACAGGGACACAAGATTCACCAGACATTTCTAGAGAACCTTGTGGAAGAAACTTGGCACTAAGTTAAATTTTAGCTTAGCCTATCATCCTTGTCTAATGGGAAAATAAAGGTTGTAAACAGGAGTTTGGGTAATTTGTTGAGGAGTTTAGTAGGTGACCGACCAAAGCAGTGGGATCATGTACTAGCCTAGGTTGAGTTTGCATATAATGACTCACCAAATAGAAGCACGGGAAAGAGCCCATTTCAGATCATGTACGGCATGCATCCGAGGGGAATTTGTGAGCTAAGAGACTTGGGAAAGCTTAAGCATAGAAGTGTTGATGGAGTGGATTTTGCAACAACAATGAGTGAGTTACACGAACAAGTAAAACAAAGATTATGAGATACAAGCAACATCTACAAGCAACGAGAAAATGTACACAGGAAAGAGGTAAACTTTGAAGTGGGAGATATGATCCTAGCTCACCTAAGAAAACAAAGGTTTCCAAGGGGAAAATATAAAAAATTGAAAATGAAAAAAATAGGGCCTTGTAAGATCCTCCGCAAGTTTTCAGCAAATTATTATGAGCTGGAGTTACCTCTAGGAATTGGAATTTCACCCATTTTTAATGTAGCAGATTTGTATCCCTACATAGTTGGTGATGTGGATCAAGCTTCTGGGAATCTCGACCAAGATGAAGGAAAGGAACAACAGTGGCTGAAGCAAATTCCTGTGGCAAAGAGTTTAGAGGATGAACAGATTTTGGATAGATGTGTTGCCAAGAAGACTAGAAGGAAAGAATACTTGGAATATCTTGTGAAGTGGAAAGACTGTCCGATGGAGGATTCTACTTGGATGGATGAAGCAGCACTACATAAAGCAGGTCATTCTATGGAAGATCTTATGAGCAGGAGCTCATAAAATTTTCTTTCTTGGGGAGTCTGATGCAGGGGCATTAGGCCGAGAACATAAAATAATAAGTTATTAAATTCATATCAAGAGCCTAGCAATGTGATGGATTGATCACATGTCAAGGCTATAACATTTTAAAGTTTATTTTTGAAAAAAAAATTGATATTCAGTTAAACTAGTTAGGAGTATATAGTTAAAATAAATGATTTTATAGTTAGTAGGTAGTTATGGCTAAGGGAAATTGGTTCACATCCATGAACTCATTTCTTGGGTAGTGGCTTTTTAGTTTTTAAGGAGAGAGGAGGAAGATTTTTGGGTGCTGGAAATTTTGGTGTGAGATTGAACAACATTTCTTAGACCAATGGTGTTTGTAGCAACAAATTGAATTTGTAAGTGCATGTGAGACAGATATTTTCTTATGTGTTTGTGAGGTTTATGAACCATAATATTAATATCAGGAAATTGAAATTGATTTGGTCTTTAAATTGTTGTGTTGAATGAGGAATTCTTGAACTGTGTTTTCTCTGTTATTTACATTTAAATGAGAACCTGGAGAATCATATTTCAGTTAATATTTTAATCTAGTACTTTTGCATCCAATATTGTGTATTGGAAAGAGTCATTTTACATTTCATATTCGAGAATACAGAGCACTCTGTATCCAGCAAACAGAAGAAAGAAAATTCGTAAAGGAAAATCGTCACCAATTTTGCGGGTTGATTTCTGATCAAAGGAAGACGAATTTCGAAATTATGGCATCTGGGTTTTGTTCAGAGCAGGGTCTATTTGGTAACCCACAAGAAATTTCCCAAAAAGATCCTTCATTTGGGAGTTACGAAGGGATCTTTAAACTGTGTTTTTATAGACTACGTGATTGGAAAAAAAAACAATGTGTTCCTCCTGTAACAGCATCATAGTTTGTTGTGAGAGTCCTGTAACAGCGTCGTAGTTTGCTGTGAGAGTCCTGTAACAGCACCGTAGTTTGTTGTGAGAGCCTGTAACAGCATTGTAGTTTGTTGTGAAAGCCTATAGCAGCGTTGTAGTTTGTTGAGAGAGTCTATAACAGCATTGTAGTTTGTTGTGAGAGTAAAGATTTGTTGTTCATCTTGTAATAGCACTGTGGTTTGTTGAGATAGAAACCATCATAAAATCTTGGGATCATCAGGGTTCCAGTGTCAATTGAGATGGTTTTGCCAATTTTCCTCTTCAACTCCTCTACATTATTATTTCATGGAGGAACGTCATTGGGAGAAAAGGAACTTTCTAGTGGAGAGAGTTTGGAAGGACACTTGTTGTCTTTTAGGGATATGATTTGATTGTCATTGATTGGTTGATTTTTAATAAAAGAAAAAATTCTTTCATCATCTTGAAATACTTTCCAACCTTCTTCATTATCATGGAGATGACACCTATACAAATATTGAAACACACAATCAGGCTTGTCGAGTAATATTTTGACGAGAGAAACTTGAAGCATAAATAGCTAATTGATCAGCGAAAGCATGAATTTTTCTACGAACATGAGTAATATTGAAGGCATTCAATAGAGATGTAATTTCCAAAGTCAATTGAGTGTACTATTTGATTTACTTGTTATTCGAAGAATAGACTATCTTGATAATATTGAAAACAAGTTCGTAATTTCCATAATCAATTAAATACTTTTATCCTAATTCAAGAGCTTGTTCAATTCCAAGGAGAAGGGCTTCAAATTCAACAACATTATTGGTACAATCAAATCTGAGTCTAAAAGAATAATGGTGCAATTTACATTGAGGTGAATATAAGAGAATACTAGGACCATTGCCTTCACAAGATGAGGTCGTTGAAATTTAGGAACCAAAGTTGATCATTTCATTTGATTGAGGTGCGCTAGGTGGGGGGACATATTCTTCTGTAAAGAGAGAGTAAACACCCTTTTCCTCAACTTAATTAATATATGGTTGAGGCAAACCTTCAATGAAAGGAGTGATTCAACACTCCCTATAGACAATAATATTTTTATCATTTTTTGGAATGGTCATGTGTGTTCCATCAAAAGATAAGTATCCACCTCTGCGAATCACTTCCTAATATGATAGGATAGTTTAAAAATGGAGTGTCAATCACCTCTATATTACATGTGGTCCCAATTTCTAGGTGAGCACAAACAACCAAGGTAACATCTTTGATTATACCAATGGACTCTTGTAGTGAGTTTTTGAAACCTACTATCTTCTGAGGGGTATCGTCGATACACTGAAGACCAAGTTCCTCCATGATAATATTAGGCATAACATTTGGCCCAAACCCTCCATCTACCAGGCAACAATGTGCAAGTTTGTTGTGGATTTTCATGGATATATAGAATGGAGAGGTCCTAAAAGGGCTGGAAGTATTATTAGCGGTGAAATAGGTTTATTGATGGGGTTCTTCAGGTTGAACTTCTAAGTAATTGATTGGAGCAAGAACTTTCCCGTCAAGGAAACCTTTTAATTAATTTTTTTGCTTAGGAATTGTGGCCATATCAAGGAAACATTGGCCTTAATGTTGGCCATTTGAGCCAAGATGTTGAATCCAAGCAACGAGGTTGAAGAATAGTAATGAGAGGAATGCACTGTTTAAGTAGAAGTGGAAATATTTACAAATGAATGGTTGTAAGTGAGATCTGGGGATTTTTTATTTGAGTGTTGCTTAGAAGATTTTTCTTTAGCGGAACAAGATTTATGAGCACTTATAGTTTCTACAGCCAAAAAATATTCTTCATCAGACCGATCAAGGTTAGCCATAGTAGGGTCAGGCCTTTTACCAAATATTATATCCCTAGCACTCTTGTGAATCTGACATGTCTTCCCATCATGATATTCCTCACAAAAATCACACCATGGACGAGAGAGGAGAGGAACAGGTTGATAGACCTGATGGGAAGCATTAGCATGCCTAGAAGTGGAAGCTTCAAGTTGGTATTTAAGTCTTCATTCATATGAAATCAAAACATTATTCATTTCTTGCATGAGTTGTAATATTGAGGTCATATCTATTTGATTTTCTTGACTTTCTAGAGGTATACTTGTTCTTCGAAGTTGTTATTCATATTCTAGGAAAATTTGTAAGGCAAACTCAATGCTTGTAGCTATGTTCTCTTCTATCCGTCGGTGATAGGGAGGGGGTAAAGAAATATAATATTGCATCATTGTAGCTTGATTTTTTAGACAAATGATCTCAAGAATTAAATTATAAAGTTCGGTAAAACAAATATTAAATTTCTTAATGTTCTCCCCTTTCGAGAAAGAAACATTAATATAATCACATAAAAGATCAATCGGATTTTGAGGTTCACTATAAGTGGATTTGAACCAATAGAAAAGTTCATCCCAAGTACTAAAGGAAATACATCATTAACGAAGAAATATAAAGAAGAAATTTACATCATTAACGAAATGAAAATATATACATTGGAAATACATTATTGGAGTAGTCTTTAACGCGACTTTTTGAAAGCTTTTCCGGCGATTTTTTCCGGTGAAAATCCGGCAGTAATTTATTGGAATCCAAGTTTGATAGCTAATTTCTGCACAATGAAACCGTCCCAGGGGTTTTTCAGGGTGCTGAATCCGAATATGCAGTTAAAAAACCATTTTAACTGCAACAAATCATGATTTCATCTCAATTTCTTCCGCCGGATTCCATCACCGGAATCTCAAAAAGTCGCATTATAGACAACTCCTACACTATTTACAATAAGACATATGATAATCAAGCAGAAAATAAAAATCAGATTCAATTATAGGAGAAAACTAATCAGAATCTAGGCATGGAGACCCTGAATTATGTATAGCATAAGCTACGATTAATAACAAAAATAAAAGAGAGAGTATTATTATAAAATGTATAATAAAATAGAGATATGCAAGATAATGGAGTTGTAGCATAAGCTACGATTAATAACAAAAATAAAAGAGAGAGTATTATTATAAAATGTATAATAAAATAGAGATATGCAAGATAATGGAGTTGTAGAAAGAGATTGATTTTAATAATGATTAAACGTACAGCCAAAATCCTAAAAAGGAAAGCTTCTGTGAAAACTTTTAACCAGTTTTTTCACAAAACTACTACAATGTAAATAAAATCGTATACAATATCTCAGGAAACAAGCACGAATGGCAGAAAATCGAAATCCTTCATGCAAGTATAAATATGGGCAGTTTGTTTTCTGCAAAAATATAATTGTTTTAGCACTGGTAAAAGGTAACCAAATATTCAAACAACAATGAATGAATCATAAAGTCATAAGATATCTAAAATTTTCATTGGAAATATTAATGGAGTCACCCTAATTCATATCCTTTTGGTGAAATATGACTGTTGTCACCATCAGGATTAGATTTTGACTTGTGAGAAATTAAAATCAAAGGACAATGACAACTAGAAATTCTACAGCATACCTCTCTTCATATTTCTCTCTTTCTGCCTTCGTAGATCCTTCCTCCTTTTAAAGAACTCCAAAATAGTTTGGGAAGTTCCCAGCTTGTTTAAAAGATTATATTTAAATTCATTTCTAATCTAATTTATTATAAAGCAGGAGGAGGGACGTTCTAAAAGGCTGTACCTAATAAATTAGATTGTAAAATCTTTTTTGACCCTAGTAGGTGGGACCCTTGTACCCATTTCAATTGGGTTTAATAATTTTCTTTGTTTTAAATTCATAATAGAGAAACCATTTGACCAATTATTTTTCCTCATATAACTCCCAATAAAAACCATAATAATAGAAAACATCATATAAAAGACCATATCCATGTATAATCAACCAAAATATGTGGTGGGGTATCGAACCTACGACTCCCGCGACGATTTGGATAACACTCACCATTTGAGTGCAACACCATCGGCAGCTTCATATTACACTTGTTTTATTGTTTATTGTTTAAGTGTGGAGTTTTGGGCTTTGATTAGGTGATATTAGGTGTGGGTGATAGTCTGTCGGGTATCGAGGAGGTATCTAAAGGTCTGCAGGACAAGATTCACATGTTGAGATAAATGAAGAACTTGTTGATTAATTAGCTGACCCCTATGACTCTATTTCTATCTAGACAGAGTCTCCACCTCAGCACATCAATATGGGTTCACCAAGAGCTAAAGGGATATCGGATTCACAAGTCATCGAATCTAGGGTTTCACCGGAGGAGGCTTATGGAAGCCCTACTTCCCTTGAATTTGAAATATTATAGTTGTCGGTCAAAACCCGCTAGGGCACCAGAGTTCTGAGAATGTCGTGGATCCTTTTATAAAACTGCAAGTTGATTTCCCAATTCCTTTGCCATCCTCGTTGCAATTTCTGGAGGCATGCAACAACCCTAACCCGTAAGTCGATTTTTGTGATGGATCTCTCTATCGGGATGGGAATGCTGGAGTTTTTGTTTATTTTTCTCAATCGTACCCCTCTAGGGTTCAAATTTCGGTGGAAGAAGGTCAAGCACAACACATTTCAGCATCAACACTAAACTAGGAATTCTAAAATACAACCTCTAAACAAACCTCAGGTTGTTTTGTTGGAATTCTCGTTAATTCTCCCAAGTACTAAATTCTCTTTCCCATCTCTTGATCCATATAATTTGCATGATCCTGTTGTATTTTGTCATGATCATAATGTTGGGGTTCTATTTTCTCGATGTGATTTAAGTTCAATTTCCTATCCCTCGACCTCTGTACCTATATGTTGCCCCACTCCTCCTCCTGCCATTCTTGTAGTATCTCAGGTCACTATGGTCGCTAGGGAGGATACCTCATCTAAATCTAATACCAGCCATAAATATAACCTGAGATCTCTAGCCAAGCAGTCCATAGCAGTGGGACAAGGTATAGGTCTATCATCCCCTTCAAATATGCCCAAATCCTCTCGAGGTAGATAGTCCTATATATCATAAGCCATCCATAAGGCCAATATGTATGTTGCAGAAGGAAGATAGTTATCACTTGATGGGGTTCTTAGAGCAAGAGGCAACCCAGAACCGGTTTCCCAATGAAGTGGATATCCTTTAATTGCATAGAGTTGGCTAGCCCTACCAAAAAACAACCCCTTAGGATACTTTTAGAATTAGGGAAGGTAGAAATGATTTTTCTTCAAGAAACACTTGGGGACAGTGCCCATATTAGTTCACTTTTGGAAACTATCCGACCTGGATGGACCTTCCATGCCTTAGATGTTCGAGGTAGATATGGTGGCATTGATATAAGTATAGATTTTTGAATGATAAAGATGTTAAATGCCTAGGGGAGGGAAGGAGTCTTAATGGTGGTTGTTTTTCTGAAGAATTAGGGATGGACTTCAGACTTGTAAATATCTATGGTCCCTGTCACAATCGCGTGGAATTCTAGGATGAATACATGATATCTTTGTTCATGAAGGAAGATAACATAATACAAGGGGGAGATTTAAACTCCTTCATGGGCCATGCAGAATCATGGGGAAATCATGCACAGGTAGATTCCCTCGTGAACTATTTTGTACAAATGTTGGAGAGTAATATTCTGATTAACATACCTGTGATGCGACTTCAGTCGACCTGGAGAAACAGAACAATTGGGGATGCCATGCTAGCTAGACGGCTTGATCAATTCCTCATCAAGGAATCTCTGATGGATAAATTCGAATTTATTAGGCAATGGGTTGGCTCGGGAGGAATATCAGATCATTCACCTATCTATTTAGAGATAACTGGTATATCCCCAAAACCAAGGGCCCCCTTTAAATTTAATTCGACATGGTTAAGGGATGAATCCTACCATCGTATTGTTAAATATACGTGGCAGGAGAGATCATTGATTGAAGGTCAATCGGTGTTTGAATATTTTGTCGGAAACCTTATATGTCTAAAGAAGAGGACGATAGAATGGGCCAAGGAAAAGAAAAATAAGGATGAAGAAGCTCTCAGGAACATTGAAGTTGAATTAGCCAGGTTAGAAGACCCAGATAGAGGAGGGTTTGTTTTTGCTGAAGAAAAATCCCAGGTTGTTAAACTCGAATCAGAGAGACTCGTGATATTAAAAGAAAGGGAAGAAACTTGGAGGCTTAAGAGCAGATCTATATGGCTTCAAGTTGGTGACAAAAGTACAAAAAAATTTCAACCATTTGAAAAAGGACGGAAGGCTATCAATACTATATGGTATTTGGAGGATGAAGAGGGCTCATCAATACAATCCTTTAGCAAGTTAGCAAACTTGAGTATTTCTCATTTTGGGCAATTGTATAAATCTCCCTGAGAAGCTTCTCTAGCAGAAATTATAAAAGTATTTGGTCTCCTCCCCTGATTTGTTGATGAGGAGACAGCTGAGGATCTGAATATACCGGTGTCTTTGGGAGAACTAGAGACACTTCTTAAATGGTTTATGAAAGATAAGAGTCTAGGCCCGGATGGTTGGCCTGTGGAGTTTTATTTGGCTTTCTTTGATTTGATAAGACAAGATCTTCTCAGGGTCATAGAAGATTGTTGAATGAATGGAAGAATGTATGATGCTTTCAACACAACTTTTATTTCCTTAATTCCCAAATCAGATAAGCCTTGCACTTTTAATGACTTCATGCCTATTTCTCTTTGTAATTACATCTATAAGATTATTGCGAAAATTATTGCAAACCGCATCAAACCTATTTTATCACAGCAACAATTTTCCTTTTTAGGCAATCCCCAAATCCATGAAGCTATAGGCATTGCTCAGGAAGGATTACACTCTTTGAAAATTAAGAACCTGAAGGGTATGATTTTTAAAATAGATCTATCTAAGGCATATGACAGGACCAGTTGGTTGTACTTTCGGATGTTAATGACTCACCTAGGATTCCCTCATGATTTTCTTAATTGGATAATGTGATGTATCTCCTTTGTATCATACAATATTCTCATAAATGGATCAACATCAAATTTCTTTCATGCAGAGTGTGGGCTTAGGCAAGGATGCCCTTTATCACCGTTATTTTTCCTATTGGTTATGGAATGCCTTAGTAGATTAATCATTGAAGAAAAGAATCAGGGGAGAATTAAAGGTGTTAAAATAGCAAAAAATATCATTTTGTCTCATTTACTTTTTGTGGATGATGTCCTCATTTTTCTGAATGGGATTGTCAGTTATTCAATAGTGTTCAATGTCATTCTTAATTTATTATGTAAGGCTACAGGGATGGAAAGAAATCAAGATAAGTCTACTTTGACTGTTATGGGGTGTACACAATATGAAATAGATTATGCAAAACAGATATTTCCATATAGACTCCTAGCTTTTGAAGATGGCCTCAAATATTTGGGATTTCAGCTCAAACCCAATAACTATAAAATTGTTGACTAGATGTGGTTGGTAGCTAAGGTTGAAAGAAGAGTAAACATCTGGCATCATCATTGGTTATCTACGGCAGGTCGACTAGTTCTAATCAAATCAATGTTGGAGGCAATCCTTGTATATTGGATGTCTCTGGCATGGATCCCAAAAGGAATATTATCTAGAATTCAACAGTTATGTTGTAGCTTTCTCTTGCAAGGGAACAAGGAAGGTAGAACATTTGCTTGGGTAAGATGGGATCACATTGCTTTTCTTAAGAAATGGGGAGGATGGGGGATGAAGAATCTTGTATGTTTTTCTAAATCCCTTGCAGAAAAATTGGGATGGCAGGTCCTTACTACAAACAATTTATTGAAAGACGTGGTTGTCAAAAAATACATTAGCCCCCGGCATATTGATGAATGGATCAGAAGGCCTATCTAGAACAGAACTGACATATCAACAATCTGGTAATCTGTTTTGAACTCTATTGAATACATCCGAGCAGGTCTGGCTTGGAGAGTAGGATTGGGTGGGAAGGTTCATATTGGAATGGATGCATGGTCTGGGAGTGGAAATGTGCACATCCTTCTCCCTGAACTCATCCAATTTATGGAGACATCTAGCATAAGGACTCTAAATCAAATCGTGGATCCATAAAATTCCTTTATTTTTGAACAGGCATGGAAATCCGCATTGAATCTTAGGATCCCTGCATTGTGGCATCAGGACTGGACAAAAAATATTAATGCACTATCGGAATCTTACATAAGGATTCAGGATAAGGAAGATGAATTATTTTGGGCTATTTCTCAACCTGGAAAATATCCTCCAAAAGAAGGATATCCATTTATCTATGTTGATCATGAGCCCCATAATTTTTTTTGGTGATCGCGTCCGCTGTGGAAATTAAAAGGCCCACCCAAAGCTAAGCTCTTTATGTGTTTGTTATTATGCAATAAAGCTCCCACAGGAGACAACCTTCAATTTTGTTCCTTTCAGGGACCCTTGTTAGCTGAATTTTGAGGTATAAAATGGGCCTCCTAAGGAAATTATAAAATAATAGTGGAAATAATAAAATAAGATTAGATTACATCATCAAATTTTAGAGGGAAAAAAGAAAGAACTACTTTTCAACTTATCTCCCCATGGGTTCACTCAAATTTTGAGCGAGAACACTTGTTGGATGCATAATTTGATTCCTCATCCAAGGAGTACCCATCTTGCATACTTTCAATGGACACTGTTACACGCAACATGAGACATACATGAAAAACGTGATTGCAATCACTTTTTTTCATGTATTTCTCATTTTCTGTGTAGTAGGGTCCATCAAAAGTATGCAACATGGGTACTCCTTGGATGAGGAATTAAATTTGCATCCAACGAGTACTCTCGTTCAAAATTTGAGTAAAATGTTAGGGAGATAAGTTGACAATACAAGTTGAAAAAGTAGTTTTATTATTTTATTATTTTTTAGTATTTTCACTTTTTTACCCCAAAAATGGTGAATCATCCCCCATGGTTGACACCATCATCTTGAATCTTATTGGTTCTTATAAAGTTTATTTTTGTTGTACATTTTTCTTAGGAGGCCCATTTTAGACCTCAAAAGTTCTCTAATGCTTGGTGCGTACTACGCAAGAACTATGAAGAATCTATTAAGCATTTATTTATGCACTTCTCTACAATAACTTAAATTTGGAATCAGTTATATCATTCGATGGCTATCAACATTAGGTGGATGGGAGACACTTTTTGAAATGCATGGGAATCCTAGTGGAACCAATCCCACCCTTCAAAACTCCACAACTTACCTTTGTTGGTTTGTTGGAGTATCTGGATAGGAAAGAACAAACTCATTTTCCAAGAGAAGGTTCCCAATTGGCAGCTATCCTATTCTCACATTATTTCTTTGTACAATATGATTTCGAATGAAGAACCTAGACAACAACACAGGAATATAGTTGTAGAAACCATCGATAAAACTATTCCCTAGGTTTATTTCGATGGATTGCCCCAGAAATTAGGATATGGTGGTGGAGCAGTATTATATCTTAGTGGCGATCATTACTATAAAATGAGGATGGGATTAGGGAGAGACAAATAATTTTTCAGAACTTAACAGCCTCAAACATCTTCTTACCTTTTCCCTTGAGAAAGGATGTCAGCAACTTCAGATCTTTGGAGATTCTAAGCTTGTCATTAACTAGTTCAATCAATAATCTGAATGTCACGTGCACACACTCAAGAATTTTTTGGATGAAATTATTTCTTTAAAATCACAATTTGACTATATATTATGTCTTCATATCTATAGGGAGAGAAACCAGTTTTCCAATAACCTTTCCAAGGAATCAGCGCAACAACCTCTTGGTTATTGGATGATACAGGAGAAAAATGGACATGACTTCTATCAGTATTTCCACAGGCCTTTCATAAATCATCATGCACAGGGGGCAGCAGTGCCCTGATTTTTTGCAGATCATAGATGGAGATCCTCATTGTCTTTTTGTCTTTTTGTGTTGGTTCATAGATCCATGTATCTGTTATTTATATTATGATGTCAGCTTATCAGTTACATTCATGTAATAGTAAATCATAAATTATATACAGTATGTGGCAACGCCACCAGTTTCGACATATGCTCCTTTTGCAGCATCTACAGCATGTAATTTTCAATACTTTACATAATGAAAGTTACAATTTTTCCTTCGGACAAAAAGCAACCAAAATACATGCCACATCACCAAACTCTCCTCCACATATAATACCAAAAATATTTTAGCACATAAAGAATTAAAACCTTGTGCCTCCCATTATCCCTTGTTTCTCCATAATCACAATCCATGTATGTCATCATAATAAATAAAGTGTTTTGTATAAATAGAGTGTTGGTATCATCCCAAGACCCCCTTTTCCTCCTCAAAAACATATCATTTGTCCATTCCTTTTCATCATATATCCCTTAGAATCCTTGAAAATTGATTATTAATAGTCTTATAGTTATTAAATTGCATAGAAATTGATTTAGGGATTTTATGTTGAAGAATTAGAAGTTTTTGATGAAATGGTTACAGGAAGTTCCAACATCATGTAATAAGCTTATCGTTTGACATGTGGCGCAACAGTTGGGCTAGAACGAAAGGCATGGATGAAAAGCAGAATGTCCAAGGATGGACAAACACCTATCTCCCAGCCGAATCAATCCTCCTATATGCGCGGTCAACTCAGGTCAAAGCATGGCACACTGGCAGACAAAAGCAGCAACAGCAGCTCGTTCTATTTTTATTTAGTTTTTGTTCTTTTTTTAAAACACTTAGGATAGAAACATTTTGAAAAAGCTTGATGTAATAAAAGCGGCAACAGCCGAATGTACATTCATTGTCGAAATGACATGGCTGTGGATATACATATGTAAATACAGTCCGGTTAATGGTTAATGTTTAATCGTTGAATCTTTCCAGAACAGAGTTTTTAAGTTTAATACTAAGACCTATTCACAGTTACGACTTGTGTGTCTCGTGCATTGATTTGGTAGCCGGTCAATTATAAGCCAGTGTACCCCTGGAATGCGGACGGGCCCTGCGTTCAATCGGTATACTGTCCATTTATTTCATTTGCATTTCGGTTATCGTATGGTTGCACAGTGGTATTGATTCAATTTCGATTTCAATAGGTTTTGTATGGTTTGCATAACAGTTACAATTACTTGGGTTTCGATTTCCATAGCTTTTGATTTCCATTGAATGTATATGGTTTGCGCTTATGGTTGGTTTGCGTTTATGGTTATGCTGAACAGTCATCACTGAGATCTGGAAGTGCGTCCTGTAAGGGATTCGATCCCTGTGTGTCTTTTAAAAGCACCATCATAAACTCTGTTTTTGTTTCACAATTCATTTATGATCTCTATATAGTTTGATATAGTGTAAATATCATTGAATGCTGTGTGTTTACTGAACAAGCGTTTTCTGGGTAATATCTTTGTAAGGAGATTAAGATCGTTGTTACAGTCATACACAGTGCTTAGGTTCAGTGTTTAATTTGGTAAATACATCTAATGACAAGCATTGTAATCAAGTATATTAGTAGGATAATCTGAGTGTTTGAATGATAGGTGACATATCCCAGCCTTCCGTAAAGAAGCCTTGTGACCTACATCATAATCACTTAGCCAACAATCCTTTATGTCTATATACTTTAGACGCATGCCTCTAAGCTTACGCACCCTGGTCGATATTAAATATAGTCTAGCCTAGTACCCTAGCTAGAACACTACATTTTGGTGCCGTTGCCGGGGAGGCGTAC
The DNA here is from genome assembly GCA_031772625.1 of Pinus tabuliformis. Classification (NCBI taxonomy): domain Eukaryota; kingdom Viridiplantae; phylum Streptophyta; class Pinopsida; order Pinales; family Pinaceae; genus Pinus; species Pinus tabuliformis. The sequence continues at coordinate 1,579,169,535 of CM062820.1, read as the reverse complement.
TTAAAGGATTCAAACAAAAAGAAAAAAATTTCAATACACAAAAATAAACAAAAACATAGTTAGAAATCATGTTCATTTATGCCTAGACTTAGAGACAATCAAGGGAGATTTGTAAAAACCCCCCACCATCTAAAAACTAACCCATCATCATCAGGAGTAGACTCTCTAGGGAATACAACACCAGCTGAGGAGGATATCCAAACATTGAAAGAAAGATTTTATTCAGGACAGCAACTTACTCTTGCTGAAAGGGAAACTCTATTTGCACATAAATCACAGCAGAAGCCCTTTCCTAGATCTTCCACACAAGGAAAAAGTAGTACAGTTACCGAACAATCTTCTTTTCTCCTTTTTCCAATTAGAATGGCTGAGGAAGAATCTGGATCAGTACCCCACCAAGAGGAGGAGGAGTCCACTTTTAAATGCCCTATACAAGAACCACAGGAGGATGAGGAGATCAAAATGAAAAATATACCCCCATCCGTGCTACCCAATTTCTATGGTATGGCTTCAGAGGATCCGGACTCGTTCTTGTTCGAGTTTGACATTGTATGTCGAACTTATGGCTATACAGATGATGCTCATAGACTTAGAATGTTCCCAGCCACATTAAAGGCATCAGCCTTAAAATGGTTTATGGGGCTAGGTGAGCATGCCATAGTTGATTGGGATGGCATGAGGAGGATATTTCTAAGGAAATATCAGCCTTATTACAGATCCAAAGACTCTAAAGATGATATCTTTAGAATGAGTCAGCAGGAGGATGAAACCTTAGAAGAATATTTAGAACGGTTTGTCTACAACTTGCAGAAACTAAACACCGAACAATGCCTCCTGATCTAGTCCGCACAATATTCTTGAAAGGTATCCGGGAAGAATACATGGATGATCTCAACTTAATGGGAAAAGGTGACATTTCTGCCTTACCCTTTGAAGAAATAGCTGAACTGTGTGAAAAATATTCAAGGAGTAAAGCTAAAATGGGAAAGAGAACCTTGTCATCAAGGGTCACAAAAATTGCCTCTGCAAGTGTCACCCGGGCTGAAATTGGTAATCTTTTAGAAGAGTTTAAAACAGATTTGTTGAGCACTCTAGGGAACCAAATTGATACCTTAAAAGCCAAAAAGAAACAGGAAGAAGAAGATAATATCATGGCTATTTTCTGCCCCAAATGCCGCAAGAAACATGCATTAAAAGACTGCCCTCTAGAAAATATCCAAGTTTGTGCTTTCTATACTGAGCATCATGATATGTTTAACTGTCCTAAAGTTAAAATTTTGCAGAACTGTAATATGGCAGCCAGTACAGAGATGGAAAACGTGTATTACATGGGCGCAAAGCGACCATGGCAGCCAAGGCAAGCACCCCAATGTATGTTTCCTAATCAAAATCTACAATTTCCTATGAATGATCAGATGTATGCACAAAACTCATGGAATGTACCCATGCCATGGCAGCATCAAAACCAACCACAAAATCAATGGAGACCGTCTCAACAGTATTCCCAATCCTATCATCCATATCCTCAATCATACCCACCTTACTCACAGCCATATCAACAGTACCAACAGCCATATCCATCACATTCTCAAACATATCAGCAGCACCCTCAGCAAGTTGTTTATCAGCCCCAACCTTCTCAACAAGCATTGCCTGCTCCTCCACCAATAAATGCACCACAACTGCAATTTCCAACTAACCTACAACCTCCCAGACCCACTCAAATACCTGCTCAAACTGTCCCAAATCCGAATAATAGAGCAGAGAGGCCAGCCTATAATGTAGAGGAAGGAACTTCATACTCCACACTGCCTTTGCAAAACATTAATCTGAGGTCTGGTAGGGTGCTCCAAAAGGATTCTCCAATAACAGATCAGCAAGAAGAAAACTCAGAAAAAGACAATGAAATGACAAACAAAACAAAACCAAGCAGTGATACCAAATATAAACAGATGCAATCACTGCATCCACCTTTTCCAGACCGATTGGTCCAAGTAAAACCACCACTGCGTCCACCACAATTTGATGTCTTGGATGAACTTAAAAATGTCTACATAAAAATCCCACTGCTGCAAGCTATAAAGGACATTCTTATCTATACCAAAGCCATCAAAGACATGTGTCTCAAGAAGCCTGCTAGGAAAAGGATTGATCCTCAGACCATTCATGTTTTAGGAAATTTAGCAGGCCTTATGACCAATACCATCTCCATGGAGAAGTATGTTGATCCTGGCATTCCCAAAGTGACCACCATCATTAACAACATACGGATTCCAAACAATTTGATAGATCTTGGAGCCGCAATCAATGTCATGACCCTTGAAACCATGAGAACACTCCAGCTCATGAATTTGCAACATACCACAATTGTTCTTGAATTAGCTGATAGGTCCAAAGTCATTCTTGAAGGGATTTTGGAAGACATCATTGTCTCACTGGACTCTTGGGAGTATCCAGTGGATTTCCTAGTCCTTCAACCCAAATCCAATTTAGGAGGACACCCTATCATCCTAGGTAGACCATGGTTAGCGACTGCTGATGCATTCATCGGATGTCGATCAGGCAACATGATCATTTCCAGAGGGACCGAAAGAAAACAACTCACCCTCTATCCATCGGCACAATCACCAGCAGTAACACATAACTTGTGGCTTGATGATAAATTTAATGATAAAGAAGAAGTACAATCTATTTTTAGCATTGACCAGATCTATGATTTCCATGAAGACAATAATGATTTGGTAGAATTATTTCTTTCTCAACCTGATGCGTCTGAAAATTTGAGAAATGAACAATATAATGCTGCAGATGTACTTTTGGCTCAAAACTTTAAAGAAACATGCACTATCCACTCTTTGCAATCTACATTTCACGACATCTTTCCAGTTCAATCCATCACCAATACACAGAGTCAGGTCATAGAGATCGGTCCAGGGAAAACTTTGAACATAGGCAACCACCTAGACTCATCTCAACAAGAGAAATTGATTAGACTCTTGAAGAAGTACCAAAAAGCCTTTGCTTGGGATTACACTGACATGCATGGGATTCACCCCGACACATGCACTCACCATATCTACACAGATAGCACCATTAAACCAGTGAGGCAACCCCAGAGAAGAATGAACCCCATGCTCCAAGACATTGTCAGAGAGGAATTGCAAAAACTTTTGAGAGTCAACTTTATATATCCTATTTCTGACAGTCAGTGGGTATCCCCATTGGTTATCGTGCCCAAGAAAAATGGTAAGTGGCACATCTGTGTTGATTACAGACAGCTGAATAAAGCAACGCTCAAAGATTACTTCCCACTGCCATTTATTGACCAAGTGTTAGACACCCTAGCTGGCAAATCATCATTTTCTTTTCTTGATGGTTTCAGTGGCTACAACCAGATCAGGATTGCCTCTGAAGACCAGGACAAAACCACATTCACCTGTCCTTGGGGCACCTATGCCTACAATGTTTTGTCATTTGAACTTTGTAACGCTCCAGCTACATTTCAGCGAGCTGTGTTAGCTATTTTCGCCGATTTAATTCATGATTGTGTTGAAGTGTATATGGATGATTTTTCAGTATATGGCAATTCATTTGAACATGCATTAGAAAATCTTGAGAGAGTTTTGAAAAGATGTATTGAAGCTAACCTGTCCCTCAGCAACGAAAAGTGCTTTATGATGTTAAATGAAGGGATAGTGTTGGGCCATCATATTTCTTTTCAAGGCATCCAGGTTGACCCAGCCAAGATCCAGATTATTGTTGATTTGCCTATTCCACAGAATCAGAGAGAGGTAAGAAGTTTTCTTGGGTATGCAAGTTATTACCGCAGATTCATTGAACATTTTAGCAAGATAGCTTTACCTTTGTTTAAACTTCTAACCAAAGATGTACTTTTCAACTGGACTGAGAACTGTCAACATGCATTCGAACAACTTAAAAAGAAACTATCTACCGCACCAGTCTTGAGAGGGCCTAATTGGAGTTTACCATTTCATATTTTTACCGATGCATCTGACACTGCAGTAGGTGCATCATTAGGCCAAAAAGAGGAATCTTGTACTTATGCCATTTATTTCATTAGTAAAAATCTAACACCTACAGAGTTAAACTATACAGTTACAGAAAAGGAAACACTTGCCATCATTTATGCTGTGAATAAATTCCGACATTACATAACTGGTTATGAAGTCTTTGTACATACTGATCATTCTGCCATTCGACATCTAATGAATAAGTCAATAACTAGTGGCAGAGTTACCAGATGGTTACTATTGTTACAGGAATTTAACATCACAGTGTTAGATAGACCAGGCAAAGAGAACCAGGTGGCAGATTTTCTCTCTAGACTGCAAAATCTAGGTGAGGTTGTTCCAGTTGAAGATTCTTTTCCGGATGAAAACTTATTTGCAATTTCCATAGTAACTCCTTGGTATGCTGATTTGGCAAATTATTTGTCTACAGGAAGGACACCTCCACACTTCACTGCAAAGGAAAGGAAAAGAATAATCAAACAAAGTGCTAGATATTCATGGCTTAATGGCGATTTATTTTACACTGGTTTTGATATGATCATTAGGAGATGTGTAAGAAATGATGAGGTAATTGACATTTTAAAATATTGCCATGATGAACCGTGTGGTGGGCATTTTGCAGCGAAGCGGACAGCCTTCAAAGTTCTTACTCTTGGATACTACTGGCCATCCATTTTCAAGGATGCCAAGAAGTATGTAAAGAGTTGTGACAGCTGCCAAAGAATGGGCAGACCAACAGCTACCGATGAGATGCCCCTTCAGCCCCAAGTTCACTTAGAGCCATTTGATAAGTGGGCTCTGGACTTCATAGGACCCATTAACCCAACCTCCAATGGTAAGAAGTACATCTTAGTATGTACTGATTACGTCACAAAGTGGGCTGAAGCAAAAGCACTGGTGAGAGCAACCGAACACACAGTAGTCAATTTCCTTTTTGAGGAGATTTTTGTGAGGTACGGAGTACCAAGGGAAATTGTAACTGATCAAGGTACTCAATTCACCTCAAAGCTCATGAAGGACATCACAGACAAGTACCAAATAAAGCATAGGAAAAGTACCCCTTACCATCCACAGGCCAATGGGCAGGTGGAATCAACAAACAAAACTTTAGAGGGGATCATTACCAAAACTGTTGCAATGAACCGGAAAAATTGGGAAGAAAAGCTCAAAGATGCACTCTGGGCTTACAGGATTACTTGGAAAGATACCACAGGATTTACACCATACCAATTGGTGTACGGTAAGGAGGTCATGCTTCCTATTGAATTCCAAATACACACTTTTAAACTGGCTGCAGATTTACAAATTGATTTTGACCAAGCACAAAAAGAAAGAATCCAGCAGTTGAACCAGCTGGATGAGATGAGGCAGCAAGCAGAACAAACCACCATCCTCATGCAAAAACACAGGAAGCAATGGCATGATTCACACATTAAGAAGAAGCACTTCAAGGAAGGTGACTGGGCTTTACTTTTTGATTCAAAATTCAAGGATCATAAAGCCAAGTTCACCACCCATTGGATGGGCCCCTATGAAATTATTCAGGCTTATGAAAATGGTTCAGTCAAACTCAAAACTATTGATGGAGAAGGTCATTTCTTCACAGTCAATGGTCATCGCCTGAAACTGTACACCAAGCCCATCAGCAAGCAAGATTTTCTCCATACACTATCTCAGCAAAGAGAGGTTGAGATACTGCAGCCCTCAGCTGCAGTATCACTGCCTTAGTTTCATTTCCTTTCAATTTCAAAGTCAAAAAGAAAAAAAATTATAAAACAAAAACTAAAAAAAAAATAATAATAAAATTATGGGTTAGATGTGAAAACCAGCATCTGGCACAATCTAACCCCGAATTCCTACTTGAAAACCAATTCGTTGGCGGGTATGAATTCTCTTTCTTTTGTTCACTGTTTGATTTCTCAGCTGAATCATGACTTGAGGACAAGTCAAACTTTTAGTCGGGGAGAGAGGCATCAGCATTTTGTTACTTTTATCTCTCCCTTGTAAATTCTTCAAGATTTCTTATTCTATATTTTCACTGTAAATTTCCAACAGCAGCTTGTTCCAGCATTCCAGACTTCAATAAGTAAGTTGTTCTGTCATTGTTTTATCTTAGAGGGACCTGGTTATAAACATTTTGAAGGGGGACCTGTTTTGTTCAGACATTTATGCTACCAACACCAGCAGTAATGGGACCTGTTTAAGACATTCAGAAGGGACCTATTAAAGAAATTGACACCGAGGGCTACTTCAACAGAATTTCATCAAGTTTCTACAAGGATTTGGGCACCAACACTCCATCAAATGCCCAAGCTCAGTGAACCTGTAACAGTATAAGGAGCTGCATGAACATTTTCAAAAATTTTCTAAGGGACCTGTTACATTCAAATTTTCTCAAAGGGGCCTGTTACATCTTCAATTTTTCTCAAAACACCTGTGCACTTAATCTTCCTCAGAGGACCTGTTACAACAAGAAAAAGAGCAGTCAAAAAAAGGGATTAGCAACTCAGCATGTCAATACAATAGCGACCAACAAAAGAGTAATGTGTTTCTGTTCTTAAACATTTAATTTCCTAGATTGATTTTTAATGTAACTTTAATGACTGTGAACTGTTATGATTAATTTCAAGGACACCTACATCAATCTCCTATCATCCCTTATCCCACCGATTCTCATCATTCCCATACATCAACTTATTCATATCTCTAAAACCCATTATCAACACATCAATCTTGTCATACATCCTACAGCCATACCAACCTCCTCTATACGACCGAATACCAACTGAAAAAGGGCACGTGGTGAGTTGTGTTTTTAAATACAAAGGGAGAGACAGATGTAAAGCGGCCTATCTATTTCACTCCACACAGCCAAATCATAACTTCACCACCCAACGTACCCAATGATCCAAGGGGCTCCCCGAAATCATACCCAGCATTATAGATACGCTACCAGCGCTCTTGTAGTGACATCCATGTAAGCGTACAGCACTCCTCTGTTTTTTTAAATGAATGGATACGTTGTGAAGTGAGTACAGGGTTATCTCACCATCATTTCCACCTTCGATTCCCATAACTTTCAAAGTGGAATCAGAAGCAAGGAGCGCCGAAGGGAGTATTACCATTTGGGTCGATTTACATAGTGAAGATTGCAAGCAGTGAGCGCCGGAAGAGGGAAGTATCACCACTCTATTTTGACTACCATCACAGTCATATCGACTGACCGAGCATCATATTGAAGACTAAGGAAGCGATACACCAGGTAACCAACTCGAAATTTCTTTGTTAAAATTGTAAGAGTATAGACAGAGAAGGGTTAGAGGCACGACCCTCTGCCACCACCATGACTAATAGGGTCGAGCCGAGTGTGTTCGACAGTTCACAATACCATGAGGATTGCATTGAAATTCTCAGAGAAATACAGTGGTTACCATTTCTAGAAAAATTTCATGGAAGTAATGAGGAAGTTACTAAGCAATTTGCTTTCACCTTCAATGGAGAAAAAGCCCTGATAGGTAACTTCTCCTTCAGGGTTTCAGAGGACACTATAGCTCAGGAAATAGGGATTAGTCTGGAAGGGGAGAAGTATTTTAAAACCAAGCAATTTAAAGAGAAATCATGGACACAGTTCATGTCTAGATCTAGAGTCTCCTCAGTAAACTGGAAGAAGGGTGTTCCAAGAAGTTGGTTGATGCATCCTTGGGATGAGATGGTTTAAATCCTTCAAAAATTCATAACCTGTGAAGGTTGGTACAGTATTGTTTATCTATACCACATCAAACTACTCCTCCACTTGAAGAAACAATGTGTCATCAGTATACCATATTTTCTGCTACAAAGCTTAACCAAGATGTCCAAGACTATCCAGAAGCAGAAGGGGAATGAAGACAAGAGCCTGTATCATTTTGGCTTAATTAAAATCCTCATTGAACATGAATTGCAAAGAAGAGGGAAACCATGGAAAGAATTCCTAGCTGTCAATCAAATCAGAGATGAGGAAGAAAAAGAAGAAGTGCAAGAGGACTCAGGGTTTATGAAGGACATTGATGAAGAAATTCCAGTATCCAAAGCCAGCAAAGCACCTTTACCTGTGGGCAGCATAAGGACTAGGAACATGAAAAAGGAAGATGCTAAGAGGGCCAAGAAAGATAAAAATTTTACCACTTACTCACGAAGAACAAGGAGGACACCAAGAGCCCAGTTACAAGAAGACCAGTTTGAATCTAATGCACCTGCACAAATGGATGTTGAGAGTGGTGACCATTCATTACCAGCACCAGAATTTGATATGGAGGTAGAGAGCAATAACAAACAAGAAAAATGTTCACCACCTCCCATTAAAAGACAGAAGAAATTAGAAAAACAAATTGAAGAATTGAAGGAAGAGCTTATGGAGGCTAACATGTTGGAAAAAGTTATTAAGAGAGAAAATGAAATGCTCTGGGCGCAAAGCAAAGAAACTCAGAAGAAGAATGAAAAGTTAAAGGAAAGAATCAGTGAATTGGAGGCTGAGCAAACTGAGATTTCTAACTGGGCCACTAAGTGGTACAATCAGAAGAAGACCCTCAAAGAAAAATACAAAAAGTTAAAGCAGGAGCTCAAGGGACAGAAAGATAACCAGGTGAAAAAGAATGTGGACACCTTGCTCAAGGTAGCAGAGATCCATGCAGGGACAGAGTTCAAGGGAAGCACTTCGGGGATAGCATGAGGACATGCTAAATCCTTAAGTCGGGGAGAGATGTTGGTATCATCCCAACACCCCTTTTTCCTCCTCAAAAACATATCATTTGTCCATTCCTTTTCATCATATATCCCTTAGAATCCTTGAAAATTGATTATTAATAGTCTTATAGTTATTAAATTGCATAGAAATTGATTTAGGGATTTTATGTTGAAGAATTAAAAGTTTTTGATGAAATGGTTACAGGAAGTTCCAACATCCTGTAATAAGCTTATCGTTTGACATGTGGCGCAACAGTTGGGCTAGAACGAAAGGCATGGATGAAAAGCAGAATGTCCAAGCATGGAAAAACACCTATCTCCCAGCCGAATCGATCCTCCTATATGCGCGGTCAACTCAGGTCAAAGCATGGCACACTGGCAGACAAAAGCAGCAACAACAGCTCGTTCTATTTTTATTTAGTTTTTGTTCTTTTTTTAAAACACTTAGGATAGAAACATTTTGAAAAAGCTTGATGTAATAAAAGCGGCAACAGCCGAATGTACATTCATTGTCGAAATGACATGGCTGTGGATATACATATGTAAATATAGTCCGGTTAATGGTTAATGTTTAATCTTTGAATCATTCCAGAACAGAGTTTTTAAGTTTAATACTAAGACCTATTCACAGTTACGACTTGTGTGTCTCGTGCATTGATTTGGTAGTCGGTCGATTATAAGCCAGTGTACCCCTGGAACGCGGACGGGCCCTGCGTTCAATCGGTATACTGTCCATTTATTTCATTTGCATTTTGGTTATTGTATGGTTGCACAGTGGTATTGATTCAATTTCGATTTCAATAGGTTTTGTATGGTTTGCATAACAGTTACAATTACTTGGGTTTCGATTTCCATAGCTTTTGATTTCCATTGAATGTATATGGTTTGCGCTTATGGTTGGTTTGCGTTTATGGTTATGCTGAACAGTCATCACTGAGATCTGGAAGTGCGTCCTGTAAGGGATTCGATCCCTGTGTGTCTTTTAAAAGCACCATCATAAACTCTGTTTTTGTTTCACAATTCATTTATGATCTCTATATAGTTTGATATAGTGTAAATATCATTGAATGCTGTGTGTTTACTGAACAAGGGTTTTCTGGGTAATATCTTTGTAAGGAGATTAAGATCGTTGTTACAGTCATACACAGTGCTTAGGTTCAGTGTTTAATTTGGTAAATACATCTAATGACAAGCATTGTAATCAGGTATATTAGTAGGATAATCTGAGTGTTTGAATGATAGGTGACATATCCCAGCCTTCCGTAAAGAAGCCTTGTGACCTACATCATAATCACTTAGCCAACAATCCTTTATGTCTATATACTTTAGACGCATGCCTCTAAGCTTACGCACCCTGGTCGATATTAAGTATAGTCTAGCCTAGTACCCTAGCTAGAACACTACATAGAGCTTTCTATCTATAGTCATGAATCATTCCCTTCAAACAAAACTGACACCAAAAATAGATATTTATAAATATCCACATGTATGTGCATTGTAAAATGTCTACCAAAACTGAAATAGCATCATCGTCATGAATAAATTTGTTAGCAACCATGACTCACCAATACCCAAAAACATACCATAAACAAACTGTAAATACTAATGAACTATTATCCTTGCATGTGTGAAGGAGTCGATTCTACCTGTTGCACTTCCTGGTGAGGATGAGACACGACAGAGTGTGACGAACCATGTGATGAATGAGAGAGAGTGACTTGGGCCTTCTGTCTCTTATCACTCACAGCAGATCGAGGCTAAATTTCTTGTTTTAAATACTGGCCAATAGGACTAGCAAGCATAGGAGGTTGTTTGGAGGACTGATGAGAAGAATGGGGATGTTGACTAGCAGGTACAGAAAGTTGTGGTAATTCACGGGGGGAGTGGACTATACATGAAGCAATAGATTATAAATGAGAAACATGTTACTCAAGAGGATAAGGCCATGAAACAGTGGGTCAATCTTGAATTGAACAAAGAGGTTTTGCATGGATGGAAGTTTCCCAACCATCATTATTTTGGACAATGAGAGGAGAAGATGCATGTGGTGGGTAGGAATACCAATGCTAGCTGGATGAGGAACATGAGGCTACAATGGTTGAGGTTGTACCACACATTGAGGCTCTGGTTGACCTAAAATATTCACCACAACATTGCAGAGAAACTGTCTCAACTCTTGTGAATATATACCAAATTGTATTGAGACTCTTAGCCTTTTTTCCATTCTCACACCCAAGTTATGATCTCTATTTATTCCCCCTCTACCATTGCCCTTGCCTTTGTTCATATTGAAGAAGCTCATAATGAAAATAATTCACAGAGTTACTTATAGGTAACAAAAGATGTGGAATTTATCATTAATAAATGAACAATAATATAAGTTTGAAAACCTACAATAGGAAGACAGAATTAAGGAGGGGTGTTAGTTTATGGATTTTTTTGTAGCATCCGACAGGTGTTCTAGTCTCTAAGGTGTCAGAGAGACTAAAGAACATGATATCTCCAAAACCCGGAAAATTTTTTGAGAGAAAACACTTAGAAACCTCTCAATTAAATTATTTGATCAATAATTAAAAAATTCCTAAGTCTAACTTAGGAAAATTGATTAATTAATGGGAATTAATTAGGAAAATCATCTTTTTCTATAGAAACTTCCATAAAGTGACTTGATGAAGTCTAAGATCAATGGAGTCATCGATCATGATTAGTCTTGGTCGTTGATGCTCCATCTAGAGATTATAATAGCAAGTCGATGGGAAGGAGATGGACACAGTTGTGAGAGCAAGTAAGCAACGATAGATCGAGCTACCCAATTCACAACTTCAGTGAGGGTACAATTTGATCCAGAGTGCGAGCATTGGAGAGAAGCAGTAGCAGAAAATTCAGGAGTTGTATTATGGAGAGTTTTCTAGTATTTATCTAGTGTCAGATTGGCAAGAGAAAGGAGACTGAATTATTTGTAGAGAGGGCCCCAGAAGCTAGTGTGAATAGCCAGAAACCCTAATGTGAGTTGTCAAAAGAGCCACAAATCAGTAGCTAGAGACCGGATCTATTTCTAGGAGGAGTTGTGAGTTGTTTCTAGTGATAGAGGGAGGCAGGACGGCTCACTTGTATCCAATTTTTAGGCAGTGTGTATTATCCAGGGCAAGCACTGTGAATTCTAGGCTACAGCGTGAGTAAAATGTGTGAGGTTCAAGCAAGTCAGAGGAGGTCGAGTTGTTTATCAAAGGAGATCTGGGATCTCCAAATATTTTGACAGCGTATTTGCCAAAGTTAAGCATCTATATTATTGAACTCTCAAATTTGTTGCATAATAATAAAACGAACCCTCATTTGTTGCACCAGTTTTCGCTTTGGGGACTCATTAGAATCATTTTTAGGTCTAAAATGGGCCTTAAAACAAAAATGTACAACCAAAATAAAATTTATAAGAACCAATAGGATTCAATATGATTATTTCAACCATGGGGGATGATTCATTATTTTTGTATTAAAGAGTAAAAAGATTAAAAGATAAAAAAGATAAACTACTTTTTTCAACTTGTATTTTCAACTTATTTCCCTACAGGTTTACTCAAATTTTGGGTGGTAGCACTCGTTGGATGCAAAATTCAATTCAACATCTAAGGAGTACCCATGTTTCATACTTTCAACAAACCTTGGTACACAAAAAATTAGAAATACATGAAAAATGTGATTGCAATTATGTTTTTTCATGTATTTCTCATTTTTTGTGTAGCAGGGTCCATCAAAAGTATGCAACATGGGTACTCTTTGGATGAGGAAATAAATTATGCATCCAGCGAGTGTTCCTGTTCAAAATGTGAGTAAAATTGTAGGGAGATAAGTTGCAAATATGAGTTGAAAAGGTGGTTTTTTCTTTTTCCCCTCTAAAATTTGATGATGTAATCTAATCTTATTTTATTATTTCCACTGTTATTTTATAATATCCGTAGGAAGCCCATTTTGAGACCTCAAAATTTCTCTAATGTTTAGTCCAAAATATTATGTCAAATTTTTATGTGTGTGCATCTATTTCTTAGTTCCTTATTTTACTTCCGCAACATATTTTATTTATAAAGAATATATCGGTGAATTATTTGGTATTTGTTGTAAACAAATAAACTACTAATCAATTAGGAGAATAATATTTGATTTGTGCATTTGTGGAAATTTTTACATGGTATCAAAGCCATTTTATCATATCAGAGGTGAAGAGGTGAAGATCAAGAGATTGTGTAGTTTCAGAGGGAGATCTGAAGCACAAGCTCATATTTGTGTTGCATAGAAAGAGGCTACTGACAAGTGGTGGAAACGGCCATTGGGAAGTTGTGGAGCTGATAGCTGAGTAAAGACAAGAGACTGAAGGAAGACTAACACTTGCCAAAGAATGGCGGGAAGGAGCTGACAGTCAAGCAAGGAAAGAGTGGGAGCAACCGAGGATGAAGACACTCAAGCAGGGGAAAGGGACTGGTAGTTCAAGTTGGCGGAAGAAGATAAAAAGAAGAGAGGAGAGCGGAGAAGGGGTTGGTTGGTTATGTTGTGTTCCTAGTATTTCCATTCTTCCTGGGTTGTGGAGCTATGAGAATAGCTTCATGGTTATATTTGTATGAGTTTATATCCCATCTATAAGAGTTCTAATGTTGAGGAACAGGTCGTGAGCCTTATGTAATGTGCTTATTTTTATAGTAATGAAGAAGATTGTTATGGTATTATAGTGTGTTCATTGTGTGTTATTCTGGTTATTCAAAATTTTTATATATGCTCCTGTTTAGGTAGTCTCTCTGTTATAGAATGAATAGACTGTTGCGATCTGGTTGCTTTTAATGTTAAGTTAATGGCCCTTGCTATCTATCTTTTAATATGGTTTCCCTGATATCAGATTCCAACCCTCCTCTAACTTAGGTTGATGCATGCCTCGGGTGAGACTCCTTACCCATCCCAAGTAAGGTGAAAATTTTGGCGTTGTGCTAGAATATAACAGAGCCTTGTTGGCCCTTTGTGCCTGAACCCGGGTCTTAACCCTATTGTTATTTTTGTGCCAACAAATGGTTCCATTGCCAGGACCTGAAATTCAAAAAGAGGGTTTGCAATATGGTATCAAGGATCTTTAAGAAGGAACCATGGAACTAGTGGGATGAGCACTTGGACCAATTTGTTTCTCAACAAGCTCAACTCTGGCGTCAAACTATTGCAAAACTGAAGGATGAAATCATGTATTCGAAACCAGCGAGTGATCAGTACGAGATCTTCTAGTGCAAATTCCCAAAAGAAAATCACAACTAGTTGCGGAGGTTGCAAGTGAAAGGGAGGTCCAGTGTACAAAAGTTGTCTCGTCACAACTGAACCCAAGCAAATCTCATTGCACTACATCGTCTTGACATGGATCTGACGAGGGCAGTAGATTTCTAGGTACAGACCACACTAGAAGGGTACATTGTCGAGTTTGCGGCAGAAATCCATTAGTCCTTTTCAAAGGCTGAAGTTGTGTTCTGAGCAGGGTTGTGAGGGAAGTTGCTAAAATAAATAACCCTCTGGATCAAGGTCTTAATGGTGGAAGAGGGCTTACTAGTATTCCAAAGTCCAAGCATGGCAACATAAACACCTAGTACTAGGGGAAGGACCTAAAGGGAGGGATGCTACCAAGCAGGGAACTATGAGGCTATTAGGAGGATGGACGCGGATGATTCACAAAAGTACATGGATCTAAGAGTGTAAAGGATAGCGCGAATAGCGAAGAGATGGAAGGAAAGGGCCATGCAGATGATTAAAAGGAAACAAGAACGATTGCACCAAGAAAGAGCGGTGTTGAGGAGTCTGGAGGAATAATACAGGATGAAAGAGATCTTGGTGGAGGTAATATAGATGGCCACAACCGTTGGGGGCTCATAACGTGATAGGGGCCCTCCCTCACTAGGGGAGAGGGAGAGGTTGGATGTAAAAGGTCGTATCGACTTAGAGAAGGCCTAGAGGATGATATGTATTTTTTATACGGAGACTGTTTGTTGAAGATGATTCGTCCAGAAGAATCAATGATCCACACCCCTGAAGCTCAGGTAGTGTCTCCCCAACCTTCCCCTAGTACTCTATAAAAATCTTCACCAATTCCTTTCTAAGTTTATCAAAACTATAATAGTTCATAGTGTGCATGTTAATTATAAATCTAGTACTAGTAGCGGTGGAAATAGTAGCAGCAATATGGGCTTGCAAGGATCTCTACAATCGGGATCACAAGGATTTGTGCTTTTAGCACAGACTCATTCAAAAATGGTGGGATCATTCACAAGGTATCCTGAGTTCTCTAACAGCGGGAACGAATATGTAGAACAACATTGGTATCTATGCGAGGGCATCTGGAGAGCCTACCAGACGCCTGATAATATGAAGATATTCAAATTTCATAACTCTATGGGAAAGGGCCTTGAGGTGGTTCATAAAATGGTCAAAGTTACACCAAAACCCAACTGTGGACAATGTTAAAGAGATTTTGTACAAGAATTCAAACTTCCCCAAACTGATCAGCAAGGGTATCAGAGTTGTGAGAGATAAAGCAGCGGGAAGGAGAGACCACAAGGGAACTAATGCAAAAATTTAAGGATGAAATCGATAACTAATTTACACAATAGACCTGAATCACCAAAGGGATTGGTTTATCAAAGCATTATTACCCCTCACCCGTACACCATTGACACAACAGAATATTGACACACTGCAGGATGCTCTCGAGCAAGCAACTTGAATAGAATCGATGGCAGGGTACCAACACGAATACCGGGGGGGGTAACATCACATGATCCATATATCATGGGTCTTCAACATCAAATTTCAAGTCTAACAGATAATTTGAAAGATAAACAACCAACCTGCCCAGTGAGACCGAACGAGTGGTGCAAAAATTGCTTGGTGGAAGGTCATGTTGCCACAGAATGTTTGATGTTGCGGGGCATAGGTACCATGTCTACTCCACTGGGAACACTTGGGCCTACACCCGCAGTGGGAGTCACGCAAGTAGGATCGCAAGGGTTGTATCCTGGCCACAACCAATCGGAGTGTTGTGAAGTATGCAGGGGGTATGGACACTCTCCTCATTTGTGCCTGATATTACAAAAGTACTCCAATGTTCCAAATAACTATTATTGTGATTTTTGTTCTTCCACAACTCACCACACTGACCAATGTAGAGCGTTCGATGGTCTAGAAGATAGGTTAGACCGCTCAAGCTTCCGAGTCAATGAGACCACTCGAGGAGGGTGAGGAGGAGGAACAAGGGGTGGAAGGGAAGGAGGTCAAGGCCTAGTTCATTGTTACAACTGTGACCAAGAAGGACATTTTGCACGGGATTTCCCACTACCAAGGAGGCCCTGGTGATTTTAGTGCAGGGTCAATGCACACTCAACAGAGGATTTTCTGTAGAAAATTGAAAAATGGGAGGAGAAAAATAGGCAGAGGGGTTAAAACTTGATTAACGCAAAACTAAGAGTAACGAAGACAGCCCCCTATCCAATATTAATAAAGTTACACACAGAGTAAAAAATACTAGGGATGATCAAGGAACCCCGAACCAACCCACGATCATCAAAATGGCCTCCCCAAAGTTCTCCTATGACCCCCAAAAGCATAAGTAGTATTACAAGGAGGAAACAAAATTTTTGACAATCTAGTTGAAGGCACAAGACTACAAAAGGGGCAGACAATGTCTCATAAAGATAAGAGCCTGAACCGTTCATAGTCCACAGTGGTCCAACCTATCGAGGAATCGTTTATATTATTCATGTAGATCGTGAATGATGACCAGATTCTGGGGCAGTTGCAGAAAATTCTGAATGCGACCATCCCAGAGGAGGAGTTTGAGGGAGGAGTTATCTTCGCTAACTTGCCAGAAAGACACACTAGAAGAGTACAGAGGAACAAGAAGAGAACAAGTAGAGAATTAAAAATTCATGTTCAAATTGCAAGATTTCATATCAAGGACACTGTTGTAGCTTCCATTGTTATTCTAGTCTTATTTTCAGTTTTATCACAAAATGAAACAAAAAAATCAAAAGAAATGAAAAATAAAACTATTGTCTAAAGGTCATGCAGGTTCAAGAGGCGCGATCAAATGATAGCTTGAAGAGTACGATGACCTCAATGAAGCTCCCTTATATTCTTTACCCTTGCAAAGTTTAAAAGAAATAAAGTGTTTTGCTTGATTGGCTTTGAATGTGAACCTGCAAGAAGATCTGGGACGTTTGATCAACAAGCCACAGATTCAACGGTGATCGCATAAGTTAACTAGAATGGGTTCATTTCAGAGATCGGATGTGACGGTTTACCTACAAGAAGCTCTGGGCCATCCAATCAATAGGCCCCAGATCTGATGACAATCGGGTGGGTCACGAATCGGACACGATGGCATATCAAACAGAGTTTAAATTTGCTGAGGTCTGAGCCAATCTCAGCCGTCCATCCAAACAGACGGGATCCGATGGATATCGGGTGGAAAAATAATCAGATTTTATCGCTAAAATCGGACCTGATAGATTATTAACTGGCGATTTATATTTCCCATCAGGTCCGTATGGGAGTCAACGGAGCGTTGAAAAGGCGGACTTAATAAGGTTTAATTCAAACAGGTTTAAAGTCTCGTGAGTTTCGAAAGATTGAACCGTTGATTGAATGAGTGATCGGACGGTTCACATACAGCTAAGGCGGACCCGACAGGTTTATGAATCAGATTGTTAATCCTTTTCAGTTCTGTGGTAAACTAATGTTCCGCGTAAATTAGTTAATTCCGTTGTTTAAGCAAAATAGCCAAAGTTAAAGGTGGATGACTAAAACTCCAAAGAAAGGTGATTGTTTGGGTTTCCTTGTGTTTTGGCCAATCAAAATGCGCTCGATACATACCTGGGCCCAAGTACATGCATGGGGTTTTGTCAAATACAGCTTATTATGATTAAAACAGTTTAACCATTATTAAAGCATCTACAAAGAGACTTCATCAGCAACCAAACAACAGAGCCGAAAAGCTAACAGTCATCATCACTTTCTAACTTTTGTTACTTTCTATTATTCTATGTTCTTTTAGAATGAGGTGTCTTTTACCCTCTGTGTAATGTTCTGTAATAATTTTTACTCTAGACAGTTAGGAAAATAGTAAAGTAGTTTGACAGTTTGGTGATCACCAACTGCCTTATAATGTATAAAAAGAGGAAAATTTATAGAGAAGGGGTTCGAATTTTGGAGAACCTGGAGACTAAGCTACTAAATTCCTGATACAACTGTTGATTAATGAAAGAATCAGAAGTTTTCCTTACATTGTTGGGTATGATTTTGTGTCTCTATGTTAGGTGTCGTCTTATGTTTTCTTCCTTTAATTATGGTAATGAAGCTGCAGGTCTTTATTTTCTTGTGTAAATAAAGTTAAAATCCCTTAAAAGAGAGCTCCTATACTTGAAGTTCACACCTCTGCAATTCTTCTAAGGTACAGATAGTAGTTTTTATGTAAGACGACATATTATCCATAACTTCTCCAAGTGTCATAGATAGTATATCCTGTGTAAAACAACATATTGTCTATGACTTATTCAAGCTTTCTTCATTCATCATTTATATTCAACAATCAAATGGCATTCTAATATTTTCTTGTCACCTAAGTATTGAGGGTTAAGAACCATATTTCCCAAGTCCTTCATTTGAGAACACAACATATAATTAAGTGACAAATAAGTGACAATCATTATAATCATTAATGTCTTAAGCACAATTTCTACACAGCCAGGAAATTGGTTTCTTAAGGTACAAAATTAATTGGTGTTGTTGTTGGGGAGAGAAGACATTAACACTTTTCCCTGGGTTTTCAATATTTTCCTCTGGTTGTTTAGTGAGGAGAAAATATTTGGTTGTTTTGAACAAAAGTAATAACTCTGGCTCCAAGGAGACCCCATACAAGGTTAGATACCTCACAACAGAAAGTTCAAGCCCTTTCAGATCCTGAAAGACTAGTTTCCAAGAGGGTTGGAAGGCCTAAAACTCCACTTACACCAAGTCCTACACTGTCTGCACCAGGTAGCAGTTCATCACATCTTTCACATTCATCTTTTATTGACCAAGAGTCACCTTTTACATCCAAGTCATTTCAAGAACCCAACTGTTAGGAACAGTCTTTAGAGTATGTTTCTTTTTTAGTATCTGTTATAGTTTTTCAGCCTGAACCTATAACTGCATTACCACCTTTGCACAATCCATTTACTCCTCAGTCACTTTCCACGTCTTCTAGTAATCAAGGTTCAATAAATTTGGGAGAAAACATGGCATCTCCTACATTTTTTATGAATAGATATGCACCTCTTTAACTGCCACAACCGTTGAATCAAATGCCACAAGAATACCTCAAGATTCTTCCTCGTTTTATAGGGGAAGATGAACAAACAGTAGAGAATCATATATTAGTATTTTGTAATTCTGGAGAAAACCTAAAGGTTGAACATCTAGATGTTGTTCTAAGACTTTTTGTTCAATCCTTGGATGGAGAAGCAAGAAAATGGTTTAAATGAATTCCTAATAAATCTATTCCTTCTTGGGAAGAGATGGAGCGCCTATTCACCCAGAGATGGGGAGAAAAAAGAGACCATGGGTAGTCATTAACAGAGTTTAATGATATAAAGAAGAAATCTAATGAAACTGTAGTTGAATTCACCGGAATATTTAATAAATTGTACAATAGTCTTCCAGTGGAGATTAAGCCCCCTCCTGCTGGTGTAAAAATAACTTTTGCAGGGGATTTTGAGTCAGATTTTGGATTTACATTGAGGGAGAGGAGATACCCAACCCTTGATCAGATCCAAACAGATGCATTAGAGATAGAAGAAAATCTAGTGGCTGTAGGAAAAGCACCAGAGACATAGCCTATCCAAGACAAGGGAAAGGCAAAGATAGAATCCTCTCAAAGTCAAACACTAGAGGATATGAGTAATGTAATTAAAACTTTGTCAGATAAATTGAATAAGTTAGAGTTGGAAAATAAGAATTCTCAGAGACAAACACAATATAATAAGAACTTTAATCCCCAATATAGAAGACAACCTTTGCAAATCTTGCAAAAGGAGAGAAAAGATCAAGATCAGATTCAAGCACCATTGTATATAGAGGCAGATCCTGGTGAAGTACTAGAGCACCCTAGGGACCATGAAGATCAAATTTCTACGTTATATGCAGTAGATGAAGATGAACTTGGTGTTGAAGGAGAAGAGTATGAATATGCCGAAACAGATGCCATTTATGATGAAAATGAAATTGATGAATATTGGAAGCAATTCTCTAATTTTATGCAGGCAGAACTACATAAGAAATATGACTTGAGATCAAGGAAAAGATCAAGAAGTCAAGAAAATGAAAGTGAGCAGCAAGTTCCAGCTTCCTCACCAAAGGCGACTCCACAAGAATCTCAGCCTACAAAACAAGTAAATAAAGGAAAGCAACAACAAAATGCAAATGGCAAGACACAAATACTTCAAGGTGAGTCTTCTCAAGACCAAAGTGGAAAAATTCCTTTGGAGAAACTTGTTTCAATTCCCCAAGTAATTTCAGCCATGAAGAAAGGAGAAGATGAAAATGAAAAGAATGCTAAACAGGGTCATTTGTTTAGTCTTACTAAAGAATTGGAAAAGGTTAGAATTCAAGTTCCCCTTACAGAATTAGCAAAAACACCAGCTTATCAGAGGAGATTGTTGAGTTTATTAATTTAAAAGAAAATGTGAATATAAATGACACTGTAAATTTGCAAGAAGAAAAACCAATAGGTTTTTGGTCCACATGTAGAGGAAGTAGATCCTTCAACACATCCTTTTTATATTTCCTTATTGATCCATGATTTCCTCCTACATAATTGTATGTTTGATTTAGGAGCTTCACACAATCTTATGCCATTGTTAGTGATGAAGCAACTAAATCTACAAGTTACCAAACCCTATAGAGACCTGTACTCTTTTGATTCAAACAAAGTCAAGTGTCTGGGGGTCATTAAGGATCTGGTAGTGTCACTAGCCCAGATTCCAGCTAGAAGCTTGGTCATGGATGTAGTAGTAGCAGATATCCCTGCTAGATTTGGAATGCTACTATCTAGGTCATGGGGGGCTAAATTGGGTGGTGTTCTGAAACTGGATTTTATATATGATGTTAAACCGACTTTTGGTGGGGATGAGAGGAGATTGTACAGAGAAACTAAATTTGAAAAAACAATTACAAAAAATGGAGCAAGTAATTCCCCTGTATATAGCTAGGAGAAATATGACTTTGCTTGCTTCATGCTGCATGATAATGCAGAGTTGGTTGAAGATAGCTAGAGGCAGCTTACTTCAACCTGTGTAAATACAGAGTTGCAAATTGAAGGAATGTGGAAATGCTTCTTTGATGGAGCCTATTCCAAGGAAGGAACAAGTGTTGGTTTTCTTCTTATTGCAACTGGAGGTAATATGTTCCCTTTTTCCTTTAAATTAGAGTTTGAAGCAACAAACAATGTGGCGGAATATGAGTCCTTGATTATTGCTCTGCAAACAGCTAAACAGATGGGAATTAAGTCAATTTCTACTTTTGGAGATTCGGAGTTGATTATCAAACAAATAAAAAATCATTGTCAAACAAAACACCCTAGGCTTAGGGCATACATAAATGAAGTATGGGATTTGGTTGAGAAATTTTTTGAAGCTTTTAACATTCAGTTCATTCCAAGGGATGGGAACAGATTAGCAGATTCATTGGTTGTGGCTGCTAGTACTTTCAAGCCTCCTATTAATCCAAAACTAAGATATGAGGTAGAAATGAGGCACAGACCTTTTGTTCCTGATAATGTTAAACATTGGCAAGTTTTTGAAGATGATCAACAGATTAAAGAATTTTTTACTATGGTTGAAGAGTTTCAAGGCATAGAAATTGATCAGGATGAAGATGAAACAACAGAAGTTGCAGAAGTTAGTGGTTTAAAAGATTCAATAGCTAATCAAAAAGTTTTTCAATTGAAAGATAATATTCTGCCAAAGGGGCTTGTCCCTCTTGAAAGGCTTTTTAACCCCAATGATGTGGTTGTTGACTCAGGGAAAATTTCACAGGATGAACACATTCAAGATCATAATATTGGAACTCAGGAGGAACCCAGTGTTGTGGGGAAAAGTATCCGATGCGGATGACACTAACCCTTTCTAAAGGTGACAGACTTTAGCAACAACTGAATGACAAAGTTTTCATGTTCATCTTTATGAAAGCACAGAGAGAATAGAAAGAGGATCAACCAACCTGGTGTCTTGCGCTTAGTCGATCCTTGTCCTTCTCGCTTTGTATCCCGTTCCCAGCTCTTTACTCTCCAAGCCGATCCAGCTACACACAGAATCTGCACAACAAAAGGGAGCAAACTACGAGATACAAGCAATCATAATTGAAGCATGGATTAGGTTGCATCAAATATACATGTAAACACAAAAGCAATTATGTAAAACAAGTATATAGAAGAACATGCAAACTTTATTGATAGAAAGTAACAGGGTTCCAGAGGAAGTTACAACCAATGATGTTGGCCCCAATCCAGCAGCACCTCCTCGGCAGCAAGAACTCTCTTCTTCACCTCTAGTAAAACAATCACCCAATAATCCTGGCAGTATACCAACAGCACCTCCTTGCTTATACAAAATTCCAGCCTCACTAGACCTCATAGAAGAGCTCTATATATAGGAGGGAAGAGGAAAGGATGAGTCAGCTGGAGGCTGGCATATAGCTGACTAGTGTCCTCTCCATCTTTAGTTAATCTTCAGTTCGTGTGTCCACTTGGAGATCCTTGCTTACACATGGTGATCAAGTACCTCTTACTCATCACAGGGCGAATCTCATGAACCAAGTGTCATTTTGGAAGCTTCCTGGGCAATTGACACCTTGCAGGATGACTGTGCCACTTGGCCAATCTCGCCCAGCGCAGGTAGCCTTCATTGTTTTTGACTTCTAGCGCAGGTACAGAGTGGGACAGTTGCAATACAGCGCAGATGCTCAGTTAAGCAGCTGACATGATCCAAAATAAGCCTGTTTTGAAGTGTTTTCAGGTGGAGAACTGATTGGAAGTGTTGTTGTTTGATGACCTTGTTCTTTTAGGGGTAAGAACAACATATTTAGGGACTGAGGATCCCTGTAATTATTGACATTCCATGTTCCTTGACGCGAGGCACAAAAATGTCTATAACACCCAGGCTAGTCAAATTATTTAGTGGAGTTTCACCTAATTATCAGGAGAGATATATTAAACTTTTCAAGGACTATGTTGATGTCTTTGCATGGTCCTATGAGGATCTCAAAACATACGATGTAAATATTATTTAGTACCAGATCCCCTTGAAGGAGGGAATTAAGCCCTTTAAACAGAAGCTTAGACAAATAAATCCTCTGCTTCTACCATCAATTGAAAAAGAGGTCAAAAAATTGCTTGATGCCAAAATAATAGTTCCACTCAGATACTCTGATTGGGTGGCTAATTTAGTGCATGTAAGAAAGAAAAATGGAGAGATAAGGTTATGTGTGGACTTCAGAAATCTCAACAGGGCTTCCTTGAAAGATAATTATCTGTTGCCTAAGATGGATCATGTGCTACAGAAGGTAACAGGATCTTTTAGAATGTCAATGTTGGATGGATTCTCTGGGTATAACCAGGTGGTTGTGGATAGAGAAGATCAAAAGAAGACAACATTCACAACTCCTTGGGGGACCTTTATGTATGCCAGAATTCCTTTTGGATTGATGAACGCAGGTGCTACATTTCAGAGGGCTATGGACATTGCATTTGTGGGAGATACGTTTGTAGTAATATATTTGGATGATATTACTGTTTTCTCAAAGTTTGATGAAGAACATTTGGACCATTTGAAAAAGACTTTTCAAAAATGTAGAAGATTTGGGCTTTCCTTAAATCCCAAGAAATCCATCTTTGCTCTGGAAGAGGGCAAACTATTGGGGCATATTGTTTCTAGAGATGGAGTGAAGATAGATCCAGCAAGAGTACAAGTTGTGAAAAAAATACCACTGCCTAGGAGTAAAAAGGATATTCAAAAGTTTTTGGGAAAAATAAACTTCTTAAGGAGATTTGTGTCCAATTATGAAAAAAATGTAAAAGAAATTACTAATACGCTAAAGAAGGAGAATGAAGTGCATTGGACCAGGGAAGCTAGAGAATCATTCTCCGGGATTAAAGAAGCATTATAGGCAACTCCAGTGCTAATCAACCCTGATTATCAAAAGCCTTTCCAAGTTTTTTCATTCGCATCACCAAGTTCACTAGTTGTTGTCTTACTGCAGAAGAATGATGAAGAGAAGGAGCAGCCTGTTGCATTCTTTAGCAAGATTCTCAGGGATGCTAAGATAAAGTATAATATTCTTGAAAAGCAGGTGTATGCTTTGTTAAAAGCCCTAAAAGCCTTTAGAAATTATGTGCTACAGTCACAGATCATTGCTTATGTGCCAAATGTTGTAGTAAAAGATGTATTAGTACATGGAGATGTAGAAGGTAAAAGAGGAAAATGGATAGCCAAGATCCAAGAGTATGACTTGGACATAAAACCCACAAAGTTGGTGAAAGGGCAAGGATTGGCAAAAATGATGACAGAGTCGAACTTTCAGGCATTGGGAATCAACTTGTTGACACCTGTGGATGAAGAAACAATTGAAGAAAATGAAGAAAAGCCAGATTCAGGTATGAAGATTAGGTATAAATTTTTATGTTCAGAATGGTACAAGCATATAATCCATTATTTGTGTTATCTCTCCTATCCCCAATCCTTGAATAGAACAAAGTATAGAGCATTAAATATCAAAGCACGACCATATGTGATTGTGGAAGGAAGATTATACTGGAAGGATCCTGTAGGAATTTTGTTGTTATGTTTAACAAAAGATGACTTTACAGAGACAATCAAAGATCATCATGAGGGGTTATGTGGAGGACATTATAGTTGGAAAGTTACTACACATAAAATCCTTCAGACAAGATTTTATTGGCCTACTTTATTTGGTGATACATTTAAGTTTGTCATAAGCTATCAGAAGTGTCATTTTTTTGTTGAGAAGAAGAGGTTAGCTCCCTTGCCTTTGATCCCAATCTTCATAGAGGAACCATTCAGACAATGGGGATTGGACTTTGTTGGAGAGATTAACCCACCTTCAAGTGGACAGCACAAGTGGGTTCTCACAGCTACTGATTACTTCACCAAGTGGGTAGAAGCTATACCTACTAAGAGGGCAAATGATCAGGTGGTGATGAAGTTCTTAGAGGAGAATATTTTCAGCAGATTTGGATGCCCCATCAAAATCATAACAGACAATGCTCAAGTCTTTAATTCAAGTAAGTTTATTGCTTTTTGTCAAAAGTATAATGTTATTTTGTCTCATTCAACAGCTTATCATCCGCAGGGAAATGGATTAGCTGAATCCACTAACAAAACTTTGATGAAGATCCTTAAGAAAACTATTGCAGAGAACCAAAAAGACTGGGATTCTAAGTTAAAGTTTTCTCTATGGGCTGCTAGAGTGACTACAAGAAGATCTACAGGCAAATCACCTTTTGAATTAGTATATGGAACTCAGGCTCTGTTTCCAAGTCAACTTGTGAAGCCTGTGATTGCAATGATTCAGGAGGCAAAAGAAGAACCCAATGCTTTGATAATAAGAATGAATAAAGTAGTGGAGCTAAGTGAGAATAGGGACAAGGTAAGAGACAACTTGATTATGTATCAATCAAAGATGAAAAGTATTTTTGACAGAAAAGCCAAGGAGATTGACTTTAAAGTTGCAGATCTAGTATTAAGATGGGATACCAGAAGAGAAGATAAAGGTAAGCATGGGAAGTTTGATCCTCTATGGTATGGTCCTTTTAGAATTGTTGAAGCAAGGTCCAATAACACTTTCCTTCTTGAGAATGTTGATGGTGAAACTCTACAGCTACCTATCAATGGGCAATACCTCAAGCATTACTTCCAGTTCTAAAGCATAAGCATCCTATCATTGTATATATCGGAGTGAATTCAGTGTACAAATTCCAGAATTTGAATTGGTTGCTATATATGACTCCATGCTCGAGGTGAAGGCACTGATTTGCAGTTCTTAGTGCTTCTGTGGAAAAAGCACTATCGCCAAGTGGAGCCAAATTATGTAGCTTCCATTGTTATTTTAGTCTTATTTTCAGTTTTATCACAAAATGAAACAAAAAAATCAAAATAAATGAAAAATAAAACTATTGTCTAAAGGTCGTGTAGGTTCAAGAGGCGCGATCAAGTGATAGCTTGATAAGTATGATGACCTCAATGAAGCTCCCTTATATTCTTTACCCTCGAAAATTTTAAAAGAAATAAAGTGTTTTGTTTGATTGGCTTTTGAATGTGAACCTGCAAGAATATCTGGTATGTTTGATCAACAAGCCATAGATTCAACGATGATCACATAAGTTAACTAGAATGAGTTCATTTTAGAGATCGGATGCGACGGTGTACCTACGAGAAGTTCAGGTTGTCCGATCAACAGGCCACAAATCCGACGATAATCGGGTGGGTAACTAATCGGATGTGATGGCATATCAAACATAGTTTAGATTTGTTGAGGTCCGGGCCAATCTCAACCGTCCATCCAAACAGACGGGATCTGACAAATATCGAGTGGAAAAATAATCAGATTTTATCGCTAAAATTGGACCCGATAGATTATTAACTGGGGGTTTATATTTCCCATCGGGTCCATATGGGAGCCAACGGAGCATTAAAAAGGTGGACTCGATAAGGTTTGATTCAAACAAGTTTAAAGTCTCGTGAGTTCCAAAGGATTGAACCGTTGATTGAATGAGTGATTGGACAGTTCACGTACATCCAAGGCAGACCTGATAGGTTTGTGAATCAGATTGTTAATCCCTTTCAATTCCATGGTAAACTAATGTTCCGCGTAAATTAGTCGATTCCGCTGTTTAAGCAAAATAGCCAAAGTTAAAGGTGGATGACTAAAACTCCAAAGAAAGGTGATTGGTAGGGTTTCCTTGTGTTTTGGCCAATCAAAACGTGCCCGATACATACGTGGGCCCGGGTCCATGCATGGGGTTTTGTCAAATACAGCTTATTATGATTAAAACAGTTTAATCATTATTAAAGCATCTACAGAGAGACTTCATCAGCAATCAAACAACAGAGCCGAAAAGCTAACAGTCATCATCACTTTCTAACTTCTGTTACTTCTTGTTATTCTATGTTCTTTTAGAATGAGGTGTCTTTTACCCTCTGTGTAATGTTCTATAATAATTTTGACTCTAGACAGTTAGGAAAATAGTTAAGTAGTTTGACAGTTTGGTGATCACCAACTGCCTTATAATGTATAAAAAGAGGAAAATTTATAGAGAAGGGGTTCAAATTTTGGAGAACCTGGAGATTAAGCTACTGAATTCCTAATACAACTGTTGATTAATGAAAGAATCAGAATTTTTCCTTACATTGTTGGGTATGATTTTGTGTCTTCTCTGTTATGTGTCGTCTTATGTTTTCTTCCTTTAAGTATGGTAATGAAGCTGCAGGTCTTTATTTTATTGTGTAAATAAAGTTAAAATCCCTTAAAAGAGTGCTCCTATACTTGAAGTTCACACCTCTGCAATTCTTCTAAGTTACAGATAGTAGCTTCTGTGTAAGACAACATATTATCTATAACTTCTCCAAGTGTCACAGATAGTAGATCCTGTGTAAAACAGCATATTGTCTATGACTTAGTCAAGCTTTCTTCATTCATCATTTATATTCAACAATCAAATGGAATTCTGATATTTCTTATCGCCTAAGTATTGAGGGTTAAGAACCAAATTTCCCAGGTCCTTCATTTGAGAACACAACATATAATTAAGTGACAAACAAGTGACAATCATTATAATCATTAATGTCTTAAGCACAATTTCTACACAGCCAGGAAATTGGTTTCTTAAGGTACAACAGACACTATACTAGATCTTGGCTCTGATGTCAACATCTTACCAAGGAAAATGTGGGAATCATTGGGGAAACCTTAATTGACATTCTCACCAATCCAGTTGCGGATGGTGAATCAGTATTGTATACTTGTAATTTAGAGACTAAAGGATATAGAAGTGGATGTGGCATGTGTAAAGACCCATGAAGATTTCAAAGTAATAGATATTATGGGAGACAAGGATCCTTATCCATCACTGCTTGGGATAGACTGGGCCTTTGAAAATTATGCTATAATAGACTTAAAGAAGGAACTAATGACTCTTGAGGTGGGCGTAATGGTGATTAAACCTGTAGACCCCTATCAGGGACCCAGATTCACAGAACTAGCAGATGACAGAGAATATCTATGGATGCTAGATCAACTTTATCCGCTGACAGCGAGTAAGAGGTAGGACCACATAAACCCAACAGCTGAAGGATTTTGTAGCTAGAGAAGTATTCAAAGTTCAGAGGTTGGCTCAGAAGCCGCATGGGACGATTGGCAGTAGAGTGGATATGAGATCAACACTAGATGTTGCGTTGCAATATGTCGGGTCAATTGGATTGGAACGGAGGTAAGGTACTTCCCTATATTTAATGGTATAGACTTAGTAAATTAATTTTTCAACAACATTGGTGCAGTTGTTATTGAAGAGCATAAAATATTGTTACTAAACAACGCATTGCAAGCGACCCCAACATGATGGCAGGGAGTTCACCACAACTACCTCCGAGACTGGGAGAAGATCCAGAAAGAAATGGAAGTAAGATTCAGACAGGAGGGGGAGTATGGTCAATAATTTTCAAAGTACAGAGGGGACCATGACCCTCGACAACACTTTAAAAATTGTAAGGACAGATGGAACCAGGAAGGGATTTTGAAGGAGTTATGGCAACATAGTGTTAGCCTCCTATACCAATAGGGTTTTATATTTCATGATTGACAGTGGAAGTGCTAAAAATGATCATCTTTGATGATACAAAGGTTCCATTTTTGTGAACAAAGCAAAAAGTTAAAAAATGTAAAGAGGGTATGCCTTAAAAGAATAATCAAAAGGCAAGAAAAGGAACTGGTCAAAAGAAAAAATAATTGAAATGAACCCCAAAGAAAGACCAGGAAAGTGGCCAATCAAAATGCCACTGCTATCTTGATGGATGGCTCAACAGTTCAAACTGGGCCCTGCCATGTTTTAAATTACCTGTTTTAGAGTAGGGAATGAGTACCTGTTCAAACAGTTCAAGCTTGAAAGATGACTAGCTGGATAGAGAAAGGAAGGAGCCCATCAGCTCAATCTGGGCCCTTGGAAGATATAAGGGTAGATTTAGATAGGAGGGCAGCAAAAATAAAAGAGCATATGAGGGTTTGCAAGTCTAAGTGCACCCTCCCTGAAGTAACAAAAAATGCTAGGTTCTAAGTTGGGTAGGTAGCCAGAAGTTGCAAAATCCTGATCCTATTCAGTTTTGGCCTTGATCAAGAAGGCACATGTTAGCAGTTGCAGAGGTATCTATGCAGCGCTTTGAAGACAAAACATAGGAGCATGTCTAACTTCCCCTGTTTTCCCCCAAAGACTCTCTTTCTGACATCCCCTAGAGAACTTTAGGACTTTCCCAAATAATCCTCCTTGTATTTCTTCTTGGAAATTTCATGACAAGTTTTCACCTTCTTCTCCGAAAAGAAGCCACATTTCTTGTGTAAAATCATTCCTCATCCACTCCAAAATCTAAGTTTACTCACTAAACTTAGTTCTCTATTCCTCACTTTCAATCTTTCACATCCCCAATTCACACTGACTTCTAACCCTATTATCTAACTCCCTAAGTGCTCCCTTTTTCCCCTACTACTATAGCACTATTATGAAAAAAGCCCAAAAAATATGTAAATACCCCCCTTGGGCATTATAGCCATATTTTCAAAGTTTGGAGAATGCTACAGAATCAAAGGTTTCTTGTATTTGGTTCATTTTAAAGTTGGGAATTGAACTAACACTTGGTTAGTTTAATAACCCGTACCTACCCTTATCCACTTTGCAAACCCACAACATTTCATTATCCCCGCCATTGTATAAATTTTGTAAAAACCCACTTTTTTCCGATTTTCCAAAGTGTATATTTCGGCGCGCCTCACCGCAAAAAACAAAAAATATTAAAAAAAACTCCGCCGGGTCCCGCCGTATCGCCCTCGCACATCCGCAGCCCGTCGTCCGTCGGATCTGGGCCCTCCCATCCGACGGCCCACAATGATTTCGGACCACCCCTTACTTCCGCCCTTTACCGCCCGAAATTTGTCAGAGGGTGACGTAGGGCCGAGGACGCGTGCCCGCCTGTTACTGGAGCGGGCGACCTCTGACCATTACCGGGCCCGTACTCTTAGCGGTCTGATAAATACCACTAACCGCTTTTGTTACCACTGTCCCGCTCCCGCCCCACGTCATCTCCACATCAGCACTACGTCACCCGCCCATCCGCCATTTCTCCGGCCTGTCCTCCACATTGCTCGTCCACATCACTTCCAATCATGAGCCGCCACGTCACACCTCCGTACCCTGTCGGACCAATGACTTCATGATGACGTCATCCACTAAAAAGGCACCAAATACCAAATTTTTATATAAGTGCGCAAAAGCTCGTTTTTCCCCTTTTTTCGCCGAAATACGCACTGTGCTCCTGCATGAGTGTTTTACGTTGCTTATCCGCCAACTTTGAAGCTTTCTCCCTCACTGCTGGCGCCGTGTGTCCACCTGACTTTCAACACCATCGTCATACTCTGCCCAAGTATTTATCAGTTTCCCTCTGCATGCCTTGCTCTTTGCATAATTCACTAAGGCAAACAAGAAAAGAGGGAAAACATAAGAATTGCTAAGAATCCTCAGTAACTGGAACTTCATTTCCCCACTGTAATCCCAAATTCGCCTACAGAGGACCCCCATTGTGAAAAATTCCACAAATTCACAACTTATCGCGCATTTGCGAATCTAAACCATTGCCAGACAAATCCACTGAAAAAGCAATTCTCAGTCCCAGCATTTGCTCTTTAAATCCCTCCCAGGAGCGTTTCAACTCAGTTTCACCCCAATTTACCTTGTTCTCTCTGCAAATTGCCCTGCTCATTGAAATCCACTGCTCTGTATTGTTGTGCCCAAAAATCAAGTTCAAATACAATTCCAAGTATCAGTTGACAATGGAAACCCCTGTGGCATTAAACATTGCACCATTAAATGCCCCACACAAGGACCTGGAATGGTTGGCCCTTGCTGACAGAGATTATCAGATGAGAGAAACTATAGAGCGGTGCAACACATACCACATAGAAATAGTTTGTGAGTTAAGAAAGAAGCACAGAGATGGTACAGACCTCCTGGGAATCTGGAAATCCCATTTTCCAATCTACTATCTCCCTCAGGTCAATGAGTTCCCTGACTTGATTCACCAATGTTGCACAAACTATGACCCCAATCAAAGGGTTGTTTTGAGTCCTTCAGGCTCTGTCTTATTCCATATTACTCCTGAAGCCATCAACCAAATGCTACAGTTTCAACCTACAAAGCCACTGGTTCCTCTTATTATGCAGCTTTTACTAGAGCAGGGTACCAATCTCTCCAACTCACAAATTACAAGAATTGGCCAATTATTTATGCTTCCAGATTTCCAGCCCCGATAGCCTCCCCCTTATCTGCATGACTAGTTCAATGACATAGGGAGACTGCTAGTAGACATGATATCCTCCATCCTAGGGTTCAAGACCAGTGAGTTTGTGGATGAGACAACATTGGTAGTGCTATCCATTTTTACCCCAGGACAGCCCCCTGCTGTCCAGTATGACTATGCTACATTTATAGCCAACAAAATTCATGAACAGTTCATGAACTTGGAGAGAGAGAGGGTATTCAAGTACACCTCCTATATATATCATCTGCTATTGTACAATCAGCCTGACAGCTTTCCTGTCTTCCTCAAGAAGTTAGATGCAAAGGGAAACCGAAGATCTGTAATGTTCTGGACATCAGTCTGTCATCATATTCATTATTCACCATACACCTACTGTGAGTTTATTGACCTCTTCATTCACCCAGCCTTGTCACTGCTGCAGAGTTCCCCTCCTCCTAGACTCACTGATGATATGCAGAAAATCCTCCAGCTGTCTAAGAACTATAGCATTGGGGATTGGTACTTCTACCAACACCACACAGTGATCAGAATATATGGTTGTGAGTTAGCACCATACAGGCTACCAAAGTATGTTCCCATGAGACTCTTTGCATTAGAATACTTCCGGCAGTTCGGCAATGCAGATATGATCCACTTTCATAGCAGAAACAAGAAAGCACAACTGAAAATTAAGCACCAGTTGGGTCCATTTATCTTTAACAAGAGGGAAGAAGCTTGGGAAGAGGCAGACAAAATGCTAAAAGGCCTCCTCCTCAAGACAAGCTTCTATTGGGCACCCTATGACCCTAACCATTTCATAAGCCTCAGAAGAATCAAGTATAGGCTTGCTACATATGACCACATTAGCATTCCAGAAGTTGAAAAATATGCTAACCAATTAGAGTGGAAAGAAGGCACATTAGTGGAAGATTATTCTGAAGAAGAAATAGCAGAGAAAGCCTTTAAGACATTAGAAAAAGCAGTTGACTTGGAATATTTTGGACAGGTTTGTTCTCCAGCCCCTCGGCATCTTGGAGAAGCTGCCTCTTCGTCCACTGTTCCCCAGCAGCCTGCCAAAACAACTGATCAAGCAGCAGACATGGCTAAGTGCAGCAAGAAGAGTCACCTCCAAATGTGGAACAGCAAGTAGAGCAGCAGGAAGGTACAGCCAAGGAACCTGCCTCCACAGAACAGTAAACACAAGAGAAAATCCCTCCAAGGCAGGAGGTAACAGTTGAATCATCGGTTTTACAAACACCTGCTAATGAGGAAAGAACAAGGAAAAGGGATAGGCAAGAGGACACTCCTCTTACTACTTCAACGGACCAGCAAGGTGAAAAAAGACAGAGGCTAAATCCCTTTTCAGAGGAGGAATTACCAGAGAGACCAACTGATACTGTGCCCCCTCCTAGCATTGAAACATCGGCCAGCTCCTTACAGCAAGGACAGGACATGCCACCTGGGGCAGAGGTGAGCTCTTCAAGGCAGTGATCTAAGGCGGACTCTAGCATCAAGCAGCAGTTCATAGATATCAAGAAAAGGAATGAGCCCCTCAAATACCAAATCTACAACCAACTCTTGAAAATGGCACCAACTAATCAGCAGAGGTTAATGTCTGCTTATGAAATTCAAGAACAAAAAATGACTCTTAGTCATTTCAGGCCCACTATGCAGCAACCTCAAACAGCTGCCGATTATATCAGAACTAATTTGGAAATTTTTGCCAAAGACATCCACCCCATGGATCAGATTGAGCTACACAGGCAAACTGGGGAGATGCTCTATTCCACATTAGCTGATAAGACCCTACTGGCACACCAATTACAAAATTCTTTACACAATACTGCTGCCCAGCTTGAATTAGAAAAGGCATCATCTCAAGCCAAGGACAACAGAATCAAGTCCTTGGAAGAGATCATTATAGAGTTGGGTCATGATCCAAAGGACCCTAAGGGTGTGCAAGCACTATTAAAGAAAAGAGATGAAGATATAGCAGCTATGAGAAAGCATATCAAGCTGCCAGCTACCCTTCACCCTCAGACTGGAGAGGTGGCAGAGCAAAAGAAGGATCAGGATGTGGTGGCTTTACTCCTAAGTTTATACAAAAGATTGATGGAAACAGAGAGTGCACTGGAGGTAGCATTGAAAACAAGACAAGCTGAATTACCAATGCAGCCAGCACAGACATCTGCAGCAGGTCCTCCCACCGGACAAACATCAGAGGCAGGCCCTTCAACCTCAGCACCAGCTACAGGAGTATCAGCGCCAGCAACAACACTAGAACAGGAACCCAGCCTAAGCATGCAGAACATGATGAAGGAGCTTGAAGCTTTAGAAGCACAGATGGCTGAACTGCAAGAGACCAAGGATAAATTGGCTGCCATTGAAGAAAAGTATGATAAATCAAAGCAGAGTGTAGCTGAAAAAACAAGAGAGGTAAGGGCTCTTGAGAAGAGAATAAAGGAATTGGAAAAAGAGCTCTCTCTTGATAAAGTTGTAGTTGAGATCAAGAAAATCCTGTGGGCCAATATTGGTCAATCTATTACAGACCAGTGGCAATATATTGAAACTATCCATGAGCATATGGATCTCATAGGCAGGGCCCAAAAATAAAGTCAAAGAGCAAGAGCATCTCTAGGCAATATGCCTGAAATAGCCAACAGGATGATCAATGTCCTTAACAATCGCACTGGCCCCCAGCTGGTAGCAATGGGTATCACTAACAGAACTGATACCATTTTACTAGTAAAGGGAGTGCTTACTTTGAGAAATCATTTACAGACATTGGATAGAAGGTGTCAAGAAATGCAGACAGAGGTGAACAAATTCATTGAGAAAATTACAGCATTACATAACATAGGTCTTCCCAGCTTGGTAACCAATGCTGGAAGGTTACTATCTCATGAAAACTATGCCAAAAGAATCAATACATATGCCACAAATCATATCACTGCATCAGCAAGTGCCCCAGAGGAAACAGGGCCTCCATCTGGGCAGAGTCTCTATGACAAACTAGAGAATTTATTTTTTATTATGAATGAGATTAGACATCTTTTTGAAGTGCCTCCAAACTATTACAAATATACTGAGGCAGATGAGACTTTTGGCATAATCCTAAGACACCAATTGCCTACACAGGAATGGTGGACGGGCATGATACAAACACTGCTGTGAAGAAACAGGTTGTTCACCAAATTTTTGTATATCGATCACAAGTCAGCATTTTCAGAAAATTAATATATTTGCTCTGACTGGGAAAGGAATGGAAAAGGCCAACTCAGCAATCAAGTTTGACCACCAAAGCAGATGCCTACAGATGCAGATGACGAGGCTGAGATAGCCGCACCACGACAAAGCAGTAAAGGGCATATTACTCAGAATCAGTGTGATGCACCCAACCGACCCGGTTGCCTCCAAAAGTCAAAGAACTTCTGACAGAAGTGAACAGTCATTCATTGTTTATTTAAAGTAGCAATAACTATTGCATCTGCTATTTTTGAAAGTTGGTAAAGACAGTTATTAAGCAAATGACTCATCGTTAAGATATTTTGTAAAACGATTGTATATATATCCCCACGCATAAACTTATTGGGGTTGTTGATTTTTCTTCTGAAGAGCTATACTGTAATTTCAGACTTTCAATACAAGAAGCTAATGGAATTTCTGAAGTTCTGAGTTGTTTGAAGTGTTGTGATGGGCTTGCTTGCTGCTACAGGATTCCTGCGCTATTTCATGTCACAATAAGTTTTCTGAACCATGTTATTATGTATTCCGCTCTTTCATAATCCACTTATGTTGTATGTTTCATAGGTTTAGCATTAGAGAAAAAGAATAGTTCAGGATTTGTTCATTGAACACCCTAAACTCAATCTCTGTTGTTATGAATGTCTTCTTCAGAATTAGTTATGAATGTGAAATTCTTAATTGCTCACATTTACACTAAATCTTTCATAGTAAATACTGTTCAGGAATTCTGATCTGCTCCTGAGTAATATTTCATTTCTCCATATCACCAGCGTAGTGAAAGATTCTTAGTTGCCTCTCACTGGCTGGAAATAGTCCATATTCCACAATTTGAAAATTGTTTCATGAGTATCCATATGGCCCTGCAGTTTCATCACTCTCACTCAACACTTCAAACGACACATAATCACAGACTCCAATGCCCAATGGACTGAAACTCCTGAAGATTACATTTTAGCTGTTAGAAGATATCATTCAACCAAAACTTTGAACAAAATTCAGTGCATCATAACTAGCCTAAAACATTATTAAAACAAAGCTAAAATTCTAAAGAGAGAGCCCTCTCTGATTGCAGGTAGGCTAGAACCTGTGATCCAAAGATTGGTCTGTGGTTACCTCGGCCGTATTCCCTTAGGAGTCAAAGGGAACAACCTGAGTGATAACACATAGGTTCATACAAACCTTGGGAACCTTTCCAAAAGCCTAGTATGTACAGTAATCAATGAGGCAAACAGGAGATTGGGATAGCTTGGTTAATCAGTTTATCAGCAACTTCTCTTTTTCAGACAACAACAAGAGGCTAACTAAGGCATTGCATGTTGTCAAGTGGATTTTTCTCACATCAGGTCAGTTAATGGATGGGTGCATAGACTAGAGGACCTTACATAATCTCTATGAGTCAAGATATCCTGAAGCAATGGCCTGTGGAAAGGTGGATAAAGAACCGGATGAAGATGATATGGAGGAGTTACGGCATTTGTCATTCCATGAAACTAAAGGGGAAAGGGGCATCAAGGATGGACCTATAACCGATGCACCATAATTTCTCCTAGTGAATTTACGGAAGCATAACATTGAGACAGATGAAAAACCAAATATAACCTTGATTGGAGACTATTGGGATGAACAAACTACAAAAGATATTTTTGACCTCCTAAGAGAATATGAGGATTTGTTTCCCTCGTCAGTTGCGGAACTAAAAGGGATCAAGGGAGACCTAGGGGAGATGAAAATTGTATTAAAACCTGATGCAAATCTAGTGAAGCACCGGCCTTATAGACTGAACCCAAGAGTTAAAGAGAAAGTGAAGAAAGAGATAGACAAGATGCTAGAAGCAGGGCTTATTTTTCCAGTGGACGAGGCAGAGTGGGTAAGTCCGATTGTAATACAAAACAAGAAAGATGCTATAGAAATAAGGGTCTGTGTGGACTACCATAGTTTGAACAATTCTTATGTACATGACTCGTTTCCCACACCATTCAGTGATGAGGTTCTTGATATGTAGTAGGGAACAAAGAATACTCCTTTATAGATGGATTTGCGGGCTATCACCAAGTATGAATTGTTGAGGAGGATAAGAAGAAAACTACCTTCACTACAAGATGGGGATACTACATCTATCATGTTATGACATTTGGTCTCAATAATTCACCTGCAGTGTTCTCGAAAATTGTAATTGCAGCCTTTAATAATTACATCCACGAGTTCTTAAAGGTTTACATGGATGACTAGATGGTCCATAGCCTGCTGAAGAAACATTTAAGTCTTCTCCAGATCATGTTTTATCATTGTAGACAGCTACAGATATATTTGAAGTTTAAAAAATGTATATCTGCAGTCCCATTTGGTACACTTTTGGGCCACATAGTGTGCAAATAAGGAGTACATGTAGATCTTGCCAAGGTTGCAGCGATAGTGAATATGGACCCACCCACAAGTTTAAAATAGTTATTATCGACTTTGGTACATACCAGATACTACAGAAGATTTATCCGCAACTACACCTCTATCACTGCACCAATGGAGAAACTAATGAGGAAGGCTAAACGATTTATGTGTATGGAGTAATGTTAAGCTACACTCAACATACTGAAAGAGAAGCTGGTAAGTACACCAATTTTGGTCTACCCTGACTGTAACAAAAAGTTCCATATCCACATTGATGCATCTGGTATTGCTCTAGGGGTTGTTTTGGCTCAGCCGGGGGAAGGGAGACTCGACCTCTCCATCTACTTTTCCAGCGGGAATTTATCCACAACATAAAATAATTATACCACGGTGGAGCAAAAGGCATTCATGATGGTGTATTCACTCCAAAAATTCAGACACTATTTGCTTGGAGGGCCGTTTAAGTTTTTTATTGACCATTCCGCTTTGAAGTACTTGGTTAACAAACCTATGCTGGAGGGAAGAATTTGCAGGTGGATTTTGTTATTTCAAGAATTTACTTTCGAGGTAATCGTTAAACTTAGCCAACTGAATGTGGGACCTGATCACCTCTCATGGCTAGAATCGGGAGAAAGTGGGGGATCACTAGACGATCAGCTACCAGACGCTGACTTGTTCTAGATTGAAGCAGTACCAGATTGTCTAGATGACATTGCAGCCTTCTTAGTTATAGGAAAATGTCTAGAAGAGTACTCAACCACACAAAGCAGACACATGGGGGGGTGAATCAGTATTATCAGATCAATAAAACTTTTCAATGCTCAGAAACATATACGCTACTTCAGTTAAGTGAACCAGCGTGTACACGCTACTGTGTCCAAAGAAACCAGCGTATAACCATAAATCTTATAATTCAGTTAGTTTATCTTCAGTTAAATGCATCAGGACATTATTCATCATATTAAGAGTAAACCGATGCAGTATAGCGAGACAGATCATCACACAAAAGCCACACACATGAACACCATGATATAAGGTGGAAACCCAATGTGGGTGAAAACCACCTGCTGCAAGTCGTCTCTATCTTTCTTTAATAAGAACTTCAGTTTACAATCTTTTGTACTGGTGCAGCCTTATACTAGTACGCAGGCTACAACCTGCAGAAGGCTTCAACCTTCTCTCGTTCTCAAAACTTCCTTGGAAGGGAGCTCCAACCCCCTTTGCTCTTGTACTAGCTAAGATACTAGTACGTAGGTGCTGGTCTACAATCTTCTTTCCTTCAGGTACCACTTTTCATCAATTTTCAGACTGGATACTCCTGAAGCACAACATTACAATCTGAAGACCATGATTCATTCACAAACCATTGAAGCATAAAACAACCAATACTAGCATCATCAATCTTTGAATCACTGAACCACTGAAACCCTGTCAAACCCAGTCACCAGAACACAGAGCAGACTATAGAACTCTGCAATAACAGTCAGATCCAGCTACAACCCAAAAATCAAGCTCCAAAAGATATACGCTACTACAATGAAGGCAACCCGCGTATACACGCGGTTTTACCGAAGACAACCTGCGTACAGATCTAAAAATAATTTTTCATAACTTGCAGTTGTACCAGATTTCAGTTATACCCAAAACATAACATTGCGTCAGCATGCAGATCTAGAAATACGCATAATCAACCATATAAAGATAGTTCATTTCAAACCATTTGATCCCAAACTCTCCTTAGATCTTGTTCTTCATCAACCGATGAGATCTCTCCTTAGCTTAGATCAAGCAATACATCATCAACCAATAACCCGCATACTGGATCTAATACTTCATCAGATATTCAAGACTTTTTCAGATACCCTAGCCTAATGATTTCCTTCTCCTTATATAGCCTTAGGCCTTGTTCAATACCAAGAGCCAAAACCATAGAAATCCAATACCATTAGCTTCAAAACTAGGGATCAACACGTCCGTCGAGACACCAAGGTCCAAAACCATAGGTACAACTTCCAAGAAATAACCGTCGTGGACCAAAGATAAGTTTTCCACATACACGCGCTTTTACTGAAGCTAACCAGCGTGTACACGCGACTTGGTATATAGCGAACCTGCGTATACGCGACTTGGTATATAGTGAACCTGCTTGTATACGCGACTTGGTATATAGTGAACCAGCGTGTATATATTTTTCTTCATACTTGTAGACTGATCATCAATTCCTTGCTGCTATCCTTCTGCACTATGATTTGTTATCAGTGTGATTTTCCATCAAGGACAATACTTGTCTCATAATGCCAACAATCTCCCCCTTTGGACTTGATGGCAACAACACCAAATCAAATCACTCTCCCCCTTTGTCATCAAGGGCAAAGGGTTGTGCTCCCCCTGAGTACATGCTGATATCTTTGCTTGGCTGTGCTGAAACATGCTCCCCCTGACTGTAGGCAAGATCTGCAAAAGATGTTCTTCAAAAGAACCAAGACTTATACATCATAAGGGACCTTCCTATCACCAAAAGACTCAATACATACATCCATGCTCCCAACCAAGAGGGGATACATCAGAAACAACCAATTATATTACATCATTCATCCCAGGCATAGTGGGGAAACCAACATAGGCTGTTACATGACCTTGACACCATAAAAGAGATATCACAGAAGAGATACATGACATAGAGACAACAAATCTAGACCAAGACTTATGAAAGTCATAAGCAGCATCTGATACACATCTTTTAGATCAGCAACCAAGATTTCCTTCTAAGCTCCTTCTCCTGAAACCAACAAAGTTGTGTACTAGAACCAAAAGCATCTAAATGCCAACAATGCTTTATGAGACTTTAAGCTGCTCCCCCTGAACCTGTGCCTGTTGCACCCCCTGAAACTGTGCCTGAAGAATTCTGGCATACCCATCTCAGACCTTCTCCAACCGGAGTCTGCCCTTGCTGTTCAGAACTCCATATACGCGACTTCTCCTGAATAAAACAGCGTATGCACGCGGATATGCTTTCTGCAACACGCGTACACCATACACGCGACTTTCCCAGAATAAATCGGCGTATATACGCGGATATCCCTTACGTAACTTGCGTATACCAACTTTTCTGTAGAACAGACAATCTTCAACAGCAGGATGAAGCATCAATTACTCCCAGCTTTTGTCTGAGATATTCAAAAGTTTCCCTGGGCAGTGGTTTTGTGAGAATATCAGCAACTTGTTCCTTAGAAGGAACATACTCCAGCTTGACCTTCTGCTCAAGCACTTGTTCCCGAAGAAAATGGTACTTGATTGGTATGTGCTTGGTATTTGAGTGCATGACTGGATTCTTTGAAATGCTGATTGCACTTGTATTATCACATAAGATAGAGACTGGTGGAGTGCAAGTGATTTGAAAATCCTGCAAGGTCTGCATCATCCAAAGAAGTTGTGTGCAACAAGATGCCGCAGCCACATATTCTGCTTCAGCTGTAGATAAGGCAATCGAACTCTGTTTCTTGCTGAACCAAGATACTAATCTGGAACCCATGAAGAAAGCACCACCACTTGTGCTTTTCCTATCATCCACACTTCCGGCCCAATCTGCATCTGTGTAAGCATGAAGAGTGAGATCTGTATCTCTAGGATACCATAAGCCATAGTTTTGGGTCCCTTGAAGATACTTGAAGATTCTTTTGACTGCCTGAAGATGAGTTTCTTTTGGGTTGGCTTGAAATCTTCCAACAATTCCTACTGCATGCATAATATCTGGTCGGGTACCTGTCAAATAAAGCAAACTCCCAATTATGGATCTATAAGTTGGTTGATGAACTGCTGCCGATTCATCATTTGCACTGAGGCTGCATCCTGTAACCATGGATGTACATACTGGCTTTGAATCTTCCATGCCATACTTCTTCAAGATCTGCTTGAGGTACTTGGTTTGAGACAAGAAAATACCTCCTTCATTTTGTTGGATTTGCAATCCAAGAAAGTATGTCAATTCTCCAAGTAATGACATTTCAAATTCTTTCTGCATAACCAAGGCAAAGTTCTAACTCATAGCCTCTTCATTGCTACCAAAGATAATATCATCTACATACACAACAAGTATTAGCAATTTGTTATTTTCAACTTTCATATAGAGATTGCTATCTGCTGATCCTTTTGAAAAACCTTGTTTGTGAAGATATTTGTCCAAACGATAGTACCAAGCCCTTGGAGCTTGTTTGAGACAATAGAGAGCCTTTTTCAATCTGCATACAAGGTTTGGATCGTTCCCAAGAATGAAACCATCTGGCTGCTCAATATATACTTCTTCTTCTAAGTCTCCATTCAGAAAGGCTGATTTCACGTCCATTTGGAATACCTTGAAATTTTGAAAGCTTGAGAGAGCAAGGAACATTCGGATGGCCTCAAGTCTTGCAACAGGAGCAAAGGTCTCTTCAAAATCTATTCCTTCTTGCTGCGCATACCCTTTACAAACAAGTCTGGCCTTGTTTCTAATTACTTCTCCATTTTCATTCAATTTATTTTTGAAGACCCATTTAGTCCCTATGACATTTTTATCTTTTGGTCTAGGAACCAATTCCCAAGTATTGTTCTTTTCGATCTACTCAAGTTCTTCATCCATTGCTTTGACCCAACATTCATCTTTGCATGCCTCTTTCACATTTTGTGGTTCAGTGGAAGAGAGTAATGCCAAATAGCTTGAAGCTTCTGCAATTCTTCTTCTTGTTTGTATTCCTGCTTCTTTCTACCCCACAATCTGAGATTCTGGATGATTCTTTTGAACATATCTGGATGGAGTCTTCTCTTCTATTCTTGTCTGCTCCTCTGGTTCTTCTTGAGGTTCTTCTTCTTCTTGAGGTTCTTCTTGAGGTTCTTCTTCTTCATCATTCTGCCTTTGAGGGTAGCCTTCATCTTCTTCAATGTCTTCATGATGAACTTGCCTAGGAATATATCCCTTCTCATCAACCACTACATCAATGCTGTCAACAATTCTGCCAAGTCTTTTGTTGTAGCACTTGTAAGCTTTGCTATGTGGAGAATAACCAAGAAGAATGACTTCATCTGCTCTTGGTTCAAGTTTTCCAAGTTGCTCATCAGTATTCTTAATATAACATTTGCTCCCAAAGATTTTGAAATGCTTCACTGAAGGAGTCTCACCACTCCAGAGCTCATGAGGTGTTTGAGTGCTGTTTACTCGGACATTTTTTTTGTTAAGAATAATAACCGCAGCATGTGTAGCCTCACCCCAGAAAGTTGCGGGAGTACCTGATTCATCAAGCATAGCACGAGCCATTTGTTGGATTGTTCTGTTCATTCTTTCCACAACCCCATTTTGCTGAGGAGTTCTAGCTGTAGAGAATTCTCTTCTTATCCCATGTTCTTCACAGAAATAGAAAAATTCGTTTGAGTTAAACTCCCCACCTCTGTCAGATCTGAGGCACTTAATTTTGTGTCCTGATTCATTTTCAACCAAGGCTTTGAAGGATTTGAATTTTTCGAATGCTTCATCCTTGTGCTTCATAAGCCCTAACCAGACAAACCTGGAGAAATCGTCAATGAATAATATCAAATATTCTTCTCCTCGAGTTGTCCTTTTCCTAAATGGACCACATACATCTGTATGGACTAGCTCAAGAGGTATGCTGGCTGATCCTTCCTTCTCTGGAAAGTTAGTTCTGGTTTGCTTTCCAAACTGACAAGATTTGCATATAGTGTTGTCTGGAATTTTGATATCTGGAAGACCACGAACTGCCTGATATTTGCATGCTTTCCTTATTTGTGAAAAACTTAGATGCCCCAACCTTCGATGCCATAGCCAGTGTTCATCATCCTTGCTCAAATAGCATTGTTGTGGTCCTTCTTCAAATATGTATAGATTATTTGGAGTCCTTCTTCCTTTGATCACTGTTTTACCTGTATCAAGGTCACGAACACAACATCCATTTGATCTAAATATTACTTTTGTTCCTTGATCGCACATCTGACTGACACTCAGAAGATTATGCTTTAATCCATCAACATATAAAACATTTCCAGCTTTGACCTTCTCTTTCAATGGAACAACACCTTTTCCTTTTATGGCTGCAGAGATAT
Organism: Pinus tabuliformis; assembly: GCA_031772625.1. Classification (NCBI taxonomy): domain Eukaryota; kingdom Viridiplantae; phylum Streptophyta; class Pinopsida; order Pinales; family Pinaceae; genus Pinus; species Pinus tabuliformis. Next base: position 1,579,126,442 of record CM062820.1, on the reverse strand, counting down.
CGTTTCCAAAAGAAACTGTCTTCCCCTTTTCTAATGCGTTATATGACTCAAGATTTTCTTTGTCCCCTGTCATATGCTTCGAACATCCGCTGTCAATGTACCATAGACTTTCTTGACCTTCTGCATAAAAGGCTATCCCACATCTTTCTGGTTGCGGTTCCTTTATTCTCCATGTTCTGACATTTGAGGTTTGTTCCTTCTGAGTTGTCTTCCGGAACCTGCTCCTGCATTCAGAGTCTTCATGACCAAAGTTATTACAAATAGAGCATTCAACTTCATTTTCAAGAACCGAAAATTTGTTATAAGTCCTTTTCATGGTTCCAGTCATTCTCCCTTGCTTTTGAGCTTCTCTAGTCATGATTGTCTTGTAGGCAACACATTGAGCTGCTTTGTGACCGAAGTTATGGCAAGAAAAGCATTGGCCATTAAAGAAACTTCTGCGATAATCAGATCTATCATCCAACCGATTGTAACTTCTATTCGCATTCATTCTTGGAGCAAATTGGGAAGATTTTACCTGAGGTTGATTGTAGCTTTTGTTTGTCCTTAAGGCAGTTTGTCCCCGAATTTCTTGATGGTCTTTATTTGTTCTTGAGGTAAATTGTCCCTGATTTACCTGATGACTTTTATTTGGCCTTTGCTCGCTTCTCCTTGCTGCATCAAGATAGCTTTTTGAGGTAGAGGCTTGAGATGTTTCTCCATTATATCCAAGACCTGTCTTGATCAGAGGAGATCGCTGCACATTGATAATCTCATCCAAGGTTTCAGATCCTTTAACAAATTTAAGATTAATCGCTTTTGTTTTCTCAATCTCCTTTCTAAGACAAACAATCTCACATTCCAATTTTTCAAGATGTTTTTCCTTTTCAGCTAGTTGACATTGTAGAGAATCAATAATAGTACTCTTCTCTTCTAAGCAAACTTTCAGATCTTTCATTTCTTCACAAAATCCTTCTACATCTATAGCATCCATATAGTCATCATCTTCAAAAGCCATTAACAATTTATATCCATTACCTTGTTCATCTTCATCACTATTTGAAAGACCATCACTATCTTCATGAGTGTAATAGCTTTTCTTCTTTTCATTTTGTTTCTTGTTCCAATTAACAGGTTCCTTTCCCTTGTCATTCTTATTTTTGTGAGGACATCTGGCAGCATAATGACCTACTCTTCCACAAGTAAAGCATTTAAAAGGTAACTTACCTCTGAACCTTCCAGAACCCCTTTGAAGATTTCTGACAAAATTTGATTCCTCTTCTTCATCTTCTGGCACGTGACTTGCTTCATAATACTCTTCTTTGCCAGAAGCCTTGAAGGCAGCTTCTCTTTTGTCTAATGGACCTCCCTTTCTCATTTCATAAGCGGTTAGAATCCCGTGAAGCTGAGACATAGTAAGAATTTGCAGATTTTCCTTTTCTTCTATGGCAGACACTTTAGATTCAAACTTGGGGGACAAAGATCTTAGAACCTTTTCAACCACAATAGCCTCTTTTATTTCTTCACCCAAGTTTTTCATGCAATTAACAATCTCATCTACCCTAAGGAAATAGTTAGCCACACTTTCATCATTATACATTCTGAGAGTCTCATACTTAATCCTGAGAGTTTGAAGTTTAGCACGCTTTACCTGTTCGTCTCCTTCATAGCTCGTGACAATTTTGTCCCATATTTCTTTGCAGATTTATAGTGCATTACCTTCATGAATTCTGATTGAGATATACATCCCAATAGAGTATTGACTGCTTTCACATTTGTTTCATATTTCTTTTTCTCGGCTGCATCTGTAGGAGTAGCTGAAGGAAAAGTGTACCCTGTCTCTACGATGTCCCAAACTTCTGTACCAAGAGATTGAAGATAGGCAGTAACTCTTACCTTCCAATAATTGAAGTTTTTCCCATCAAAAACCGGCGGCCTGATCGATGCTTCTCTCTCGTAGTTGCTCATGATGAACGATCTACCTTCAAGCGATCAAGCTTCTCTGAAGGACCTGCTCTGATACCAATTGTTGGAAATAATACTGAGAGGGGGGGTGAATCAGTATTATCAGATCAATAAAACTTTTCAATGCTCAGAAACATATACGCTACTTCAGTTAAGTGAACCAGCGTGTACACGCTATTGTGTCCAAAGAAACCAGCGTATAACCATAAATCTTATAATTCAGTTAGTTTATCTTCAGTTAAATGCATCAGGACATTATTCATCATATTAAGAGTAAACCGATGCAGTATAGCAGAACAGATCATCACACAAAAGCCACACACATGAACACCATGATATAAGGTGGAAACCCAATGTGGGTGAAAACCACCTGCTGCAAGTCGTCTCTATCTTTCTTTAATAAGAACTTCAGTTTACAATCTTTTGTACTGGTGCAGCCTTATACCAGTACGCAGGCTACAACCTGAAGAAGGCTTCAACCTTCTCTCGTTCTCCAAACTTCCTTGGAAGGGAGCTCCAACCCCCTTTGCTCTTGTACTAGCTAAGATACTAGTACGTAGGTGCTGGCCTACAATCTTCTTTCCTTCAGGTACCACTTTTCATCAATTTTCAGACTGGATACTCCTGAAGCACAACATTACAATCTGAAGACCATGATTCATTCACAAATCATTGAAGCATAAAACAACCAATACTAGCATCAACAATCTTTGAATCACTGAACCACTGAAACACTGTCAAACCCAGTCACCAGAACACAGAGCAGACTACAGAACTCTGCAATAACAGTCAGATCCAGCTGCAACCCAAAAATCAATCTCCAAAAGATATACGCTACTACAATGAAGGCAACCCGCGTATACATGCGGTTTTACCGAAGACAACCTGCGTACAGATCTAAAAATAATTTTTCATAACTTGCAGTTGTACCAGATTTCAGTTATACCCAGAACATAACATTGTGTCAACATGCAGATCTAGAAATACGCATAATCAACCATATAAAGATAGTTCATTTCAAACCATTTGATCCCGAACTCTCCTTAGATCTTGTTCTTCATCAACCGATGAGATCTCTCCTTAGCTTAGATCAAGCAATACATCATCAACCAATAACCCGCTTACTGGATCTAATACTTCATCAGATATTCAAGACTTTTTCAGATACCCTAGCCTAATGATTTCCTTCTCCTTATATAGCCTTAGGCCTTGTTCAATACCAAGAGCCAAAACCATAGAAATCCAATACCATTAGCTTCAAAACTAGGGATCAACACGTCCGTCGAGACACCAAGGTCCAAAACCATAGGTACAACTTCCAAGAAATAACCGTGGTGGACCAAAGATAAGTTTTCCACATACACGCGCTTTTACTGAAGCCAACCAGCGTGTACACGCGACTTGGTATATAGCGAACCTGCGTATACGCGACTTAGTATATAGTGAACCTGCTTGTATACGCGACTTGATATATAGTGAACCAGCGTGTATATATTTTTCTTCATACTTGTAGACTGATCATCAATTCCTTGCTGCTATCCTTCTGCACTATGATTTGTTATCAGTGTGATTTGCCATCAAGGACAATACTTGTCTCATAATTCCAACATGGTCGATTACCAATTAATCGTGAGTCAACTTTATAAATTGGGCCTTATTCACGTGTTACATCGATATGTCCTCCACCATGAGTGACACTATGTGTTATGGCAATTCCAATCAGGAGTTATGGGTGACCACGTTGGGGGAAAAGCTACCACACGGAAAGTGTTGCAGGCAAGACTATGGTGGTTGGTGGTTTTCAAAGACGCGAAAGAATATGCCAGAGGATGCGATGTGTGCCAAAGGGTTGGAATGTCATCACATCGAGATGAACTCCCATTGCAACCAGTACGTGCCTTGCAAATAATTGAGAAATGGGTGGTTGATTTCATAGGGCCGATCAATTCATCGACACGTCACTCTCATGCTAGGTATATAATCACTGCAACAGAATAACTCACCAGATGGGCAAAAGCAACACCTGTAAAGGACTATACAGCGGATATCGCCCCAAGATTCATATTTGAGAACATCATATCCAGATTCGGGTGCCCCAGGAGTCTGACCAGTGATCAAGGGACACACTTCATAAATAAGATAGTTACTTCCCTACTTTAAAATTTCATGATACAACATCCCAAAAGTAGTTCGTACCACCTACTGGCCAATGGTATTGTAGAAGACTTCAACAGGATATTAGAAAAGGGTTTGACTAAGATATTCTCAGCTAACTGAGATGACTGGGATGAGATGGTTCCAATGACCCTATGGGCATATCGCGCAACTATCAAACAACTACACAAGTATACATCGTTCCAACTCGTGTATGGACGAGGAGTCATGGTGCCAGTTGAGTTTTCTATCCCAATAATTTTCATCGCCCAAGCCACTAAGATAATAGAGGAAGAATCACTCCATAAGCGATTAGACAAAACATCAGAGCTTGATAAGGCATGATTTATGGCAGATTTCCACCAAATGGTTGAGAAGAAAAGGCAAAATGCATGGCATGACCGGTGTATCAAAAGGAAGTCCTTCACAGTCGGGGGGCATGTTTTGTTATATGGCCGTAAGTTCTTGAAGTTTCCTAGAAAGCTACAGATGCACTGGTTAGGACCGTTCATTATTGTGGAGATAAGGGAGTTCAGAGTTGTCAAGCTTGTGCAACTGGACGAGGTATTGTTACCAGGTTGGATGAACAATGCACACCTAAAACCCTTCCGCACATCAACTAATGTTAATCATAATTGATTGGATCTCCACAATGGGATCATAGGTAGGAGTAGGAAGAGTTAGTGGGAGCCAATAGTTACGCCAGCATTCATTGCGTCAATCAGTTTTTTCTTTTGTCTTTTATTTTGCTATGATAAGTCTGTCCTTGAAGTTTCCAAATAAGGCTTCGTGACATCTGTCCCAATCGCGGCTATCATTCCACCACACCGCAACTATTTGTGATCAGGGTGGGAGTCACACATGTAAAGAGTCATTTTCATAATAATTAGACAATAATTCCGGTGTCAGCTCGGATTCCCGTAAAATATTTCACATTATAGAAATAATTAATTCCTAAACGTACTTCATTATGATAACATAATTACCCATCAAATCCACCTTTCCTTTTTCATAATTGCGTCAGCCAAATCAGGTCTAGCTCAGCCGACAGCAACATTAACACGTTCAAGTCTACATAGGGAAAAATTTTGTAGTAATTAGTTAGGGGGTCTCATCATAAACATCACGTTGAGTTGGTCTACTTAATTTTCATGGCAATGCCGAATTTCTCAGAGTCTGGAGCCAAGGTGGTAGACTTGCTCCACTTGCAGTCTAGTTCCAAGTGTTGTCGTTCAAGGATTAGGTACCAACCCCCGATGATTATAGTTTATCAGTGTCAGTCCAGCATGACAAAGGAAATTCTCTCTATTCCTAAGTTTGGGCTGGAGAAATAATTTTAGTATCACATCCACTCTATGGAAAGTATGACAAAGAAACACTAGTCGATAATGATATGTCAGACTCGTTCCAACTCCCAGCCATGAAGCGTTAGGTCTACACAGATTTAGTCATAAAAGAAGATGGAAGGTAGATGATCAAGGTCAAGACTAACTTCAGATGGATTCAACGGTCCACCCTACTAAATTTTAGGAGTTTGCTTATGTTTGGCACAGCTCTAGCAACGATGTAATAAACCAAGTTATTGATCAACAAAATGTACGGCGGGTCGCTCTAGGTTGATAAGCAGTGTCCAATTCATGTGGCTTACATTCAAAGGATTACAGGTCTATAGGTGGCAGGAAATTTATTTTCAACTACATTCCATACGAATTCCAAGAGAGCGAAAAAGGAGGGTGATGCAAACTACTACACCAAGTATTCTAGCAAGAGAGGAGGAAAGGGAGCACGCATAGACCTGATCAACTCCCCGAAAATTAAGTTTGCCTACCACATTATTACAGTGAAGCTAATGTGTCACTTTTCCAAGAACAAGTGCACATTGGCTACAATTTTAGTCGCGGATCATTGTGTAGCAGGCGCCCAGCTGAATTGGTGTGATTTCCTCCTCCAGGAATTGTTTGAAGCATGCAACGATGTCTACAAGTGGACCACCAATTTCATTTACAGTTATCTTGTCATTTCCATTGAAATGTGGAAGTGGTTCCCACCATAGGGTTGGGGTTTAGCTCCAATCACAAAATACCATCCCTTGGCCCTCCAATATGTGCCTTCAAGAACTTCAAGAGATCTGAGCAACAAAGAGATAAACAAGGCTTCGTTCGGCGGTTGGTATATAAAGATGCTGGAAGCAATCAAAGCTGCCAAATGGATCCCCAGGTCATTACTTAAAGAGTATTCAGTAGAAATTTGGTTCAATGCTACTCATGGGAACACCTATGTGAGCACCCACTGTGTTCACCCATATACCTTCCAGATGTGGACACAAAAATCTGTGTTATCATCCGAAGCCTTCCACACATCGGGTCGTAGTTGGGAGTCACAGGGGAAATTAAAGAAGGAAGGTACCTATATTTATTTGATGCGATGGTGTTGCCACCAATACCAGGAGAAATAGTTGTGGAGTCCAAGAAGTGGATGGCCGAATAGGAGCTATAGTCGGTCATCTCACAACTGAAGAATCACATGAGCTCCTTAAAGGATACCATCGCAAATATTGACATATCATCAGGTTCAGTTTCCAACTATGTTGAATCTCAAGGTTTAATACAACATAATCCTCTGGTTATTGCCCCTCTTGTTGTTGCAATGCCAGCTGTAGGGCCCCATTCACAATCTAAACCCACCATCCCCAAACCCCGTAAAGCAAAAGTCACCAAGCCTCTAGGCGGGGCCAAGAAGCAGAAATCAACCCCTACAGCTCACATTGTCGACCTCACCCTTGAAGAGCCCCAGTCCAACACTGCCTCACCCATCATCAAAGAGATTCCACCTTCCACATCAGTTGTGTCACCTAGCTCGCGCAACCCATCCCCACACACTGCATCTACATTCGCCACCCTCTCAGACACCATACCCTTTGGGACACTGTTGGGCATGAAGACAAACATGGAAGTTGATTCAGTTATTTAGTCTACCACAGAAGTCCCGAGTGGAGGAGTCGGCACCGCCTCCATGATGTCACTATTACTAAATTTGGGCTCACTGTTGAATATAGGGCCCATCATTCCACATTCGTTCATTACCACTGTTGATCATGTCACACTACCATTTCGATTAGTTCCCCCTGTTGTATCACTCCCCATTTCCATCCAAACAACTCCTCCATTTGTAGAACCGTCACAACAAGCTACCTCACCTCACAGATACTTAAACAATTTTGTCGCTAGTGGGCAGCCCCTACAGATTCGATTCCCCGATCCATCCACCATGCAATAGAATGATCTTCAAAGCTGGTCCTTAGCCTAGTTGTTCAATTTTATTCAACAAGTCGCATAGACAGTCACAAAGCTACATAATGACCTCACTTCCGACCATGAGTAGCAGCAACAACAAATTGTTGCACTCATAGCTATACGAGACCAGCTCCACCAAGACAAGAAACAACTCCAGGAGCAGGTCGAAAAGATCACCTCACGATTCCAAGCACTGTGGCTATCCATCTCTGAGGTAATAACCGATGCTTCGGAATATTTCTTAGCTTGCGCACTGGTCAAATGTTGTGACCACATGCAAATTGCGTGCAATGGGTTAGTCACAACCAACTGAGAGCTCAAGAAAAACCTTGCTGCTACAAGGAGTGCATTGTCAGACCCTACCACGGAATATTCCAACAAGATTGAGCAAAGGGTCCCCGTTGCAGCTGCTCTCAAGGACTCCATTTTCGAGGCAATAAATGATGCATACACCCTACTGCAACATGTTCATGACTCGTGGGGAAGCCTAGAAAAGAAGAATCATTCGGTGTACTCACTATAACAATAACTTAATCAACTCTTCACTACTATCAAGAACACAAAGGACAAGGAGAAAAGGAAGCAGTTACGAACAGAAGTCACCACTCTGGAAGGTCACATCCAACATATCGTAGATGAGTCAGCCAAGACAAAGTAGACACATTGTTATCTCCGGTCCCCGGTTCAAGCACACGTAAACACACTACAGGAGCTAAGTGATGACATGGAGGTATATTGGGCTTCCTTACTAACGGCATGGCCAGTGCAACCAATGTCCAACACAACGATTGAATTCCTCGCACAAGAAACTATGATCACAGAGACTTGGAAAATGGCGCTCAATAACTACAATTAATTCCACCATGTGATTATTGCGATTGTGCCTGAATTGGGGTCTTCGTTTAAAAAAGCTAGCTAAGAAGAAGCAGCAACAACACCAGGGGAAGCCCTAGTAGAAGCACCCACAGTAGCACCAGAAGAAGCGTTAACAACATCGATGGCACGAAAGGAAGATTGACTCGGGGACAAGTCAATGAAATTTGGTCAGGGCCTGTTGGGGCCTTCATTTTGTGATATTTTGTAGAGAAAGAGACTACTGAAAAGTGGTATAAATGGTCATTGGGAACTTGCGGAGCTGACAGTCAAGGAAAGACACGAGACTGAAGGAAGACTAGTAGTTACGGAAGAGTGGTAAGAAGGAGTTGACGGTTGAGCGAGGAAAGAGCAGGAGAAGCCGAGGATGAAGACAGTCAAGTAGGGGAAAAGGAATTGGTAGTTCAGGTTGGCGGAAGAAGATAAAAAGCAGAAAGGAGAGCGGAGAATGTGTTGGTTGGATATGTTTTTCTCCTCATATTTCCATTCTTCCTGGGTTGCGGAGCTATGAGAACAGCTTTGTGGTTATATTTGTATGAGTTTGTATCCCGTCTATAAGAGTTCTAATGTTGAGGAACAGGTCGTGAGCCTTATGTAATGTGCTTGCTTTTATAGTAATGAAGAAGATTGTTATGGGATTATAGTGTGTTCATTGTGTGTTATTTTGATTATTCAATAAAATTATATATGTGCCTATTTAGCTAGTCTCTCTGCTATAGCATGTATAGATTGTTGCGATCTGGTTGCTTTGAATGTTAAGTTACTAGCCATTTCTCTCTATCAGATTCCAACCCTCCTCTAACTTAGGTTGCGGCACACCTCAGGTGAGACTCCTTACCCATCCCGAGTAAGGTGAAAATGTCAGCAATGTGTTAGACTACAACGGAGCCTTGTTGGCCCCCTGTGCCCGAACCAGGGTCTTAACCTCGTTTATATTTCTATGCCAATTCATAAGTCAAGCTAGAGGTGTGACTTGCACAGGAAGGAAATTTGATTTCCAGATCTAGTCTAAGGAAATTTTTGAATTTCCTCATAAGCATAGTTTGCAGGGAGTGTTGTTGCCTGGGTGCAGTTTCGATGAGCATATCAGTTAATTCACAAAGTAAATTTGGGCGTAGAATACTTTTAGCAAGGGTTCCAGTTACATATGTGCACATGGAAGGAAGGGAAAAGCACACAAAGGATATTTCCATGGGGTTTATGATTTTCAAGAAGGAGATCAGTGATTTCCAGTTACAGTAGGTCATAGCAAACTTTCTAGTTCAACTAGTGCATAATTCAAGATATCAGTACGTGTCCCAGATTCCGGAGAAGGACTTCTGTAAGGTAGAGCGAATTTCTCGGTGGAAGAATAGCAAGCAATGCAAGTGCCAAAGAAGGATTTCCAGAGGAAAGTGAGAGTAGATTTTCACATTCCGAAGGAAGTGCGAGTAGCAAAAGGAAGGCCAAGCGGGAAGGTGGAGGAGATTTCGAACACTAGTCTCCATTTTATTTGAGTTTCACATACATGGCCAGAGCAGGACTCGGGGATCAAGAGAGACTTGACGGAGCCTCTAATTTTGGTGTATGGAAGGCCTGGATGCAATTCATTTTGGATGAGCATGGCCTAAAGGTGTTCGTGAGAAATGCCATGGCAGAGCCAACGGATCCACAACAGTTGGAAACCTTCAAGAAAGAGATGTCCAAAGCTAAGAGAATAGTCTTGGATGGTGTTAAACATCATGTTTTCCTGCATGTTGCAGATAAAAATATAGCAAAGGATATGTGGGATGTCGTCGTAAATTTGTATGAGAATCCAAGCAGAGGTCAATGTAGTTATCCTTCAGAGTTTGTTAGATTTGCAGAGACAGGGACCACTTAGGATCAGTCATGGATAGGAGGACAGGACTAATAGAGCCTATGGCTGTAGATCTCATGGTGAGTACATGTCAGATAAGGATGATACTGTTAGGGATGTATATTCTTGGATACACCTAATAGGAGAGGCAGTGGATATGGGATTTATTCTAGTTTTGGTTCGGACAAGTACCATGGTCATCATCGCTATCATCCTTACAAAAGGAATGACATGGGATATTTGTCGGATGATTTAAAGAAAGCCAAGCCACCTACATTTGATGGAGAGTTGAAGAATCCACAAGATGCAAAGGCATGGTTGCTTGGAATGAAAAAATTATTTGAGTTGCATGATTACACGAAGAACTTAAAGGCTAGGATAGCTATTTTCAACCTCAAAGGGAAAGCAGACATCTGGTGGGAAGACGTGAAGTGGGTTAGAGACATCAGGATAGAGGAGTTGAGTTGGCATGAATTCAAGAGACTTTTCAGGAAGAAGTACTTGTCAGAGAGGTACTATGACAGTAAAGCCAAGGATTTCTATGAGCTAAAGATGGGATCGATGACAGATGAGGAGTACACGACTAATTTCATGGAGTTGTTGAGGTATATATTGTATCTTAAGGATGAGAAAGCCAAAGTTTAGAGATTTGTCAGTGGATTACCATTAACATTTAAAGATCGGATTGAGTATGATGAGCCTCGGTCGCTTGAAGAAGTAATTGGGAAGTTGAAGCACTATTATGAGAAATCAAAGCATAAGAGAAAGTCTCAACAAGTTTGGAAAGGAAAAGACAATAGTAAAAGTAAATGGCCACCGAAGCGAACAAGACCTAAGGATGTAGGTGAGAAAGATAAGGTGTTCCTTACAATAAGTTTAATGTAGTTGGAAAGGGACATGGGTCACAACCTAGAGGGCGACAGAATAAAGGTGAGGGTAAGGGACAACTACAGTGTTGGATATGTGGCAAGGAGAATCACAAGAACTATTACCCAATGTATCAGGGTGGTAAACCTTAGATCTATAATGCACAGGAAGCACAAACAATTGGGGATGTTGGATAGAGCATTCCTCGGATCTATGCAACATTGGATAACAAGTAGGTGGATCACCAGACATCTATTATTGAGATGGATGATAAGCTTTGTGATCGGGTTGTTTCTATTTTGATTGACCCTGGATCTAATTATAGTTATGTTAAACCTTATATGGTGGATAAGTGTGGTTTGAGAAAAAAAATTCATGCAGAGTCTTGGTTAGTGCAATTGACTACAAGTACTAAGAAGATAGTTCATCATTAGGTAAGAGGTTATACATTTGAGTTGAATAGTATGCCTACATCAGTGCATCTGAATGTACTTCCATTGGGATCATACAGTATGCTTCTGGGTATGGATTGGTTGTATCTTCACAAGATCAAAGTATATTGTTATGACAAGGCCATTAAGTGCTTGGATGACAATGTAGAACAAAGAATCTTGCAAGGTAAGAAGAAGGATACATCAGTTAGAATGGTTATAACTATGCAGGCGAAGCACAGTCACACGAAAGGGAATGTGTTATTTGCAGTACATATTCCCAGTGATAAAGGTAAGAATGTTGAGAGTGCGTAAGTCTTCAAGAAGTGTATGGTTTTGCTGCAGTTTCAGGATGTGTTCCCAATAGAGATTTTAGTATTTTTGCTTCACAGGGAAGTGGAATTTTCTATTGAGTTGGTACCAAGAGTAGCACCATCAACAACAAGTATCCATTGTCAAGGATCGGTGATTTGTTTGACCAGTTGAAGGGAGCAGCGGTGTTCTTGAAGATTGATTTGAGATCTAGATATCAACAGGTACACATTAAAGAAGAGGGCATCTACAAGACTGCTTTCCGGACCAGGTATGGGCTTTATGAGTTTGTTGTAGTTCCTTTTGGTTTGACCAATGCTCCAACTACTTTCATGTGCTTGATGAATAGTATGTTGCGTCCTTATCTGGAAAAGTTTGTTATTGTATTCATTGATGATATATTGGTATATTCTAAGAATGACGAAGAGCATGTCGAACACTTACCAATAATATTGAGATTATTAAGAGAGCATCAGTTGTATCCCAATCTTAGAAAATGCAGTTTCTTTTAGATAAAGGTACATTACTTGGGACATTTTGTTTCTAAGGAAGACATAGCAGTGGATCTGGAAAATATAATAACTATCATGGAATGGGAAGCTCCTAGGAATGTGGATGAGATCAATTAATTCATGGGCTTAGTAGGTTACTGCAGGAGGTTCATCAGGAACTTCTCACAAGTTTCCTATCCTATCACATCACTATAGAAAAAAGTGAAGAAATTTGAATGGACAAAGGAATGAGCAACAAGTTTTGAGCAGTTGAAGTAGTTGTTGACAAATGCTCCAGTTCTCAAGATTGTAGACCCAGATAAAGAGTTTGTTTTGTGTACAAATTCTTGCAAGAGAGGACTTGGTGGAGTCTTGATGCACGAGGGACGGGTGGTGTGTTACGAGTAAAGGAAATTGAATGAGCACGAGTAGAACTATGTGATGTATGATCTTGAGTTGGCAAAGATCATCCATGCATTGAAGATGTGGAGGCATTATCTTCTTGGCAGAAGGTTTGTATTGACGAGCGACGACAATGGGTTGAGATATTTATTTGACCAACCGAATCTGAATGTCAGGTAGGCTAGGTGGTTGGCAATGATCAATGAGTTTGAATTTAAGATCAGGTACATTAAAGGAAAAGAGAACATGGTTGTAAATGCTCTTAGTAGAAGAGTACGGGTAAATCATATAACAACTATGAGTTCATATGGGATAGATTTACAGGATCAGATCTTGCAGGCATGACAACAAGATGACATATATAGGAGCTTAGGCACAAGTTACAACAACAAGGTAGATGTGATCAAGATGTGGATTATCATCTCACAACGAATGGTTTGGTTAGATTTAGGGACAAGATCTATGTGTTATACAACAATGAACACAAGAAGCTTATCTTGATGGAATTTCATGTTAAGCCATATTCAAGTCATTTGGGATATCTGAAGATATTGACAATGGTGAAGAAGTTCTACTATTGGCCGAATTTGAAGAAGGAAGTGGTAGAGTTTGTGGCTAGATGTTTGGATTGTCAACATGTAAAAGCAAATTACAGGGATCCAGTTGGTCTACTACAACCGATTCTAATTCCAAAGTAGAAATGGGAGGTCATTTCCATGGATTTCATTACAAGTTTGCCGAGGACATCTAGACAACATGATTCTATTATGGTTGTGGTTGATAGGTTGACAAAGGTAGCACACTTCATTCCAGTGAAGTCTACTTATTCAACTAATGATGTAGCACAGGTCTTCACTAGAGACATAATGAGATTGCATGGTGTTATGAAGAAGTTGTGTCAGACAGAGATGCTAAGTTCACTTCCACGTTTTGGAAGGAGTTACTTGTAGGTTTGGGTACAGAGTTGGACTTTGGGTACAGAGTTAGTACAACTTACCAACCGCAGACAAAGAGGGTCAATAGTATTTTGGAGGACATGTTAAGAATGTATGTTATGCACCAACAACGAAGGTGGGATGAGTATCTTCCACTGGTAGAGTTTGCTTACAACAATTGGTATCCGGAGTCACTAAGGATGAGTCTGTTTGGGGAAATTATGGGCAGAGTTGTAATAATCCCATCAGTTGGAGTGATATAGTGAACAAGGTGTTGATAGGACCGAACATGTTAGCAGAGATGGAATAGGAAATGCAAGTTATCAAGCAAAATTGAAAGGCAGCATAGGACATGCAGAATATTTATGAAAATCAACACACGGTATTTAGGGAGTTTCAGGTTGGGGAACATGTGTACTTGTGCATCAAGCTCGAGAAGAGCTCATTGAGGATTGGGTCATGTGTGAAGCCCACACCTTGGTATTGTGGGCCTTTCAAGATCCTTGAGAGGATTGGACCAGTGGCCTACAGACTTGCATTGCCTCCGAATGTGAAGGTCCATGATGTTTTCCATGTTTCATTGTTTAAGAGATATGTAAAAGACGTTGATCATGTTATTGATTGGTTTGTATTTCAGGTGGATCAAGAAGGAGAATTTCAGTTGGAACCTCTGTGCATTTTGTAGCGAATGATTCTCATGCTCCGAAACTGAGCAATCAAGAAAGTTAAAGTGAAGTGGAAGCACTTTGGGCCCTATGAAGCTACATGGGAGATGGCTAATCAGATGCGGGCTATGTATCCTTCATTATTTTCCAGTGAAGGTAAAGGAGTTTTGGTATATTTTCATATTTATGTATAGTTGTTATTGTAAATATTGCAATGCATTATGTTATAAAGCTCTAGTAAGTGGTATGGATGTTATGTTGTTATGATTTTCATGTTGGTTTTGCTTTCCAACAGGTTCATTATAAATACTGCACCGAGCTAAGTTATAAAGCTCCATGGGAAATATGTTTTGGTTTTCAATGGTCTTGTCGGTTGTAGGTGTCATAGAAGATCGAGGATGGTGTTCCCCTAAGGGGGAGGGGTTTATAACAACCCCATGTTAAAATTTCATGTAATAAAGTTAATAAAGGAAAAATAAGACAAAGGTCATGGGGCACATATTCCAAGCTGAATGTTGGGCAAAACATCCTAGTGGGTGTTTGATCCAGGTGGATGTTGGTGGCCACCCACCAACCCATTTGGACCCCCAAAACTGTCTCTTTCAGTCTTTTCAGTTTCCTAAATTGTAGCACAGTTTACTATTTTTAGCAGTTTTTCGGGTCCTGAACTTCCAGAGCCGTTTTGAGGCCCTAAACGACGTTTTTTTGGGATTCTGGGGCAACATGGGTCCATGGACCCTTGTTGCCTCCCAAAGTGGTAGTACTCGGATAGATCTTTCTAACGAGCTATCGTGCGCGTCAAACGGAGATCGTATGCCAAAGTTACGACCCCAGGAAATTGATGTACCAATTTACCCAAACGGGGCCCACAATTTGGCGTTTCATCTTCTAGGGTTAGGTTTCGGGATATGAAGGGTTTTCCATTGTTTCTCAACAATAAATAGGCCTTCGAGCCTCATTGTAACTCAGTTCGGAATAGTTCAGAGGCATGTAGCCGCACATCTCTTCTCAGAGATAAGCTACCATCGCCCTAGCTGGTTTATTTCCATTTCTGGTTGAAAGCATGTTTCGGTATTTTCCATTAATGAAATGAAGTATTATTTCCGCTGCATCTCTGTATTTATGGTTATCGCATCTCTGTATTTATGGTTATCGCATCTCTGTATTTATGGTTATCTCTGTAATCTATTGCGTTCCTGTTTAAATCCGGATCAGTGTTCATTTGGTTTATTATGGCTAAGGGGGAATTGACAAAGGCAATGACAAAGGCTTTGAAAAGACAAAGAGGCATTAATTGACATTTTATTTATGAAAATAATAGAAAATAGGAGAAAAGGAAGGTGAAAGATCATAGGTTGCATGTGAGGAGGAAATTAATTGAAAAATAAATAAAATTGAAGAAAATAGAGGCCTCAATGATAAAAAGGCTTATGAGGATTAATTCATAGCCTTTTGACATTTTTGGGTTGGACCTTTCTCGCTATTCTCTCTCTCATACTCTTGCACAATTAGAGCATTCTTGGAGCACTCTAGCATTGGAGAAAGGAAGGAAATGGAAGGACAAGAAAGCGAAGGGAAGCAAAGATCGAGCAAAGAAGAGTTGGATCAAGTGGCCACAATGGGACTACTTGCAGGTATTAAGTTGCAAGAAGGACAAGAAAGCGAAGGGAAGCAAAGATCGAGCAAGGAAGAGTTGGATCAAGTGGCTACAACGGGACTACTTGCAGGTATTGAGTTGCATGTATGTTTTCCTTGCTAGTTATGGTATGCATGGTAGATGCATTTGTGTATTTGGTTCTCTTGCTGCCATTGGCATGGGTTTTGCAAGGTGTGACAGTGATTTCAACCTTGCCTTGCCATTTCTGGATATCCATGGTGTGATGGGGTTCTTTCATTTGGTTTAGATTTAGATTTCCGGATGGTTTTGGAACAAGGTGAGGTGGTCTCAAGAAAATTTCCGAGGGCCTATAAATCCCTTGACCAGTAATGGTGGGATACACGGTAAATCTTGAGGGTGGAGATAGGAAAATACCTCAAGGTATTGGTGAAGAAATCCATATGCATCCAAGCTTGTTTAGGCCTAGTAATCCCTTGACCAATAATGGCGGGATTGTAGTAAATCATGTAGTGCATGTTTCTTTGTTTGGGCCTAGGATTCCCTTGATTGATAATGGCAGGATACCTATATTTATTTGATGTTGCATGACTACTGAGAGAACATGAAGGCTAGAGTGGCTACATTTAGTGTCAAAGGTAAAGCAGACATTTTGTGGGACGATGTGAAGAACATCAGAGGTATACGTGAGGAAGAATTGACTTGGAATGAGTTTGAGAGGTTATTAAAGAATAAGTACTTATCAGAGAGATACTTTGATGATAGATCGAAATAATTTTATGAGCTAAATATGGGATCCATGATAGATGATGAGTATACTAGCAGATACTTGGAGTTGCTGAGATATGTGCCTTATCTCAAGGACGAAAAGGCCAAGATTCAAAGATTACCAGTGGGTCACTGATGGCATTTCAAGATAGGATTGAGTTCGATGAGCCTAGATCATTAGAAGAGGCCAAACAGAAGTTGTAGCATTGCTATGAATTGTCAAACTAAGACGAAGACAGATTGGAGAGGTAATGCAAAGAACAAAGGAAAATGGGACAAGAAGGGATTAAGACCACAAGATTAAGGTAACAACGAGAATGTTGCACCACTTAAGAGTTTCAATGCATCAGATAGAGGACAGGAACACAAATCTGAGGAGTAGTATAAGGAGCCATCGCAAGAGGGATTGTCCACAGTACAAGAGTCGTATCCCTGATATATACAGTGCGTAGGAGGCACAGACTGTTGGATACGTTGGTAAGAGTATTCCACATATCTATACAGCATTGGATAACAAACAAGTAGAGTAACAAGCATCTATCATTGAGATGGATGGTAAGCTTTGTGATCAAGTTATTTCTATTCTAATTAACCCTGGATCTAATTATAGCTATGTTATCCCTGACTTAGTGGATAAGTGTGGTTTGAGTAAGGAATCGCATGAAAAGTATTGGTTAGTGCAGCTGGCTATAGGTACAAAGAAACAACTTTATAATTGGGTAAGAGTTTGTGTATTTGACTTGAATGGCATGCCTATCGCAACACATTTGAATGTATTACCATTGGGTTCATACAGTATGTTGTTGGTCATGGACTGGTTGTATCTTCATAGAACCAAGATAGATTATTATGACAAAGCTATTGAGTGTGTTGATGACAAAGGGGAACCAAGAGTCTTATAGTGTAAGAAGAAAGCTACATCAATTAGGATGGTGATAGCTATGCAAGCAAAGCGTAGTCACAGGAAAGGGTGTAAGTTATTCGCAATGCACATTTCTAGTGATAAGGGTAAGGAAGTTGAGGATATAGATGTGTTGAGAAGGTACCCATTTCTACAACAGTTCACGGATGTGTTTCTTGAGGACATTTCAGAGTTTCCACCTCACAGGTAGGTATACTTTTCTATTGAGTTAGTACCAGGGGGAGCTCCATCATCAAAATCACCTTACAGGATGAGCACACCTGAGTTGGTTGAGTTAAAGTTGCAGTTGAAGAAAATGTTGGACAAGGGGTACATTACGCCAAGTGTATCACCTTGGGGCGCATCTGTATTATTTGTAAAGAAGAAAGGTGGAACACTCAAATTATGCATTGACTATAGGCAGTTGAACAAAGTGACCATCAAGAACAAATTTTTGTTACCAAGGATTGATAACTTATTCGATCAATTGAAGGGATCAACAATGTTCTCAAAGATTGATATGCGATCTGGATACCATCAGGTACGCATAAAAGAAGAGGACATTTACAAGACTATGTTCCGGACCAGGTATGGGTATTATGAGTTTGTTTTTGTTCCATTTGGCTGAGATAATGCTCCAACTACATTTATGTGTTGCATCCGTATTTGGATAAGTTTTTTATTATGTTTATTGATGATATATTGGTATATTCTAAAAATTAGGAAGATCATGTCGAACATTTAGTAGCAGTGTTGAGGTTCTTGAGAGAGCATCAGTTGTATTCTGAGCTCAACAAGTGTACTTTCTTTCAGACTGAGGTACACTAATTGGGGCATGTTTTCTCCAAGGAGGGCATTGCATTTGATCCAGAGAAGATAAGGGCCATCATGGAGTGGGTAGCTCCTAAGAATATGGATGAGCTGAGATCTTTCATGGGTTTGGCAGGCTACTATAGGAGGTTCATCAGGAACTTCTCACAGATTACTTATCCTATGAAAACATTGCAAAGGAAAGGTAAGAAGTTCAAATGGACAAAGGATCTTAAACAGTTGTTGACACATGCACCAGTGCTACAGATTGCATATCTGGGCAAAGAATTTGTAGTGTGCAAAGATGCTTGCAAGAGAGGGCTTGGTGGAGTCCTTATGCAGGATGGACAGGTGGTATGTTATGAGTCCCAGAAACTAAACGAGCACGAGCAGAACTACCCGACACACGATCTTGAGTTGGCAGTGAATATACATGAATTGAAGATGTGGAGACACTATCTTCTTGGTAGGAGGTTTGTACTCCTGAGTGATCACATTGGATTAAGGTATTTGAATGCTCGACAAGCTAGATGGTTGGCCACGATCAGCGAGTTTGATTTCGAGATCAGGTACATCAAAGGTAAATAGAACAGGGTGGCAGATGCTCTCAGCAGACAGGTATAATTGAATCACTTGGCGGCTATGAGCTCCTATGGGACAAAATTACAAGATACGACATTGCAGGCAGGTCAGCAGGATGTCAGGTATATGGAGATTGTGCACAGGTTGCAGCAGGATGCTGGTACAGGTATAGGTGTAGGTACAGGTACAGGTGCAGGTGCATAGGGTATGGATTATTTTCTTACAGTAGATGGGTTGGACAGGTTCCGAGACAAGATATATGTACCAGATAATAGTGAGCTAAAGAAGGTGATCTTGAGGGAGTTTCACACGAAACCTTATTCAGGTCACCCAGGTTATCAAAAGACATTAAGTGCAGTGAAGAAATTTTATTATTGGCCGAATTTGAAGAGGGATGTGGCAGAGTTTGTGGCTACATGTTTTGATTGTCAACAAGTGAAAGTAGAATGTAAACATAAAGGTGGACTGCTACAGCCGATTGTGATTCCATAGTGGAACTGGGAAGTCATTTAAATGGACTTCATCATAGGGTTGCCAAAGACAATGAGACAACATGATTCCATTAGGGTTATCGTGGATAGGTTGACGAAGGTTACACACTTCATTATGGTTAAGTCTACATTCTCAGCTAGCGATGTAACATAGGTATTCATCCGACATGTGGTCAGATTGCATGGTGTTCCGAAGAAGATTGTGTCAGACAGGGATGCAAAGTTCACTTCCAAGTTTTGGAAGGAGTTTTTTGCAGGTTTGGGAACAGAGTTGGCCTTTAGTATAACTTGTAATCTGAGACAGATGGACAGACAAGGAGGGTCAATGGGATATTGGAAGACATGTTGAGGATGTATAAGATGCATAAGCAATGGAAGTGGGAAGAGTACCTTCCGCTGGTTGAGTTCACATACAACCACGATTATCAGGAGTCATTGAGGATGATTCCCTTTAAGGCATTGTATGGGTGGAGTTGTAACACTCCCATCAGTTGGAGTGATTTGGTTAGCAGGGTGTTGATTGGACCAGACATGGAACAGGAAATGCAGGTGGTCAAAAGGAATCTAAAGGCAACACAGGATAGGTAGAAGAGCTATCCAGATAAGAACAGGTTGTTCAAGGAGTTCTAGGTTGGGGAATAGGTGTACTTGCGCATCAAATCAAAGAAGAGATCCTTGCGAATTGGATCTTGCGCCAAGTTGGCACCACGGTTTTGTGGACCCTTCAGTATCATCGAGAGGATTGGGCTAGTATCCTATCGAATTGCACTACCCCCAACAGTGAAAATCCACGATGTATTCCATGTATCTTTGCTTAAGAAGTATCTTAAGGATGTTGATCATGTGATTGACTAGTCTATATTGCAAGTGGAACTAGATGGAGAATTCCAACTGGAGCCTCAGTGTATATTGCAGAAAAATGTGCTCATGCTCTAGAACCGAGCAATCGAGTAAGTTAAGGTGCAATGGAAGCACTTTGGGCCCGATGAAGCTACATGGAGATGACGGATCAGATGTAGGCTATGTATCCTTCCTCGTTTGTGGGTTGAGGCAAAGTAGTTTTGACTTGGTGTTTTGGTGTGATTTTGGTATATGTTTTGATGATGTTGGTTTATGCACATATGTATATGGATGTAAATACCACCACAAGATGTGTTATAAAGCTCCACTGTGCGGTATTTTGTTATGATGTCATGATATTATGTTGGTTACTTCTCAGCAAGTTGATAATTGTAAATACTGCATCGAGATAAGTTATAAAGCTCCATCAACAGTATATTTTGCTTAAAGCAGCTATGCGGTTATAGGTGTTGTTGAACACTAAGGACGATGTCCCCCCAAGGGGGAGGGTTTTGTAACATCCCTGGTGAAAATTCCATGTAATAAAAGTAAATAAAGGCAAAATAATAACCACGGATGATGGGACACTTATTCCAAGCCAGATGTTGGGTAAAATCCTAGTGATGGGGGTCACTTGTGATTGTTTATGGCTAGGGAAATTGGCAAAGGCAATGGCTAAAGCTTTGGAAAGGAAAAATGGCATTTCGGCACATTTATTTATGAAAATAATGGAAATTAGGAGAAAAGGGGGGTGAAAGGTCACAAGTTGCATGTGAGGAGGAAAATGAAGAAAATAGAGGCCTCATTCATAAAATGGCTTTAGAGGATCAGTTGCTAACCTTTTTTTAGTTCATTGTTGGAGCTCTCTCTCTCATTATTCTCTCTCTCTCTCATACTCTTGGAGACTTAGAATTTTCTTGGAGCACTCTTTGTGGGTGTTGTATACTTGTATTTTTGAAGCAAGAAGGCAAAGGAAGAGCAGGAAAGTGCAAGAAGGCATCGAGATCAACAACTACATCAGATTTGCTTGCAGGTACCGAGTTACATGTATGTTTCCTTCACTAGTTTTGGCATGCATGGCATATGCATGTGGTTTGTTGGTTGTGATCTATCATTAGCATGGAGGATGGCCAAGATTGACAGTGGATTGCCTAGCCTTGCCATTTCTTGGATAGCCATGGTGATTGTGGTTTATTTCCTTCTTGTGTTTTTGATTGGTTCTCATGTTTCCTTAGCTTGGGTTGAGTTATTAGTCCCGTAGCCTTGGTTGGACAAACACTCTAGAGCCCTGGAACAACTTTGGTTGATTTACTAGCATCGTAGCCTGGGTTGGACAAGCTCTCTGGAGCCCTTGGTGGGTTGAGTTACTAGTCCCGTAGACTTGGTCCAAAAAACGCTCTAGAGCTCGGTAAAAGATGTGGGTTGAGTTACTAGTCCCGTAGCCAGGTTGGAAAAATGCTCTAGAGCCCTGGATGGCTGGGATGGAGACCAATCTGATGATGGTTTTGTGATTTCCAACCATGAGGTGGAACCATTGTTTGATGGGTTAAGGTGGATGGCCTCTAGAAGCCCTGGATGGTTTTTGATTAATGTGTTATATGAGATCCCACATTCATGCTTGGAATATGGTAGGGGGTGAATGATTGAAGAGAGAATTGGCTCAACCATTCTACGGTCGGGTGGAATGTGGAAATCCCATCCCGGGTTTGGATTTTGCATCATTTATGAAAGGTTATTTCTCTTGGTAGTTCTATGAGTATTATGATGGATTATATGCCGTATACATGGCTGTGATTTCATATATAATTATGTCCCTATTATGCTGGTTATGTACGTGTTTTATGACAGTAGCCATGTGTGGCTCTCATCATGTTTTTACTTGTAATTGAATGATCAATGTATCGTTGACCTAATGGATGGAATGACAGTTATTGTGTTGAGGCATCAATGGTTCTTAGTGATTCTCAGCTAAGTATGAGATCCCTATACTCAAAACTGTTAACTACACCTGTAGATTACACATTTGCAATATGTTTGATGAAATGCATGTCATCGCTAGTAGGGGCCCAATCAAGGTATTGAACAATTATTTGCTTCAGTACTTTCATTTCCATGTTATTTTAATGATATGAAGAGATGGTTCAATTTTGGGCAGTGACCTGGGCTCTGTGGCTGAAAAGGTAGCTCAAATCCTGGAGTCGTTGGCATAGCACTAATAGTTTTGGTCTCAAGTCTCTAGCAGGCAAGCCTGTGAGAGTGACTTTGGGTTGTTGGTCTCATTCATGCCTATAGCATGGGAGCAACTGAGCCTTAAATTGTCTAAAAGCTTGATGGGACCCCAAGGCAAGTTTTCTAAAGTATTGGATTGGTTCCTGAGGGTCCTATAGCTGATGATTAATCTCTGTATGGTGTGTTTTCGTCGGTTCCACTTCCTTGACGTGACTTAGGAGGTCGAATCATATCATAGTGGCCTCTCGTCACATGTTTACCCTGACTGGCTAGTTTCTTGGGTAGATGTGGGAGGAGGGTGTTACAGGGTATATAGTTGGTATGATCATGCATGATATTGTTGTGATGTTATGTTATTGCATGGATATGTTTATGATTGTACATGTACATGCTAATGTGGATTTATCTTGCAGTTGAGATAAGCCTCCCCTAAATATCACTCAAGTAGGCGGATCACTAGACATCTATTATTGAGATGGATGATAAGCTTTGTGATCGGGTTGTTTCTATTTTGATTGACCCTGGATCTAATTATAGTTATGTTAACCCTTATATGGTGGATAAGTGTGGTTTGAGAAAAAAAGTGCATGCAGAGTCTTGGTTAGTGCAGTTGGCTACAAGTACTACGAAGATAGTTCATCATTAGGTAAGAGCTTATGCATTTGAGTTGAATAGTATGCCTACATTAGTGCATCTCAATGTACTTCCATTGGGATCATACAGTATGCTTCTGGGTATGGATTGGTTGCATCTTCACAAGATCAAAGTATATTGTTATGACAAGGCCATTAAGTGCTTAGATGACAATGTAGAAAAAAGAATCTTGCAAGGTAAGAAGAATGATACATCAGTTAGAATGGTTATAACTATGCAGGCGAAGCACAGTCACAGGAAAGGGAGTGTTTTATTTGCAGTACATATTCCCAGTGATAAAGATAAGAATGTTGAGAGTGCGTAAGTCTTCAAGAAGTGTATGGTTTTGCCGCAGTTTCGGGATGTGTTCCCAATAGAGATTTTAGTATTGTTGCTTCACAGGGAAGTGGAATTTTCTATTGAGTTGGTACCAAGAGTAACACCATCAACAACAAGTATCCATTGCCGAGGATCGATGATTTGTTTGACCAGTTGAAGGGAGCAGCAGTGTTCTTGAAGATTGATTTGAGATCTGGATATCAACAGGTACACATTAAAGAAGAGGAAATCTACAAGACTGCTTTCTGGACCAGGTATGGGCATTATGAGTTTGTTGTAGTTCCTTTTGGTTTGACTAATGCTCCAACTACTTTCATGTGCTTGATGAATAGTATGTTGCGTCCTTATCTGGAAAAGTTTGTTATTGTATTCATTAATGATATATTGGTATATTCTAAGAATGAGGAAGAGCATGTCGAACACTTACCAATAATATTGATATTATTAAGAGAGCATCAGTTGTATCCCAATCTTAGTAAATGCAGTTTCTTTTAGACAAAGGTACATTACCTGGGACATTTTGTTTCTAAGGAATACATAGCAGTGGATCTGGAAAATATAATAACTATCATGGAATGGGAAGCTCCTAGGAATGTGGATGAGATCAAATAATTCATGGGCTTAGTAGGTTACTGCAGGAGGTTCATCAGGAACTTCTCACGGGTTTCCTATCCTATCACATCACTACAGAAAAAAGTGAAGAAATTTGAATGGACAAAGGAATGAGCAACAAGTTTTGAGCAGTTGAAGTAGTTGTTGACAAATGCTCCAGTTCTCAAGATTGTAGACCCAGATAAAGAGTTTGTTGTGTGTACAAATTCTTGCAAGAGAGGACTTGGTGGAGTCTTGATGCATGAGGGACAGGTGGTGTGTTACGAGTAAAGGAAATTGAATGAGCACGAGCAGAACTATGTGATGTATGATCTTGAGTTGGCAAAGATCATCCATGCATTGAAGATGTGGAGGCATTATCTTCTGGGCAGAAGGTTTGTATTGACGAGCGACGACAATGGGTTGAGATATTTATTTGACCAACCGAATCTGAATGTCAGGCAGGCTAGGTGGTTGGCAATGATCAGTGAGTTTGAATTTAAGATCAGGTACATTAAAGGAAAAGAGAACATGGTTGCAAATGCTCTTAGTAGAAGAGTACGGGTAAATCATATAACAACTATGAGTTCATATGGGATAGATTTACAGGATCAAATATTGCAGGCATGACAACAAGATGACATGTATAGGGAGCTTAGGCACAAGTTACAACAACAAGGTAGATGTGATCAAGATGTGGATTATCATCTCACAACGAATGGTTTGGTTAGATTTAGGGACAAGATCTATGTGTTATACAACAATGAACACAAGAAGTTTATCTCGATGGAATTCATGTTAAGCCATATTCAAGTCATTCAGGATATCTGAAGACATTGACAATGGTGAAGAAGTTCTACTATTGGCCAAATTTGAAGAAGGAAGTGGTAGAGTTTGTGGCTATATGTTTGGATTGTCAACATGTAAAAGCAAAGTACAAGCATCCAGGTGGTCTAATACAACCGATTCTAATTCCAAAGTAGAAATGGGAGGTAATTTCCATGGATTTCATTACAGGTTTGCCGAGGACATCTAGACAACATGATTTTATTATGGTTGTGGTTGACAAGTTGACAAAGGTAGCACACTTCATTCCAGTGAAGTCTACTTATTCAACTAATGATGTAGCACATGTCTTCACTAGAGACATAATGAGATTGCATGGTGTTATGAAGAAGTTGTGTCAGGCAGAGATGCTAAGTTCACTTCCAGGTTTTGGAAAGAGTTATTTGTAGGTTTGGGTACAGAGTTGGACTTTGAGTACAGAGTTAGTACAACTTACCAACCGCAGACAAAGAGGGTCAATAGTATTTTGGAGGACATGTTAAGAATGTATGTTATGCACCAACAATAAAGGTGGGGTGAGTATCTTCCACTGGTAGAGTTTGCTTACAACAATCTGTATCCGGAGCCATTGAGGATGAGTCTGTTTGGGGAAATTTATGGGCAGAGTTATAATAATCCCATCGGTTGGAGTGATCTAGTGAACAGGGTGTTGATAGGACCGAACATGTTGGCAGAGATGGAATAGGAAATGCAAGTTATCAAGTAAAATTGAAAGGCAACATAGGACATGCAGAATATTTATGAAAATTAGCACAAGGTATTTAGGGAGTTTCAGGTTGGGGAACATGTGTACTTGTTCATCAAGCCCGAGAAGAGCTCATTGAGGATTGGTTCATGTGCAAAGCCCGCACTTTGGTATTGTGGGCCTTTCGAGATCCTTGAGAGGATTGGACCAGTGGCCTATAGACTTGCATTGCCTATGAATGTGAAATTCCATGATGTTTTCCATGTTTCATTGTTTAAGAAATATGTGAAAGATGTTGATCATGTTATTGATTGGTTTGTATTTCAGGTGGATCAAGAAAGAGAATTTCAGTCGAAACCTCAGTGCATTTTGTAGCGAAAGATGCTCATGCTCCAAAACTGAGCAATCAAGAAAGTTAAAGTGCAATGGAAGCACTTTGGGCCCTATGAAGCTACATGGGAGATGGCTGATCAAATGTGGGCTATGTATCCTTCATTATTTTCCGGTGAAGGTAACCGAGTTTTGGTATATTTTCATATTTATGTATAGTTGTTATTGTAAATATTGCAATGAGTTATGTTATAAAGGTCCAGTAAGTGGTATGGATGTCATGTTGTTATGATTGTCATGTTGGTTTTGCTTTCCAACAGGTTCATTATAAATACTGCACCGAGCTAAGTTATAAAGCTCCATGGGAAATATGTTTTGGTTTTCAGTGGTCTTGCTGGTTGTAGGTGTCATAGAACATCGAGGACGGTGTTCCCCTAAGGGGGAGGGGTTTGTAACAACCCTGTGTTAAAAGTTCATGTAATAAAGTTAATAAAGGAAAAATAAGACAAAGGTCACGAGGCACATATTCCAAGCTGAATGTTGGGCAAAACATCCTAGTGGGTGTTCATTTGGTTTATTATGGCTAAGGGGAAATTGACAAAGGCAATGATGAAGGCTTTGAAAAGACAAAGAGGCATTAATTAACATTTTATTTATGAATCTAAACCCACCATCCGTAAACCCCGTAAAGCAAAGGTCACCAAGCCTCTAGATGGGGCCAAGAAGTAGAAATCAACCCCTACAGCTCACATTGTCGACCTCACCGTTCAAGAGCCCCAGTCCAACACCACCACACCCATCATCGAAGAGATTCCATCTTCCACATCAGTTGTGTCACCTAGCTCGCACAACCCATCCCCACACACTACATCTACATTCGCCACCCTCTCAGACACCATACCCTTTGGGACATTGTTGGGCATGAAGACAGACATGGAAGTTGATGCAATTATTTAGTCTACCATAGAAGTCCTGAGTGGAGGAGTCGGCACCGCCTCCATGATGTCACTATTACTAAATTTGGGCTCACTGTTGAATATAGGGCCCATCATTCCACAGTCACTCATTACCACTGTTGAGCCTGTCACACTACCATTTCATTTAGTTCCCCCTGTTGCATCACTCCCCATTTCCATCCAAACAACTCCTCCATTTGTAGAACTGTCACAACAAGCTACCTCACCTCATAGATACTTAGACAATTCTGTCGCTAGTGGGCAACCCCTGCACCATCCACCATGCAGTAGAATGATATTCAAAGCTGGTCCTCAGCCTAGTTGTTCAATTTTATTCAACAAGTCGCATAGACAGTCACAAAGCTACATAATGACCTCACTTCCGACCATAGGTAGCAGTAACAAAAAATTGTTGCACTCATAGCTATACGAGACCAGCTCCGCCAAGACAAGAAACAACTCCGAGAGAAGGTCGAAAATATCACCTCACGATTCCAAGCACTGTGGCCATCCATCTCTGATGTTGTAACTGATGCTCCAGAATATTTCTCAGCTTGTGCACTGGTCGAATGTTGCGACCACAGGCAAACTGCGTGCAATGGATTAATCACAACCAACTGAGAGCTCAGGAAAAACCTTGCTACTACAAGAAGTGCATTGTGAAACCCTACCGCAGAATATTCCAACAAGATTGAGCAAAGGGTTACTGTTGCAGCTGCTCTCAAGGACTCCATTTTCGAGGCAATGAATGATGCATACACCCTACTGCAGCAGGTTCGTGACTCGTGGAGAAGCCTGGAAAATAAGAATCATTCAGTGTACTCACTATAACAATAACTTAATCAGCTCCTCACTACTATCAAGAACACAAAGGACAAGGAGAAAAGGAAGCAGTTCCGAGCAGAAGTCACCACTCTGGAAGGTCACATCCAGCATATCGTAGCTGAGTCAGCCAGGACAAAACAGACACTTTGTTATCTCCGGTCCCCAGTGTAAGCACACATAAACACACGACAGGAGCTAAGTGATGGCATGGAGGTATATTGGGCTTCCTTATTAACGGCATGGCCAGCGCAACCAATGCCCAACACAAGGACTGAATTCCTCGCACAAGAAACTGCGATCACAGAGACCTGGAAAACGGAGCTCAATAACTACAATCAATTCCACCATGTGATTATTGCGGTTGTGCCTGAATTGGGGTCTTCGTTTAAAGAATCTAACCAAGAAGAAGTAGCAACAACACTAGGGGAAGCCCTAGCAGAAGAACCCATAGCAGCACCAGCAGAAGCGTCAACAACTTTGATGGCACCAAAGGAAGATTGACTAGGGGACAAGTCAATGAAACTTGGTCAGGACCTATTGGGGCCTTCGTCTTTGTGATATTTTGTAGAGAAAGAGACTACTAAAAAGTGGCATAAACGGTCATTGGGAACTTGCGGAGCTGACAGTCGAGGAAAGACACGAGACTGAAGGAAGACTAGTAGTTACAGAAGAGTGGCAAGAAGGAGTTGACAGTCAAGCGAGGAAAGAGCAGGAGAAGCCGAGGATGAAGACAACCGAGAAGGGGAAAAGGAACTGGTAGTTCGAGTTGGTGGAAGAAGATAAAAAGCAGAAAGGAGAGCAGAGAATGGGTTGGTTGGATATGTTGTGCTCCTCGTATTTCCATTCTTCCTGGGTTGCGAAGCTATGAGAACAGCTTCGTGGTTATATTTGTATGAGTTTGTATCCCGTCTGTAAGAGTTCTAATGTTGAGGAACAGGTTGTGAGCCTTATGTAATGTGCTTACTTTTATAGTAATGAAGAATATTGTTATGGGATTATAGTGTGTTCATTGTGTGTTATTTTGATTATTCAAAAAAATTATATATGCACCTATTTAGGTAGTCTCTTTGTTATAGCATGTATAGATTGTTGCGATCTGGTTGCTTTGAATGTTAAGTTACTATCCCTTGCTCTCTATCTTTTGATATGGTTTCCCTGATATCAGATTCCAACCCTCCTCTAACTTAGGTTGCAGCACACCTCAGGTGAGACTCCTTACCCATCCCGAGTAAGGTGAAAATGTCAGCGATGTGTAAGACTACAACAGAGCCTTGTTGGCCCGCTGTGCCCGAACCAGGGTCTTAACCTTGTTTCTATTTCTATGCCAACTCATAGACCAAGCTAGAGATGTGACTTGCACAGGAAGGAAATTTGATATCCAGAACTAGTCTAAGGAAATGTGTGAATTGCCTCAGAAGCATAGTTTGCAGGAAGTGTTGTTGCTCGGATGCAGTTTCAGTGAGCATCTCTGTTAATTCGCAAAGTAAATTTGGGCGTAGAATACTTTTAGCAAGGGTTCCAGTTACAGATGTGCACATGGAAGGAAGGGAAAAGAACATAGAGGATATTTCCATAGGGTTTCTGATTTTCAAGAAGGAGATCAGTGATTTCCAGTTACAGTAGGTCGTAGCAAACTTTCTAGTTCAACTAGTGCATACTTCAAGATATTAGTACATGTCCTAGATTTGGGAGAAGGACTTCCGTAAGGTAGAGAGAATTTCTCAATGGAAGAATAACAAGCAATGCAAGTTCCAGAGAAGGATTCCCAAAGGAAAGTGAGAGTAGATTTTCACATTCTGAAGGAAGTGCGAGTAGCAAAAGGAAGGCCGAGCAGGAAGGTGGAGGAGATTTCCAGCACTAGTCTCCATTTTATTTGAGCTTCGCATACATGGCCACAGTAGGACTTGGGGATCAGGAGAGACTTGACGACGCCTCTAATTTTGGTGTATGGAAGGCTTGGATGCAATTCATTTTGGATGAACATGGCCTAAAGGTGTTCGTGAGAAATGCCATGGCAAAGCCAACAGATCCACAATAGTTGGAAGCATTCAAGAAAGAGATGTCCAAAGCTAAGAGAATAGTCTTGGATGGTGTTCAAGATCATGTTGTCCTGCATGTTGCAGATAAATATATAGCAAAGAATATGTGGGATGTCGTCGTAAAGTTGTATGAGAATCCATCAGAGAATCACAAAATGATTCTCAAGGAGAATTTGAGGACCACTAGGATGCATAAGGGAAAAAGTGTTACATCTTATCTCACTAGACTTTAGAATGTCTAAGATGAGCTTGCAATCATTGGGGATAAACCATCTAATGATGAGCTAGTGCACACAACTCTAAGTGGGTTTTCCAAGGAGTGGCATACATTCGTCCAAGTTATTTATGGACGATACACATTGATGGGATGGGATCACTTATGGAGTGACTTCACTTAAGAGGAACTAAATAGTCGGCCTCTCAAAAGGTACTATCAGCAACAACAAAAATAAAGGACCGAAATTTGAGGAGGAAGAGGCAAATGTAGCCCTTGTAGGAAAAGGGAAGGTGAAGAAGGGTCCTAGTTAGGGACAGAACTCAAAGGGAGGCAAGAAGAAGAAAACAGCCTTGTCAGATGTAAAATGCTTCATATGTAGTGAGTTTGGCCACTACATCACCCAGTGTCCCAAAAGGAAGAAGGACAAGAAGGGGCAGGAGCAGACAACAGCCTCAGTAGAGATAGATGAGTTGACCTCTAGGTTGGAGGAGTTTGCACTAATACTAGTTATACCTCCATATGGAGGAGGAGCCTAATACTTAAGAGTGTCAGGATGAGTAGGGTGCAATGCGGAAGTAGTAAGAAGATCAGTTGGATCAGTTCCAGTTGTTTCAACAGATCCATAAACTATGCTACAGGGACCCACAGTATTCAATAGTAGGAATATTAGTGTCAACATGCACAGTCAAATCTTAAGGGACATTGTAGATCTAGTTGCAGTCAGATACTAGAGACATGTACAGACAATTGGGCGCAGTTAGATGCTAAGTAGACATAGCAGAGCTAGTTGTAGTCAAAGACTCAAAGGAGAGTTGCAGATCCATATGTAGGGACACAATAAATCTGTAGAGATAGGGTTTCTAGTTGTAGTTGTAGGAAAGTCGTGTGATTAGAGGAGGTAGTGTGAATTCCCCAATTGCAGGTTACATGTGTAGTTCCATCCACAGTGATATTATGTGATGGAGCTTCCATCTGAAAGAGATTTCCAAGTTTTATTTCATAGGGACATCAGGTGAGGTCAGACTCGCTATTTTAGTAGTGGCAACAACAATGTGAGGTAGATCAGAGTGCGCAATGTTGATGCACAATATTTTCTAGATTAACTTCTTCGTAGTGATTTCCAGTGACAGGGAGTTAGGTCAATGTAAGATGTGAATAAAGGAGGTGAAATAGATGTCAAACATCAGCAGCATGAATCTATCCAGATACAGGATGTAAAGGAGAGATGATGGGGAGAGAACATCTTCCTCGCTAAGAGGGAGTGTTATTTTATGGATTTTTTTTTATAGCATCAGACAGGTTTTCTATTCTCTAATGTGTCAGAGAGACTAAGGGACATGAGATCTCCAAAACCTAGAAAATGTTTCGAGAGAAACACTTAGAAACCTCTCAATTAAATCAACAATAATTAAAAATTTCCTAAGTCTAACTTAGGTAAATTGATTAATTAATTGGAATTAATTGTGGAAATTGAATTTTGCTCTAGAGACTTCCAGAAAGTGACTTGATGAAGTCTAAGATGATTTAAGCTAGTGATAACGATTAGATCTTGTTCGTTGATGCTCTGGCAAGTGATTATAATAGCAAGTAGATGGGAAGGAGATGGACATAGTTCTGAGAGCAAGTAAGCAAGGGCAGATTGAGCTACCCAGTTCACAACTTCAATGAGGGTGCAATTCGAGCCAGAGGGAGAGCATCGGAGAGAGGGAGTGGCAGAAAATTTTGGAGTAGGATTCCGAAGAGTTTTCGATCATTTCTCCAATGTCAAATTGGCAAAAGAGGAGGTTAATTTATCTTCAAAGAGGGTCACGGAAACCAGTGTGAATAGACAGAAACCCCAGTGTGAGTTGTCGAATGAGCCACATATCAGTAGCTAGAGACCAAATATATTTCTGAGAGGAGGTGAGAGTAGTTTCTAGTGACAAAGGTACGCAGGACAACTCACTTGGATCCAACTTCCAGGCAGTGTGTATTATTCAGAGCAAGCAATGTGAATCCCAGGTTGCAGTGTGAGTAGCCAGTGTGGGGTTCGAGTAGGCCAAAGGAGGTCAAGTCATTTAGCAGAGGAGATATGGGATCTCCAAATATTTTTCTAGCATATTTGTTGAAGGATTTACAGTTGGAAATCCAGATTATTGTATGTTGGAAATAATACTAAGAGGGGGGGTGAATCAGTGTTATCAAATCAATAAAACTTTTTTATTTCCATACTTAGATTCATATACGCTACTTCAGTTAATGGAACCCGCGTGTATACGCAACTGTGTCTAATGCAACTAGCGTATATCCAGAATACTTATGATTCAGTTAATCCATTAAATGTTGATCTTTAGTTAGTGCATCAGAACTTCATTATCCATATGAATAGTAAGCAAGTGCAGTAAAATAGAACAGATCATCACACACAAGAAGCACACATGAACACCGTGATATAAGGTGGAAACCCAATGTGGGTGAAAACCACCTGCTGCAATATCTCTCTATCTTCTTTCAATTAGAAACTTTTTTTTACAATGATTTTGTACTGGTGCAGTCCTTTACCAGTACGCAGGCTACAACCTGCAGAGGGCTACAACCCTCTCTCGTTTTCCAGACTCTCCTGGATGGGAGCTACAACCCCCTTAGCTCTTGTACTAGTTGATGTACTAGTATGTAGGCACCGGCCTACAATCTCCTTTCATCCTCCAGGGATCACATTTCATACATTTTCAGACTGGATACTCCTGAAGCACAACACTATAATCTGAAGGCCATGTTTCATCCAATTTTCATACTGGACCCATCAATATCATTGAAGCACAAAATCAATCAATACTAGCATCATCAATCTCTGAATCACTGAAACCCTGTCAACAACACAGTCACCAGAACACAGAGCAGACAATAGAACTCTGCAATAACAATCAGACCCAACTGCAACTTCAAATATCATACTTCATAATGTATACGCTACTACGATGAACAAAACCCGCGTACATACGCGCTTTCACCAAATCCAACCCGCGTACATACGCGCTTTCACCAAATCCAACCCGCATACAGATCTACATGACTTGCGGCTATTTCAAACTTAAGTTATACCCAGTTCAGAACATTACATGCGTCAGTATTCAAATCTAGAATAAGCATAATTAACCATATAGAGATAGTTCATTTCAAACCATTTGATCCTGATCTATCCTTAGATCTTGTTCTCCATCAACCGGTGAGATCCCTCCTTAGCTCAGATCAGGCAATGCATCATAACCCATATCCTGCATACTGGATCTCATACTTCATCAAATATTCAAGACTTTCTCCATGCCTTTGCCTAATGATATTCTTCTCCTTTTATAGTCTTAGGCCTTACTCAATACCATGCTCCAAAACCATAACAAATCAATACCGTGGACCCAATACTTGTGATCAACACTTCTGACGAGATACATGGTCCAAATACCAAGGACTTAATACCATGGACCAAACCCACTATCCGTGCCTTCCCTTGCATGAAAGTGCGTGTATACGCATACGCACCTTTTAATCGATGATCCCGCGTGTATACGCGACTTTGATAAGAGGAACCTGCGTATACCTTATTTTCTTCATTCTTTGTAGTCTGATCATCAACTCTTTGCTACTGACCTGCTGCACTATGATCTGTCATCTTTGTGATTTGCCATCAAGGACAACACTTGTCTCATAATTGCAACATATACTCTCAAATTTGTTGCATAATAACAAAATAAACCCTCATCTATTGCATCGGTTTTCCCTTTGGGGTTTTTCGAGGGACTTTTAGTCTAAAATACATTGGAGAAATTTTGAGGTCTAAAATGGGCCTCCTAAGAAAAATGTACAAGCAAAATAAACTTTATAAGAACCATTAGAATTCAAGATGATGATGTCAACCATGGGGGATGATTCAACATTTTTGGAGTAAAAAAGTAAAAATAATAAAATAATAAAACTACTTTTTCAACTCGTATTTTCAACTTATCTCCCTAAGGTTTTACTCAAATTTCAAGCGATAATACTCATTGGATGCAAAATTTAATTCATCATTCAAGCAATATGCATGTTGCATACTTTCGATGGACCCTACTACACAAAAAATGAAAAATAAATGAAAAAATGTAATTGCAATCACGGTTTTTCATGTATTTCTCATTTTTTCGTGTAGCGAGGTCCATCGAAAGTATGCAACATGGGTACTCTTTGGATTACGAATCAAATTATGCATCCAATGAGTGTTCCCTCTCGAAATTTTAGTAAACACATAGGGAGAGAAGTTGAAAAAAAATAGTTTTTTTCTTTTTTCCCTCTAAAATTTGATGATGTAATCTAATCTTATTTTATTATTTCCACTATTATTTTATAATTTCCTTAGGGGCCCATTTTAGACCTAAAAATTAATCTAATGTTGGTGTCAAATTTTTATGTGTGTGCATATATTTCTAAGTTCCTTATTTTACTTCCATAGCGTTTTTAATTTGTGAAGAATGCATAAGTGAATAATTTGGTATTTGTCATAAACAAATAAATTGGTAATCAATTAGGAGAATAATATTCAGTTGGTGCATTCATGGAAATTTTCACATGATATCAGAGAATTGTTGATCAAATCAGAGGCTCTGAGGTGAAATATTAAGAGATTGTGTAGTTTCAGAGGGAGATCTGAAGCATGAGGCTTAAACCTGCACATGTCAAGCCAGGGGTGAAAATTGTAGAGGCAGGAAATTGGATTTCTAAATCCAGTTAGAGGAAAAGTGTGAATTGCCTCAGAAGCAAAGTTTGCAAGCAGTGTGGTTGTCGGGAAGCAGTTCTAGTGAGCAGATCAAGTGATTTGTAGAGTATATCTAAGCATCGAAGATTTGCAACAAGGGTTGCAGTGGCAAATGTGCATAGGGAAGGAAAAGAATAGCACACAGAGGAGATTTCCATAGGGTTTTTTATTTTCAGGAAGGAGATTCATGATTTCCAGATGCAGTACGCCATAGTACACTTGTTATTTCAGCCAATTTGTATTTTAGGAGCAGCAATACATGTGCCAAATTCCAGAGAAGAACTTTTAGAAGGTAGAGAGAGTTTCCTAGTGGAAGTATAGCACACAGTGTTAGTGTTGGAGAAGGGTTTCCAGAGGCAGGTGAGAGACAATTTGCGCATTCCAAAGGGAGTGTTAGTAGTAGAAGGAAGGTCGAGAAGGAAGGTGAAGGATATTTCCAGCACTAGTCTCCAATTTATTTGAGTTTCACAAACATGGCCACAACAGGACCCAGGTATCAAGACAAACTTAAAAGAGCCTCTAATTTGGTGTCTGGAAGGCCTAGATGCAATTCCTTTTGGATGAGCATGGCCTAAAGGAGTTCATGACAAATGTCGTAGTAGAGCCAACAGATCCACAACAATTGGAAACCTTCAAGAAATACATGGCCAAAGCTAAGAGAATGGTCTTGGATGCTGTTCGAGATCATGTTGTCCCACATGTTGTAAATTAAAATACAACAAAGGATATTGGGATGTCATCGTAAATTTGCATGAGAATCTATCAAAGAATCACAAAATGATTCTCAAGGAGAAGTTGAGGACCACTAGGATGCAGAAGGGTGAAAGTCTTACATCCTATCTCACTAAACTTAAAAATGTATGAGATGAGATTGCAGTGGTTGGGGAGAAACCATCTAATGATGAGATGATGTGCACAACTCTAAATGGGTTTTTCAAATAAAGGCATTAACTCGTCCAAGTTATTTCTAGGTGAGACACACTTCCAGGATGGGATTGCCTATGGAGTGACTTCACTAAGGAGGATCTAAGACTCAGCCTTATAGAAGGTACTATCAGCAACAACAACAACAACAAAGGACCGAAAGTTGAGGAGGAGGAAGAGGAAAACACAACCCTTGTAGGAAAAGGGAAGGAGAAGAAGGGTCCTAGTCAGGGATAGAACTCAAAGGGAGGCGAGAAGAAGAAAAAGGACATGTCGAAGGTCATATGCTTCAAATGTGGTGAAATTTTCCACTACGTCACACAATGTCCCAAAAGGAAGAAGGAAAAGAAGGGGCAGGTTGCAGACAACAACCTCAGTAGAGATAGATGAGTTTACCTCCAGGTTGGAGGATTTTTCATTAATAGCAGCTATACATCCAGATGGAGGAGGAGATTGATACTTAAGAGTGTCAGGATGGGCAACGTCCAGTGTAGAAGTAGCAAGGAGAATGGTTGGATCAGTTCTAGTTGTTGCAGTAGGACCATCACCTATGCTACAACGACCCACAGTATTTAGTATCAGGAAGATTAGTGTTAGCAAACACAGTTAGATCTTGAGGGATAGTGCAAAGCTAGTTGCAGTCGGATACTAGAGAGGCGTAGAAATAGTTGGGTGTACTCAAATGCTTAGTAGACAGAGTAGAGCTAGTTGTAGTTAGAGACTCAAGGGACAGTTGCAGAGCTAGTTGCAAGGACAAAGTAGATTTGTAGAGATCGGGTTTCTAGTTGCAAGAAATTTGTGTGATTAAAGGAGGCAGTGTGACTTGTCCAGTTGCAGGAGGTGCAGTTCCAGCAGAGTGGGATTCTGTGAGAGAGTTTCCATCTAGGAGATATTTCCTAGTTCTATTTCAGAAGGAGATTAGGTGAGATTAATAGGAGAGTTTCCACTTGCATCTCCTCCTAATCTTCAGGCAATGCATATACCTCACCTAATCTCTAGGAAATGCATATATCTCACTTTCTCCTAATCCCCAGGAAATGCATATATCCAAAGCAAGCAATGTAAATTCCAAACTGCAGTGTGAGTAGCCAGTTTGGGGTTCGAGCAGGATAGAGGAGGCCAAGTTGTTTAGAAGAGGAAATCTGGGATCTATAGATATTTTACCAGTATATTTGTCGAAGGATTGCTAGATGGGCATCTAGATTATTGTACTCTCAAATTCGTTACATAACAATAAAATAAATCCTTATCTGTTGCACCGGTTTTCCTTTCGAGAGTTTTTTGGGGACTTTTAGTCCAAAATATTGGTGTCAAATTTTTATGTGTATGCATCTATTTCTCAATTCCTTATTTTACTTTTGTAACATATTTTATTTGTAAAGAATGCATCAGTGAATTA
Source organism: Pinus tabuliformis (assembly GCA_031772625.1). NCBI lineage: Eukaryota > Viridiplantae > Streptophyta > Pinopsida > Pinales > Pinaceae > Pinus > Pinus tabuliformis. The sequence continues at coordinate 1,579,089,453 of CM062820.1, read as the reverse complement.
ATTGGTATTTGTCGTAAACAAATAAACTGCTAATGAGTTTGGAGAATAATATCTAGTTGGTGTATTTGTGGAAATTTTCACAAGGGGAAGGGATGACACTGGCAAGCCATGGTAGTCAACTTGTAAACAAGCCAATAAAATCCTATTTCATTTCGAAACGTATATTTAAAAACAAAGTGAGACAAAGCAAGTCCAGGGTTGACCAGCCCCTCATATATACATACATTATGATTTGTAGAGACAAGAATGGGACTGGCATTTTCTTTGACTGTTGATACATAAGGCTTATTTATACTGGTGAACAGAGAATAGAACATAGTGAAACATATTCAAAACAATTGCAAATGATTTTAAAAAGGCATGAAATAGCCAAAGGATCGAACAACCTAATAAGGCAAGAGAACAATTCAAACCTGAGTATACAAAATTGTATCAACATGGTCAAGTATTTGAATGTATAGTGAAAAAAAAGCTTGCTTTTGAGATTACGGGTGAGAACTCTAGACAGTAACAAGCCTTTGTTACCTTTTGAGATTACGAATGAGAACTCTAGAGAGTGACGAGACTTTGTTATTGAATAAGGTAAGGAAAAAATATTCAAATATATTCAACCAGACTATGACATAAACCACCACATTTTAGGTTGAACACATCTATACCAATGCAAAATAAAACCAAAGCGGGAACAGAGTGCATGCAAAAGAAAAACTCAGTCAATGTTCTATTTGTTGATGAAGAAAACCATTAAAGCATACCTGGAAAATAACATGCTCCCGGAGGAATTTTTAGTTGTTCAGCCGCAGGATTCAGACTTCTTTTTTATTTCGCTTCTCCAACCCACAATAGAATTTCACCCAAGTCTTGTTATAGAGTGACCGAACACACAAAAACGAAAGGAGGGTAAACTTCCAAAAGTTTGCAGATGGAATGAAAAGGCCAAGGTGGTGGTTGTAATGGGAAGTAAATGCTGTTGAGATTTTCTGTTTTGCATAAGATAGGCAAAATCTCAGTAGATGACAATAATAGGAATCAGTTCTTAGATTAGCTCCAGGTTGTTGGGAGATGATTAATGCCTCCTATATTTGATGAAAGTGAGTTAATGAAGTTGTTAGATTCCCTTTGCTATAAAACAGGCAACCATTCGGATTGTTTGCTAAGAGGGTGAGAGTTTGTGAGGATTGAATTATGTAATCTCCTGTTTGATTAATAAGATTGTCGATGCTATGTTGTGTGGACGTAGCCCAGATTGGTTGGGTGAACCACATTAATTCCTGTGTCTTTATGTGCTTGATTTATCTACTGTGTATTTGATTTAAATTGTTGTGCATCTGATCTCCAGCAAGTGGTATCAGAGCAGTTGGAGGTGGAGCCTGTGCTGGAGGTGGAGCGCAAAGGCGTGGAGGTGCTGGTGCTGAGAGGATTCTCTGCGTGCGTGCGTGGTGGATTAAAGACTGGCTGATGCTGGAGTCTTCTCTTAAGTAAACGTTGCCTGATGCTGGAGTCCTGCGTGTGGAAGCTTGTTGTTCAAACTGCGTGGAGAACTCCTGTCCGCCTGCATGGAGAATGCTGAGTTTGCTGGTGGAGGTAACTTCAGTTTTGAAATATAGATTGCATCAAAAAAAACACTGCGCGTGTTGGTATATTTTTTTTTGGTGTGTATGTTTTTTGGTGCGGTGACCATATGAAACATTGTGCGCTGAAAAAATAAAATATTAAAAAACAATACTACCAATGGAGCAGCACAGGACAGTTATTGAATTTTTGGTATAGTTTGAATTGGTATGTTTTTTGGTGCGGTGTGCGTATGAAACATTGTGCGCTGAAAAATAAAATATTAAAAAACAATACAACCAATGGAGCAGCACGGGACAGCTATTGAATTTTGGTATAGTTTTGAATTTATTAGCGCAGACAATTCAAACTACGTGCTGCTTAGGAGGCTCATAATAAACTCCAGATGGGTTCCTTATGCTGTCCTTTATGAGGATCAGTTAGGTGTTGTGTTGAGTTATGTACTGCGTTGAAATATGTTCATGCGCTGATATATGTTCTGCGTTGACATCTTTTTCTTTTGTGTATGAATTCAATAGCTGATGACAGTTATTGATATCATAAAAACTGTGCCATGAATTTCTGAAGTATGTGAACGTATGGTACAACGGACAGATATTTGTTTGTTTTTTTTAAAGCAAAGGCACTTAAGGCATAGGCAGTTTTTTTTTAATTGCTGGTATTTAAAAGTTGGGTTTTGGAGGTTATTGTGTTTTTTGCTGATACAAAATGGCGAAAACTCAAAGTGCCCGGTTTGAAATTGAGAAGTTTAATGGCAAGAATAATTTCGAGATCTGGAAGGTGAAAATGTACGATTTGCTTGTCCAACATGGTGTGGCAAAGGTGTTGTTGGGAAAATCCAAACAGCCTTACAACATCACAGATAATGAGTGGGCCGAGATGGATGAAAGAGCGATAAGTGCTATTCGACTGTGTCTAGCTGATGATGTCTTGTTTAATATCGTGTCAGAGACAACAGCTGCTGGTTTGTGGATGACACTGGAGAAACTGTACATGACCAAATCCTTAACCAATAGGATTCTCCTGAAGCGACAGTTGTACAGTTTGCGAATGAAGGAAGGTACATCGATTGCTGATCGTTTAAATGCTTTTAATACTCTTCTTGTGCAATTACAAAGTATAGAAGTAAAAATTCAATCCGAGGATAAATCTATTACTTTATTATGCTCGTTGCCCGAATCATGGGATCATTTTGTTACTTCTATAAGTCTTAGTTCATTAGAAACTATTGAGTTTGATGATGTAGTTGCATCCTTATTATCGGAAGAAACAAGGAGAAGGTCGCATTCCAAAACCTCTACATCAGAAGCTATGATGGTTAGAGGTCGTTCGAAAGAAAGACACTCCAGGAGGCCGAGCGACTCACGTTCAAAGTCGAAAGGGAAGAAGAGTAAGCTAAAGTGTTGGTTTTGTGGCAAATCAGGGCATTTAAAGAAGGACTGTTGGAAGCGACAGCAAACTTCAAAAGCAGATTCTTCGACAGAGAAGGAGGCAAATACGACAGATACAGGTTCGGCATCTGGTTCAGGTATGAGTGATGAAGTATTATCAGTTAATGTGTCGAATCATGGTCAACATTGGTTGTTAGATTCTGGTGCATCAAACCACATGTGTATCCATAAAGAATGGTTTAAGACATATAAATCAATTGATGATGGTGTTGTGTACATGGGTAATGATGTAACATGTAATATTGTGGGCATTGGGAGCATACAACTGCAAATGTTTGATGGGACAACAAAAATATTAACTGATGTAAGGCATGTACCAGATTTAAGGAAAAATTTGATTTCATTAGGAGCACTTGATTCAAATGGATATAAAACTGTAAGTCAAGGTGGAGTAATGAAAATTTACAAAGGCATCTTACTAGTTATGAAAGCTAAGAAGGTAGGAAATCTATTTCAGTTAGAAAGAAGTACAGGGTCAGATTTTGTGTCTATGGTGTCTAAACATGACAGTAGTTCCATTCACTTATGGCATCAAAGATTGGGGCATATGGGTGAAAGAGGGTTGAAAATTTTGGCTGATCGAAAGTTACTTCCAAATCTAAAATATGGAAAGTTAGATTTTTGTAAGCATTGTCTGTTTGGAAAACAAAGTAAACAAAAGTTTAAAACAGGCAAACATACTAGTAAAGGCATACTTGATTATATCCATTCAGATGTGTGGGGTCCAGCTCCTACAACTTCATATGGTGGTTCGTCTTATTTTGTATCATTCATTGATGACTTTTCTAGGAAAGTGTGGGTCTACATGTTGAAAAGGAAGTCTGATGTTTTTTCAGTTTTCAAGCAGTTTAGAGCATTGGTAGAAAACAGCACTGGTAGAACAATAAAATGTTTAAGAACTGACAATGGTGGTGAGTTTACTTCCAAGGAGTTCGACAGCTATTGCAAGGATGCAGGGATCGAGGGACATAAGACCACGGTTTATACTCCTCAGCAGAATGGAGTTGCTGAACGCATGAACAGGACTCTTCTAGAGAGAGCAAGGAGTATGCTGAGTAACGTCGGGTTGCAAAAGGAGTTGTGGACGGAAGCGGTGGCAACAGCTTGTTATGTGATAAATCGATCTCCATCAACGGCGATAGGCTGCAAGATTCCGCAAGAGGTATGGAAAGCACACCCTTGTGATTATTCTAAACTCAGTGTTTGGTTGTGGTGCATATGCTCTAGTGCCTAAACATCAGCGAACTAAATTAGATCCAAAGTCTAAAAGGTATATCTTTGTTGGGTATGGTGTTGGAACAAAGGGATGTAGATTGTGGGATCCTACTACCCACAAAATCATCATCAACAGAGATGTGAAGTTTAATGAATCCTCTCTTGTACAGTTAGATGTAGATAGTAGATTGAAACAGGATGATGTATCTGACTTTCAGCACATTCAGTTTGATAGCATTTCTAATGATAGTCATGATGACCATAGTTCAGATACTAGTCATGAACAGGTTTCAGAACATGAACATGGTTCAGGTTTAGATCATGAACAGGTCTCAGATACTGATCGGCAAGAAGTTCCTACAGATGGTAGTCAGCCAATCGAGGAAGCGCCAGAAACATCCTTAAGGAGGTCGACAAGAATCAAACGGCCACCGAGAAGGTATGATGATTATGTCACTTATGTTGCATTTACTACTAATGACGATGAACCTCTGTGCTATCAGGAAGCAATAGAAGGTTCGAAGAGTGATAAGTGGAAAGCAGCGATGAAGGACGAAATGATGGCCTTGGGTAAGAACGGCACATGGGATCTGGTTGAGCTTCCGAAAGGCAGGAAAACTGTGGGGTGTAAATGGGTGTTCAAGCTGAAACGGGGTGTGAATGATACGGAAGACAGGTACAAAGCGCGGCTGGTTGCAAAAGGGTTTTCTTAGAAAGCCGGTATTGACTTTCATGAGATTTTTTCACCAGTGGTTAAAATTGTTTCAATTAGAATTGTGTTAGCATTAGTGGCTTTGCTTGATTTAGAGTTGCAGCAATTAGATGTTAAGACTGCATTTCTACATGGAGACTTAGATGAGGAAATATATATGGAACAACCGGAAGGGTTTGTTCAGCATCGCAATGAGAAATTTGTCTGCAGGCTCAAGAAGTCATTATATGGCCTGAAGCAGTCGCCTCGGTAGTGGTATAAGAAGTTTGATTCTTTCATGTTGAGTCAGAAATATGTTAGAAGTGAATATGATCATTGTGTTTATTTTAAACAATTGAAAAATGGCATATTCATTATCTTAGTATTGTATGTTGACGATATGCTTTTAGCAAGCAAAAGCATAGAAGAAATCAACAGGTTGAAGGCTCAGATGGCAAGGACATTTGATATGAAAGATCTAGGAGCAGCAAGACAGATTTTGGGCATGGAGATTTTCAGACACAGAAGCAATGGTAAGCTATGGCTATCACAACAAAAGTATATTGAGAAAATACTTTTGAGATTTGGTATGAATAACGTGAAGCCTGTGTCAGTCCCTCTCGCTTCCCATTTCAAGCTTTCTTCGAGTTTATGTCCTAATTCAGATGAAGAAAAGGAATTTATGTCTCGAATTCCATATGCTAATGTAGTAGGGTGTTTAATGTATGCGATGGTGTGTACGCGACCAGATATTTCACATGCAGTTGGGGTTGTCAGCAGGTACATGGCAAATCCGGGTAAAGAACACTGGCCAGCAGTGAAATGGGTGCTTCGGTATTTGAGAGGCACAAGTAGTTATTGTATCACTTACAATAAGAGTAGTGAATTTGTTTGTGGATTTGTTGATTCCGATTTTGCAGGTGATTTGGATAAGAGAAGGTCAACTTCAGGGTATGTCTTTACTCTTGCAGGTGGAGCTATAAGTTGGATGTCAAAGCTACAGAACATTGTCGCTTTATCCACTACTGAAGCAGAATACATTGCTGCTTCGCATGCTTGCAAAGAGGCGATTTGGTTGAAAGGTTTGCTTGGTAAGTTTGGTAGGTTTCAGGACAACATCAGGTTACTTTGTGATAGTCAAAGTGCAATACATTTGGCTAAGAATCCGGCCTATCATAGTAAATCAAAGCATATTCCAATTAAATACCATTTTGTAAGACATGTTATCACTGAAAGGGGAGTCTCTCTTGAAAAGGTGCATACAAAGGAAAATTGTGCAGACATGTTCACGAAACCAGTTTTGTTAGAGAAGCTACGTTGGTGTTTGGCTTCTCTTGGCTTGCAGAAAAGATAAAATAATAATAATAGGGCATCAGGCTAATTGTTGTCAAGGTGGAGATTGTTGAGATTTTCTGTTTTGCATAAGATAGGAAAAATCTCAGTAGATGACAACAATAGGAATCAGTTCCTAGATTAGCTCCAGGTTGTTGGGAGATGATTAATGCCTCCTATATTTGATGAAAGTGAGTTAATGAAGTTGTTAGATTCCCTTTGCTATAAAACAGGCAACCATTCGGATTATTTGCTAAGAGGGTGAGATTTTGTGAGGATTGAATTATGTAATCTCCTGTTTGATTAATAAGATTGCCGATGCTATGTTGTGTGGACGTAGCCCAGATTGGTTGGGTGAACCACGTTAATTCCTGTGTCTTTATGTGCTTGATTTATCTGTTGTGTATTTGATTTAAATTGTTGTGCATCTGATCTCCAACAAATGCAACATCAAAATGCAGAATAGAAAAGGTGGCATAGTCGTGGGTTGCCAAAAAAACAAACTAATACCCCCCATTCCAAATGTTCTGCCATTCAAATATGATCCAATAACAATGTGCCACGAGAACAATGATGACTCAAAAATATAATGAGATTGTTGAAACGGAATGTTGCCAAAGCATGGAGGAGAGATTTAGTTGCAAATTAATGTTACATTGTGAGAGCCAATGTGGAGGCTAAATCACTATAGAGGCATAAGGGAGACTCCATGGGCCAACAGAACCGTCAGGAGAAGCCAACATAACTCGCCAAGTTGTCTCTCCACAGAACTCAGTTAATGACCATTAAATAACATAGCATATCAACCAAGATACGACCATATAAAACAGAGTGTCAAATCTTACGACTGATATTTACACATTGAATACAATACCTTAATACCAATGCATATAATTGTCACCCAAAACCTTTGAATGAAACAGATCCAACTTTAAGTCACATTAATATTCGATCGATTAAATGTACCAAATATTATTGCAATTGTCACCCAAAACCTTTGAATGAAACAGATCCAACTTTAAGTCACATTAATATTCGATCGATTAAATGTACCAAATATTATTGCAATGAACTAGCAAGCTCAACCATAATATGTATATACATGTACACCATACTCTTCATTGTAAGAGTTCTACGAAAAACCACCAATATTTAACACTTTGATTTATTTCTTTCATAATTTCGATGACCTCGTTTTAATATATATATATATATATATATATCATGAACCGGTATATCTAAGGCATTGTTTTGTGCATAAAACATTTGTTGTTTAGGTTTATAGATGTAGAATCTTATATATAAAACCTTCCATGTGCCATCATTTTTTACATTTCATACATATATATATATATATATATATATATATATTAGATATCATTCACAAGGCTCAAATTATTGTAGCTTAAAAGGTCTTCGACTTCTTAGATAGCATATGAATCATTTATATAGTTTTGGTAGAATATTTTGATAACCAGTGTCTTTTAGGTGACCCAAAACATGTATTGTCTTCAAAAACTTTGAGGATTCTTTTAGGCAAGGGTCCCACCTACTAGGCCAACTTTATTGAAACATTTTTAATGTGAACATGGGAGGATTAGTTAACAATAAGTAACCCAATGATATTTATCTACCTTAACACAACTTCGATAATTTTGCATCATGCACCAAATGGGATGTATTTGTAATTATCCTTTAATGAAAAATGCATCATTTGTCTTCCCAAAAAATACTAAAGCAAATGTCAAAAATAATAGGAAATATACCTAACTCCATAAAATTCTCAACCCTTAGAAATATCGCAATGGAAATGGAAAATATTTGTCTAAACGCTACTTCTTTACTAACAAAGCTTTATCCAAATAAAATTAACAACCACCAAGAATAGGACCCAACTAAATATCCAAAGATAGACTAAAATATCATTGTAATTGTTGGAAACATAATTGTTAGTGGTTATGTGAATTTGGAATATTCACTTGTGTGGAAGGAAAGAAGCCACAAGTGAAGTCGAAGAGTCATAAGGAGGCTAAGAAACATCTTGGAAGATGAAACCAATGGTCTCAAGATGTATTTGTGTATTATATTATTTAATAATACAACTCGCACTTATCTATCTCTGTCCATTTTTGTGGCTTCCAACGGTGGTATCAGAGCAGGTTCTTCCTCCTCATAAATGCCACTACCTTTGAAAAGAATGTCGAGCAATATCCATACCATCTGTCTTTGTTTTATGTGCATCTCTTCTCTATTTAGTTGCAGAAACACCTATTGCCACTTTGGCCATCCTGCCAACATTAAAATAAAGTTTCTCTATTCATGCACTCGTTCATATGCTCGATGCCCCTTCTTGTACATTTTCCTATATGCTTGATATCTGAAACTACGAAGAATAAAACAATAGCAGACTGAGGAGAAATGCCAATAAAGTGACCAAAAGCCTTCTTGTTCACCCTTGAACCTTCCAACAAGTTTCTGTTCCCTACCTGGAGCACAATGAACCATCTCACCTATAATGTAATGGAGATGAACCATCTCGCTTGATTTTCCAATCACTATTGTTGGGATCACGACAGATAGTCGTTTCTTCTTGTCGTAGCATGCTATCTCCTACTTTCAATTTTACCAAAAATTGAATGCCCCAAAAATTAACATTTGGTTGTCTTTCTGCTTTTATGTGTGGAACGTTCCTCATTGAATATTGCAACCAAATATTCGAGCAACGTTTTGAACAATAGGGAGGAAATGTATATCTTTTAGACGCAGTTAGAAACAATATCTTGGAAACCGTGTCTGTATTTCTGAATCTAACAAAAAGGGATTTGGCAAGGATTTCACTAGGTTTGATTTCGCTACCAAATCCCTATAGTAGGGCTCTTGGATGGAGATAGAAGCCATTTTGAAAATTCCCTCAACACAATGGGTGAAGCGCTGCATTTAATGGGCAAGGATTGAATATGGATGCAAGTGTTTTGTTCATGCGATGTTAGAAGAAATCATATGTGAATCAAGACTCTGGTTGTTTACACTTATCTTCATATGCTAAAACACAACAGTGTCTTATGATCTGGTGACACCATCGGAGGTCTCATCAGTATAAAGTGGCATTTCACTTGTTCCCATATGGCAGAGACATTTATGCCTACATTGTATATTCAATAACAGCGTTCCATACCACTGGGATTCTTCATTTTTCGAAGCTTCAAAAACTTACATTTGTGTGGCCTTTTTATAGCTTCCACTAGGACTTTTGATCTATTTTCTATCTGATTGTTTATTGCAACTAATGTAGAGAAGTAGAAACACAGATTGGCACATGCAGTGACATACAATGTCCAACACTTTGAACAGCAATGTACTCAAAGTATTGAAAACACCCTTTATTTATTTGGCATGAATTATTTGGAAAATGGCTCGAATTGATGAATTATTAGAGCTTATTGAATATTGTAACACACTCTATTGTCAACAATATAGTCACAATGGACAAATAACTCTCGTCGATGTTCGGATTTGTTTACAAAATGCATAGGACAAAATCAAGTTTCTTTAGCTTGAGTTATAGCTATAACGAAGTGTATACCAAAGGAATCAACGTTCTAAATTGGTACTTATTGAGAACATGTTTCTGTTTGGGATTGATTGCCATCAACAGCCAACACTTGATCATATCAATGACACATCAAGAGCATATTCAAACGAAGACGAAGTTTCGCTTGCACTTCCCAAGCCCGTCATTAGACCTTGGGAAGAAGTCATCAACAAGAAGCCTTATACGTGTCTCAAATACGAAAAGGAAGTGTCCTTCATCTTCCATACTATAAACCAATCAAGTTTTAGAGCACTAGGTTTCTTCAAGATAACTAACGTTCATTTGTTCCACATCCACTTCAAATTATCAAATTATCAAATGCAAACTTTGTGATCGAGTTCACCACATGAAATATCAATGTTTTGATCTTCGCCCTTGTGAGCATTGTGGAAAACATACTCATCATCCAAACAAAGATTTCAAACAAGGCCCCTGCAAGCACAAAGCTTCACCTTGGTTGGATCGCTTCTTGGTAATGGCCTTCTAACAACCAAGAAGATATATCGACCATACCACAAAGTTCACTCTCGAGTATTGACAAGACTTGCATTGGAGAGTTTTTCTTCTTCTTAGCTTGTATTTGACAAGGGGGAATTGATATTCAATTAGTAGTTTCAAAGTCACAAAGCAACCCTGAGCCACAACGAGAACCAAATCCAGCAACCTAAAGCTAAAGTCAACTTGAGCCAATCAAAATTGTAGTTAGAAACAAACCCATGTTACATGAGCATGAGTTGGTATGTGGTTAATTCAAAACCACTATTTGGTTTGTGGTCCTCCTTAACCCACCACTAAGTAGAAGACTTACTACTTCCGCTAGACAATGGTTCGTGGTTAACTTCAAACCACCATTTCAACAATTAGTGGTTATCTTTAAACCATCATCAAGGAGCACTTCCATTTCGAAAAAGACATCTCCTTCTAACCAAATCGAAATTGTTCCAAGAACTGCTTCAAGCCAAGTTCCAGAGTTGGTGGTCAACTTTAAACCCTCACCGATATAAGACATCCACTTCTACTAACCCATTTGGTTTGTGGTCTTTCTTAAACCACCATATTCAAAGGCATTCAACCATTGTCTATTATTTACTTTCATATTCCATTTCTCTTTTTGGACTCACATACAACCCTTCACATTAAGTGACGAAATGTTCGAAACATAATCATTAAAGATTATGTAAAAAATAAAATATTCACTTGAGTGGAAGGCGAAAAGCCACTAGTGAAGTTGAAGAGTTGCAACGAGTCCAAGAGACCTCTTGGAAGATGAAACCAAGGGTCTAAAAATGTTGTATATATTTGTATCATATTATTGAATAATGCAAATCACACTTATACCATTTTGTTGTCTTCGAGTGGTAATGCTAAGAATAAGAGACTTAACAAAAATAACATACAATAGACAAGTTAGTTCTAAGAGTAAAGTTAACACCAAAGGTAATGGCAAAAAGACACAGTTTATGGGTTCATGGAGGAGAAAAATAGGATTAAAGCCACGATAAGTACTATGTGGCCTCAACTTGTTAGCAAGGGATGACAAGTGACCCAATTAGCCTAAAGTGGCCTTTGGTCACACAGTTGTTGAAAACAAGAAGAGAACTAGGTAGATAGGCCAAGAGTTGTAAGTCCAAGACCCTATGCATTCAAAGTCAATAAGGAACGTGTTTGTTCTCACAACAAAAGCTTGTGGAGAAGGAAAAATGCAATTTTATGAGATAACTGGAGGCAAGAGCTTGAATTATTAACTCCATCCGTTTACACAAGATGATAAATTTAATTGTGTAAGAAACTTCAAAAAACCAAAGAAATTAAATAAGAAAGAATGGGACAAATTGGAAAGAACACTACATGTTTTGGACTATCAACTGGTATCAAAATATGTTTAAACCCAAAATATTTAGACAAGTTTTACCAATAAAATATTAATTTCAGTTGTAATCCAATTTTATTGTCAAATTGTTTTTTTTTATTTATTTTATCTTTTGTTGATGCTATTGCCCAATTTTATTGTTAAGACATTTAATGAATAAGACAAAATAATTATAGAGCCAGCAAAGCCAACATAAACTTCATATATATATATATATATATATATAATATTTTCAGTTTGTATATTTTTATATTTTATTAAAATAATAATAATAACCTAATGTTAAGGTCATGGATAAGCATGACACCAAATCGGTTTATGAGACCTTGTTTGTCAAACAAGGTGTCCACTTCTGCACAGTGATTTGACTGCTAAAGTTTACAAAGGTCTACAGACTCTAGCCCAAGATTTGCCCTCATGAAAAGAAGCACTACCCACAACCATAAATTAAATTAATTATGAAAAAAAAAAGTTAATAACTATTTTGGAATATAAAAATTGTTGTTTCCAAAAAGACAAGGTGTGAATCAATGATTGTCACTCCCCTGCCAAAATTCAAATATAAAGAGGCTCTTCCAGAGCACTAGGTTTGGACAAGTCCTACACCAAAACATAACTAAAAAAAACCCTATAAAGTGATCTCATTACAATCAATGATTGTCACTCCCCTACCAAAATTCAAATACAGAAAGGCTCTTGAAGAGACTAGGTTTGGACAAGCCCTACACCAGAACATCTCAGAAAACCCTATAAAGTGCTCTCGTTACAATGTCTCACAATAACCATGAGAAAGTGACCGTGCTACAACCAAACATAAAATGCAAAACGCACATCCAAAGCCTTTAAATTTCTTATTTTTCAGTATTTACATCTCTATAAATTTTGAATTTCAAATTACTGTAACATTATTGTAACATCCCAAGAGTGTTGTTGATTATAAGAGTGACTAACCACCTCATGAATCAAGATATTTGAAATGAAATTGAATTTATGGCCAACTACGTTCACACTTACACATCATCTCCAGTTGTGTTCATTGCATTTTTCATCAAAATTTGCCATCAACATTTTTTACAAATCTCTAGTTTCCAACATTCTCAACTAATTATTAAAGAAAAGGCCACAAAAAATAGTCAAATAACTGAGAATAGAATGATAATTATACCTCGGGCTCTTGTCTAGAATACTAATATCCTCATTGGACCTTACTAAATTATGCGTTCAATCGCTATCACCTTCTACGGGTGGTTTGTCTCTGCATGATTTAATCCAATGTTCAAGTAAAAAAAATGCTAATAGGCTGCTTTCCTTTTTTCTCCCTGGGAACCCTCATTCTTTGGCAGGAGCGGGATCAAGACTCTTGAAATGTGTTGCATTGGGAATTCTCACGTAGAACCTATATAAACAAAAGTGAGCTGAAATAAAATCTAGGCTACCTATAGTAAACCTCCACTAATTCACTGCTAGACAACAGCCTATCCGCCACCTAGCTAAAGATTTATCATTATCAAAGAGAATTGTGATTGCTGAAGAAGCAAGGTTATCTTTCGTTGATTGGCACTCGTACAAAAGATCATTTTAATTGAAAATAGGTATTATTATGTCATCAGAGCGACAGAAAACTTTTGATATTTAATAATATTCCATGAAATAGAGAATAACAAACTACATTGCATTTAAACCAAATCTGTTAAGCAAGAGCCCTTCAACAGGGGACTCCCAAATTAGCAGGGATCCTGTTAATTCAGCTTTAATGGAAAGGGCCCGATTACTTGAAATAAGATCATTTCATCCAATGGGCAAAGGATCAAATGCTTTGAATCTTTGAATAACGATTGATTAATAAATCGAAGAGTATGTAGCAAAATCATTGGTGAATACAACCATCTGCAAGCATTGCTCTGAACATTATCACATGATGAAACATGAAGAAATATATCCATTGCCATTACACAGCCTGAAACTGCTGCCCTAAAAATCAATATGACATTGATGATGCTTCACATGTAAAGGCCCTCGGGTACTCCTTCCTTCTTCTTGAACATAACCTTCTCTTTAGCCTTCTTAAAATCGATTTGAGTAACCTGAATTAACAAATTCAGATTATTCAACAAGTCAGTTGCAGCTTCAATACAATATTTCAAAATCAACCCACTATGCATGTGTCAGACTTGCCGATAGAATAGATAATGGGCCAGCAGGAATGTTGGACAACGTTCAAAGCTCATAGAAGTAAAAACTCTCTTACAGACATTCAAATATAGTACACAAAGTATAACATTCAGGGTTTAAAGGAGAAATGCAGGGAAAAAGACAGGTCAGGCAGAATCATTATATACACCCATTAAATGAAACTTCCTATAGATGTTTCATCATGTCAGGTGCAAGTGCCTTTGCAAGTATTACAAATACATGTCACAACCATAGTTTAAAAGCTCAGAACCAATCTTCAAACCAATCACCCTATCAAACATGATTTCAAACTGGATTCCATGAACAGGTTTTAAAAAAAATACATGAAATAATTAAATTTTTTATGAAATTAATTATTTTTAAGATTCCAAACATGATTTCAAACTGGATTCCATGAACAGGTTTTAAAAAAAATACATGAAATAATTAAATTTTTTATGAAATTAATTATTTTTAAGATTCCAAACCATTAGAGACAAATATGCAAAGGTTTCTCCTCTATATAAGGATGAATTTACCATGTAAGGGTGAATATATCAAAATGGCACCAAGTGAAATACAAGTTAGCTACAAAATACATGATCACTGTGGCTCTAAATGGCCTCTAGAGTCCAAAAACCATGCTACAAAGTACTGGGCCACTGGCTTACTACAAATCACTGATCAACATGATTACTCATCAAACTCATCACCACTACTAGAAAATTAGAAATGGGATCATCAGCACGAGCTACATAAACACCATGTGGCTCAAACTCTTCAGACTCTTCGGGTTCCTCAACCTTATAATATGGTAGGAAAAGCCTAACATGCCTACTAAATGATTTTGGTTTGAGTGGAGGGTGCATTTTTGTTAAGGCCATCGCAGAGGAGTTCAACAATCAATCCCACCAACATCAAGGTACATAAGGGCTTGGTGCTCCTGATTAAATGCCAATACCATACCCTCATATATGATAGAATCCAATGAAAATGTTGCAATCCTACCACTTCAAAAATCCTGAAAACTGTCAAGTCTGCTGAATTTTGAGTGGGATAGAAAATTCTACTTTCTCCATATGAAGTCTGATAAGGTTGAAACCACTCCCAAACATCCTGAAAAAATTAATGGTAATGTTAAAAATTTAAGTTACAGATATTTCCTTTTTATTGCCATGATTTTTAGGGTTTAGGAGTTAGGTTTTTTGTTTAGGGTTTAGGAGTTAGGGGTTTGGTTTTAACAGCATGACTGGTTCAGGACAGGACTGGCCAGTTTGGTACCAAACTGATACAAACCGGTCCACCAGTCCAGGTTGGTGACCAAAT
Source organism: Pinus tabuliformis (assembly GCA_031772625.1). Classification (NCBI taxonomy): domain Eukaryota; kingdom Viridiplantae; phylum Streptophyta; class Pinopsida; order Pinales; family Pinaceae; genus Pinus; species Pinus tabuliformis. Next base: position 1,579,074,232 of record CM062820.1, on the reverse strand, counting down.
TGACCCCCGGCCCTATCCAACCAGACAGTTTGATCAGTTCTGAGCTCAGACTGGGCCGGTTTTTAAAACTATGTGACTCACAACAAAAGGATACCACCGAGCCTTTTGGAGCATAGAAACAATTCATAACAGAGAAAATTTAATTTTGCAACATTGCAAATACCCAATGGAAGTCCACTTTCTAATCAAAAGGACTAGAAACCTAACTTATGACAATTTGTTGATTAAAAAACAGCCACTAAGATTGAAGCTGCAACATGAACACTTTCAAATTTGCCCTCGCACAGATAAATGAATTGGCCAGAAGCAAATATTACCCAGATTTTATTAATATAAATGAAAATGCATAATATATATTTTTTAAAAGAGATAACAATCTATAGGAGTAACTCTAAAAAGCAAGGACCATAATCAAAGAAAGTTAAATACCTAGATTTCCAACGTGTCAATTCATTCATATTGCAGGCAGTATACTAATTTACATTCTTCTTTCATTTAGGTGATTATATTAGTGCCATCTAATGTTTGTTGCATGTTCTTCTGGACAATAAAGCTACATAAGGCTGACAGACAATTGTTTCTGCCAAATAATTATCCTCTAAATTTGCCATCCAACAAATGATTATGGTATTTTCATCCAATTCATATTGTAAGCATATAAAAATTCAGTCACACTTTTCCTTCAACTTCAACTTCCACTTTCCAGTGTTCAGGTCAAGGTATGCCATGGAAAGCAGATTGAAATAGTTCCAGAAATTCCCTAATATCATTACGCAACAGAAGTTCTTGCAGGTTCTTGCAGTCAGAATTTAGGATCAGGATCCATACAATGTGTACGTTCATTCTCATTCTTTATGTCAAAATCTATTTTAGATTTTTATCTGTCATCAAGTCTTGATCTTCAAAGACATTCTTATACCTCCATTGAACATTCTAGGTACTTAATTTTAGTGTTTTCCCTTTTAAATGTGCAAAGTCACAAGTCTTGGTGACAACCTCTGACAGTTAAATTTCCAATGGTCTGATCTGACTGAACACTACCTGACTGTTATCTAATCTATCTCTAATGTTTCATCCCCGCCTCCTCAAAGGAGACCCAGGGCTTCAATACCATAACATCCCTCAGGTTTCAAGTTTCAACAAATCCTGGGAGCCTCTGTAGAGTTAGGGGAGCTTGATAGACCTTTTATCGGGCTATGTCTGCATTACTTTAGACATGCTTTATTGGCCATTTGCTTTTGACAGCTTTAATAAATAATTCATGTTTGATATGCCACACATATTGAATTTATTTTACCATTTCAATATTTATGGACATTATATTGTTCCTTTCCAAGGAAGTCCTTTGTAATATCCTCGCTAAAATTCAGCAAGATCCAGTTAACCTGCAGGCTTCAAGTAATTTTGAACATGTTTTCTATATTTAAGCAAAATATTCAATTTCATTAAGATTAACTATAAGCTATATAGCATAGAATTTTGATAGCAGTGCCAATGAACAAATACAACCATCCAAACAATGGTAAAATTCTCAAAGTAATCTCTGCTTCACTAATTCCCCTAGAAATTATAAACACTACAACCTCGACATAATAAAACAAGAAAATATTATCAAGTATAACACTACATGAAGCATCCACCTTAAAATATATGTACATCATACATATCAAAAAGCTAACACGATCACTAATATTCTTTACACTTACCTTCATACGCCGTTCTCTCAAAGCAAGTAGCCCAGCTTCAGTGCATATGGCTTTTATATCTGCCCCAGAAAATTCATCCTTTGTCATGACAAATTCCTCTAGATTAACGTCATCTGCTAAAGTCATCCTTGAGGTATGTATCTGCAATTAAAGTAAAGAAAACAGAGTGGGTAAAAAATTATACAAAATTTACAGAGATGAGCTTTTTAAAAAGTTCTACCAAAACTACTGCAATGCAATGTTCTAACAAAAACAATCACTTTTTAAGCCATCTATTATGAATATTTTATTCTTGCAGAAGTGTCAAACATGACTAACTTGGGGAAACGTGGAGATTAACGAATGCCCATCTTTGGAGCATACCACTGGTGATGCATTTTTCAGTTTTCATAACATGAAAAACAATTAAAAAATTGCATGCATATGAAATTTAAGAAAGAAAGGAAAGGATAGTATGTATTTTTCCATGTTATATTTTCCAAGTGCTTCACTAGAAGTTGTTCAATTTTCAATTCATGGTAAGCAGACTTGCACATCTAGAACCTAGATAGCTTTAAAAACTGAAAACTCTTAAAACTTCGTGTAAGAATGCTAGAGCTAAAAGCATGATCAATAACTGAGAAATATGAACAGCAAGTACTAGGATTCTGCAGCACCCAGTCACATCTACTTTCCCTATTAACTGGAAAAGAAAAACTGGACAAAGTAATCACTCCAAAACCCTAGTTGTGTATATCAAAACAGAGAAGACCCTGTCTTTCTTTTACAGCATAAGAAAGTTAAGGATTACAAGGCAACACGCTAACCCTAGGCACCTAGGACAAAGTTCCCAGCTTGCATGAATGGATGCGCTGAACTCTAAGATGACTGTACCCAACAACAAAATTGAACAAAGCTACATACAGTACATTAATCTTGGGATCTGTGCTCTAGCCTAAGAATGGAATCACTTCGTAACTCATGCAGACTATAGCTAAAAGTGGAAAAGAAAACTGAAAATAGAAAAGGCAATTTCTAATTCTGAACTGAAAATAACCTAAGGCTGGCACATGCATGCCTCTACCTCTATCCATAGCTGTGCCTCCACATCCTTATAAAGGGGCCAACCTGTTGCTCAACCCTCATCAAACGGTCCTCTCTGCTATGCACAGGAACCAAGGACAATGGATCTGCTGGTGTGACTGCTGAAGGGGAACACAGACCAAGCAACAAAGGTAAACCCTACACAGAACTAAGGTCTCTCCTAAAAATGTTGTTCCCCGTGTAGATATTAGAGTTGCATGGGTACCTCGATTTCCCAAGCCATACCTGTTCCACCCATACCCATGTCCTAACAATCTCCATCACAAACGAAAATCACCATACCACTGGTGATCCATATCAATGGCAGCCTCCTTTAGAAACAAAAACCATCATACATCCCCCGACCCCTAGTTCAGAAAGGTTTCATATTTGTTCTCATACCTGCACCAAATGTAGCCATGCACCATATAGCAAGTATTGCCTTGTAACTAATTACAGATTCATTAATATTTTTATTTTATGATTCCCTATTGAATATACCTCCTCCATATTTATCCCCTTCAGTATGTCTATAACTGTTAGATTTCTAGACCATGGTAGTCAGGTATGCACTTAAATCCTAGGAAATTAAAGCCTTAAACTTCAATAAAAACAGCTGCAACTTAAATACATATTCTACTACACATACTCTGGAAATTGCTAACAGCAACACTGAACAAGCTCAGAAAATCTGAGTAAAATCTTCAACTCTTTTTATTCATGAACTAGAAAAACAGTTAGCTACTACACTCTCAAATAATAAGTCACACGCTTTCAATGTTCCACTCTGTACATTCTGTATAATCTAGGCGAATGGCAAGTACATTGACTCTACACATATGCACAATGGTGCCTGTTCCGCCATACCCATGTCCGAACAATCTCCTTCACAAACGAAAATCACCATACCACTGATGATAAATATCAATGGCAGCCTCCTTTAGAAACAAAAACCATCATACATCCTCCGACCCATAGTTCAGAAAGGTTTCATATTTGTTCTCATACCTGCACCAAATGTACCCATGCACCATAGCAAGTATTACCTTGTATCTAATTACAGATTCATTAATATTTTTATTTTATGATTCCCTATTGAATATCCTCCTCCATATTTATCCCCTTCGGTATGTCTATAACTGTTAGATTTCTAGACCATGGTTGTCAGGTATGCACTTAAATCCTAGGAAATTAAAGCCTTAAACTTCAATCAAAACGGCTTCAACTTAAATTCATATTCTACTACACACTCTGGAAATTGCATTCAGCAACAACACTGAACAAGCTCAGAAAATCTGAGTAAAATCTTCGACTCTTTTTATTCATGAACTAGAAAAACAGTTAACTACTACACTCTCAAATAATAAGTCACACACTTTCAGTGGTCCACTCTGTACATTCTGTATAATCTAGGCGAATGGCAAGTACATTGACTCTACACATATGCACAATGGTGCCTGTCTGCCCATACCCATGTCCTAACAATCTCCTTTACAAAAGAAAATCACCATAGCACTGGTGATCCATATCAATGGCAGCCACCTTTCCAACAAAAAGCAGCATACGTCCTCCAACCCATAGTTCATAAAGGTTTCATATCTGTTCTCGTACCTGCACCAAATGTACCCATGCACCATAGCAAGTATTACCTTGAATCTAATTACAGATTCATTAATATTTTATTTTATTACTCCCTATATAATTGAATATACCTCCTCCATATTTATCCCCTTCAGTATGTCTATAACTCTTAGATTTCTAGACCATGGTAGTCAGGTATGCAATTAAATCCTAGGAAATTAAAGCCTTAACCTTCAATCAAAATGGCTGCAACTTAAATACATATTCTACTACACATACTCTGGAAATTGCTAACAGCAACACAGTGAACAAGCTCAGAAAATCTGAGTAAAATCTTCAACTCTTTTTATTCATGAACAAGAAAAACAGTTAGCTACTACACTCTCAAATAATAAGTCACACACTTTCAATGGTCCACTCTGTACATTCTGTATAATCTAGGCAAATGGCAAGTACATTGACTCTAAATATATGCAGTGTGCACAATGGTGCCTATCAGACTAAAATTAAAACCTATTTCATTGGTGCAACTCCCCCTCTGCCTCTGCTCTGAAAGTATCAATCTTCTTCCAATAGGTCACAAGTCGCGTAGCCATGGGTCTACAGTCCTCCATCCTGAAACGTTTCAAGATCCCAACTATGTATTTCCCTTGTCCAAGGAAAATCTCTCCCTCTCTTTGCCACACCTCCAACTCCGAAAGTATGCATCAACCCCAAATCCTTCATCTTGAACTCTTCTACAAGATCCCGCTTACAGTGCACTATCATCTCCTCAGACCCTGTGAGAAACAAGTCATCAACATGCCACACCAATATGAGAGGCTCACCCCTCACCTCAGTGTAGTACAAGTTTAGGTCTGCCTAACTATTGGTGAAGCCCACACTCTTCAAATAACTATCAATCTATGTATACCACGCCCAGGGAACCTACTTGAGCCCATACATTGCTCTCTTCAAGATGCACAAACGAGGATCCCTCCCATGCACCTCAAAACCCTCTGGATGCTCTATTTAGATTTCTTCCTGAATATTATCATTGAGGAAGGTAGTCTTCACATCCATCTGGTGAATCCTCCAACCCATTTGCGTTGTAGAAATGATAGCCCTGATGGATGAGTATCTTACTATCTGGATACTAGAGTGAATGTATCGTCATAATCAATCCCTTCCTTTTGCAAAAATCCCTTAGACACAAAACAGGCTTTGAACTTCTCCACATTGCCATCCACAGCGTGCATGATCTTGTACACCCATCTTGAGCCCACCACTGCCTTGCTCACTAGCCATGGCACAAACTTCCATGTGTTGTTCTTCATGATGGAAGAATATTCTTCCACCATGCCATTCATCCTAGTCAATATGTCTCATTGTACCCCACAAGGATACCTTTCTTTGCAGTAGCCTCCAACTTGGTCCTTTTCTCCTTAGGAACATGGCAATACACAAAGCACCCAAAGATGTGAATGTGTCCCAAATTTGGTTTCTTCCCTGTAAATGCCTCCTCTAGTGTCAATTTGCCCAACACGTTGTGTGGGCCTCTATTCTACAAGTATACGGAAATGTTGCAGGCCTCTACCCACAAAAAAAAGGCAGATACTAATCATGGAGCCTAGCCTTGACCGCTCCAACTATAGCCTTGTTTTTTCATTCTATAACCCCATTCTATTAAGGGTTGTACGAAATAGTCAACTCCTTCTTGATACCTTCCTAAGCACGGAAGTCCTTGAAGGCACTCGAGGTGTATTTGCCTCTATTATTTGATCTCAGTGTCTTGATCTTCATCTTCCTCCCTATCTGATTCTCAACTAGAGCCTTGAACTCCTTGAATCTACTGAAGACCTCGTCCTTATTTTTCATGAAATAGATCCAAGTCTTCCTGGAGAAGTCATTAATGAAGGTCACACAATACTAGGACCCAATCAAGGATACTAATGACATGGGCCCACACACATATGAGTGTACTAGATCCAAAATCCCTTTGGACCTAGTGTTGTTGCTCAGAAAGTTGGACTTAGCATGTTTACCCAGTGCACAACCCTTGCACACCTCATGTTGCTCTACCTTCAGTTCTGGCAGCCCTATCACTATCTCCTTGAGCACATTAAGTGCTCCATGATGAAGATGAGCCATCCTCCTATGCCATAATTCTCCCAGCCCTTTGTTACAGCTTACCAATGCATGTGTTGGCTCAAACTACAAACGAAACAAGTTTCCCTTCCTAACCCATATGACTTTCACTATCTTGGAGTTCTTGGGCCAAATATACACATCTCCACCAACATAGGCAAAGGGCTTTCCAGACTCCCTCTGAAACTTGATTGTGTTAATACCAGTTGGATGGTACTTGGCAATGTCACCAAGCTAGTGAAATACTCTGACTCTCGTCATGTGGCAAGAAGCCCCACTGTCAATGTACATGTTGGTGGCAACTGAACTCGAGACATGTAATGAGTGAAAACTCGTTCTCAAACCCTAATGCAAACTCATCCCCCTCTGCAATAGCAGCAAGCTACTTCTTTTGCTTGTACTTCTTCTTATTCGAGCACTAGCTATCGTAGTGCAACTGTTGGCATGCAAAGCAATTAACCTAGCTTGGATCCCTCTTATTATCACCCTTCGAAGAGGACCCCTCGCTTGGCCCTTTCTTGGCCTTCTGCTTACCCTTGATTGTTAGAGAAAGGATCTCCTCTTCTTCAAACCTCTTCCTTTAATCTCCCCACTGACCACTTTCTCGAATCTCCTCTTGGACTAAATCACCCCAAAGTCTCGCATAATCCGACAAGTGATCCCAGCCCATAACACACTGACAAAGACCTCTCAATCCTTCGAAAAGCCATTCAAGACTATATGCACTAGCTCCTACTTAGCAATCGTCTCTTTAACAAATAGTCAATATGTCCCTAACTTGTGTCACCCTGGACAATTAAGATGCCACGCTCTCACCCATAGAGATTCTTGTGCCATTCAACTTGTCCTTGAGCATCATCTTTCAAACTTTGATAATCGCTACGATATAGCTTCATGACCGCATCCCAGATCTTTTTCGTAGTATCCTTCTCTAGCAGATTGGGTATGAGATGATCTTTGATGCCATCAATAATAATCCTTTGCGCCTTGGCCTCCTTGACCTCATGCAGATCAAGAGCAATTGGATCAGTCATTGGTGAAACCACTATTATAATAACAAAATTCCACAACTTGTTCTCCTTGATAACAATTAAGATTCGAACCTTCCATTGCAAATAGTTCGAAGAACCCTCAAGCCTGTCCTCATATCAAACAATTGTAGCCATTATAGAATAATAAAAACCTTGAAGATATTGAAAACTGAAATTTGAATATTTTTTATCTTGAAACCTGTGTCAAATATCCTTGGCTTCACATTCAGAGTTTAGAGCTTTGAAACCATGTTAATTTCTTTAAACCCAATTACAAATTTATTGTCTCAACAAATAATCATAGATTTGAAATAAACAAAGCTTTCTAATCTAATTTGTAACAATAAATATTCTAGGTTTTCAACCAAATAAACAGCAAAAGCAAAAATACTCAAAACCAATCACATGCAATAGAGAATAACACAGATATACCCTAGAAACCCCAGTGTGGGAAAAACTAGCAAACGTTGGGCTTCTTATTCACCTTCAGGATAAATATTTTCTTACAACAGTTACACAAGAATTTGCTTCAGCAAATACCTAGTAAAAGATCACAGCAATATCCCTCTCACTCGGCTCTTATACAACCCACACGCACAGCCTAGCAAAAGACTTTTGCATACAAAGAAACTCGGCCTCTCGGCCAATGAGAAAGCTTGGCCTCTCCGTTGATCTAGCTTTTGCCCTGATCTCGCTCTAGCTATAGCTCGATCTAGCCTTTCCTCCCTCTCGTTGTCAAATATTGTGCTCCATTGAATCTCAACTTGTGCTGAATCGAATGTGCATCTCCTTCGGCTCAAACCTCCTATTAAAAAGATCAAGCCTTAATCTCAAGCAAAATCCCCAATCTCAATGTTTGAGACTATATCCTGACTCACTGAGATCAACGGCTACAACTTAATCTATCACTGATTTATTTTCCCTCATATAAAAATCTCCTTCCAAGCTAGAATCTCAATAGATATGCTACATAATTACATGCATCATTTATCATCTATTATGTTACATGTTTCAGCTTTCATATATTTTAATTTTAAGTTGGTATTTTGGGTGGGGTCCTTTATGTTCGAGACCCCATATATGCACTATGGTGTTCCCTAGAATTTTGATGAGTGCTCCCACATGTCCTCTATTTCCCCACTCCTACTTCCACACATCCCAAATATTTGGTGGATGGAACGAACAAAGTTCGTTCTTCAAGTTAAATACTCCAGAAGACTTGGAATATGTAGATCTCCACTGAGATAAAAGAATATATATTAAAATGTATGAATAAGAGTGATGATACAATTGAGAGTGAGGGTCCTATATATATAGCCAAGTAAGTACCCTTTCACAAACATTCATGTTTGTAGAGGATTGCCTCTTTGTTTAACTAACTATTACAAATTTACATATTATTATGTTTATTATTTATTATCTATATTTATTACTTTTACATAATTATATTCATAACATTGCCATCCTCTTCAAAATGTTGTCCTCAAAGCTTCTTGATGAAAGGACTTGATCTTTTTTTTTCGACTACGAATGTATTCTTGTCTCGAGGCAGTGATCTTTGTCGATACAAGTTGATATGATCCTCTGACCATCCTAAATTAATCTTTTGTGAAATCTTTTGATTACTGGAAACTTGTGATGAACACTTCAGTATTCTTCGGAACATAAGTTTGTTGTTTATGTTCTAAGTGATACGAGTTCGTAGATTGATTGAGATGTTTGTTCTTGTGATTCGGATGTCGATAAATGGTTCTTCTGGTTGGACTTTCCCTTATCATGTTAGTGGTTGTTTCCTGATTTCCTTCAGGCGTTGTTGTTGTTGAGTAGGTGACTGAATCATCATTTGGAATGTCCATCATTTGAACTGCAACTTCTGCATGCGTCTTCACTTCAATAGGATTTGGATTTCCCTAAACTGTGAGATTAGTGGAATCAACGTTTGTTTCTTCTTATCCAACTTGGACTACTACATCTAGTGATTTTGATGCTTCCCTTGCGACAATTTCTTCGAACCTATTCGTCAATGATTTCTTATCATCCTTAAGTTTTTTAATCTGTTTGAGCATATTTTAGTTATGATTTTTGTGACGTAAGAATTCCTCATTTTCAGAGTCAACTTTATTTTGGCATTCAAGCTTCTCGTCTTTTAAACACTTGATTTATTCTAATCATGTTTTGTTAAGGTCCTTTAAGCATAAATTTTCCTCTTCTTTTTCTGATAGACTCTCATTGAATTTCTTGTCAAAACCTTTTTTTTCTTGTTCTAACTTGTGTTTCTTAGTTTTACACTTTTTGACTTGTGCAAGAAGTTTCTGGATATGATCTTTTAAACGAGAATTTTCTTCATTTTATTGGGATATGGCCTTGTCAAGCTCTTTTTGCTTCTCCAATATTGAGTTTTGATTCCTTCGAGGTATTAATTTCGTGACATCTTTAAAGTCTTCTAATGAGGACATTATCGATTTTGACTTCATTGTCATGTCTCGAAATGTGATCATCTTTCCCTTATAAGAAAACATCAAAAAAAATTCTCTACGTTTAACATGCATGCACCCAATTCTCTAAACCAAGGTTGACCAACACTCCAACGCTCCATCTTAATGAGAAAATTGTTCTTTGTCAAACATATGATACTCCCTCTGCATTTGGAAACTCCCCTTTTCTAAAGGTACGGTCAAATAGTTGACCACCATCGACCCTAAAGAAACAATACTCTAGATCCTATACTCTGAACTCTTTCCAAAATATACAAGGTGAAAACTTTCTATACATGGGACACTACATCAGCCCCCTTCCAACCTACTTTGTCCTTCATGTCAACTTCATTGGCCAAACTCTTCCCACACCACAACATGCGCTATTTAGGATTTTTTATAATGATGAACTCATGTATATAGGGTCAAGACAAGTGTATCAAATCTAACAAATAAAAAATTGAAATATGAACTAGACTCATAATAGCCCAACATGATTACAATCTCATTAACAATGAAATCCAAAATGCATGGTGCATGAATCAATGCATCTACAACAACTCCACCTTCCTAGGAGGATCCTCCAACAACTAGAATGAGAGTCTCATAAAGGTAAGCTCCCTCTTGCTGGGAAAATCCTTCTATAGCAAACTTTTCCCAATACTCTTTCATAGACGCATCAGATGCAATCAAGGAACCAATTAATTTTGCAATTGTTCCCTCCATTATGACATCTGAGCCAAAAGTAGACTCTTCATTAAGCCATGAACATACAATATAGAATCTAACTCGAGAAGATCACTTGAAGGCATCTGTAAATATATGGAGTCCAATCCCTTCACTTGATAATTGGCATCATTGCCCCACAAGCATTCCACCGCCTTCCTCTTGAAACTTCTTAATGATCACCCTGTCATAATTCATATGTTTCAAAGCTCCATTGTCCACATACCATCCAAACCATGAAATTGTGTACATGGAAAGACTAGACACCATGGTAAAGTGGGTATATAGCTTCGCAATCAAATCATCCTCATTGGAAGCATCTACACACACAACAAACTCTTGTGTATGTGGAAAGACTAGACACCATGGCAAAGTGGATATTGGTGTGGATTTAACCACTCACAAGCAGAGTAGAACACAAGAGTGCAAAATAAAATATTTGACTAATCAACCCAAACAAGCTTTTATAGATTTACATGAAAAAAACTAGCTCAAGAAACCAAGAGGCAAGATCCCAAGAAACACAAACCAAAATACAATAATAGATCTACCTAGAGATGGGATCTCAACTAATCACAAGAATAGGAAACTGACTCAACTACTCCTTGATAATTCAAAACAAAAAGGATTCCTCACTCCCAAACCACAATAATAGTCTCCTACCAAAGTAATGAGGAGAAATACATATGATAAGGGTAAGGACTAGAATTCCTATCACATATCTTGCTTGGCAATGAAATCATCCACACAAAAAGCTTCTTCAGTCCCCTAAAAGCTCCAATTACTACTTTACCCTTCCCCTTCCCCTTCTTCCTTTCGAGACATGAGAGACATGGTGACTATGCTTCCCATACCTAAAGAACTTGATATGAGTCAAGTCTTCCTTCCCCTTACATGAAGAAATCAATTCTTCCTCCTCACTATTCTGATCCTTCTTGGTCCTCCATTCTCCCCTCCTCCTCACCTTTCTAATGAGTGCTAGGTCTGATCATCATCCTCCTACTTGTAATTGATTGACACTTGTAGTCTCATCTCCTATCCAATGAAAGCATCCCCCAACTACTCGAAGTTGGGTAGTAATTTCTCCCAACCACAAATATCCTAGACAAGCTTGTGCCAAGAACTAAATCCATTCAAAGCAATCCAAACTAGCTCATTATCTTTGACTTCGCATACTCCAATTAACCCATATGCCAACTACCTTCATGCAACCACTACTGGATTGGCGCTCTTTTAACTGAATGTGCATGCAAAAATTAGAACTGAACTGCTAAAACTCGAAATTGGAACTAGATCTAGAAATAGCGTCTAACTGAAAACAAACATAAACACTAGTTCTAAATGTGGAACTTGTGATGAGCTGAGTTCCTTCTCTGCATGCACCCAGCTACTCAGTTCTGCCATCAATATCACTCTGCTGGACACTTTCAGAGTTACTAAAATTCCAAATACTTATATGATATGAAGTATTTTCAGCCTAGGGTGCTACTTTTGAAGACTAATATTTTTTTCAATAATGAAAGCCTGATGCATGACTTAGGACCTTAACTGTCTTTGGTGGTCACTATGTGCTTTGATATAATTCAATAGTTCAAAATTTCAATTTAATGATATCTGAACTTTGAACGCATTACAGTAATCTGTAGAGATACCTCTGTGACTGTACCAGCTTGCAACTGCATAAGAAGTTACATTTACCATGGCCAGTTGCGCAAGGAATAGGAATCGTTTCCTCATCATGCAACTTGGAGATAGCAAATTGGGCAGATCCAAAGGTGCCAGGATCACCCTGGAATTGCACCCATGATCAAGTAAATTGAACATATGTTAATTATGGATAGTTTTATTACTAAACTATAGCTTGCACGATCCTTTATAGTCATTCTGCAACAAGTGAAATCAAATTCTCGACAAGGTGTGAAACCTAAGATTGGTCTGATAGCTAAAACAGGTTTATGACAATATAACTGATTATTATGAGCCAAAAGCATAGTTCTATGGTAAACATTTTAAAGAATTCCATTGTGAAGACAAAATAGATCAACCCCGAATGGGGGATAGGGAGGGGATGGTTTGGGGCGCGTGACCACTGCCCAACCAAGAATTACAGCTGGCAGGTGTGGCACAACACCCCCTACCCTTAATACCACCCACTTCAATCATTATGATGACACTCAGATCTATGTGTGGGGAGTTTTATGAATTGGTTTGGGGGTTAATGTGCAGTCGGCTGGCCATCACCTCAGAGCCAGACGGAGAAAGAGAGAGTTGGGGAGCATCATGCTTCAGGTCCATTGGGGTTCATTGCACAGCGAGGCAATTGCACTACACATGCAAGGACATGAAGATCCTGTGCACAGGCGAGTCATTACCTGAGCTAGGAGGCAATTGCGAGCACATACCTCGCATTAACCAACTTACAAGGGCACTCATGGCCTCTGGACTCCACTTGCAATTTTCATGGTTGGAGAGGGTGGGCTTTCCTATTAAAGCTTGAACTCTGTCACAGGCATGCACTAGATCCAACAGTTACACTTTGAGTATTTTAAGCTCTTAGTTTTCCTGTTGTTTCCATTCATTCTGCTTCTCTTCCTCCCTCAATTGATTCTCTATTGTTTTCCTCCCATCCCTTCTCTGCTACTTTGAAACCTCATCTCCGAAATCCTTCTGGTGTCCCCTCCCACTCACAAGTACCCCTTCCTCACAAGGGTTCTGGGGTGGGTTGGTCTCAAGGCTGTCCACCAAAAACGAGCTCAATCCTATTGCCTCGCCCCCTCTTTCCTGACTCTGGCACCCTCACCTTGTAGGCTACCTCTGTCACAGACTTTGACTTGAATATCACAGTGCCCAAATAGTGGGCCAAGATTAGACGTGGAGCAACATACAATAGAGAAATGGGGCACACTCGTGCCCAACAATGTCCTGAAACTTCTGCGCGCAGATACAGGGAGAATATACTGACGCCACTATAGGAGGAAATCTCATAGGCTAACTAGAAATCGGTAGTGAGAGAAGTTGTCTCTCACACATGGAGGTTGGTGGTGAGTTCATTAACTTGATTCCATATGTGGCTCATATCAGGGGGAGGTCAACCACTACATTCATGAATCCTCTATCAGCATCATACCACCATTTGGCTATGTATTCACAGGAAGTTTCTCTGTGTTCCTTCTTCCAATGGTCATCTAAAGTAGGCTGGATTTGACTTCGATGAGCTTGAGGACCATGTGCACTATCAGAGGGAGAGGAGGGTGAGAAATAACTTTTGATACCACCCTTCTTTTTACCTTTACCCTTATTTTGAATAGACTCCAAAGAGAGAGGAACAAAGCGAAAGGGGTTGGATGCATTAGTACAAGAGATAGATTGAGAGTCCTCATAATCAAAATTGGGGTTGGCTGCCATCATTCGTTTTAGACTTCTCTTCCTCCCTATTTCAGCGTCTATTGTTTTTTGCCTAGCTTTGTCTTCCTCAAACTTCTCAAATTTTTCTAAAAACTCCTTTCTAATTTCCCCAATCTGCTCTGATGCTGCTGCACATGGGATCAGAACACTTTCTTTTCTAATTTTACAGCACTTTATTTTCTAATTTTTTTTATTTGGACTACAAATTTATTTGTATTCTATTTTATTAACATTAAAAATTTATGTGACACGTCTCTCCCTCCTTGGCTGTAAAACAACCCCACTTCCCTTGGTGCACAAGTTATTAACTGCCCAGCTGCCCACTGATACAAAACATAAATAAACAACGATCAGACAAATACTGTGAGCCTGATCTGCTTAAGAGAAGGGAGGACAAAACCCTAGGAGGAGGCACTTAAGACTCAGATTGCTGAACAGAGACGACCAAGTCACAAATCTGGCCACCAGAGAGCTGAAGAAGGCAATCTGAGGATGTCCGAGCTTTCTGTGACTAGGCCAGAAGCCTAGGACAAGGCCAAAAAGACTCAGGCTGTGTACAGACAGGTGACCAGTAAGCATGTTGTTATTCTGTGATTGGAAGATTGTTGAGTGTATCCTCAGAAGTCTGTTCATCAAAGGATTGATGAACAGCTGGTCAGGATGCTAATATACAATGAATTAAAAGGTTAATTCACTGTGAGTGCTGAAGCAGTTTGGAGCTAATCATACAGTGATCTTAATGGACTAAGATCCCTGTGAGTTGCTAATATTTTAAGGGCTGATATGCAGTCATCTAGAAGGGCTGGAACACTGAGTAGCTGAGCAGATTGTAGCTGATATATATACAAAGTATTTCAAAGATTAAATACCTTGTGAGCAGCTGATGGGACAATGATCAGAAAGGACCCTAATCACTATGTGTTGATGGCAAAGGACAGCTAGGTGTGAGGGGAAAATGAAGACTGAAAGGGCTGGTGGTAAAGGACATCTTCAGCAAGTATGTCATGTGTATTTGTTCTTGTCTTTTTGGGCAGATTGCAGATATAAAGAAACAAATCACAAGCACTAGTTTTGTATACTATGCATACTAGCTGTAGTAGTGATCGAAGGCCATGGTCCCTGGTACAAGAGCCCCATGATTCTTTCATTGATGGACTAATAAAATAATCGAGCTTTGGGTTCAAATCTCTGTGTACTTAATTGATTTCACTGCTGAAGAATTCCTCTGTGCAAAGTGTTTGTAAGTTGAAGGTTCCTAGTGTGTTTATGTGCGTGATTAGCCTCAGACCAGATCTAGGGCCTAAGGAAAATTCATCACAGAACAGGCCAAGATCATTCGAGGAGAGGCCGAGGCTGCCAGGAAGAGGCCCAAGTTAGGCTGCAGGAAGAAGGCCAGAGGCCACAGAAGGCCACAAGCATGGACAGAGAGCAGATCAAGGGCAGCCGAAGGCTAGTGAGAGAAGGCCAAGGGCCTGATCTAGAGCCGAGATTTTGAGGCCAAGAGGGCCTATTCTAGTGCATATCAGAGGTCAACTTTTTGCTGATTATGGCATGTTCTAGGCCAAGCTCTAAGCCCAGACAAGACAAAGTTTTGAAGTCTGTTCTAGGCCGAGCTTCAACGCTGTCACAAGGCTGAGATCTGAGGCCAATAAAGCCTGTTCCAAGGATGGAGGTCTGGCACTATTTCAAGGCTAAGTTCAGAGTTGTTCTGGTTAATAGTCCAAGTATAATCTGGGTGTGATCCAAGGTATTCATCTATTGTACGCCGGCTGTGTGCTTGGTATTATTCCCTATACTGGCTATCTGGTTGTCCTAGAGTAAAGGCATATCTATCTTTGACATTCACTGCACTAATCCTGTGTTTATCTTAGACCAAAGACATATTTTGTTATTCACTGAGGCAGTCTTGTATACTTGCTGTGGTACTGTCATTTTGTATTTGTTGTGTGATCATCAATGCTTCAATGTGGTATATTCTGAGTGTCAATATATATTACAGACCTATCCTGATGCGACCTTGTGAGCCCTACGGACTGTGGCCAAGTAACTCTGTGGGTGTGCCCTTATTTTTTGTGTTATACCTTGCCCTTCTGCCTATAGACCAAGTCTCTTGTGAAAAGTTTGACATGCGTATAAATCATGGCCTGTGCAATTGCGACCTTCATCTCTTGTAGACTGAAACCCAGTGCAAACCTAAGATAAGTGAGCAGTGATAAGTTTCAATGACAAGTTCAAGGGAATATAGCAGGATCAGAATACTGATGGTTTGGACAGAGCTTACAACCTTCATGTACCACATTAACATTGCATAAAATATGCCATCTGAGCAGTGATCTGAGGGTGATGATCTTGTGTTTCCTAAGGCAGCAGTGTAGACAGCTTAAAGCTGGGTACAGGACAGATCTGTGGCACATTGAATTGTATGGGCAAAAGCTAGCACTGACGTGATTTTGTAAAAAGGGGCAGTGTTGAGGAGAGCTATCTATAGCATTGAGAGCAGTACTGTGACAGTTGGAAAACAAAGATTGATATAGTCAAGAGAACAGTGATTGATATGGTACAGGTGACTAAAGGAGAAGCCTACCTGTGAGCAGCAAGTTAACAGTGATCAAAAGGAGCCGATCTCTGTGTTAAAAAGACTGCCTGGTACAAGAGTTGGAGAGTCCTAGGATTTGTGGGATGAAACCCTAGAGCAAGACTTCGGGTGTTGAAAACCAGAGGAGTTGGTACTTGGTTTATCTTCTTGATAGTATGTGTAATGACTTTGTGTTGATGCTAGCTTGTTGTTAAGCCTTTGGTGTGGCTAGATAGCAGGGTGAATGGCTTGATAAGTTTAATTCACGGGATGAAGAAACAAAGGAATCTAAGGTTGATGAGATTGGATATCGACTTCATTAAGGAGGAAAGGATCAAGGAGTCGACAATTCCCTACAACAAAGCAATTTCTTTCTTAATCAAGAGATAAATACTTCATATATTTCTCTTTGATTAATGTTATTTTTCCTTGGTGACCCTCTTGTCTTTGTATTTGTCGTTTGGTTATAATTGTTTCTTCCATGGCCTCTTAAATGAGGTTTGCAGGTACATCCTGAAGGCTTCCAAGGCAATGCTTCTGGCAGCAGATTGCAGCATCAGAAAGAATGAAGAAAAGATTGTGGCAAGGGGGTTCTCCCAATAAGAGGGAGTACAAGGATATTTTTTGCTCCAATGTCCAATGGATAGGTTCTTGTATGACCTAAGGGCTCGAGCATAAACTCAGCAAAGTGATTAGTGTTTGAAAGGAAGAAATTGTATAGATTGATAAGACATCCAAGATCGTGCCAGATGATAGGAAGAGTCGAAGACTTTCCAATTTTGAGGGAACAGACCATCAAGAAGAGTTGAAGGAGCAAATTTCCTAGAGGATGTCATGGGTTGAGATTGTCCAGATGCTCAGACACAAAAGGTCTCTAGTAGTAGGCCTTCTTTGAGGAGACCTTGTAAATCGCAGAAGGATTTGCTTACATGATAGATGGTACAACAACAACAGAAGGACTTATTTACGCGACAGAGGGAGCAGCAGTGGCAGCAGGGGATTTGCTTCCGTGACAGAGGGAGCAACCAGGACTAACACAAGAAGACCTGCTTCAATGTTATATGGAGTTGGCCTCAGAGATTGAAAATTGAAATGAAAGACTCTGGCCAGATACACTATTTCTTGGGATTGGAAGTGTAGCTGAGATCAGATGAGATCTTTATTGTTCGGATTTTGAGGAGATTCGTATGATAGACTACAAGTCCATGATTACATCTGTGGTTTCCAATCTAAAGAAGCCAAGTGATTCTGCTTCAGATACACATTTGGTGGATCCCACGATGTACAAAAGTTGATTGGATCCTTGATGTACCTGGTTAACACGAGCAGTGTTGCACGAAGCGCCCCCCCCCCCCCCCGGTTCCAAGCCCCGAAGCGCGTCCCGTACGGAAGCGCCTAGGAAGCTTGGCCGGAAGCGGCGCTTCCGAATTCGGAAGCGCCGCTTCGGCTTTTTTAGCCGCTTCCTGGAAATTTGGAAGCGTTGTACGGAAGCGCCGCTTCCGAAGCGCCGAAGCGCGCTTCGTACGGCGCTTCGGGCGTCGGAAGCGTGGCGCTTCGGAGGAGGAAGCGTACGCTTCCCAGACGCTTCCGTACGCTTCCAGAAAAGCTTCCGGAAAAGCGTTTAGAAAATCGTTTTTTTTTTCAAATTTTTTTTAAATTTTAGGTGAGTTTGCTTGTTGGGGGTGGGTCCACCTTGGGTTAGGGTGACGAATGAAGGCAAAAAAAATATAAATATAGCAGATGCTCCCTCATGGTAATGTTAAATTCTTAAAGTAAAAGTGACATTCTCCTTTATTTTTCATTTTCATCCTTTTACTTAAATTTTTAACATTACCATGAAATGACTCAGGATGTTTGAGAGTGGTTCCAGCCTCATTGGACTTCATATGGAGAAAATAGAATTTCATATCCTATTCAAAATTCAGCAGACTTAACAGTTTTCAGGTATTCAAGATCAATGGGATTGTGGCATTTCATTAGATTATATCAAGTATGAAGGTATGCGATTAGCATTTAATCAAGAGCACCAAGCCCTATATGTACCCTGGTGTTGGTGGTGTTAATTGTTGAACTCCTTTGTCACACGGCACACCCTTAGCAAAAAATTACCTTTCAATCAAGTCAAAATCATCGATCAAACATGTTAAGCTTTTTCTACCATATTTTAAGTCTTGAATTAGGTAGTTTGATCAAAATTGGGCAATGTTGACTAATATCCCTAGACAATCGAGGTAGAGGCAAAGGCTAGACAAGAGGAGAAGAATCTAGATTCTAGATCATTAATGTACAATGGACACGAGCCCTGATTTTGCTTTGCAATGACCTTAAGTCAGTTTATGATTGAGTCGAGGCATGTACATTAGGTTGCAGCAAGGCATGGTTGAGGGTAGATATGGTTTGAGATATGTCTCAGGTGGTGAAGTGAGGTTGCAAGATATACAGATTAAGATTGGGCCGAGAAGTGCAAAGGACAATAAGAGCACATCAAGATGTTGCTATAGATTGGGATCAACTATGATATCTTGATTTAGCAAAAAGCAGACTACTATCACACTCAGTACAACAAGATCAAAATATATCGCAAATTGTGTTGCAAGTCATGAAGCAATGTGACTTCGGAAGCTTCTTGCAGGACTCTTTGATAAAATCACTTCATCTGAGATATGGTGCAGAGAGGAGCAGCGAAGCTCCAATACATATACACCTAAAAAACCAGATTCGTCCAAACCCCCCCCGCGTGTCCCAAATCCCATGAGTCAAACACAATTTGTTGGGACACGTGTCCCTTCAGCATGTCTAACGTGTACTGGAGGGTGGGATTCGAGGGACATGCGAATCCCGAGAGCATGTCCCAATTTCGAGACACATGTCCCCTAAAAAAGTGTGTCACGCGGCCCATAAAACCCAATTTGGGCTCATTTGGCACTCATTCTTGAGTGTGTCTTCTGCTGTGAGTGTGTGGGAGCTTGTAGCAAAGGGTTTGGGAGCATTTTGGAGGTGATTCAAGCAACAGGTAAGTGCATTTTGCTTCTATTTTTTTGCATTTTTATTACAGCAGTTTGCATGTGCATTTTTTTTACAAGTTTGTGCATTTTTTTTACAAGTTTGTGCATTTTTTCTTTATTTTTTTACAGCATTCATGGCTCAATCAAGGGCAGCAGCGAAGGGGCAAAGGAAGGGGAAGAATGTACCCATTGGTGATGCCCCTCCTATTCCAATTTCATCAGGGTCTGCAAGTGTTCCCTCTATTGGAAGTGGGGTTGCAACAACAGCTTCAAATGTTGAGGGCAGAATGAATTTAGAAA
This sequence comes from Pinus tabuliformis, assembly GCA_031772625.1. Taxonomy (NCBI): domain Eukaryota; kingdom Viridiplantae; phylum Streptophyta; class Pinopsida; order Pinales; family Pinaceae; genus Pinus; species Pinus tabuliformis. The sequence goes on along the minus strand of CM062820.1, from coordinate 1,579,054,240 downwards.
GACAGTAGGCTCAAGAAAACTAATATCAATTGTGGAAGTATGTCACAAGAGATCAAGGTCCAGGCAGAAAGTTGAAGGGAGGAGGCGATGTTGCTTGGAAACGCAACAATCATTTCAAAAGCACTTATTACCGTGTGAAAGGTCATTTGTTGGCTTTACCAGGCTATGGGATTGGAGCATGTACATAGGTTTCTTTAGCTAAGAGGAAAGAAATGAAAAAAGAGTGCAATGTTGGTGTGGCAAGGGTGGTTGCATCATCTAAAAAAACCAAGAATGATGATCCCCTTCAATTCTTGAAGAAAATTAGCAACAAATTTCCATTTGAGAGTTTTGGTGGGGGTGTGGGTCAAGCAGCAAAAAGAAAGGCAGTAGCACTTGGTCCAATGGACAAGATTTTTCAGAAAGAGAAACGAGAAGAGCTTGATCTCACCATTGCATTTTTTTCTATCAGAACTTCATATCCTTTAATGTTGCACGCTCACCTTTATTTCTTGAGATGTGTCGAGCTCTAACTCAAGGGGCTCCATCAAGGTATGTGCTTCCTGGGTCAAAGAAGCTTAGAACCACATTATTGACAAAAACAAAGAAAGAGGTGGACAAAATGCTTGAGCCTATTAAATCAGCATGGCCAACATTTGGGGTTAGTATTGTTTCTGATGGATGGACAAATCCAGCATGCCACCCACTCATCAACTTCATGGTGTCTTCCTTGAATGGACCGATTTTCTTGAAATCAGTGGATGCACTTGGACAATACAAGGATGCACAATATATTGGTGAGTTGTTCATTAAAGTTATTGAAGATGTAGGTGTTGATTCTTGTGTGCAAATCATTACAGATAATGCACCTGTTTGCAAGGTTGTTGGCATGATTGTGGAAGCTAAATATCCACAAGTATTTTGGACACCTTGCATTGTCCATTCCTTGAATTTAGCACTTAAATCTATTGCTTCTGATGTGCCTTGGATTGGAAGTGTTATTGAGGATACACGACATAGCTGCAACATTGTACAAAATCGTACAAAAGCCCTCACAATATACAAGGAATACACCCATCTATCATTGTTGAAGATTGCAGATACACGGTTTGCCTCTTCATTCATCATGTTGAAGAGGTTGAGGGAGGTCAAGACCGCTCTTGGGGCCATGGTTATTTCAGAGTTTTGGTCTTTTTAGAGAAAAATAGATCAAGTTGCCTCAAAAAGAGTCAAAGACACAGTGTTGGATGATGCTTGTTCGGAGACGGTAGATCTCACTATTAAGATCATGGACCTTATCATTGCTTTGCTACGATTTGTAGATACAGACCAACCCATCCTAGGAGAGGTTTATGAGGGATGGGATTCCATGATTGAGTCCGTGAGGACCATTATTTTACAGAGTGAGTGCCCTGAGTATGAGACATCATCAGAGGCCTTCTTCACCACCATACAAGATATTCTTGTCAGCAAATGGGACAAGAATTGCACACCTTTGCATTGTTTGGTTCACTCATTGAACCCAAAATACTACAAACATGAGTGGTTGAACGGTGGACCTTCCCGCAAATTCCATCCTCACATGGATGGTGAAATTTCACATGGGAGGAAGGATGCATTGAGGCGGAATTTTCAGGATAGAGCGTCCCTTGATGAGGTGGAGGATGCCTTTGCAGAGTTTTCCACTGGCATGTTAGGATATTCCGACACATAGGAAATAGTTAAGTATAACTTGGTCTAGTATATAGTTAGGTAAAGTGTGTTTCTTTACTATGTACATTTTGTAACTTACAATCCGACGGTCACGATATGTAGTGATCTGACGGTTCATTCTCTCTTCAGTACTACCGACACTTGATCCGTGGCTTAACACCCGATTGGTCCATGATCTCTATTTAAAGAGCATGGAGGGTCATTTGTAGGTTAACCGTCCATGAGAGAAGCTTATGTAAATTTCCATTCTTTTATTAATAAATTGCCTGAAGTAGCCGCGTTGGCTCAGGCTGTGGATTGTTTCCCTCTTTGAGGGTTTTAACCACGTCAAAAGTACTGGTGTATTGATCTGTGATCTGTTTGTGAGCGGTGTCATTTGGTGTTCTGTCTGAGGAACTTACCCTGTAAATTCCTACATGGTATCATAGCTATTTGAGGGCTGCATCCGTTGGTGATCCAAATCTGAAGCCGGTAGAACTGCATCCGACTACTGTTTCCTAGATCTACTGTTTCTGACTGCTTTCGGGCCGAGAGGACTACTCTGTTGTGTTGGGAGCATCTGTTCCAGTGAAGAACCCCTTTCGTTTCACGCGAAAAGGTTTCCGGTAACCCTAGCTGCGTCATTTTTAAGATCTGGAGGTATACAGTGTTTATTTGCAGTTTACAATTATTTTCACTCTGTTTATTTCGGTTTCGGTTTATTTAGCTTTTTCTATTACCGGATCTATACCTTTCATTTCTGCGTATGCTCTTTGCCCCGCAACTCTGTGCGATCTGGGCAAATCAAAAACCGAAAGGAAGGATTTTTCTCATGCGTATGCTCTTTTCCACTGCGCCTTAGTGTGATTTCGGAAAATCAGAAACATTGAGGAAAATATTTAGTTTCCGGCTAAAGCTAACTTCGAGCCGCAAGGTTCGTTTTTTTTGTATGTCCGTGTTGGGTTTTGTGTTTTTTGTTTTGTAGGGAAAAAGAGCTTTCTCAAAGCAAGCACGCAACCCAAAGCTTCAACCCCCTTCTCTCTCTCTCTCTCAAACTTTTTGTATAGTTCACTTGGTCCAACGCTAATTTATGAGAGTAGAGGTCTTGAGTTCAACTCTCCTTTTTGTGGGGGCGGATTTTTCATTTCCGCACATTCCCGCACTTCATCGGCGACTTCATCAAATTTTCTTCAAAAAGCCATAACTTCTTCATCCGGAAGCCGTTTTCAAACCGTTTTTTTTAAACAGCCTAATTTTTCGAGATCTTTCCATTGGAACACTTAGTTTCAACGTCTATAGCTTCAGTTTCTGTTAAAATAGGAAGTCCATGCCAAGTTATTCTTGACAGCACCAACTACTTCCAATGGTGGTCCTACATTGTGGATTTACTTAGAAGTAAAGGTCTCTACAGAATAGCCACAGGCTAAGAAACCAAACCGAAAGATGAAGATAAGGCAGCTAAATGGGAAAATAGGCAAGATCAAGCACGTGGGTTGATAGGGATGTCCATTTCTCCAGATCTTAGATTCCATATTGCAGAACTTGATACTCCTGATGAAGCATTGAAACAGATTACTAATGTTTTTGGAATAAAAAATGAACTTAGAGCCCATCAACTTGAAAATGAGTTGCTTACATTGGACCCCAATAATTTTTCTTGCATTGAAGATTTTTTGTCCAAGTTCAAGACCCTTAGACTTCTCTTGGAAGGTGTTAAGGTTAAGAAAGAAGATAGTAAACTTATCTATTCCATTCTTACTAAGTTGGGACCAGCCTACTCTGTGTTTGTTTCCACCTTCCATTCTACAAGAGAAGCCTTCATTTCTCAAGGACAAGACTACAAGTCCCCTTCCTTTGATTCTTTTTGTGATTCTTTAATAAGAGAACAAGAAAAACTCTTACACCTTGGTCTTCTTAATCTTGGAAACTCTTCTAAGAAAGCGTTAGCCGCCCAACGGCAACCAAATCCAAAGAATCCTAAGAAGTTGTATCCTAAAAGGAATGGTCCTAACCAAACAAGGGTCCTAAGCAATCTCAGCCTCAAAATGAAAAATCATTTCAACAAAATGATAAGACAAATAAAAACAAAGGGAAGAAAACTGATAGACATTGCAACTTTTGTAATCGAGATGGCCACTTAGAATCCAAATGCTTTAAGAAGATGGAAGCCTTGGAAGCAGCAATGAAGAAGCATAACATCCATTTCTAGCACTCTTCAACTTCAACTTCATCTTCAGGAATGGCACTTTCTGCATGTGGTTGTCAAGCATCTCGGTCTGGCTATGCACTAAATGTATCTTCTTCTTCTCATTCTCATGAGTGGCTCATTGATTCTGGAGCTTCTTATCACATGGCCAAAAACAAAGCCATGTTTTCTTCTTTAAATGATTGTAACACCAAAAATATATATGTTGGTGATGATAGATCTCTTAGTGTTGTAGGGACTGGAACTGTTCATATAGACAATGGTCAGTTTAATGATGTATTATGTGTTCCAACCTTATCCTGCAACCTTCTATCTGTATATCAGATAACCCATTCAGGTGAAGATAAAATCGTTGAATTTTCACCTCACGATGTTGTAATTAAGGACCTAAGAGATCCTAGACAGATTTTAGCTACTGGCATTGCTGATGATTCTACAAGGTTGTATAAGTTTCACAACTTTGGGTCATCAAATCTTCCCTCAGGATTTGTTGCTCATAATGATGAAGTGAGCAAACTTTGGCATGAGCGATTTGGTCACTTAAACTATCGCTCTCTTCAGAATCGATGTAAAGAAAATATGGTGACAGGTCTTCCAATGGTATCTTGCAGAGATGGTGTTTGTTCCGGATGTGTACTCGTAAAACATCATCGCGACAGTTTTGAAAAACATGCCTCTTGGCACGCCTCGGCCCCTTTACAACTCGTGCATAATGATTTATGTGGTCCACTTCCAGTTGTTTCATTCTTTGGCTACAAGTATTTCTTGATTTTCATTGATGATTTCTCCAGACGCACTTGGGTATACTTCTTAAAACTCAAGAGTGAAGTATTTATCATGTTCTTGGCCTTTAAGGCCTTTGTTGAAAAACAATCTGGACATCAAATTCTTAAGCTAAGATCTGATAATGGCGGAGAATATGTTAACAACAAATTCATCAACTTTTTCACTGAGAATGGAATTCAAATGCAACATACTGTTCCATATACTCCACAACAAAATGGTGTAGCTGAAAGGAAGAATCACACCTTAAAGGAAATGGCTAATTGTATGCTTCAATCTAAAGGACTTAGTCTTAATTATTGGGCAGAAGCAATTAACTGTGCAAATTACATAATAAATCGCACTCCTACTAAGGTTTTAAAGAATATCACTCCAGAAGAAGCATGGAGCTCAATTAAACCAGATGTAAGTCACTTTCGTGTTTTTGGAAGTGAAGCATGGGCCCATATTCTAGAAGAGAAACATAAAGCTTTAGAACCTAAGAGTGAAAAATGTATTTTTGTTGGATATTCTGAAGATGTCAAAGGAATAGACTTATTCCACTTAAGTCCAAAAATGTTATCATTAGAAGAGATGTAAAGTTCGCTAAAAATATATCGACCTACGAGCCTAGTTCGGCGGATGTGCCACCTCTTCCTATCTCTTCTACTTTTGAAAATATTTCTTCTTCAGATGATGAAAGCAAGGATGACAATCCTCCCCCACCTTCTCAGGATCCTCCTTCAGCGCGTCAGCTTCCAAAATGGGTCCGTGCTACTCGGGATGCAGCAGGTGATCTTGCCGGTGATCCTACAGATCAGCGACGTACACGTTCTCAGTTTGATAGAGCCTCTTCTTTACTGGCTCAAGCTTCAGTGAATTATGATCCTGACACCTTTGCAGAAGCTTCAGGCCATCCAGATTGGGAAGCAGCTATGAATGAAGAATATCATTCATTATTGGCAAATGATACGTGGGATCTTGTTCCTCTACCAAAGGGACGAAAACTTGTTAGATGCAAATGGGTTTACAGAACCAAGTATGGACTAGATGGGAAAGTTGATAAACATAAAGCTCGTCTTGTTGCTAAGGGTTTTTCACAAGTTGAAGGCATTGACTATACTGAAACCTTCTCCCCTGTTGCCAAAATGAACTCTATCCGCCTTGTTCTTTGCCTTGCTGCCTCTTTCAAATGGGAAGTCCATCAGATGGATGTTAAATCCGCCTTCTTGCATGGGGACTTGCATGAAAAAATCTATACGGAACAACCTATTGGCTTTATACAAACAAGCTCCAGCCTTGTATGTCGGCTTAAGAAATCCCTTTATGGTCTCAAGCAAGCTACTCGAGCTTGGTATGCCAAAATGGATAACTTTCTTTTAGAAAATGGTTCTGACAATACTGTCTACACCAAGAAAGTGGGAAAGACTCTTATCATTCCTGTTCTTTATGTTGATGATCTTATCCTTACTGGTAGTGATCCCAACCTTATAAACCATGTGAAGTCTAGCCTTAAAAGGAAGTTTGAAATGACAGACTTAGGACACTTACATTATTTTCTTGGTATTCAAGTCTTGCAATCCAAGGAAGGTATTTCCCTTTCCCAGTCCAAGTATGCCTGTGATATTCTACGCCATTTTCACATGGAAGATTGTAAGCCAGCCCCTTCTCCCTTTCAGTCTGGAGTCAAACTTTCAGTCACTTGTACTTCTCCTGAAGTTGATGCTACCTTATACTGTCAACTTGTAGGAAAACTTTTGTATCTAACCCATACTCGTCCTAACCTTTCCTTTGTTGTTGGCCTTGTTGCTAGGTTTATGCAAAACCCACGTGAAAGTCATTGGAAAGCAGCTAAAAGAATACTTCGTTATGTTCGAGGTATAGTTCAGTTTGGGATTCATTACAGTGCCGAAGCATCTCCTCTATTGGTTGCTTTCACTGATTCCGATTGGGCTGGTGAACCTGATGATCGGAAGTCTACTGCAGGTTATGTGTTCACTCTTGGTTCAGGACCTATTACATGGGCTTGCAAGAAACAAGGTGCCATTTCTCTTTCTTCAGCAGAAGCAGAGTATCGTGGTGTAGTAGAAGCTAGTAAGGAAGCCTTGTGGCTTCGTCAGATCTTGTCAGAGTTTGGCTTTCAGCAGCAACATCCGACTACACTTTGGTGTGATAATCAAAGTGCCATTCAACTATGCAAAGATCCAGTCCAACATCAGCGCAGCAAACACATTGAACTGCACATGCACTTCATCGGAAAGCTCATTCACGACCATGTTCTTGAAGTGCAATATTGTTCAACAGATGATCAAGTTGCAGACATCTTTACAAAGGCTCTCACAGAGGCGAAGTTCACTAAACTTCGATTTATGGTTCGAGTTCAGAAAGTTGTCACTAAGGGGGGATAGGCTCTAGTGCCTCCTTCCTTCTCCTATTGTGTCATATTTGTAAATCCTTCAATCCTATCCCAAGTTGTTCTTAAGGGGGGATGTTAAGATATTCCGACACATAGGAAATAGTTAAGTATAACTTGGTCTAGTATAGAGTTAGGTAAAGTGTGTTTCTTTACTATGTACATTTTGTAACTTACAATCCGACGGTCACGATATGTAGTGATCCGACGGTTCATTCTCTCCTCGGTATTACCGACACTTGATCCGTGGATTAACACCCGATTGGTCCATGATCTCTATTTAAAGAGCATGGAGGGTCATTTGTAGGTTAACCGTCCATAAGAGAAGCTTATGTAAATTTTCATTCTTTTATTAATAAATTGCCTGAAGTGGCTGCGTTGGCTCAGGCCGTGGACTGTTTCCCTCTTTGAGGGTTTTAACCACGTCAAAAGTACTGGTGTATTGATCTGTGATCTGTTTGTGAGCGGTGTCCTTTGGTGTTCTGTCTGAGAAACTTACCCTGTAAATTCCTACATGGCACTGATCGATTTGCAAGATATGATGTGATTAGAGACAGGGGCTCATCTCTCAAGTGACTTCAACCTCTTGTTGCGAGAGGAATTCAAGCACATATGGGAATTTGTATGGTGTCAAGAAGAGTAGGCTTGAGCAGTCCAGGGAAGAGACAATGGTGTATGTGCACACCAACCTTCGCCTTATCTACAGGCAAAGGGATGAGTAGTTGAAGGGAAAGACAAAGATGTGGGATGTATTTCCTGATGATATGGGTTTGGACATCAATGTTTAGTTGGCATTGGCCAACTTGGATCTTAATGAGCCAGTGCTAGAGCCTGTCACTTTTGATGATGGTGATACTGTTGAAGGGTCATCCTCCACACCAACAAATGCAGAGATTCCATTGGATACAGAGGAGGAGGATGCAGCAGAGGAGAGCAATGGTGACCATGATGGACACATTCACCTAAGAAGCCATAAGGACTTGGCTAGGTCATAAAGGACAATGACCTGAAAAACCATAAAGGACTTTGGCTAGGTGAATGGTCCAAGGGCAGATTCTCTCTTGAGAAGCTAGAAGGCTTGGTTGTTGAAATTTTAATGTTTTATGTTACAAAAATTACTTATTCCAAAAAGTTCTTTCTACAAAAATATTAGTTAAGCAATTATAGATAGAAAATAAACCAAATGCACAATAGAAGACAGCGAAGAACAAAATAAGACACGGAGAATTTAGGTCAAATGACTAGGACAAAACCCACAAGGGGAAACCCCAACCAGATTTTTCTTCTATTAGATATCAATTATTCAGTGAAGATACAGAGTATAATGAGATATTAAGAGAATGAGTAAGTTCACCCAAATCTAAACAAGTTGTAGCATGAAAATCACCAGCAGCAACAACAGATGCAAACACTGAATCAACCTTGGCTCACCAAGTTCTGCTCTTACTCTCTAAGTCTCCCTCTCACAATCTTCTTCAAGTCTCTCCAACTCCCTCTCAGGATCGAATTCTTCTTTCGCAGTGCACAAGTGGTAGTGATCAAGAGAGAAGACATGAGACACATATATAGGAGGAGCAACGAATTATGTCATAAAAGAGGATCAATACGTATGCCTTGAGGAAGAGTAACATATGCCATTTAGGGGAGTGTAACTCATGCCATTAAAGAGAGAAATGCATGCCTAAGTAACTGTTAATTTTAGGTAACAATGGTATGTTCTATGCTAAGAGAAATTTACTTCAATTTCTTTATTAGCCCAATATCAATATCCAGTTCAGCAATCACATCAGCATGATAGGAAAATGCAGATAAAACATAAACATAAACAGTAGAAGACAAGCCAAGACAAGAGGACACAAGATGTGGCACCAGCCAGGGACAAACCCCAATGTGGGGAAACCCTTGATCAATTCTTCTTATATTCTTCAATAGTTCAGCAGAGAGAGAGATAGTACAAATTTACAAATCTGATCATTTATGACAGCAGCAGAAAAGCCCTAACCAGAAAAGTCAACGTTGGTCAAACAGGGCAGAATTCTTCCTCTAAACAACTCGGTCAAACCCAGTCAACTTCGGCCTCCAATAGCAAGCCCAATCAGCCCAAAACAATCTAAAAAAGTCCAGTCAAGGGCTGGTCAACGAAAGTCAAACTGCAGCCAGCGCTAGGGCAGTCAACGCTAGTAAAATGGGAGGTCAAATCACCTCGATTTCAGTGCCCATATCTGCGGCCTACCAAGGAGAAGGTCCTCACCCAAATCCGCAATCAAGAGGAGGTCAACGTTGGTCAACGCAACCTATGAAACGGCCTCTACAATTCAGTCAAACTAGTCAATGCAATCAAACAGAAAATGTCCTTCCTTCGCACGTGTGAGAGATAGTTGCTAGATTTGCGTACCCAATCAAGTGACGAGAGAGAGATGTGAGGAGATGAGATGATGATAAAATGACTTGAGGTCTCCTCCTTTTATATGCAACATTAAGGATGAGTTGGGGGTTTGAATGCTTGTTTTGCTTGTTGGCCGACCTTGACAATTTGTCCATAATATAAATAAATTCATATCTTCATTTTTAAATGTCGGAATCAAATGATCTTTAAATCAATCCTACACCTCTTGGAGAGAGGAATCCAAGAAAAATATTAGCTATCATAGTTGATGACCCATGTGGAGTTTGGCCCTAGTTGCCATTTTAACAGTAATTATGCCATTAAGGAGAGGTACACATACCTTAGTAACTTATGTCATTAAGAGAGGTACGCATGTCTTAGTTAAGGAGAGTGTAACATATGCATTGAAGAGAGCTTGAGAGGAATCTTTTATGACATGCCTTTAATGAGTGTAAGAGGAATATGCCATGTCTTTATTGAGTGCTTAAGAGAGAGTGTAATGTATCATTAAGAGAGGGAGAGAGAGAGAGAGAGAGAGAGTTACACAGTGCTATGTGAGACATCAAGGAGAGAGGTGCGACGTGATTGAGGTGATGAAGGTAAAGTGACTTGTAATTCCTTTTAATAATAATATAATATCATAAAGGATAATAATAATAATATTAATATTAATAATATTGATGATTAAGTCGAGATTGAACTATTAAGATTGATTAATGATAAATTAAGTGATTTTCCAACAACTATACTTGGTTACCAATTGATGTAAGGTGATTTACTATTTTGGAAAGTCATACATGAGATGTTAGACATGACTTTCTGTTCTTAGAAACTCACTCCAAAATTGTTAGAAATGAGATTTTATTTAAAGAGATTCATCCCTGAACTGCCAATTTTCAATATTGGCTGCCAAAAGGCCTTCGTTTGGTCATAATGGGAATTTGACCGGAGGAGATTGATGCATTTGCCTAAGGAGCCATAAAGGATTTTGGCCATAAATAAACAACCCTAGATACTCACATTTCCCACTCCAGGATAGAGTTATCTATAGACATACATCAACATAGCAAGCTGATGAACTTTTATAATGGAGGAGAAATTTCAGCTAAGGGGAAATCTGTTGTAGCCAAGGAGAATCCCTCCCTCACTAAGAAAGAGTGTTGATTTTTGTGTAGCGTCGGGAGGTATTCCTGCATGCCAAGAGGCCTCCTAAGTCAGCCTAGAAGATTTATGAAAATAAAAAATTCAAATTCATACTTTTTTGGACTTCATGTAGGCTCAGAAAGGAGAAGTCAGCCCAGCTCATGAAGGGACATGTCCCTTGGGGTAAATGCACCCTTTCGACTTGTATTTATATATATATGATGTGACACTTCATTTGATCACTCACTCATCATCGTCTCTCTTCTATAACAGCCACACATGGGAGTGGATAGAGGACGAATTTCACTAAATTTTGGACTTGGATTTTTTGGCACAGATTTCTAGACAATTTGGAATTGTAGACCTTGTTGAAGAATAATTTCTCCTAGAAGAAGAGATGTTGGGTTTTCTCCGAAGTTTGGGTTTCCCAAAGAAAATTTGTTGCTCTATTGTGCATGGCTGTCTCTTTATGATTTTTATTGTTTCTGTTGTATTTACTCTTGGAATGTTGTGTGTATAATTGCTCAATGATAACAATAGCATTAGCTAAACCATTTGAACGTCATTAGGTAGTAATTACCGAATCAGAAGATTGGTTTCTGCTAAGTATCTTGTAGAAAAAAATCAACAAAACCCCCCTGACTTACCCGTGTCTACAGAAGGGGCATGCATAGGCAACTAGAGGTTATAGTTGCAGCGGTTGAAATCAACCCCATGTAACGTGAGTATGAGACCAGCCCAGTTGCTGATTCCTCTAGTCACAATATAAAAAATAAAAAAGAAGGCTTAATTATAATAAAGTACACTCCCTCAGATTGGGTGCTATCAGGCAGCTCAAATACCTCCACCATGTAGCAGGCAGATGCATGAACCATGTTCCCTCAGCCCTAACACTACATTACCAGGCTGGTACTGGGGCAGTACAGATGAATTCATGGTTCAAAGTGAGGTTGCACGTGGTGACTCTGCCAATTATTGCAAAGGAAGGGACTGCAATTTCTTTCATAATGAGAATGCTGGCAGTAGAATGGTTTTAAGGAAGGTCGAGATAGACCAGCAGCCTCAGTTGGCCATGAACTCTGCCTCCCCAAGCATCAATTCCCTCAAGTGCTGAGCTGGTTTCAGTGAGTTTACTCTGCTCAGTGATGTGTGTATTTTCAATTTTTCCTAATTGGGTGTAATATATTTCATTTTACTTTTTTATGGTCATTGGTGGTTTTTGTTAGGGGCTTCCCAGGTGGAATAGACAGATTTGAATGGATCAGCTCTGCCCCCTTCCTGTCCTGGGGGTTATCTCTACTGACTTCCTTACTGGAAGACCGTTATTGCCACCATCCTGGCTTTCACGGATTTCAATTCCTCTGCTGCTGGTTTTAGCCACCCCTAGCTTTACCAGGACTTCGGTTTTACCCTAGTAAAGGTGGTGCTCTTCTCCTCCCTAGGGTTCAAAGTTGAGGCACTAGGAGTTGCAAGCCCCTTTCCTCTCTCGGCCTGGTTTCTCAATTTCAAACAGCTTGCCCCCTATCCTGGTTCCGAGATATGACCGTGGTCTTATTTTCCTGGTTTCATCTCTTGGATAGTGGTTTTCTAGTGACACACTTGTGAGTGGCTCTCTCTAGGCTCCCTCACAACCCCATATGAAGTATGGTACACTTCCTTGCCACTGCATACAGACACAGGAACGCCCACAATCGCTGCCCAGTTGCCCCCATTTATCCTCCTCTGGGCAGAGACTAAAAGGGAAATTGAGGACATGGAAAAGAAAGTAACAACAGCAGCTCTCCTAGGGAGCAAGTGGAGGCCAAATTCAAACAGTGGAATTATGTCCCTGGTTTCTCTTGAACCAGGGGACACTAAAATTACCAAATTACAAAATCTCTATTGGCTCAACAAGTCCTTCATTGCTCAAATAGTAGAGAAACCATGGGACACTAAAATTGCCAAACATACAAAACTCTATTGACTCAACAAGTCCTTCATTACTCAAATAGTTGAGGAACATGGTAACCTCATTCTGCCATTTCGGACAAGCTTCATTGCCTGGAACAAAAGTTTCACATGATGTCTAAATAAATCTTCAATCTGGAATTTTCTGAGGTTTCTCCAGTCGACCCCCAGTGTCCCCCATGGAACATTCTGATCCAACCCATATGTATCGAACTTCTCCATCCAATCCCATTTTGTTGGAAGAGATCCTGTACAGCAGAACAGCGGGAAAGCAGAACCACAACATGGAAATGATCCCCAGGCATAGCCTCTTCAAACTCAGAAATACTACTGCTGGGAAAGGGCAGCAGCCCCCCTCCATCACTGGTTTTTGGTCAGCTTTTCTTGACTTATGATAGAATAGAAAGACAGTAATTTCAGTTTTTTGTCAACATCAACTATGTTAATCTGATTGACAGGCCATAGGTGATGCTGAATGTACACCTTTCAGTACTATTCAATACTGAAGTTAGCTAGCTTACCCTCAATACTGAAGTTAGCTAGCTTACCCAAGAAAAAGTACAATTTATAAGTTATTAATAAAAATTACATTTTAATAGAAGAATATAGATTATTTGGATGAATTTAAGGCTATGGATTAAAATAAATGTGGGAAGTAGTTTTGTAAGAAAAATCAAAATAACAAATACAAATTTGCTTATCCATTGCTTATGCATATTAACATTTTTAAAGCAGGCCAACTCCATTAAGTGCTTGGTTCAAAGCTTAATATATATATTCATACAATATTGTCATTACAATATCTTTCTTTCAATGCATTCTATCCTGGTGATGAACCCAAATATGGTTTGAAACATCAATATTGAAAATTTGATAATCCCGAAGTATTTCTCTGAAATGTATCCTACTGCAGAAATCTTAAATCTCAAATTATAAATAGCTTAACGACTTGATTTGTAAGTCTGAAACAGTCATCACCTGAAATATACGCCTCCTTGTTTTTATGTCAGGTAGAGGAAATTCTATCTTACGGTCTATTCTTCCAGGCCGCAGCAAAGCAGGATCTAAACTTTCAATACGGTTTGTTGCAAGGATAACTTTCACATCTCCTCTTGCATCAAACCCATCTAGCTGATTTAGCAATTCCAACATGGTTCGCTGAATTTCACGCTCGCCACCTGAATGTGCATCATATCTGCAAATAACAACCCAAGGAAAAAGATAATATGTGGTAAAAATTGCTGAATTGAGGTAATAGAGATGCAGGTAACGTAGGCAGATACCTTTTTGTTCCAATTGCATCAATTTCATCAATGAAAACAATTGAAGGAGAAAGGTCATCAGCAACCCGAAACAGCTCTCTGACTAACTTAGGACCATCCCCCAAATATTTTTGAATAAGCTCACTTCCAACAACACGCAAGAATGTTGCTGAAGTGGAGTTAGCCACAGCCTGCGCCAATTTACCACTCATTATGTTATATGTCGAATTTTAGAGAAGATATCAATCTTTATGTTTAAAATCTGTGTAAATTTCCATTTCAAGAATCCTTGTTTTTACTTTCCAGCTTCAGTTTGTGAGTTAAGTAAATCAAAAACATAATCTCTACTTAGGGAAAAATCTACAGAACAATATCACACCGTTGGAGAATCCTTCCACACTAAATCCTTCATAAAGAAAGGAACTCCAGATTTTAAGAATTTTTACAATTACTCAGATTTTGTAAGTATCAAGTTTAAAGTTTTCCTTCTTCCTTTCCTTGCATCTTCAAGGAATAATTTGAACAATAAAAAATCATCTGTGAATTCAAAATTTCAAGATAAACCAGTTCCAAACATTTCATAAAGTGTAGTGTATGTAGGTAGTCGACACCAATGTTGCAAAAATAGTTATTGGGATAATATCGGCGAGGGGAAAAAATCGTAAAATACAAAAATATTCATTTTTTTCAATTTTTTTAATATCTAAAGCATCTACAACATAAAATAAATACATTGACACATGAATATGATAAAAGAACTAATATATAAGATGTGTAATATCATTTCTAGTGCTACATCACACATAACAGTGAATCATGTCCTGAATAGTCAGTCCTGACTCCTAAGTCCCAACTCAGCGTCAAAATATCAACAAAAATTATAATAATGTATCTCATATCATAAGTCATAATGTCATATACAATGAAATGAACCAAATAACTAATACTACTGATTTCCTCTGCCCCTCTTGCAAGAAAATGCAATAGCTTTCCTTCTATATGTAGATGTCGATGGAGTTCGCAGTGTACTCTGTTGTGCTCTAGAAGTTGAAGAACTAGGAGCTACAGGAGGTAGACCACGTCCTCTAATGGTGACAGGGGTAGCCTGGTTAGGTTGTGTCACCTCCTTCTCCTGTTGCTCCTCCTCCTCATCATCATCAAAAAATCGGCCAAAAAAAAAAATCAAGATTTTTTCCCAAAAAATTGTCGAAAAAATCAGGATTTTTTGAAATAATCGGGATTTAATCCCGATTTTTTTTCACTGAATTAATTGCGCAATATTATCGGGAAAATGAAAAAATCGCGATTTTTTTATGTTATCACAATTTTCGCAACACTGGTGGACATAACATAAAAAGATGGATTGTAACTTGTAAGGGAAAAAGAGAGGTGACTCCCTCCCTCCTATACAATAGAATACATTGTCAACCATATATTGGTCAATACAATATATTTTTTTATGTTACCAACTTACCACCTATAATGTTACTTTCTGGAAAAGTAGCCATTGGGAGAGAGCTTCACATAAACAAAATTGCCTATTTCAATTCATGAAAATAATGAATAATTACAACCCATTTTAATAAGATTTTTGGGATAGGACGGATCAATATAGGCTAAAGATAAGATGCCATCTAAGGGGTGCTTTCACCTGATTGCATTAAAACATGCCACTAACCTAATGACTTATCTAATTAGATAAGTCTAAAAGGTGCAGGTGCACATGCAGTGCATATGAATTGAACATGGTTATTTGAAAATATACACATGCATAATAACCTAAATAGACTTGATGCAAAGGCGTAAGTATGCAACAACCCACCTTAAGTGCAAATTGAGAGTAAGAGTAAAGCTAAACTCCTGACATAAGTCCCAACAACAAGGCCGTATTAGGTGCACATGTACAAAATGCTCATGGAAACACCCCACAAGATTGACTTGGGGAAAACATGAGAATGATTCAAAAGAAGAGTCTTGGCATGCTAGCCGAATCTAGTACTCATGTATAGTTAGCAAAATGCATGACCTGTGATTGTACCTACGAATGCCAATCCATTTTTCCAAAGTGCATGGGTAGTTGGCTGTTACAACTACCCAATCAAACTAGGAAGTAGTGCTTGGTATGAGGCTTACATTGTAGGAACGTTAAACTCAAAATAAAGAATCACCGAAGAAACTATTGCACACCATCACCCCACAATGTTGAATTGGGTGATCTAAATGATGGCAATGGATGCTTGTATGATGGTAAAGGGAGGACACGAGATCTGAGATGAAGAAAACACAAGAGCTGACAACCCAAGCAAGAAACACTCCGAAGTGGCAAGTGTCGTGACACTACAAAAAAAGGTTGTGTGGGTTCATGGATGCAATCATTAGGTGACAGTCTAAAAATATTTGCACAAGTGGCTTGAATCCACTACTTGGACATGTCCAATTGGTTAGAGGAAAATGCACAAAAAATGCCATCAAAGACAACATGTTAAATGGAGTTAGAGGAGGAAAGGGTTCAGCTAAATTGAGAGGTACACTAAATTTAGAGGGGGGCCCACTGGTACACTAAATGGCGCAGTTTACACTTTATCTCATTGTTTTGACTTATGAAATTTTTTAATTTTCCTATAGTCAAAAATTAAAGTGATCTCAGCCATCCATTGAGATCCAATCTCAGCCATTCGTGGAGAAAGGTTATCAACATTGGTTTGCTTTGTTTGTTCAAATTTGTGAAAAAGCCATGACAATGTTACATTTTACCCATCACCATGTACTACTGTCAATGCACGAGGGCATTCAAAAGTTAGCACCAAACATCTCGTGCCTGGGGGAAGTAGAGCAACTATCCATAAACTAATAGCAATGTGTCAGCTTTCAAGATTTACTCCAAAACTGTTTACACCTTGATTGGGGGTGCTTCATGGGATTTGGGATACATGGTGTACCATCAGCCCCTTGATCAAGATAGATTTGCACAATGGAGATGGTTTATTCAATAGTTGCTTAATCTCAGTTAGGTGTTTGAATGACAATCTTCTGCAGGGTGCCGAAGATCTTCAAACAGCTTGGTGACATTCTATGTGCTGGCCATATGGAGAGGGTTGCTTACTTGGGGAATACCCCTGGCATTAGAGGAATGTTGGGCATTTTAAAGGGGGGCATTAGGCCCTAGACAATATAGGGTAGCTTGGATGCTCCAAACAGGCTCAAGAAGAGGGTGCAAATCACATGTACGAGGACTGCACCATCATGCAACAATACATCAAACTGCTGGGAAAAACTACAATCTCCCTACAATAATCCTACAACTACAGCAGATTTAACTTCTCATATACCATGTTAGAATTCATGGAAGAGAGTTTCACATAAGCAAAATCATCTATTTCAATTCATGAAAATAATGAATACATGCATCCCATTATAATAGCACTTTTGGGATAAGACGAGTAGGTATAGGAAAATAGTGGATATACCACCTAAGATGTACTTTCACCTAAAACTATTAAAAACGAGCCACTAACATGATGAGACAAATCAAAAAGGTGCACAATATTTGCAAATGGTTATTTGAAAATATGCACCTGCATACTTAACCTTAAAACGAAAGAGTAAATAGACCACCGCCACCCACCCTTGAGAAACCACTACCTTAATATATATTTTTTAAGAATCAATACAAGCTCCTTTCAATTCCCACCAACTTTTGGGGCAAACTACACACCAGAACTTTCTAATACTAATTGAGCATATAGTAACTGACCCTATATTTTTCGGTTCATATTTCATAGTAGGCATCATTACTAAAATCAAAATCTTAACTAGCATTGTAGAAAAGTTTCAAATATAACTGTAAATGACAATATATACCTTTGCAAGAAGAGTCTTTCCTGTTCCAGGTTCTCCATAAAGAATGACTCCCTTGGGAGGCTTTATACCAATATCTTCATATAATTCAGGATGGGTCAAAGGAAGCTCAACTGCTTCCTTAATCTCTTGAATTTGGGCATCTAAACCTCCAACGTCAGCATATGACTCCAATGGTGCCTTCTCAACCTTCATCACTGATACCATTGGGTCCACTTCATCTTGCAGAAGACCAACCACAGAGAGAACCTGCACATACAAATATCCAACACAGCATCACCATAATGGCCTCGCTAAAGGTTTAAAAATGCCTTTTGTTTGTACAAACTTTGGAAAGAGAATATAAGGCCACTAAATTTTGCTTTTGTGATCAACTGAAATGCACGAAGAAAGTCAGCTTGCAAAATACCCAGTGTCAACTGTTAGCGTTGTTTGAGCTAACACCAATTCAACGTAAGAAGTCAACATATTGACGACTTAAAGCTCGTTTTTAAAGATCTATAGCAATGTTGCAAAGACCATTTCGGGAAGCATATCAGAAACTTATCAGAATTGTCGGAAAATACTAGTACACATAAACTTGGACCTGAAAACTCAACAAAACAAAAATTTGGGAAAAATGGTAACCTGAAAAGCTCACTCGAAGCAGAGATTTTTTTATGCAGCACTGCTCTCAAGGTCAACCAAAACGCTAGTTTTGGAAAAACCTGGCATGTATACACTGAACTTATGGTGAAAAAATTAACCCGCATTTTTTTCCATTTAACCACTAATTATTTCCATCCAGTGCTAGAAAACACAAAATTTCCAGTTAAATTATAATTTCTTAAATTTAACCTGTGATTTTTTGTATTTTAACTGTGATTTGTTGCATTTAACCTGTGATTATTTTCATTTAACTTGTAGCTATTTCCATTTAACTTGCAGTCTTTTGATTCGACGCTTGAGAACACAGAATTTTCATTTAGCCTGCAATTTTTTTAATATTCAATTAACCTCTATTTCGTTTCATGTCTACTGCAATTTCTTCATTTAGCCTGTGAGAATTTTTGTATTCACCCAATGATTTGTTATACTTTAGGTGGATTCCTTTTCATTTGACATATAATTCTCTTTGATCCAGTTTTAAGGGCGCCGAATTCTTATTTAACCTACGATTTTGTTTCCGTTTAACCAACAGCTCTTTCCATTCAATGCTTGAAAACGGAAAATTATTCGGTTGACATGTCATTTCCTTTGCATAAAACCTGTCATTCCTTCAATTCAACCCTTTATTTGTTGTATTTATCCAGAATTTATTTCATCTAACTTGTACAATTTTTTCATTTGACATGCGATCCTGTTTATCCAGTTCCTGAGAACAACAAATAAATACAGAGGGAAAAGTAAAAACCTTATTGTGCATAAGGACGGCGCACCCCGGCTCGAGCTGATCTTTGTCGACAAAGGACAGAATGCCGACATAATACTCTGGCCCAACTGACGACGAGACGATGGCATGATTCTCATCTATCAATTCCTCGAGGTTTCCGACACTCATCGGGGAACCACGGAGGTCGTCGACCTTGGACCTGTCCTCCTCATTCTTGTCCTCCTGGGGTTTCAACCGTTCTTGATTGCTCACAAATTCTTCTTCCATCAACAAATAGTCCTTGATTCGATCGAGTTTCAACAGCCTGAGCTTGCATTTTGTGAGCGGAGTGACAGTGGGAAGCCGTGCAGCAGCCTCCGGACCCTTCTGCTTACGCTGTTTTCTACCTACACGAGCAGGCGGAGCAGCCGGCTCGTATTTCTTTTCCTTCCGATCACCCGGCTTACGATCACCCGGCGATCCACCAGGCTTGCCGAAGCCTCCTGAATGACCCTGTCCCATGGTTTTGCCCTTCGAGTGCGCGTTTGATTCGCCTGGCCCTTAAAACGAACAAACACAAATGAAATGAGAGGAGAGCATTTGATGTTATAAATTTATAGTTATTTTCCTGGAGTCGGTTTAAAAGGATTTGACGTCTACATGGAAAGTAGAAAAGTTGCTTGTAATGTTACTATTCTTTTTTCCCCTTTTTTCTTTTTTCCTTTTTTTTTCCCCTTTTTCTTTTTTCCTTTTTTTTTTCCCCTTTTTTTCTTTTTTTCTTTCTTTTTTTTTCTTTTCAAGATTGCACTCGCATTATTTTTTCCCAATCACATGGTGAATCGCTAACTGCCAATTCTAATCTATGGGAAACCAAGGATCAAACCTCATAGCTGCCACTATAACACCAAGAGCATAACCAACCACCTGCAAGTCGGGTATACTAAGTTCCTATGATTTTAGCAAGCTCAGGCTCACGGGAAAGGGGAATCCACCCCTCTACCTGCCACCACAGCAGGTCATTGGACTGGCATATTAAGGAAACTCGTGGGTCTTTTTTTAAGGTGTGAGGGTAGTATCTTTATAGGATAAAGTGGTTGGTGTGAGCTTTTCTAATAATGAAAATCGTAAATTATTACTCATTCAAAATTGAAATTCATTAATTATGGCATAGTTTAATTTATAGATGAAATAAAATTTTTTATTAAAATCAAGTTTAATTTCAAATAAGATTGTAAAAAAATTTAATGCATAAATATATTCAACTTTTTGAAAAACTTTTAAGAGACTAGAACTGGAGTTTTTAAAGATCTTTGTTGAATTTTGGTTAAAATTAACAAGAAAAAAATACCCCAAAAGTAAATTAACGCAATTAATTATTATTATAAGTTAAAAATAAATTCAACAACTACAAGTTAGATATAACATCTACTTGTAATTTAGCAAGGGTTAAGATCTTTTTAAGCACATTAAGTGGGTCTCTATCCCTTGGGTGTTTACCCTATTAGCCTTTGTCACAACGGGCTAATAAATCACTTAATGGGAACTAAACCCAAGTGGGGAGAAGAACAAATAGTTCACCCAACCATTCAAGCTATGAAAGTTAGAATTAAAAATCTGAAAGGACATGGGGTGGGATTTGGTACACTTATGTGTGTGTGTGAGTCATGAGATTATTTAATACCAGTATAGATCCATCTTAAGCATGGATCTAACATTCATAAATAGGGTTCAAATCTCTTCGGATGCAAACCTCTTTTAGAGTGCAAATTTTGAAAGAAAGAAAAAACCGCATCTCTATATGTGTGTGTGTAATTTTTCATTGTTTAAATTGTATCTTTGAATGTTATATAAACTACATAACTTAACTTGTAAGTCCAAAAAATATTTGTTGGATTACATGGAAAATTGACAAAAACAATATACCTAAAAAAGATCCAAAATGTAAAATAGTAAGAATGCTTCAAACATTTTAACCATAAAAACTTATTTTTTGCAATTGTTTTATATGATTTATACATAAAAATAAAAATAAACAATATAATATATATATATATATGAAAAAAATAGAAGATCTTAGAACTGTGATTCAATGTGACCTGGTGCTTCTCGTCCCAGATCGGGGGCCTGCATAAGTGGGATCCTCAGCTTTCCCTTCTATTTATTTCCACCTAGTTGGTGTCTGGCCTCTGGATGGTGATCGATCAGGTATATTTCTCTGCATACCCATACAAAGGCAAACAAATATGGGCTCAGGTGGAGGAATTCAAAGCCCCCCTCTCTCCTGCTCAGCATTCGGTGAATCTAACATTTTTGTCGCATACTCCTAGTTTGATTACATCTCTAACCTCCATGTCCTTGTCCCTCGTGAAGGGCCCATCCTTGAGCCTCTAGCTGACACCGCAGTGACCTCATTTTCTCCTCTTTATGTGTTCCTCCCCTCTCTCTCTGCTACTTAGACTTGTCCATCTCTCAGCTCCCCCATTGTTGAAGTTTCCATTGTATAATTGGTCGACGACTTATCCTCCTTCATTCTCACTCTAGTGGACCTTGTCACACTTCCTTGTTTTGTGTCAATCACTGTCCCCTACGTCCCCTCTCCTCCTACTGCATTCTTGAGCAATCAACTGACGTGGGAGATGCATTATGGAGGAGGGACATTTTCCAACCAAGGGTCATCTCTCCAGTTGGCAAGGAAAGAGCTAACTTAGCACAACAAAAAATGTGTGAAGAGCACAAAGCTAAATAACCCAATTTAGTTTTGGGGGATGGGATTAAATTAAACAATATTTCTAGAATAGAGGATATAGAAATAGTTACTTGTTTTTCTAACAAGCGGATGGTGATAGTCGTTATTAGAAACTGCATAATAAAAAGATATGGCCCTATTATGGGATAGTCGCACCATTATTTAATACTAGCCAATGGTTAGATGGGTTGGTTCCTGGATTCAAAGGAGGATGGTGAAAAGATCCTTCAACGTTGTTGGCACTAAGTCTCACAGGCTTTGTTTTTGAAGTGATTGTCAATCGATTTCGATGCCCACTTAGAGCGGATTTCGATGACCCTTATTTAGGTTTGCCTCTCGGCCTCCATCTGCAATTCTGGTCGAATGAAGTCTTTAAAGGAATTGGGAACATCTTAGGGTTCTATTATGAAGTTGACACATCATACAAGAAAATTGGATGCATGGCAATGGCTAGAACCTTGGTTGGGGTAAACCTAGGTGCGGAGCTTCCAGATACAATATCCATTCCGGTGGGCACAAGAATTTGTAACAACCCCGGGTTAAAAGCTCATGTAATAAAAGTTAATAAAGGTAAAATAACACCACGAGCAAGGGACACTTATTCCAGGCTTAATGTTGGGCAAAATATCCTAGTGGGCATCACTTGTTGTGTTTTATGGTTAAGGGAAATTGGCAAAGCCAATGGCTAAGGCTTTGGAAAGGCAAAATGGCACTAATTGGCATTTTATTACTAAAAATAATGGAAATTAGGAGAAAAGGAAGGTGAAAGGTCACAGGTTGCAAGTGAGGAGGAAAATGATTAAAAAATGAAGAAATTGGAGGCCTCATCAATAAAAAGGCTTATGAGGATCAGTTTGTAGCTTTTATCAGTTTTAACATTTTGTCAGTTCAGTTTTGGAATTAGCTTCAGAGAGGGGAAGAGCACCAAGAGGAGAAAGAAAGTAAGCAATCAATGAAAGGAAAAGAAAAGGAAGGAAAGGAAAGGAAAGGAAAAGCAAAGAAGGACAAGGAAAGCAAAGGAAAACAAGAATAATTGCAGCTAACAGATTGCATGTGTGATTTCCTAGTTGGTTTTGACATGCATGGTAGGTGCATGTTGGTATATGGTTCTTTATTATCGTTGGCATGGATTTTGTCGGGATTGATAATGGATTTTAGCCTAGCCTTGCCATTTCTGGATAGCCATGGTGTGATGGGATTGTTCTTGGTTTAAGCTTTGGATTGTCAGATGGTTTTGGAATTCGAGGTGAGGTGGTCTCAGGAAAATTCCCAAAGGCCTACGAATCCCTTGACTAATAATGGCAGGATACACGGTAAAGCTTGAGGATGGAGGCAGGAAAATTCCTCGAGGATGGTGAAGAAATTCTGAGGCATCCAAGCTCAATTAGTTTTGTGATCTCGACCGGTTTAGGTGTGATCACAGTATGGAGAGGGTGGAGGTGGTTTAACCTCTCGATTCCCTTGGTTGTCTTTGGATTCGTTTATCCCATGAGAGCCTGCATTCATGCTTGGAATATGGCACGGGGGTGATTGGCTAAAGAGAGACTTGGCTCAAGCAATCTATGGTCGAGTGGAACATGGAAGTCCCGAACTCGGTCAAAAATTGCCTATGCTTAATAAAGCTAAGTTTCTTTTGTTTTTGGTAAGGAAATGTATTGATTATTACGTGGCTTTAATGGTTGTTCCCTTATTGTTATTTACCTGGTTATAAGCAAGGTCATATGGCAGTTCTCAGTCATGACTATATTCATGGTTTTACTCGTAATTTAATAAATAATGAATGCAAGACGTAATTGATGATATGACAGCTAATGTCAGAAGGTGGAGACCCTTCTTATTAAACCTCAGTTAAGTTTTTAGTCCCTTATATTCAGACTTGCATTCATGACATATATAGGTTGCATATCTACCAAGTGTTTGACAAAATGTTAGTCCCAGTTCCAATTTTGGTTTGCAAGCATTATCTTCATGTCTTTTATGAGCTTTGGAAGTTTCATGGATTTATGGGCAGAGGCTTAGCCCCAACCCTGGAAAGTAGCCTTAATTCTCACAGTCGTTGGCACAACACTAGCAAAAAAAAGGCCACAGTTGCACTGATGCGGGCCTATGGGAGCAACTGGGAACCATAGTGGCATGGAGGCCTTGGCAAGGGAGCGACTAGGGCTTAAGGTGAGGGAAAAGATGAGTCGTCACAAAGGTTGGACACCTAGAGGGGTTGGGTTACTATTAGGTCCCTATACTACTAGTGCAGACACTTATTGTTATTAGTGCAACCCCCTTATTGTAGTGTTGTTATTATTGTGCCCCATAAAAGCTCACTATTGTTATTGTTGTGCCCTTACAATATTATTGTTATGTAGCCTCTGATTATATTGTGATCCCTAAGACTCATATATATATAAAGGAGGTCTTGTCATTTGTATCATCCAATAATTGTTCATTTGTGTAAGGTAAAGGAGGTTTCCCCCTCGAAGAGGCTAATTTTGAAGTTGTTGATTATCTCTTCTTCTATTTTGTGAGCTGGTTGCATAACATTTGGTATTAGAGCTTTGGATTCTAGGGTTTCGTTGCTTCAAACAGGTCACATGGAAATTTTGTTATAATTTTATTTTTTTTACGAAGATTCAGAAACTGAAATTAAAACCCATTTGAGCCAAAATCTTGGTGACCCTTGTGTACGAATTTCAGATCTTGTCTCACTATATTTTTGGAGATATGATCCGAGGGAAGTTATGGTTCTTGCAGGCTCCAGAATTTGATCTCAAACATGTGACCTTGGGAAAATTGCCATAACTTTCTCTCTGATCATTGGATTCAAATTTCATAAAAATTGACAGAAATAAGAGAAATTGTAGTTTATTGGGTGTCATTTTCAGGGCTGAAGGTCGAAACAGTGACACATGGCACTCTGTACAAGTTTTCTCTACTGAACTATTCTATAATCATGTCATCGTGTGAGATTGAGCATAACTCTTTCTTGGAGAATCTAATCTCGATCAGACTTATGGGGTTGGAAAGAGGACTCAGAGGGATACCATGGGACTCAATTTCAGACCTTGGAGATCCGAAATTACAGAGATACATCAGATTCGATATTGAGCTCTTACAAAGAGAAAAAAAAAAGTGTGTAGTTTTTCTTTTTTTAAATTTGCGTAAGTTTTGTTTGAGAAAGTAGTTTGAAGTGATTCAAAGGGAATTGTGAAGCATAATTATAATTAATTAATGACCCAAAGAAAGAAAATGGAAACACCTAATAAGCAACCCAAAATCTCTACTATGACACATGAAGAAGAAGAAGAAATGCAACATGATTTATCAAAATTACGAGACCAAGTGCAACAAATTTCGCTCTCACAAAAAGTAACTGAAGCTAATATGGATGGTTTGAATAATGGAATTGAAGCTGAGATGAATGGTTTTAAGAATGGCATGGATGCTAAGATTAAGGTATATAAGCAAAATTGAAAAGCAACATGGAGGATTTGAAGAAATACATGGAAGGTTTGGCAAAGTTGCTACCAAAAATGATTCCTAATGGAGAAAAGGTAGTAGAGGAAACTCATAACAAAAGAAAGGTTAATCATGATTTCATAGACTCCAACTTTGGATTGAAGACCCACCATATTCCAAAGATCGATGTGAGGAAGTTTGACGACAAGGATCTCGTAACATGGATACTACAAATGGAGCAATATTTTGATCTCCATAACGTGAAAATGTTGGGTCCCTATAATACTAGTGATTACCCCATTACTATTGTAGTTATACCCCTTATTAATATTGTTGTGCCCCTATTGTCCCCATATTGTTATTACTGTGCCCCATAGAATCCCTCTATTGTTATTTTTGTGGCTTTATATTATTATTGTTAGGTCGGCTGGGTTATATTGTGACTCCTTAGACTCCTATATATAGAAAGGAGGTTTTGTCATTTGAATCATCCAATAATTGTTTATTTATGTAATGTAAAGGAGGTTGCCCCCTCGAAGAGGCTGAATTCTAAGGCGTTGATCTATCTTTTCTATCTTTTCTTGAGCTGGTTTCATAACATTTGGTATCAGAGCTTTGGATTCTAGGGTTTCGCTGCTCCAAACAGGTCATCGTGGCATTTTCGCTATAACTTTTTTTCTGCGACGTTTCAGAAGTTGAAAAAAAACCCATTTGAGAAGACATCGCGCTAAATCTCGGGTCCGAATTTCAGAGCTTTTTGCGCTATATTTGCGGAGATATGATCTGAGGAAGTTGGTCTTTTTGCAGACTCCTGAATTACATTCCAAACAGGTGACCTGGGGAAAATCGTCATAACTTTTTCTCTGAGCATTGGATTAAAATTTCGTAAGAAGGCGCAGAAAGAGGACGGACTTTAGTTTCTTCTATATATTTTTCAGAGCTAAAGGTTGAAACAGTGACTCATGGCACGTCGTACAAGTTCGCTCTACTGAACTAGTCTATAATCAGGTCACTGTGGGAGATTTCGCATAACCATCCCTTCGAGAATCCAATTTGGATTAGACTGGTTGCATTGGAAAGAGGACACAGAGGGCTACCATAGGTCGCAATTTCAGAACTGGATGTTCTGAAATTACAGAGATACATCAGAGGCAATATCGAGCTCCTACAAAGTGAAAAAAAGGTGTGTAGATGCTTTTAAATTTTTGCTTAAGATTGGTTTGAAAATTTATTTTGAAGGAATTCAAAGGGCTAGTAGAGCATTATTATCGGTAACTGATGCCCCGAGGAAAGAAAATGCAAACACCTAGTAAGGAACCTGAAAGCTAAGCATGACTCATAAAGAAGAGGAAGAAATGCTACATGATATATCAAAATTACAAGAACAAGTGCAACAAATGTCACGCTCACAAAAGTTAACAGAAGCTAAGATAAATGGCGTGGAAGCTAAGATGAATGGCATGGAAGCTAAGATGGACAATTTGAAGATAGATTTGAACACAAATTTGAAGACAGGCATGGCAGATTTGAAGAGAAATTTGACAAATTTTCTACAAGAAATACTTACTAATGGTGAAAAGGTAGTAAAGGAAACTCATGATGCGAACAAAAGAAATGTTAATCATGATATCACAGACTCTAATGTGGGATCGAAGACCCACCATATTCCAAAAATTGATGAGGAAGTTTGATGGCAAGGATCCTGCAACATGGATATTACAGATGGAGCAATTTTTCGATCTCAATAATGTGCAAAACACACAAAAGGTACGTATTGCAACTTTATATTTGGAACCAAATCAGTTTGTATGGTATCAATGGCTTTGCTCTCGTAAACAATTTATCACTTGGGCAATTTTTACGGAAGAATTGATAGCACATTATGAGGATACAAAAAGCAACACTTTTTTTAGCCAATTGATAAGTCTCAAACAAAAGGGTTCAATAATGGAGCACATTGAGGAGTTCCAAAAATTGAACATAAGGGTAAAAGATATTCCAGAGGAGCATAGGATTGATGTGTTCATAGGGTCTTTAAAGGATAATATCCAACATGATGTTCGCCTTTGGGAACCTGATTCATTAGAGAAGGCATTCAGGTTAGCAAGAAAAATGGAAAGCAAAATTATGGCAACCAGGAAGCATACCACTCACAACTATAAAGATGGAAGTGTTGTTGCCCCTAGTCTTCCACAACCTATAAGGTTGACACCACAACAATTGGAAGAAAAAAGAGCAAAAGGGCTTTGTTACAGTTGTGATAGCAAATACACTAAAGGTCATAAGTGTGCTGAGAAGAAATTATTCTACATAGATTGTGAAGAGGAAGAAGAAAAGGAGCAAGAAAGGTCAAAAGAAGAGGATATACTCCAGGAACAAAGCCTAGATAAAGAAGAAATGAATCCGACCATATCTTGTAATGCATTGGTTGGAATTACCACTCCTCAAACCATCAAGATAGAAGGACAAATCAAGAAGAAAAAGGTAATAGTGTTGATTGATTCAGGAAGCACCCACAATTTTATTCATTGTAAGGTAGCAAAAGAATTGAATTGCTTCCTATATCCAGCACCAGAGTGTCAAGTGATGATTGCAAATGGAGGAACAATAAATTGCTCTGGAAAGTGCCATAATATCAAGCTATCCATGGGAGAATATGTATTGACTAGCCCAATGCTTTCCATTCCAATGGGAGGTGCTGATGTTGTACTAGGAGTCCAATGGCTACAATCCTTGGGTACAATAGCTTTTAATTTTCAAGAACTTTTCATCAAATTTTTTGCGGAAGGAAAGGAAGTTGAATTAAGGGGTATTGCAGGGAAACCAGGAAAGATAATCAGCTCTAATGGTATGACAAAGCTTCTAAAAAAGGAACAAAGAGGTGTAATTGCACAATTATGTTCGCTAGATGTTTCCACATCGGAATCATCTATTTCTCCAGATCTCCAAAAAGTCCTGGACAATCATTCCAAGGTATTTGAGACTCCCAAAGGTCTCCCACCTATGCGTGATCATGATCATGCTATTCATCTGATTCCAGGAAGTGTTCCTCCAAACATCAGGCCGTACAGATATCCCTATGCCCAAAAGAGTGAAATTGAACGTATGGTTGCAGAAATGCTAGAGGCTGGTATAATTCAACCGAGTCAAAGTTCTTTCTCTACTCCAGTAGTATTGGTGCACAAGAAGGATGGATCATGGCGCATGTGTCCGAATTATAGGGAGCTCAACAAGCTCACTATTAAAGATAAGTTTCCCATTCCTGTCATTGATGAATTACTGGATGAATTGCATGGATCAATTTACTTCACCAAGTTGGATCTTCGTTCAGGATATCATCAAATCAGAATGAAGACTGAAGACATTCCGAAAAAAGCATTTAGAACTCATGAGGGTCATTATGAATTTTTGGTCATGCCTTTTGGCCTTACCAATGCACCTTCAACATTTCAAGGTTTGATGAATTCAATTTTCAAACCATTCCTTAGAAAATTTGTGTTAGTATTTTTTGATGATATACTAATCTACAGCAAGTCTTGGAAGGATCATGTTGAACATGTTGACAGGGTGCTACAACTATTGGAGGAGAAACAATTATATGCAAAAAGATCCAAATGTTTCTTTGGAGTCCAAGAGGTGGAATATTTGGGTCATATTGTATCTCATGAAGGAGTTAAGGTAGACCCTAGCAAAATTAAAGCCATTAAGGAATGGAAAATCCCCACATCCATAAAGCATCTGCGAGGATTTCTCGGGTTGACAGGGTATTATCGCAAGTTTGTTAAGAATTATGGGAGAATAGCAGCACCTCTAACAACATTATTGAAGAAAGATGCATTTTCATGGACTCCGGAAGCAACAAAGGCCTTTGAACATCTTAAAGAGGCAATGTGCCAAGCACCGGTCTTAGCTACACCGGACTTCACAAAAACCTTTATTGTGGAATGTGATGCTTCAGGAAATGGAATTGGTGTTGTTCTAATGCAAGATGAAAGACCCATTGCTTTTGAAAGTCGTCCAATCAAGGGAAAGTTTTTACACAAAGCTATTTATGAGAAGGAAATGTTGGCAATACTCCATGCACTTAAGAAATGGCGACCCTACCTAATGGGAAGACACTTCAAGGTAAAAACGGATCATGATAGCCTTAAATACTTTTTAGAACAAAGATTATCCTCTGAAGAGCAACAAAAGTGGGTCACAAAGATGTTGGGTTATGACTTTGAAATCATCTACAAAAAAGGGAAGCAAAATGTGGTGGCAGATGCACTCTCAAGAAAGGATGAGGATGTGGAAGCATTGTTGTGCGCCATTTCTATTATCCAACCAGATTGGATAAACGAAGCAAGGGAGGAATGGAAGAATGACGAAGAAGTGTGGGCACTTATTCGAAAGTTACAACAAGATTCCAGTACATCTGATACATTTAGCTGGCAAAATGATTCGTTATGGTACAAAGATCGCTTATACCTCTGTAAGAATTCCCAGCTAAAACAAAAGATTCTTATGGAATTGCACACTTCTCCCTTAGGAGGGCACTCAGGATTTTTAAAAACTTACCACAGGGTTAAGAAGGAATTTTTTTGGGATGGCCTTAAATCAGATATTCAAAAGTTTGTGGCGGAATGTTTGGTTTGCCAACAAAATAAAGTTGAAACAATTAAGACACCGGGTCTATTACAACCTTTATCCATTCCAAGCCAACGTTGGGAGGAGGTTTCAATGGATTTTATCACAGGTTTACCCAAGTCTGAGGGAAAGAGTGTCATCATGGTGGTAGTTGACAGACTTACCAAGTATGCACACTTTTGTGCATTATCACATCCATTTAAAGCCAGTACAGTTTCTACTGCATTTATGGAAACAATTCAAAAGCTACATGGAAACCCAAAGATTATTGTAAGTGACAGAGATCCCATTTTCACTGGAAATTTTTGGACAGAATTATTTTCTTGTCTTGGTACTCAGTTAGCTCATAGCTCATCTTATCATCCTCAATCTGATGGGCAAACTGAGATAGTAAACAAATGTTTGGAAGGATATCTTCGTTGCTTTGTATCTGATAAACAGACACAATGGGTCAAATGGTTGCCTCTGGCTGAATGGTGGTATAACACTTCCTTCCATACAGCAACAAAAATGACCCCATTTATGGCACTTTATGGGTATCAACCACCATCCATCACATCATATTTAAGAGAAAATTCTAAGGTTCAGGCAGTGGAACATCACATCGAACATCAACAACAAGTCCTCCAACTCTTAAAGGATAACCTCGTGTTGGCACAGAATAGAATGAAACAACAGGCAGATCAACATCGCAGTGAAAGAAGTTTTGATGTAGGTGATTGGGTATTCCTACGGCTACAACCATATAAGCAAATGTCCCTCAAGCAAGCTAAGAAGGATAATAAATTATCACCAAAGTATTATGGTCCGTACAAGGTGTTGCAAAAGATTGGTACTATGGCATACAAATTGGAGCTTCCTGCAGCTTCTCGATTGCACCCAGTTTTCCATGTTTCATGTTTAAAGAAGGTTATAGGCGACAAGCTCCCAGTTCAAACAATATTGCCAGAACTTGACGAGGAAGGAAAAATTATATTGGAACCGGAAGCAGTCACAGAAACAAGAACTCGACAGCTACGAAATCGATCAATTTCAGAGTATCTTATCAAGTGGAAGAACTTATCCGCTGAAGATTCCACATGGGAGGATGAGAATTTTATACAGAAGTATCCAGAACTACTCAAGCGTTGAGGACAACACTTTTTTGAAGGAGAGGGGCATGTTGGGTCCCTATAATACTAGTGATTACCCCATTACTATTGTAGTTATACCCCTTATTAATATTGTTGTGCCCCTATTGTCCCCATATTGTTATTACTGTGCCCCATAGAATCCCTCTATTGTTATTTTTGTGGCTTTATATTATTATTGTTAGGTCGGCTGAGTTATATTGTGACTCCTTAGACTCCTATATATAGAAAGGAGGTTTTGTCATTTGAATCATCCAAGAATTGTTCATTTATGTAATGTAAAGGAGGTTGCCCCCTCGAAGAGGCTGAATTCTAAGGTGTTGATCTATCTTTTTTATCTTTTCTTGAGTTGGTTTCATAACAGAAAAACACACAAAATGTACGCATTGCAACTTTATATTTAGAACCCAATCAGTTTGAATGGTATCGATGGATTTGTTCTTGTAAACAAATTGTCACTTGGTCAATTTTTACGGAGGAAATTATAGCACATTATGAGGATACAAAGAGCAACACATTCTTTAGCCAATTGATAAATCTCAAACAAAAGGGTTCAATGGTGGAGCACATTGAGGACTTCTAAAAATTAAATATACGGGTAAAGAATATTCCGGAGGAGAATAGGATTGATGTCTTCATATGGACTTTAAAACATCCAACATGAGGTTCGTCTTTGGGAACCTGATTCATTGGAGAAGGCATTCAGGTTAGCAAGAAAAATTGAAAGCAAAATTATGGCAACAAGGGATCCTATCACTCACAACTATAAAGATGGAAGTGTTGTTGCTCCTAGCCTTCCACAACCTAACAGGTTGACACCACAACAATTGGAAGAAAGAAGAGCGAAAGGTCTTTGTTACAGTTGTGATAGCAAACACACTAAAGGTCATAAGTGTACTAAGAAGAAATTAATCTACATAGATTGGGAAGAGGAGGAATAAAATGAACAAGAAACGTCAAAAGAAGAGGATATACTGCAGGAACCAACCCCGGAGAAAGAAGAAATGAATCTGACCATCTCTTGTAATGCATTGATAGGAATTACCACTCCTCAAACTCTCAAGATAGAAGGACATATCAAGAAGAAAAAGGTAAAAGAATTGATTCATTCAGGTAGTAACCCTAATTTTATTCATTGTAAGATAGGCAAGGAATTAAATTTCTTCGTATATCCAGCACCAGAGTGTCAAGTGATGGTTGCAAATGGAGGAACCAAAAATTTCTCCGGAAAGTGCCATAATATCAAGCTATCCATGGGAGAATGTGTATTGAATAGTCCAATTCTTTCCATTCCAAAGGTTGGTGTTGATGTTGTACTAGGAGTCCAATGGTTACAATCTTTGGGTACGATAACTTTTAATTTTCAAGAACTTTCCTTGAAATTTTTTTGCGAAGGAAAGGAAGTTGAATTAAGGGGTATTATAGGGAAACCAGGAAAGATAATCAGCTCTAATGGCATGACAAAGCTTCTAAAGAAAGAACAATAGGACGTAATTGCACAATTATGTTCACTAGAGGTTCAAACAGAGAAATCATCTATTTCTACAAATCTCCAAAAAGTCTTGGACAGTGATTATAAGATTCAAGCAGTGGAATATCACATTGAGCATCAACAACAAGTTCTCCAACTCTTAAAGGATAACCTCACTTTGGCATAGAATCAAATGAAACAACAGGCATATTAGCATTGCAGTGAAAGAAGTTTTGAAGTAGGCAACTGGGTATTTTTACAGCTACAACCATACAAACAAATATCCCTCGAGCAAGCTAAGAAGGATAATAAATTATCACCAAAGTACTATGGTTCTTACAAGGTGTTGCAAACGATTGACACTATGGCATACAAATTGGAGCTTCCTACATCTTCCTGTGTGCACCTAGTTATCCATGTTTCGGGCTTAAAGAAGGTTATAGGTGACAAGCTCCCATTTCAAACAATATTGTCAGGACTTGACGAGGAAGGACAGATCATATTGGAACCTGAAGCAGTCATGGAAATAAGAACCCGACAGCTACGGAATCGATCAATTTCAAAGTATGTCATCAAGTGGAAGAACTTAATCGCTAAAGATTCTGCATGGGAGGATGAGAATTTTATATAGAAGCATCTAGAACTACTCAAGCATTGAGGACAACACTTTTTTGAAGGAGAGGGGCATGTTAGGTCCCTATACTACTAGTGTAGATCCTTATTGTTATTAGTGCAACCCCCTTATTGTATTGTTGTTATTATTGTGACCCATAGAAGCCCACTATTGTTATTGTTGTGCCCTTACAATATTATAGTTATGTAGGCTTTCATTATATTGTGACCCCTAAGACTCCTATATATAGAAAGGAGGTCTTGTCATTTGTATCATCCAAGAATTGTTAATTTGTGTAATGTAAGGAGGTTGCCCCCTCGAAGGGGCTAATTTTAAAGTCGTTGATCTATCTCTTCTTCTATTTTGTGAGTTAGTTGCATAACAGTTACTCCTAGAGGTCCTATGACACCTTAGGGAAGTCAATAATGTCTTCAGTTGTCAAATCCATTTCCTTAAGGTCACATAGGAGGTTGAGTCATATCGTAGTGACCCTTAGCTCATGTTTACCTCGAGCAAGTCTACAAGAAAGAGTTATGCCCAATCTCCCAAGATGACCCAATTATACACTTTTTCAGCAGAGAGAACTTGTACAAAGTGCCATGTGTCACTATTTCAAACTTTGGACCTGAAAACGACGCACAAAAAACTACAATCGGCCCTCTTTCTATAACTTTTTACGAAACTTAATACTCAGAGAGAAAGTTATGGAAATTTTCCCAAGGTCACCTATTTAGGATGTAATTCGAGAGCCTGCAAAAAACCCTAACTTCCTTAGATCATAGCTCCGAAAATATAGCAAGACAAGATATGAAATTCAGACACAAGGATCATCGCGATTTCAGCTCAAATGGGTTTTTTTTAGCTTCTGAAACGTCACAGAAAAAAAGTTATAGCGAAAATGCCACGATGACCTATTTAGAGCAGTGAAACCCTAGAATCCAAGCTCTGATACCAAATGTTATGAATCAACTCACAAAAAGATAGAAAAGATAGATCAACGACTCAAAATCAGCCTCTTGGAGGGGGAAACCTCCTTTACATTACACAAATGAACAATTCTTGAATGATACAAATGAGTAAACCTCCTTTCTATATATAGGAGTCTAAGGGGTCACAATATAATTAAAGCCGACATAACAATAATAATATAAGGGCACAACAATAACAATAGTGGGCTTCTATGGGGCACACTAATAACAATATGGGGACAATAGGGGCACAATAATAATAATAAGGGCTACAATGACAATAGTAATGGGGGAATCACTAGTATTATAGGGACCTAACATGCCCCTCTCCTTCAAAAAAGTGTTGTCCTCAATGCTTGAGTAGTTCTGGATGCTTATGTATAAAATTCTCATCCTCCCATGTGGAATCTTTAGCGGGTAAGTTCTTCCACTTGATGAAATACTCCGGAATTGATCAATTTCATAGTTGTCGAGTTCTTGTTTCTGTGACTGTTTCAGGTTCCAATATGATTTTTCCTTCCTCGTCAAGTTCTGGTAATATTGTTTAAACTGGGAGCTTGTCACCTATAACCTTCTTTAAACATGAAACATGGAAAACTGGGTGCACTCGGGAAACTGCAGGAAGCTCCAATTTGTATGTCATAGTACCAATCTTTTGCAACGCCTTTATGGACAATAATACTTTGGTGATAATTTATTATCCTTCTTAGCTTGCTTAAGGGACATTTGTTTATATGGTTGTAGCCATAGGAATACCCAGTCACCTACATCAAAACTTCTTTCGCTACGATGTTGATCTGCCTATTGTTTTGTTCTATTATGCACCAAAGTGAGGTTATCCTTTAAGAGTTGGAGAACTTGTTGTTGATGATTGATGTGATCTTCAACTACTTGAACCTTAGAATTTTCTCTTAAATATGATGTGATGGATGGTGGATGATATCCATAAAGTGCCATAAATGGGGTCATTTTTGCTGCAGTATGGAAGGAAGTGTTATATTACCATTCATCCAGAGGCAACCATCTGACCCATTGTGGTTGTTTATAAAAAACAAAGCAAAGAAGATATCTTTCCAAACATTTGTTTACTATCTCAGTTTTCCCATCAGATTGAGGATGATTGTTGAGATTGCAACAAGATGATGGAGCTTAGTGAAAAGAGTCGCCTTCACTAAGTGGGCCCGCAGGCTATTTTTTGCGCAAGTCTATTTTTAGACATATGGATCATGTCTATGTTTATGGATGATTGATCAAGTTGGGAAAATAGATGGACTTCTATTTTTGATGAAAGTGTGAGTGATCAAGTCTATGTTTAGACTGGCTGTCAAAAATAGAAAAGTCAAATATTATTATCTCACAATAATATTTGGACTATAAACTTAATCTTATTCTCTTGGAGCACTTCAGTTTGAGCTACGGAAGTGGCACATGCAGCTGTCAGAAGGAAATTCGTTTTTCTTATGAGTCAGTTGAGTTGTTGCATGCATGACTTCAGTTAGAACTCAAGTGAGTTGAGTTTAGTGGACTGGAGGTACAGTTGATGGAGTTGTGTTCAGTTTAACTTAGTTAAACTGGTTGTAGTTAGTCTAACTGCAGATAGACTAATGATGAGTTGTTAAACTAATTATTAACTCATAATACAACTAAAGAATACATCAGTTAACTCAGTTGCATGTCAGTGCATGTTCAGTTCAACAGGGACAGGTGGTAGAGAATCAGATTGCTATCAGTTGTGACTATAGTTGTGCACCAGATCTTGCACAATCAAAGGATTGAGTATGCCAATGAGTTTGCTCACGTATTTGGCCCGCATTTTAGCCTTTGCTCACGTCCACAAAGAGTGAGTGACTATTTTGCAAGTGAAAATCGAGTTTGGGAAGCAATTCTCATCAGTTCTTGAGCAGGTATTGAGCTGGAGAGGCAGGCAAGCAGTGGAATAGATTTGGAGATCAGATCTGAGCTGTATTGTGTGTAACAGGTGGAGCTGGTACTGGATTGCTTGTGATAAGCATTGTACTTTGTAATGTTACATGATTCAATCAATATAATATGCAGATAGTGTGGGGTTTTTAGCGAGATGCTTTCCCCGGGATACATACTGTGTTAATGAGTTTGATTGATGCTTCTATGTGTGCCTGTGAATGTTTCTGCTTCTGTAAATTGATGATCAATGTAGAGGAGATTATGTATTATACATGTTCCGCTTATAATTGTATGATCAGGATAATCTCTATGAATATGTGTTAAATTATTCAAAATTTCTACAATGATAAGATGAGCTATGAGCTAACTGAGTACCGAGACAAGAAAATAATTATGTCCGAAAATTCCAATGAAAATGGGATCTTTGTCGCTTACAATAGTCTTTGGGTTTCCATGTAGCTTCTGAATTGTTCCCATAAATGCAATAGAAATTGTATTGGCTTTAAATAGATGAGATAATGCACAAAAGTGTGCATAGTTGGTAAGTCTGTCAACTACCACGATGATGACACTCTTTCCTTCGAACTTGGGTAAACCTGTGATAAAATCCATTGAAACCTCCTCCCAAAGTTGGCTTCGAATGGATAAAGGTTGTAATAGACCTAAGGTCTTAATTGTTTCAACTTTATTTTGTTGGCAAACCAAACATTCCGCCACAAACTTTTGAATATCCAATTTAAGGCCATCCCAAAAAAATTTCTTCTTAACCCTGTGGTAAGTTTTTAAAAATCTTGAGTTCCCTCCTAAGGGAGAAGTGCGCAATTCCTTAAGAATCTTTTATTTGAGTTGGGAATTCTTACATAGGTATAAGCGTTCTTTGCAACATAACGAATCATTTTTTCCAGCTAAATGTATCAGATGTACTAGGATCTTGTTGTAACTTTTGAATGAGTGCCCACACTTCTTCATCATCCTTCCATTCATCCCTTGCTTCGTTTATCCAATGTGGTTGGATAATAGAAATGGTGCAAAGCAATGCTTCCTCATTCTCATCCTTTCTTGAGAGTGCATCTCCTACAACATTTTGCTTCCCTTTTTTGTAGATGATTTCAAAGTCATAACCCAACAT
Organism: Pinus tabuliformis; assembly: GCA_031772625.1. Taxonomy (NCBI): domain Eukaryota; kingdom Viridiplantae; phylum Streptophyta; class Pinopsida; order Pinales; family Pinaceae; genus Pinus; species Pinus tabuliformis. Next base: position 1,579,017,182 of record CM062820.1, on the reverse strand, counting down.
CTTTGTGACCCATTTTTGTTGCTCTTCTGAAGATAATCTTTGTTCTAAAAAGTATTTAAGACTATCATGATCCGTTTTTAGCTTGAAGTGTCTTCCCATTAGGTAGGGTTGTCATTTCTTAAGTGCATGTAGTATTGCCAACATTTACTTCTCATAAATAGCTTTGTGTAAATACTTTCCTTTGATTGGACGACTTTCAAAAGCAATGGGTCTTTCTTCTTGCATTAAAACAACACCAATTCCATTTCCCGAGGCATCACATTCTACAATAAAGGTTTTTGTGAAGTCCGATGTAGCTAAGACCAGTGTTTGGTACATTGCCTCTTTAATATGTTCAAAGGCCTTTGTTGCTTCTGACGTAGCTAAGACCAGTGCTTAGTACATCACCTCTTTAATATGTTCAAAGGCCTTTGTTGCTTCTGGAGTCTATGAAAATGCATCTTTCTTCAATAATGTTGTTAGAGGTGTTGATATTCTCCCATAATTCTTAACAAACTTGCGATAATACACTGTCAACCCAAGAAATCCTCACAAATGCTTTATGGATGTGGGGATTTTCCATTCCTTAATGGCTTTAATTTTGCTAGGGTCTACCTTAACACCTTCATGAGATACAATATGACCCAGATATTCCACCTCTTGTACTCCAAAGAAACATTTGGAGCTTTTTGCATATAATTGTTTCTCCTCCAATAGTTTGAGCACCCTGTCAACATGTTGAACATGATCCTTCCAAGACTTGTTGTAGATTAGTATATAATCAAAAAATACTAACACAAACTTTCTAAGGAAGGGTTTGAAAATGGAATTCATCAAACCTTGAAATGTAGAAGGTGCATTGGTAAGGTTGTTGGGTTGTGTTTGTTAGGTCCCTATACTACTAATGTAACCCCTTATTGTTATTAGTACAACCCCCTTATTATGTTGTTGTGCCCATGTAGTCCCCATATTGTTATTATTGTACCCCATAGAAGCCCATTATTGTTATTATTGTGCCTTTACATTATTATTGTTATGTCGGCTCTGATTATATTATGACCCCTTAGACTCCTATATATAGAAAGGAGGTATTGTCATTTGTATCGTCCAAGAATTGTTCATTTGTGTAATGTAAAAGAAGTTGCCCCCTCAAAGAGGCTGAATTTTAAGGTGTTGATCTATCTTTTATATCATTTTGTGAGCTGGTTTCATAACATTTGGTATCAGAGCTTTGGATTCTAGGGTTTCGCTGCTCCAAACAGGTCATCGTGGCATTTCGCTATAACTTTTTTTTTTGCTGCGCCGTTGCAGACACTAAAAGAAAAACACATTTGGTTTGAAATCGTTCTGAATCTCAGGTCAAAATTTAAGAGCTTTTTGGGCTATATTTGCGGAGATATGATCTGAGGAAGTTGGCCTTTTTGCAGACTCCCGAATTACATTCCAAACAAGTGACCTGGGGAAAATAGTCATAACTTTTGTTTTGAGCATCAGATTGAAATTCTGTAAGAAGTTACAGAAAGAGGATGGGATGTAGTTTCCTGTATATATTTTTCAGGTCCTAAGGTCAAAATAGTGACACGTGGCGCTTCATACAAGTTCGCTCTTCTGAAAAGGTATATAATCAGGTCATCTTGGGAGATTGTGCATAACTATTTCTTGGAGAATCTAAATTCGATCAGACTGGTGGCATTAGAAAGAGGACACAGAGGGCTACTGTAGGTCGCAATTTCAGAACTTAAAGATCTGAATGTACAGAGTTACAGTCATTTCAAGATCAAGCTCCTAAAATCAAGAAAAAGCAAGATGAGAAAATTTGATGGCAAGGATCCGGTAAATTGGATACTACAGATGGAGAAATATTTTGATCTACATGGTGTACCACTATTACAAAAGGTATGTATTGCATCTTCATATTTAGAAAAAGATCAATTTTTATGGTATAAAAGGCTTTGTTTTCGTAAACAACTTGTTACGTGGTCAATTTTCACGGAGGAAATTATAGCACATTATGAGAATACAAAGAGCAACACCTTCTTTAGAGCAACACCACAACAATTGGAAGAAAAAAGAGAAAAAGGGCTTTGTTACAAAGTGGAAAGCAAAATTATGGCAACAAGGAATTCTACCCCTCACAACTATAACGATGGAAGTGTAGTTTCTCCTAGCCTTCCACAACCTGCAAGGGTTACACCACAATAATTGGAAGAAAAAGGGCTTTGTTACAATTGTGATAGAAAATGCACTAAAGGTCATAAGTGTGTTGAGAAGAAATTATTTTACATAGAGTACGAAGAGGAGGAAGAAAAGGATCAAGAAACATCAAAAGAAGAGGATATATGCCAGGACCCAACCCTAGAGAAAGAAGGAATGAATCCGACCATATTTTGTAATGCATTGGCCTGAATTACCACTCCTCAAACTATAAAGATAGAAGGACATATCAAGAAGAAAAATGTTCAAGAAGTGAAAGATCACATCGAGCATCAAGAAATGAATCCGACCATATCTTGTAATGCATTGGAAGAAATTACCACTCCTCAAACTCTCAAGACAGAAGGACATATCAAGAAGAAAAAGATTCAAGCAGTGAAAGATCACATCGAGCAACAACAACAAGTTCTCCAACTTTTAAAGGATAATGCCACTTTGGTGCAAAATCGAATGAAACAACAAGCACATCAACATCGCAGTGAAAGAAGTTTTGATGTAGGCGATTGGGTACTTTTACGACTACATCTCAAGCAAGCTATTTATGAGAAGGAAATGTTGGCAATACTACATGCACTTAGGAAATGGCGACCCTACATAATGGGAAGACACTTCAAAGTAAAAATGGATCATGATAGTCTTAAATACTTTTTAGAACAAATATTATCTTTAGAAGAACAGAAAAAATGGGTCACAAATATGTTGGGTTATGACTTTGAAATCGTCTACAAAAAAGGAAGAAAAATGTTGTTGCAGATGCACTCTCAAGAAAGGATGAGGATGTGGAAGCATTGATTTTTGCTATATCTATTATCCAACCAGATTGGATAAATGAAGCAAGGGATGAATGGAAGAAGGATGAAGAAGTGTGGCCACTCATTCAAAAGTTATAGAAGATCCCAGTTCAAACAATATTGCCAGAACTTGACGAGGAAGGAAAAATCATATTGGAACCTGGAGCAGTCACAGAAATAAGAATCCGACAGCTATGAAATCGATCAATTTTAGAGTATCACATCAAGTGGAATAACTTATTTGCTGAAGATTCCACATGGGAGGACAAGAATTTTATACAGAAGCATCAAGAACTACTCAAGCGTTGAGGACAACACTTTTTGAAGGAGAGGGGCATGTTAGGTCCCTATACTACTAGTGTAACCCCTTATTGTTATTAGTACAACCCCCTTATTATATTGTTGTGCCCATGTAGTCCCCATATTGTTATTATTGTACCCCATAGAAGCCCACTATTGTTATTATTGTGCCTTTACATTATTATTGTTATGTCGACTTTGATTATATTATGACCCCTTAGACTCCTATATATAGAAAGGAGGTATTGTCATTTGTATCATCTAAGAATTGTTCATTTGTGTAATGTAAAGGAGGTTGCCCTCTCGAAGAGGCTTATTTCTAAGGCATTGATATATCTATTCTATCTTTTTGTGAGGTGGTTTCCTAATAGTGTTATATTCTTTCCACGACTAGCCCACGTAGTTCACCGGGGGGCTAGAGGGGGGGAGAGCCCCCCCTTCGTTGCGCCGATTACTTAGCGGGGGGGTCACAGGGGGTTTGAGGGGTTCAGGTAACCCGTGCCCTGGAAAATTTTGGTTTTGGAACCTATGTTAGGTTGGGCAGACCCACCTATGGTTTTGTGCATGATTTTCGCACATGCTTTTGGACGCGATGGTTTTCGGTCCATGGTTTTGGACACGGTGGTTTTCGGTCCATGGTATAGGAAGCTTCGACATGTATAAATATGTATTATAACATTGAAAGGAACATAATGAAAAATCAAGCTGGTAGTCCCGATTTTGGGATCCAGGGGAAAATCTCTGTGTATGTGTTATGCTCTCTCATTATTTATTTTATGTGTTTTAGAATTCGTATGCAGGTAATTTTTGTACGGGGTTAAAACCTACATTTGTTATCGGAGCTGTTTTGGCTTCAAGGGGATGCCTTTATTGTTGAGGGGTTTTGCTTGGGCCTGTGGTAGACCCTATTCAGTGGGAGATCTGCGAGATCGATTCTGGTGGTGAAAGAAGATGGCGAGCAGTGGAAAGATAAAGATCGAGAAATTTAATGGTCAGAGTTTTGAGTTGTGGAAACTCAAGATGGAGGATCTGTTGGTGGATAAAGATCAGTGGATCGTGGTAGATCCGGGTACTAAACCAACGGGAGTGTCCGATGAAGAATGCAAGAAGTTGGATCGGAAGGCAAAGAGCATAGTACGATTGTGTGTCTGAGATTCAGTATTGTTGAATGTATCAAGGGAAGCTACGGTGGAGGCTTTGTGGGACAAGTTAGGAACTTTGTACCAATCTAAGTCTCTGGTAAATAAACTCTTCCTATGGAAAACGCTGTATAACCTGAGGATGAAAGATGGAGACTCGGTGACAGAGCATCTGAACGCATTTAATACTGTGGTAAGTCAGTCAGCATCTGTTGATATTGAAATTTTAGATGAAGATAAGTGCATCAGTTTGTTGTGTTCTCTACCAGATTCGTGGGATAGTTTTGTTATTGTAATAGGTAGCAATGCAACTGCCTTGCAGTTTGATGAAATAGTCTCATCCTTGCTAACAGAGGAGCTGAGATGGAAAAATATGGAGAGCCAGAATGGTGATGCCTTGTCTGTATGAGGACGGTCCCATAACAGAAACAAAAATAAGTCATCGAGTGGGAGATCTAAATCTAGAGGGAGATCTAAATCTCTATAAAAACTTGTAAAGGTGGTGTGTTGGAAATGCAGAAAGGAAGGGTACTACAAAAGGGACTGTAAATCTAAAGCTCTTGATAAAGGAAAGGGATCTGATGATGCTTCTTCTGCAGAGGCAAAAACCACCTCAGATGAAGGTGGGGATGTGTACTTGGCTTCTTCAAGTACACATGTAGATCATGAGGCATGGTTGATTGACTCAGGTGCATCCTTTTACTTCACTCCCCATAGAGAGTGGTTCTGCGAGTATGAGAAATACGATGGTGGTGATGTCTTCTTAGGGGATGATAGGAAGGCTAGAATCGTTGGTCACAGAAAAGTAAAGTTGAAGTTGCAAAGTGGAAGGGTTAGAACACTTCCAGGTGTTCTGCATATTGCTGCATTGGCCAGAAATCTGATTTTTGTAAGCAAGTTGGATGATGCAGGTGTAAAAACAGTGTTCGAGAAGGATACCTGTAAGATGGTTCGGGGAGTACTGGTATTGATGCGGGGAGTTCGGATTGGAACTCTGTATAAGCTGCAAGGTAGCATGGTTGTTGATGGGTGCAACAGTTCTGTGGTTCCTAAAAGTGGAGCAGAAAATCTAGTGGTCTCTCGAGAGAAGACCATGCTATGGCATCAAAGGCTTGGACATATTGGAGAGAAGGGCCTTTGAATACTTCATGGTAAAGGTATGAGTAATAGCTCTCTGGATTTTGATTTCTGTGAAAATTGTGTATATGGAAAGCAAAATCGGGTGAGTTTCCCCTCTGGTGGTAAGAGGGCGAAACATATATTAGAGCTTGTGCATAGTGATGTGTTTGGACCTGTGAAGGTTCCATCACTGGGTAAGTCTGTGTACTATGTATCATTTATAGATGACTTCTCAAGGAAGACATGGATATATTTCCTTAAGAAGAAATCTGAAGACTTTGATAGGTTTAAAGAATTCAAGGCTATGGTGGAAAACCAAATAGAGAAGAAGATAAAGATGCCGATGACAGATAACGATGGAGAGTTTTGCAGTAAGGAATTTGAAGAATTCTATAAGAATTGTGGTATAGCACGACATAAGACTACTCCATATACACCTTAGCAAAATGGAGTTGCAGAAAGAATGAACAAGACGTTGATGGAAAGGGCAAGAAGCATGCTCAGTGGTGCCGGGTTAGGGTAGGAATTTTGGGTAGAGGCGGTGGAGACATCATGTTACCTGGTCAACAAATCACCTTCATCTACGTTGGAGGATAAAACTCTACAAGAGGTATCGACTGGTAAGAAACCCTCTCTTTCACATCTAAGGGTATTTAGATGTGATGCATATGTACATGTTCCAAAGGAGAAACGAACCAAGTTGGATAGTAAATCTGAAAAGTGCATCTTTATTGGGTATAAGGATGGTTTAAAGGATTATAAGCTTTGGAACCCAGTAACAAGGAAGGTTGTGTACAGCCGAGATGTGGTGTTCAGAAAGGTGAAAGATGTTATTAAACATGAAGTCCTATCAAAGGAACCTGAGAAGATAGAGTTTGAGCTAAAGGAAGAAGAATCAGACTCTACAACAGAGGAGGAATTAGAAGATGAAGAGTCACAAACTCCGGGTGTGAGAAGATCAATTCAAGAAAGAAGGCAGCCAGAAAGGTATAGTCCATCTGCTTTCAATTCAAATTTTGCTTTATCTATTACTGATGATGATCCTAGAACTGTGAAGGAAGCAGTAGATTTAGAGGATGGAAAACTCTAGAAAGAGGCCATGGTTGATGAAATGGTATCTTTGCACAAAAATGAGGCTTGGGATCTGGTGGAGTTTCCAGTTGGAAGGAAACCCATTGGCAGCAAATGGGTGTTCAAGAAGAAGACAAATGCAGAAGGAAAGGTGGAGAAATACAAAGCTCGGTTGGTAGCAAAAGGTTATTCCCAAGTGCCGGGAATTGATTTTGGTGATTGTTTTCTCCTGTTGCCAAAGTAACTTCTATTAGATTACTTTTATCTGTTGCTGTTGCTTTTGATTTTGAGGTAGAACAGATGGATGTGAAGAAAAAATTTCTTCACGGGGATCTGGAAGAGGAAATCTACATGAAGCAACCTGAAGGCTTTGCGGTGAAGGGTAAGAAAGAACTGGTATGCAAGTTAAAGAAGTCTTTGTATGGGTTGAAACAGTCACTAAGGATGTGGTATCAAAAATTTGATACACTTATACGGGGACTTGGCTTCACCAGAAGCAAAGTAGATCACTGTGTGTATTTTAAATTAATTAGTGACCGTGTTATTTATTTGGTCTTGTATGTGGATGATATGTTGCTGGTTGGAATTGACAAAGAAATTATCCAGGATTTGAAGACTGTTATGAAACCAGCTCAAGAAAAGATAGAAAAGATAGATCAACGCCTTAGAATTCAGCCTCTTCGAGGGAGCAACCTCCTTTACATTACATAAATGAACAATTCTTGGATGATACAAATGACAAAGCCTCCTTTCTATATATAGGAGTCTAAGGAGTCACAATATAATCCAGCCGACCTAACAATAATAATATAAAGCCACAAAAATAACAATAGAGGGATTCTATGGGGCACAGAAATAACAATATGGGGGTAATAGGGGCACAACAATATAAATAAGGGGTATAACTACAATAGTAATGGGGTAATCACTAGTATTATAGGGACCCAACATGCCCCTCTCCTTCAAAAAAGTGTTGTCCTCAACGCTTGAGTAGTTCTGGATACTTCTGCATAAAATTCTCATCCTCCCATGTGGAATCTTCAGCGGATAAGTTCTTCCACTTGATAAGATACTCTGAAATTGATCGATTTCGTAGCTGTCGAGTTCTTGTTTCTGTGACTGCTTCCGGTTCCAATATAATTTTTCCTTCCTCGTCAAGTTCTGGCAATATTGTTTGAACTGGGAGCTTGTCGCCTATAACCTTCTTTAAACATGAAACATGGAAAACTGGGTGCAATCGAGAAGCTGCAGGAAGCTCCAATTTGTATGCCATAGTACCAATCTTTTGCAACACCTTGTACGGACCATAATACTTTGGTGATAATTTATTATCCTTCTTAGCTTGCTTTAGGGACATTTGCTTATATGGTTGTAGCCGTAGGAATACCCAATCACCTACATCAAAACTTCTTTCACTGCGATGTTGATCTGCCTGTTGTTTCATTCTATTTTGTGCCAACACGAGGTTATCCTTTAAGAGTTGGAGGACTTGTTGTTGATGTTCGATGTGATGTTCCACTGCCTGAACCTTAGAATTTTCTCTTAAATATGATGTGATGGATGGTGGTTGATACCCATAAAGTGCCATAAATGGGGTCATTTTTGTTGCTGTATGGAAGGAAGTGTTATACCACCATTCAGCCAGAGGCAACCATTTGACCCATTGTGTCTGTTTATCAGATACAAAGCAACGAAGATATCCTTCCAAACATTTGTTTACTATCTCAGTTTGCCCATCAGATTGAGGATGATAAGATGAGCTATGAGCTAACTGAGTACCAAGACAAGAAAATAATTCTGTCCAAAAATTTCCAGTGAAAATGGGATCTCTGTCACTTACAATAATCTTTGGGTTTCCATGTAGCTTTTGAACTGTTTCCATAAATGCAGTAGAAACTGTACTGGCTTTAAATGGATGTGATAATGCACAAAAGTGTGCATACTTGGTAAGTCTGTCAACTACCACCATGATGACACTCTTTCCCTCAGACTTGGGTAAACCTGTGATAAAATCCATTGAAACCTCCTCCCAACGTTGGCTTGGAATGGATAAAGGTTGTAATAGACCCGGTGTCTTAATTGTTTCAACTTTATTTTGTTGGCAAACCAAACATTCCGCCACAAACTTTTGAATATCTGATTTAAGGCCATCCCAAAAAAATTCCTTCTTAACCCTGTGGTAAGTTTTTAAAAATCCTGAGTGCCCTCCTAAGGGAGAAGTGTGCAATTCCATAAGAATCTTTTGTTTTAGCTGGGAATTCTTACAGAGGTATAAGCGATCTTTGTACCATAACGAATCATTTTGCCAGCTAAATGTATCAGAAGTACTGGAATCTTGTTGTAGCTTTCGAATAAGTGCCCACACTTCTTCGTCATTCTTCCATTCCTCCCTTGCTTCGTTTATCCAATCTGGTTGGATAATAGAAATGGCACACAACAATGCTTCCACATCCTCATCCTTTCTTGAGAGTGCATCTGCCACCACATTTTGCTTCCCTTTTTTGTAGATGATTTCAAAGTCATAACCCAACATCTTTGTGACCCACTTTTGTTGCTCTTCAGAGGATAATCTTTGTTCTAAAAAGTATTTAAGGCTATCATGATCCGTTTTTACCTTGAAGTGTCTTCCCATTAGGTAGGGTCGCCATTTCTTAAGTGCATGGAGTATTGCCAACATTTCCTTCTCATAAATAGCTTTGCTTAAAAACTTTCCCTTGATTGGACGACTTTCAAAAGCAATGGGTCTTTCATCTTGCATTAGAACAGCACCAATTCCATTTCCTGAAGCATCACATTCCACAATAAAGGTTTTTGTGAAGTCCGGTGTAGCTAAGACCGGTGCTTGGCACATTGCCTCTTTAAGATGTTCAAAGGCCTTTGTTGCTTCCGGAGTCCATGAAAATGAATCTTTCTTCAATAATGTTGTTAGAGGTGCTGCTATTCTCCCATAATTCTTAACAAACTTGCGATAATACCCTGTCAACCCAAGAAATCCTCGCAGATGCTTTATGGATGTGGGGATTTTCCATTCCTTAATGGCTTTAATTTTGCTAGGGTCTACCTTAACTCCTTCATGAGATACAATATGACCCAAATATTCCACCTCCTGGACTCCAAAGAAACATTTGGATCTTTTTGCATATAATTGTTTCTCCTCCAATAGTTGTAGCACCCTGTCAACATGTTCAACATGATCCTTCCAAGACTTGCTGTAGATTAGTATATCATCAAAAAATACTAACACAAATTTTCTAAGGAATGGTTTGAAAATTGAATTCATCAAACCTTGAAATGTTGAAGGTGCATTGGTAAGGCCAAAAGGCATGACCAAAAATTCATAATGACCCTCATGAGTTCTAAATGCCGTTTTCGGAATGTCTTCAATCTTCATTCTGATTTGATGATATCCCGAACGAAGATCCAACTTGGTGAAGTAAATTGATCCATGCAATTCATCCAGTAATTCATCAATGACAGGAATGGGGAACTTATCTTTAATAGTGAGCTTGTTGAGCTCCCTATAATCTGGACACATGCGCCATGATCCATCCTTCTTGTGCACCAATACTACTGGAGCTGAGAAAGAACTTTGACTCGGTTGAATTATACCAGCCTCTAGCATTTCTGCAACCATACGTTCAATTTCACTTTTTTGGACATAGGGATATCTGTACGGCCTGATGTTTGGAGGAACACTTCCTGGAATCAGATGAATAGCATGATCATGATCACGCATAGGTGGGAGACCTTTGGGAGTCTCAAATACCTTGGAATGATTGTCCAGGACTTTTTGGAGATCTGGAGAAATAGATGATTCCAATGTGGAAACATCTAGCGAACATAATTGTGCAATTACACCTCTTTGCTCCTTTTTTAGAAGCTTTGTCATGCCATTAGAGCTGATTATCTTTCCTGGTTTCCCTGCAATACCCCTTAATTCAACTTCCTTTCCTTCCACAGAAAATTTCATGAAAAGTTCTTGAAAATTAAAAGCTATTGTACCCAAGGATTGTAGCCATTGGACTCCTAGTACAACATCAGCACCTCCCATTGGAATGGAAAGCATTGGGCTAGTCAATACATATTCTCCCATGGATAGCTTGATATTATGGCACTTTCCAGAACAATTTATTGTTCCTCCATTTGCAATCATCACTTGACACTCTGGTGCTGGATATAGGAAGCAATTCAATTCTTTTGCTACCCTACAATGAATAAAATTGTGGGTGCTTCCTGAATCAATCAACACTATTACCTTTTTCTTCTTGATTTGTCCTTCTATCTTGATGGTTTGAGGAGTGGTAATTCCCGCCAATGCATTACAAGATATGGTCGGATTTATTTGTTCTTCATCTAGGCTTTGTTCCTGGAATATATCCTCTTCTTTTGACCTTTCTTGCTCCTTTTCTTCTTCCTCTTCACAATCTATGTAGAATAATTTCTTCTCAGCACACTTATGACCTTTTGTGTATTTGCTATCACAATTGTAACAAAGCCCTTTTGCTCTTTTTTCTTCCAATTGTTGTGGTGTCAACCTTGTAGGTTGTGGAAGACTATGGGCAACAACACTTCCGTCTTTATAGTTGTGAGTGGTATGCTTCCTAGTTGCCATAATTTTGCTTTCCATTTTTCTTGCTAACCTGAATGCCTTCTCTAATGAATCAGGTTCCCAAAGGCGCACATCATGTTGGATATTATCCTTTAAAGACCCTATGAACACATCAATCCTATGCTCCTCTGGAATATCTTTTACCCTTATGTTCAATTTTTGGAACTCCTCAATGTGCTCCATTATTGAACCCTTTTGTTTGAGACTTATCAATTGGCTAAAAAAAGTGTTGCTTTTTGTATCCTCATAATGTGCTATCAATTCTTCCGTAAAAATTGCCCAAGTGATAAATTGTTTACGAGAACAAAGCCATTGATACCATACAAACTGATTTGGTTCCAAATATAAAGTTGCCATACGTACCTTTTGTGTGTTTTGCACATTATTGAGATCGAAGAATTGCTCCATCTGTAATATCCATGTGGCGGGATCCTTGCCATCAAACTTCCTCATATCGATTTTTGGAATATGGTGATTCTTCGATCCAACATTAGTGTCTATGGAATCATGATTAACATTTCTTTTGTTCTCATCATGAGTTTCCTTTACTACCTTTTCACCATTAGTAAGTATTTCTTGTAGAAAATTAGTCAATTCTGTCTTCAAATCTGCCATGCCTGTCTTCAAATTTGTGTTCAAATCTATCTTCAAATTGTCTATCTTAGCTTCCATGCCATTCATCTTAGCTTCCATGCCATTTATCTTAGATTCCACGCCATTTATCTTAGCATCTGTTAGCTTTTGTGAGCGTGACATTTGTTGCACTTGTTCTTGTAATTTTGATATATCATGTAGCATTTCTTCCTCTTCTTCATGAGTCATGCTAGAGCTTTCAGGTTCCTTACTAGGTGTTTGCATTTTCTTTCCTCGGGGCATCAGTTACCGATAATAATGCTCTACTATGCCCTTTGAATTCCTTCAAAATAAATTTTCAAACCAAGCTTAAGCAAAAATTTTAAAAATCTACACACCTTTTTTCACTTTGTAGGAGCTCGATATTGCCTCTGATGTATCTCTGTACTTTCCAATCATCTAGTTCTGAAATTGTGACCTGTAGTAGCTCTCTGTGTCCTCTTTCCAATGCCACAAGTCTGACCCAAATTGGATTCTCCAAGGAAGAGTTATGCGAAATCTCCCACAGTGACTTGATTATAGACTAGTTCAGTAGAGCGAACTTGTACGACGTGCCACGAGTCACTGTTTCGACCTTTGGATCTAAAAAAACCCACAAGAAACTACAGTCCGTCCTCTTTCTGTACCTTTTTACGAAATTTCAATCCGATCCTCAGAGAGAAAGTTATGACGATTTTCCCCAGGTCACCTGTTTTGAATGTAATTCAGGAGTCTGCAAAAAGACCAACTTCCTCAGATCATATCTCCGAAAATATCATGCGAAAAGCTCTGAAATTCGGACCCAAGGTTCAGCGCCAATTCTTCTCAAATGGGTTTTTTTTGCGACTTCTGAAACGTCACAGAAAAAAAGTTATAGCGAAAATGCCACGATGACCTGTTTGGAGCAGCGAAACCCTAGAATCCAAAGCTCTGATACCAAATGTTATGAAACCAGCTCAAGAAAAGATAGAAAAGATAGATCAACGCCTTAGAATTCAGCCTCTTCGAGGGGGCAACCTCCTTTACATTACATAAATGAACAATTCTTGGATGATACAAATGACAAAACCTCCTTTCTATATATAGGAGTCTAAGGAGTCACAATATAATCCAGCCGACCTAACAATAATAATATAAAGCCACAAAAATAACAATAGAGGGATTCTATGGGGCACAGAAATAACAATATGGGGGTAATAGGGGCACAACAATATAAATAAGGGGTATAACTACAATAGTAATGGGGTAATCACTAGTATTATAGGGACCCAACAAAGACCCAATTGTCCTCCAAATTCGACATGAAAGATCTTGGTGCTGCAAACTATATTTTGGGCATGGAAATTAAAAGAGATCAAGCAAAGATGAAGCTTTGGTTAAACCAGAGGAAGTATGTCGAGACAATATTGCAGAGATTTAATATGCAGGATAGTAAACCGGTGAAGGTTCCTATTCCTATAGGTGTAAAGTTATCTGCTGAACAGTGTCCCAAGACACAAGAAGAGGAAGAGGACATGTCCCGTGTTCCATATGCAAGTGTAGTCGGTAGCCTGATGTATGCAATGGCCTGTAGTAGACCAGACATTGCACATGCAGTGGGAGTATTGAGCAGGTTTATGTCAAAACCAGAAAAGGAGCATTGGACAGCAGTGAAGCAGGTTTTCAGGTATTTGCGTGGCACTAGTGATTATGGTTTGTGCTACTAAGGAAGACCAAGATTGGATAGAGTTTTGGATATTCGTGGCTTTGTTGATGCAGACTGGGCTGAAGATCTGGATCAAAGAAGATCTACAAGTGGGTATGTGTTTAACCTATTTGGAGGTGTAATCAGTTGGATGAGTGAGAAACAATCTGTAGTGGCACTATCAACTATAGAGGCAGAATACATGGCAGCCACTCATGCAAGCAAGGAAGCAGTTTGGTTGCAGAGGTTGTGTTCAAGTATGGGGTTAGTACAAGGAGCTATAAGGATAGACTATGCCAGCCAAAGTGCAATTTTCTTGTTAAAGAACACTGCATATCGTTCAAAGACAAAGCACATTGATGTTTAGTATCACTTTGTGAGGGATATGATAGAAGACAAAAAGGTGTTGCTGGTAAAGGTGGACACTTTGAAGAACACTGCAAATGCATTGAAAAAATCTGTGAGCTCTGAGAATTTCTCTTGGTGTAAAGAAACAATGGGCATTGCAGGGCTGGATAAATGACTAAGCTCTCTTATGGCCCCCTGTAGAAAGAAATCAACAAGTGGGAGAATGTTGGGTTGTGTTATATTCTTTCCACAACTAGCCCACGTAGTTAATCGGGGGGCTAGGAGCCCCCCCCCCTTTTGTTGTGCCGATTGCATAGCGGGTGGGGGTCACAGGGGGTTTGAGGGGTGCAAGTAACCGGTGCACTGGAAAATTTTGGTTTTGGAACCTATGTTAGGTTGGGCAGACCCACCTATGGTTTTGTGCATGATTTTCGACATGTTTTTGGATGCGATGGTTTTCGGTCCATGGTTTTAGACGCGATGGTTTTCAGTCCATGGTATTGGATGCTTCGGCATGTATAAATATGTATTATAACATTGAAAGGAACATAATGAAAAATCAAGCTGGTAGTCCCGGTTTTGGGATCCAGGGGAAAATATCTGTGTATGTGTTTTATGTGTTATGCTCTCGCATTGTTTATTTTATGTGTTTTAGAATTCGTATGTAGGTAATTTTTGTACGGGGTTAAAACCTACATTTCACCATTAGTAAATATTTCTTGCAGCAACTTTGTCAAATTTGTCTTCAAATCTTCCATTTTGCCTTCCATCTTAGCTTTCATGCCTTTCTTTAAACCATCCATCTTAGCTTCCACGCCTTTCTTTAAACAGTCCATCTTAGCTTCCATGCCTTTCTTTAAATCATCCATATTATATTCCACGCCATCCATCTTAGCTTCCATGCCTTTTTTTAAACCATCCATCTTAGCTTCTCTTACTTTTTGTGAGAGTGAATTTTGGTGCACTTGGTCTCATAATTTTGATATATCATGTTGCATTTCTTCCTCTTCTCCATGAGTCATGCTAGAGATTTCAGGTTGCTTACTATGTGTTTCCATTTTCTTTCTTTGGGGCATCAATTAATGATAATTATGCTTTACTATTCCCTTTGAATTCCTTCAAACTAATATTTCAATTCAAACTTATGTAAATTTTTAAAAAAACTACACACCTTTTTTCACTTTGTAGGAGCTCAATATTGAATCTAATGTATCTCTAAAATTTCGGACCTCCTGTTGGATGTGGAGCTTGATTATCTTCTGTATTCAAAGGTTTCAGCCAGATGTATACCCCAGGAAGACTATACACCCTTCCACGCGGGGGGATAAATCCCCCCGGTTGGGGGGTCTGGGGGCCAGTGGTCCCCCGGCGGGGGTTCGGGGGCAGCTCTAGTCAATCTGGGCCATTCATTAGGCGTATAATCTGACGGTAGAAGTTATGTTTAGTTTATGATCTTTTTCCCTAGAAGGAAACCCCTCACTATATATGAGGGAATTGTATTGCGTCTATGTAGATCCGTATTCCGAGTGAGGAAGAGAGAGGAGATTGAGAGCGAAGAGGGTGTTACAATGGATCTGCTGTAGGTTGTATCTCTTCAGTTTGCTGGATAATATAATAAAAGAAGGACTGGCTGTTTCTCTGTGGACGTAGCCCAAACTGGGTGAACCACGTATATTTGTGTCTCTCTTGTTTTATGTGTTTTCTGTGTTTATATCTCTGCAATATTTTATGTGTTCCATTGCTCTGTAATATATAATTTTCTAACATCTCCAAGGTCTGAAAATGCGAAGTGTGGTAGCCCTCTGAGTCCTCTTTCCAATGCCACTAGTCTGTTCGAAATTGGATCCTCCAAGAAAGAGTTATGCCTAATCTCCCAAGATGACCTGATTTCACTTTTTCAGTAGAGCGAACTTGTACGAAGTGCCACATGCCACTGTTTCAAACTTAAGACCTGAAAATGATGCACAGAAAACTACATTCGGTCTTCTTTTTGTAACTTCTTATGAAATTTCAATCTAATACTCAGAGAGAAAGTTATGGGGATTTTCCAAAGGTCAGATGTTTAGGATGAAATTCGGGAGCCTGCAAAAACCCTAACTTCCTTAGATCATATCTACGAAAATATAGCGAGACAAGATCTGAAATTTGGACCCGAGGATCATCATGATTTTGGCTCAAATGGGTTTTTTTTTAGCTTCTGAAATGTCGCATAAATAATTTATAGACAAAATTCCACGATGACCTGTTTGGAGCAACGAAACCCTAGAATCCAAGCTCTGATACCAAATTTTACGAACTAGCTCACAAGAAGATAGAAAAGATAGATCAACGACTTCAAAATCAGCCTCTTCGAGGGGGAAACCTCACTTACATTACACAAATGAACAATTCTTGGATGATACAAATGACTAAACCTCCTTTCTATATATAGAAGTCTAAGGGGTCACAATATAATTAAAACCAACATAACAATAATAATATAAGGGCACAACAATAAAAATAGTGGGCTTCTATGGGGCACACTAATAATTATATGGGGACAATAGGGGCACAATAATAACAATAAGGGCTGCAATGACAATAGTAATGGGGGAATCACTAGTATTATAGGGACCTAACAGAAAGATCATATTGGAACCTGAAGCAGTCACAGAAATAAGAACCTGACAACTACGAAATCGATCAATTTCAGAGCATGTCATCAAGTGGAAGAACTTAATCGTTGAAGATTCTGCATGGGAGGATGAGAATTTTATACAAAAGCATCCATAACTACTCAAGCATTGAGGACAACACTTTTTTGAAGGAGAGGGGCATGTTAGGTCCCTATACTACTAGTGTAGACCCTTATTGTTGTTAGTGCCACCCCCTTATTGTATTGTTGTTATTATTGTGTCCCATAGAAGCCCACTATTATTATTGTTGTGCCCTTGCAATATTACTGTTATGTAGGCTTTAATTATATTGTGAACCCTAAGACTCCTATATATAGAAAGGAGGTCTTGTCATTTGTATCATCCAAGAATTGTTAATTTGTGTAATGCAAAGGAGGTTTCCCCCTCGAAGAGACTAATTTTAAAGTCGTTGATATATCTCTTCCTCTATTTTGTGAGTTGGTTGCATAACAGTTACTCCTGGAGGTCCTATGGCACCTAAGGGAAGTCAGTATGGTCTTTAGTTTCCAAATTCATTTCCTTAAGGTCACATAGGACGTTGAGCCATATTTTAGTGACCCTCAACTCATGTTTATCCCGAGCAAGTCAGTGATAGTGGGCAAATGTGGGAGGAGGCGTTACAGGGTGGTATCAGAGCGGGTTACGCTCTCTTTGGATCATATAGGATACCACAGGGTGGTATCAGAGCATGATTTCGCTCCCTTTAGGTAAGTCTGACGTTGTCAAGGTTATGGTTGCCACACATGGGATCAAGGCATGTAACAACCCTGGTGAAAATTCCATGTAATGAAAGTAAATAAAGGCAAAATAATAACCACGGGTGATGGGACACTTGTTCCAAGCTAAATATTGGGCAAAATCCTAGTGATAGGGATCACTTGTGATTGTTTATGGCTAAGGAATTTGGCAAAGGCAATGGATAAGCCTTTGGAAAGGAAAAATGGCATTTTGGCACATTTATTTATGAAAATAATGAAAATTAAGAGAAAAGGGAGGTTAAAGGCCACAAGTTCATGTGAGGACGAAAATGAAGGAAAATAATGGAAAATGAAGAAAATAAAGGCCTCATTCATAAAAATGCTTCAGAGGATTAGTTGGTAACCTTTTGTCAGTTCAGTATTGGAGCTCTCTCTCTCTCATACTCTTGGAGACTTAGATTTTTCTTGGAGCACTCTTGGTGGGTGTGGCATACTTGGATTTTTTTACCAAGAAGGCAAAGGAAGAGCAAGAAAGTGAAAGAAGGCATCGGGATCAATAGCTACATCAGATTTTCTTGCAGGTACCAAGTTGCAAGTATGTTTCCTTCACTAGTTTTGGCATGCATGGAATATGCATGTGGTTTGTTGGTTTTGATCTGTCATTGGCATGGAGGATGGATGAGGTTGACAGTGGATTGCCTAGCATTTCCATTTCTTGGATATGCATGGTGATTGTGGGTTTATTTCCTTGTTGTGTTTTTGATTGGTTCTCATGTTTCCTTAGCTTGGGTTGAGTTATTAGTCTTGTATTGTTGGTTGGACAAAAGCTATGGAGCCCTGGAACAACTTGGGTTGAGTTACTAGTCCCGTAGCCTTGGTTGGACAAATGCTCTGGAGCCCTTGGTGGGTTGAGATACTAGTAATGTTGCCTTGGCTGGACAAATGCTTTGGAGCTCGGTAAAAGTTATGGGTTGAGTTACTAGTCCTGCAGTTGGGTTGGACAAACGCTCTGGAGCCCTGGATGGTTGGGATAGAGACCAATCTGATGATGGTTTTGTGATGTCTGATCGTGAGGTGGAATCACCGTTTGATGGGTTGAGGTGGATGGCCTCTGGAAGCCTTGGATGGTTTTTTATTAATGTGTTCTATGATATCCCACATTCATGCTTGGAATATGGCATGGGGGTGAATGACCGAAGAAAGAAGTGGCTTGGCCATTCTACGTTCGGGTGGAATGTGGAAGTCCCATCTCGGGTTTGGATTTTGCATCATTAATGAAAGGTTATGTCTCTTGGTAGTTTTATGAGTATTATGATGGATTATATGTGGTGTACATGGTTGTGATTTCATGGATAATTTTGTCTCTATTATGCATGTTATGTATGTGTTTTATGATAGTAGCCATGTGTGGCTCTCATCATGTTTTTACTTGTAATTGAGTGATCAATGTATCTATGACCTAATGGATGGAATGGGAGTTGATGTGTTGAGGCATCAATGGTTCTTAGCAATTCTCAGCTAAGTATGAGACCCCTATGCTCAGAGTTTTTAATTACATCTGTAGATTACACATTTGCAATATGTTTGACGAAATGCCTGTCATGGCTGGTAGGGGTCCAGTCAAGGTATTAAACAAGTATTTTCTTTAGTACTGTCATTTCCATGTTATTTTACTGATATGAAGATATGGTTCAATTATGGGCAGTGACCTGGGCTCTGGGTGATACAAAAGTGTCCCCAGACACGTAATTTTATTAATAAGAAAAGCAATTACATCTGGAAGTTTGCAAGAGTTTACACTCTAACTACAAAACACTCTTGCAATGAGCTATTTATAAGCTCAATGTCCTAACTACCTCTAATTATGGATCACTTATAAAATAACAAGTGTCCATTTACAAAAAAATCTATTCAAACAACTTACTAACAATTCTCCTAAATTAGAGCCTAAGATACGACACATTTGTAGAGATATTTTTTTACAACAATATTCTAATTCTAAATGTCTCCATTTAATAATTAAATATTCTAGATTAATAATTATTAATTTAATATCTTATATTAATAATTATTTTATTCTAACTTTATAACCTATGACTCATTTCGTTGAAAGCCAACTTTCCTAAGGTATTCATCCATTTTTGCATACCAAGCTCGGGGAGCTTGTTTTAACCCATATAAAGCCTTGATCAATTTGCAGACTTTATGTTCCTGCCCTTCAATTTCAAAACCTGGTGGTTGTGTCATATATACTTCTTCCTGTAAATCCCCGTTGAGAAAAGCACTTTTTACATCCATTTGATGAACTTTCGATCCTTTCTGAGCCGGCCAAAACAAGTGTTAACCAGATGTTGCTCCATTTAGCTGTTGGAGCAAAAGTTTCCTCAAAACCAACGCCTTCCTACTGCGCAAAACCTTTAGCCACAAGTCTTGCTTTATACTTTTCAAGTTGTCCATTTTGGTTGTACTTAATTCTGTAAACCCATTTGCATCCTATGGGTTTAACATTTTGAGGACAATCAACAAGTTTCCAAGTGTTGTTATCAATTACTGCTCGATATTCTTCAATCATAGCCTGTTGCCATTCTTTATGTTTTACTACTTCTTTGTATGTGGAAGGTTCAATAAAATCATTTGCTAGCAAGGCAAAATTTCCTTCACTTCTGTGTGACTTCCTTGTTCCTGTTTTATTCTGCTCATTAGGCCTTACATCTTTCAAAAGTTGAACTGCCCATTTTGGTAGTTGATGCTCACTTGTTTGAGATTCTGAAAAGTCACCATCATTGTAAAGAGGATTAATGTAAACTGATGTTCGTCGATTAGCTGAAGATTCTGGAGGTGGAGAGTCACTGTCAAAAGAACTGCTGCTACTTAGAGATGTAGATGAATTGCTAGAAGATCCAGATGGGGTTGTTGAAGTAGATGGACTGGATGAATCATCTTCAGATGAAGGAAAATCAAGTTCATACCAATCTGGTGAATTTGGTTGACTTTGCATATTTCCTTTTCTTTGACTGCCTTTTAGTCTCTAACTTTTGAAGAAGACTTTCTATTTCTTCAACACTCTTACTCTATGTTTCATCAAAAATTACATCCCTGCTCACAATAAATTTTCCATTGGTCAAAAGACGATACCCTTTCTTCTCATCAGAATATCCAATCATTGTGCATTTCAAACTTCTTGAGGCAAGCTTAGTTCCTTTTTTCTTTCGAAACTAAGGCATAACATATTGATCCAAAAACCCTAAGATGTTTAACTTGAGGTTTGAAACCAAACCAAGCTTCATAAGGTGTGATTCCGTCTAAAGGAGATCTGTTTCTTAAGTAGACAACTGTATGAATTGCTTCTGCCCAATATGTTGGACTTAACTTTTTGAAAGTTAACATAGATCTCGCCATTCCTAACAAGGTGCGATTCATTCTTTCTACTACTCCATTTTGTTGTGGAGTGTAAACATTTGTAAGATGTCTTCTTATGCCATTATCATTGCAATAAGTTTTGAATTCATTTGAAGTGAATTCTCCCCCATTATCTGTCCTAAGAGTGCCTATCTTTTCTTTGACTTCATTTTCAACAAGTTGGCGAAAAATTTTAAACTTTTCAAATGCTTCTGACTTTTGCTTCAAGAAATAAACCCAAGTCATTCTACTGAAATCATCAATGAATAGTAAGAAATATTGGCAACCACCGAATGAAGTTTGTAGTGGTCCACAAACATCACTACGAACTAGTTGCAACAACCTGTTTGCGCGTCATGAACTTGTTGGAAAACTTTCTCGACTTTGTTTTCCATAAATGCAAGCTTCACATTTGGCATTTTCCTTTTTAAAAGTTTGAAGTCCCTTAACCATCCCTTGTTTTTGCAATTGAGAAAGACTTTCAAAATTTAAATGTCCATATCTTACATGCCACAATCTTATAGGTGAAATTCATGTAGTCACTGCCCCTGCAAAGTCAGAATGCCTTGGAATAACTGTCCCTTTCATCCTTAACAATTTTCCATCTTCATAACCTATCATCACAGTTTGCAAGCTCTGTTTGACTGAATTAATATTAACTAAGCCATCTTCCATAATGACCTGATGTCCTGCTTGTTGGATCGTGACTAAAGATAACAAATTCTCCTAAAACGTTGGTACATACCATACATTTGAAATCATTTTTTCTCCAATGCCAGGGAGAGAAACTTTAACTGCACCTTTTCCATAAGGAGTATGTTTTGTATCATCTGCAAGAAAGATGGAATTAAGTTGGCAATCTTGAAAATTCCAAAAGAAGTCTCGTCGACAAGTCATGTGCTGAGTTGCTCCTGAATCCAAGATCCAAGCATCTTCATAATCACTTTTAAGATGGGAGGAAAGTTGTAATGCTGATGAAGAAGTAAAGACATATTCTGAACCATCATCATCTTGATCATTTGCAAATTGTGCTGAGTGCTGATGAAACTTGGGGATTTTATCAATAGAAGTTTGACAATCTTCGACACACAATTTGACTTAAGTCTCTTCCTCTTCCTAGAGACTATCCTCTGCCTCTGCTTTGACTTCTATTTTGAGGTTGTCATCTACCTTGATTATTTCATCTTCCTTGAAAATAACCTCTTCCTTGAAAATATCCTCTTCCTTAACTGTTTCCTCTGCCTTTGAAAATTACTCCTGCCGGAAATGTTGCCACTATTAAAGTTGTTTCCTCTGCTTTGGCTTCGACCTCGACTTTGTACATTATGTGCTGTTTGATTCTGATTGAAATTCCCTCTGCCTTTGTTTCTAGAATTGTCAGTTGATGATTTACTACTGCTGGTCTCTGTGAAAAAAACATCTTCACCAACTTTCTTTTTCTTCCCAAAGGTTTTATCATGTTGGGTCAACATTTCGCGGAGCTCATCAAACTTTAGCTTCTCTAACTTTCCAGTTAATTGTAGAGTTTCAAAAAAAAGTGTGTAGGAAGAAGGAAGTTGAGCAATTAAAATTGTGACCATAAAACTATCATCTACTGCTTGAAAGCCAACATTAATGATTTCCTACTTAATATTCTTAAGTCTGGAGATGTATTCAAGGACATCACCTCCTTCAGTCAATTTTTGTTGCAACAATTTTAATTGTAGATCAACTTTCTTTTATTCAGGCTGAGTATCAAAGAAGTCTTTAAAAATTCGCAAAGCAAACCATGCATCTGTAGCATTTGCTATATGGACATACATTTCATCATTAACAGGAGATTTAATGAGAGCTAATGCTTTGGTATTCTTAACTTCCAATTTTGCTAATGCAACTGCATATGTGGGTTTATTTGGCTTAATGTGACCATCACATATATCATGCCAAAGTTCATTATAAATAAGAGTGCTTTCGATGAGGCGTTGCCATGTTTTGTAAGATTTTGTGCCTTCAAGTTTGTCGAAATCAGAAAACAAATTAATCATCTTTGACATTGTAGTGTTGAAGCTTCACACCAAGAATCGAGCTCAGAAAAAAATATCAAGATGGGCAACACAACATGCAACACACTACGCAAAAAAAAAACGACCTATCGGGGCTTGGCCTTGACCCTCGCATAGTCGTTGAAACAGGAGAAAAATGATTGAGCTTTGCACTTGTCTCTAGTCAATTTCTCAAATATTTACAAAATAACTTTCGAAATTTGACTTTTACAATGCTCTTGCAAATCCTAGTAAAAAAAATGCCACCCCCCTCAAAGGAAAATTACTTTGAGTTACAACGTGATAAACCCAAATTTTCAGATTTAAAAAAAAAATTCAGTTCTTTGAGAAATTACCCAACTCACCTTATTGCTCCATTACAAAAAAACTTTATCGCCCCATTACAAAAAAAAAACTTTTCTAAAAAGTCGTGTAATTCTAGAACCCAAATTTAAGCAATTCTTACAAAAGATTGTGCCATGTACCATAGAAACAATGAAGTGGAAATGTGAAACACTTAGCAAGAGAATACAATTGTCGGGCGTGCAGAGACATGTTGAATAAAATACCAAAATATAACAAGGAAAAATCATTGTTATATAGCGTTTTCCTTTTTGTCACTATTTTCATTCAGGAAAATGTAGGTTCTGATCTGCTTCAAACATCTAGTACACGAAGCTCATGTCGGTCCTGATCGTCTGGCCGCCTCGTGGAATACGCCTCCTAACAGTCAATTCGAGAAGACACGCATACCTTTCAATTCGAGAAGATAATAATGGGTAGAAGCCTTGACCTTTTCCAGAAGAAAAAAAACCATATCGATTTCCTCCTAACAATCATCTACCACCAATCCTGATGCTCGAAAAAATGTTGTCCATTTATGGGGCGGTCTGTCCCTGGTGCGTATTGGTTCTGTTCGTTTTTGGTTCTGGTCTTGGATCTGGTCCTATGTTAGGATCTCTCACACTGGAACGCGCTACTGGTGCGTAGTGATTCTGTTCTTTTTTAGTTCTGGTCAAATGAGTGATGATTCTGGTATAAAATTTATTTGCCACTCCTTGCTGCAAATGCTATTGGATATGAGGAACCCAAAACTGAGGTGGATCGTAACTCTATACTACACTTGTCTCTAGTGTGAATATATCTGAGAGGTCCAGAACAGAACTTGAATACAAACCTCCTATCAAATCCCCATTTCAAAACTGACTTGGAACATAAACTGGTTCCTACTATACCAAATCAATCCATCCTCAATTTAGCAATGCAATCAATCACATCTCTACTTGATCTTAGAACATATTTCATTTCCCAAAGGAACCAAATCCCTTTGCAACACCTTCGTATACTAATGCTCAGAATTTAATTTTGTATGAACTGACAAAAAATAAATAGCAATAGTTGGACCCTCTTACCTTTTACGCAGGGTCTCTAGATCTCTGAGCGGATCTCTAATCAACAGAAGTGTTGGTTACCCAGATGGCGATTTCCATGAACTGGAAGTTAACAAACACCAAGCAGAGACTTTCCATGTCGATTCCAATGACATTAACAATTTATTACTGACTCTGCATTTAACCCATGACACGTTCCTCAAATTAATGGAGTTTTCCATGTGCCTGTAGAGCTGGAATCTTCTCCTCACATCAGCGGCAGTAGTACTGGAGCTTTGATACCACAATAATGTTGAAGTGTCCTCAGAAACATAATTTTATTAATAAGAAAAGCAATTACATCTGGAATTTTGCAAGAGTTTACACTCGAACGACAAAACACTCTTGCAATGAGCTATTTATAAGCTCAATGTCCTAACTACCTCTAATTATGGATCACTTATAAAATAACAAGTGTCCATTTACAAAAAAAGTTATTCAAACAACTTACTAACAATTCTCCTAAATTAGAGCCTAAGATACGCCACGTTTGTAGAGTCATATCTTTACAACAATATTCTAATTCTAAATGTCTCCATTTAATAATTAAATATTATAGATTAATAATTATTTATTTAATATCTTAAATTAATAATTGTTTTATTCTAACTTTATAATCTATGATAATATTTTATTTTGGATCATCTAACATTGGGCCTGAAAAAGTGGCTCAAATCCCAGAGTCGTTGGCATAGCATTGACAGTTTTGGTCTCTAGTCGCTGGCAAGCAAGCCTGTGAGAGCGACTTTGGGTTGTTGGTCGCACTCATGCCTATAGCATGGGAGCGACTGAGCCTTAAATTGTCCAAAAGCTCAGTGGGACCCCAAGGCAAGTTGTCTAAAGTATTGGATTGGTTCTTAAGGGTCATGTAGCTGATGATTAATGTTTGTATGGTGTGTTTCTGTCGGTTCCACTTCCTTAACGTGACTTAGGAGGTCGAATCATATCATAGTGGCCTCTCGTCGCATGTTTACCCCGACTGGATGGTTGCTTGGGTAGATGTGGGAGGAGGGTGTTACAGAGTGGTATCAGAGCATGGTTCACCCCTCAGACTGGATGGGCTATGTGTTGGTCATGCATGCATGTTAGTTGCATGTGTGTCTCTCACACTTGCATTCCATGTGTTTTTTGCATTTGCATGATGTGGATCATTGTTGTAGTGATGTTGTCATGTAGAGTTGATGTGTTTTACTGTGGGATGCATCATTGTGAGTGTATGGTTGGTTACATGTTGATTTATGTGGCTTACATGTATTATTGTAGTATGCTTGGTTACATTCTTGTATGCTTGGTTGCATGTATCGTTATTGCAGGTTTGGTTTCAAGTATTGTTCATTCATGCTTAGTCATATGTGTGGATGATTATACATCGCTTATGTTTGTTTATGTTTACATGTGATCAAGTGTATAATGACGTAACGATGGTGGTTGTCATGCATGAGGTCGTGATGTGTGTTGTTATTAAGGTCATGCATTGATGACTGGACCCTAGCTAGCATGATGGTTGCATGGTCATATGTGTATGATTTATGTTTCTATATGTTGTCATGATTATGTTATACATGCATCACGTTGATTTGTTGATCTTGGAGACAAGGTATCCTCCCCAAGCTATACTAAGGTACATTGGTTTATTGTGATTTAATTTAGCTGACGTGATACACCTTGCAGGAAGAAATATCAAATGGCTAGCAATATGGTTGACTACAAAGACTCTCCCTATGAATTAGAAGCACAGTATGGTGTTGGGAACTCTTCCAACTTGGTAGTAACACTGAGAAGTTTAAAGGAAGAAATAAGGAGTTGTAAGGCAGATAATGCCCAGATCATACAGGCACAGGAAAAGTTAGCAAAGGTAAATGCAGTCATACTTGAAATCTTGTTAGATTTGCAACGACAGGGACCACTTCAGATTAGCCATGAGCAGGAGTATAGAACTAATGCGGCAGATGGTAGTAGACCGCATGGTGGTCACCGATCAGATAGAGATGACACAATCAGAGATGGCATATTGTTGGAAACTCCTGATAGGAGAAGGAATAGACACACGTATGACTTTAGTTCTGATTCAGATAAGCACCATGATCGTCATCGGTATCATCCTTATAGGAAGAGTGATAGTGGATACTTGCCAGATGAGTTTAAGAAAGCAAAGCCTCCTACTTTTGATGGAGAGGTAAAGAAATCGCAAGATGCATAAGCATGGTTGTTAGGCATGAAGAAGTTCTTCAGGTTGCATGACTACTCAGAGAACATGAAGGCTAGAGTGGCTACATTCAGTGTCAAAGGTAAAGCAGACATTTGGTGGGAAGATGTGAAGAACGTCAGAGGTATGTGTGAGGAAGAATTGACTTGGAATGAGTTTGAGCAGTTATTAAAGAATAAGTACTTATCAGAGAGATACTTTGATGATAGAGCGAAATATTTTCATGAGCTAAATATGGGATCCATGATAGATGATGAGTACACTAGCAGATTCTTAGAGTTGTTGAGATATGTGCCTTATCTCAAGGAGGAAAAGGCCAAGATTCAGAGATTTACCAGTGGGTTACTGATGGCATTTCAAGATAGGATTGAGTTCGATGAACCTAGATCATTAGAAGAGGCCATACGAAAGATGAAGCATTGCTATGAACAGTCAAACTAAGACGGAGACAGATTGGAGAGGTAATGCAAAGAACAAAGGAAAATGGGACAAGAAGCGATTAAGACCATAAGATTAAGGTAACAACGAGAATGTTGCACCACTCAAGAGGTTCGATGCATCAGATAGAGGACAGGAACACAGATATGAGGAGTAGTATAAGGAGCCCATGCAATGTTGGACTTGTGGAGGAGATCATCGCAAGAGGGATTGTCCACAATACAAGAGTGGTATCCCTGAGATATAGAGTGCGTAGGAGGCATAGACTGTTGGATATGTCGGTAAGAGTATTCCACATATCTATGCAACATTGGATAACAAAAAAGTAGAGCATCAAGCATCTATCATTGAGATGGACGGTAAGCTTTGTGATCAAGTTATTTCTATTCTGATTGACCCTGGATGTAATTATAGCTATGTTATCCCTGACTTGGTGGATAAGTGTGGTTTGAGTAAGGAATCGCATGAAAAGTATTGGTTAGTGCAGCTGGCTATAGGTACGAAGAAACAAGTTCATCATTGGGTAAGAGCTTGTCTATTTTACTTGAATGGCATGCCTATCGCAACACATTTGAATGTATTACCACTGGGTTCATACAATATGTTGTTGGGCATGGACTGGTTGTATCTTCATAGAACCAAGATAGATTATTATGACAAAGCTATTGAGTGTGTTGATGACAAAGGGGAACCAAGAGTCTTATAGTGTAAGAAGAAAGCTAATCAGTTAGGATGGTGATAGCTATGCAAGCAAAGCATAATCGCAGGAAAGGGTGTAAGTTATTTGCAATGCACATTTCTAGTGATAAGGGTAAGGAAGTCGAGGATATAGATGTGTTGAGCAGGTACCCATTTCTACAATAGTTCACGGATGTGTTTCCTGAGGACATTTTAGAGTTTCCACCTCACAGGGAGGTAGACTTTTCTATTGAGTTAGTACCATGGGGGGCTCCAGCATCCAAAGCACCTTACAGGATGAGCACACCTGAGTTGGTTGAGTTAAAGTTGCAGTTGAAGAAAATGTTGGACAAGGGGTACGTTAGGCCAAGTGTATCACCTTGGGGCACACCGGTATTGTTTGTAAAGAAGAAAGGTGGAACACTCAAATTATGCGTTGACTACAGGCAGTTGAACAAAGTGACCATCAAGAACAGATTTTCGTTACCGAGGATTGATAATTTATTCAATCAACTGAAGGGAGCAACAATGTTCTCAAAGATTGATCTACGATCCGGATACCATCAGGTACGCATAAAAGAAGAGGACATTTACAAGACTGTGTTCCAGACCGGGTATGGGCATTATGAGTTTTTTTTATTTGGCTTAGATAATGCTCCAACTACATTTATGTGTTGCATCCATATTTGGATAAGTTTGTTATTATGTTTATTGATGATATATTGGTATATTCTAAAAATGAGGAAGATCATGTCGAACATTTAGTAGCAGTGTTGAGGTTTTTGAGAGAGCATCAATTGTATGCTAAGATCAACAAGTGTACTTTCTTTCAGATTGAGGTACACTACTTGGGGCATGTTTTCTCCAAGGAGGGCATTGCAGTTGATCCAGAGAAGATAAGGGCCATCATGGAGTGGGTAGCTCCTAAGAGTGTGGATGAGGTGAGATCTTTCATGGGTTTGGCAGGCTACTATAGGAGGTTCATCAGGAACTTCTCACATATTACTTATCCTATCATAACATTACAAAGGAAAGGTAAGAAGTTCAAATGGACAAAGGAGCTTAAGCAGTTGTTGACACGTCCACTAGTGCTACAGATTGCATATCCAGGCAAAGAATTTGTAGTGTGCACAAATGCTTGTAAGAGAGGGCTTGGTGGAGTCCTTACACAAGATGGGTAGGTGGTATGTTATGAGTCCCAAAACTAAACGAGCACGAGTAGAACTACCCGACACATGATCTTGAGTTGGCAGTGAATATACATGCATTGAAGATATGGAGACACTATCTTCTTGGTAGGAGGTTTGTACTCCTGAGTGATCACATTGGATTAAGGTATCTGAATGCTCGACAAGCTAGATGGTTGGCCATAATCAACGAGTTTGATTTCGAGATCAGGTACATCAAAGGTAAATAGAACAGGGTGGCAGATGCTCTCAGCAGATGGGTACAATTAAATCACTTGGCGGCTATGAGCTCCTATCGGACAGAATTACAAGATATGATATTTCACACTGGTCAGCAGGATGTCAGGTATATGGAGATTGTGCACAGGATGCAGCAGGATGTTGGTACAGGTATAGGTGTAGGTACAGGTACAGGTGCAGGTGCATAGGGTATGGATTATTTTCTTACAGTAGACGGGTTGGACAGGTTACGAGACAAGATATATGTACCGAATAATAGTGAGCTAAAGAAGGTGATCTTGAGGGAGTTTCACACGAAACCTTATTCAGGTCACCCAAGTTATCAAAAGACATTAATTGCAGTGAAGAACTTTTATTATTGGCCGAATTTGAAGAGGGATGTGGTAGAGTTTGTGGCTACATGTTTTGATTGTCAACAAGTGAAAGTAGAATGTAAACATACAGGTGGACTGCTACAGGCAATTGCGTTTCCATATGGAAATGGGAAGTCATTTCCATGGACTTCATCACGGGGTTACCGAAGACAATGAGACAACATGATTCCATTATGGTTATTGTGGATAGGTTGAAGAAGGTTACACACTTCATTCTGGTTAAGTCTACATTCTCAATTAGCGATGTAGCATAGGTATTCATCCGAGATGTGGTCAGATTACATGGTGTTTCAAAGAAGATTGTGTCAGACAGGGATGTGAAGTTCACTTCCAAGTTTTGGAAGGAGTTGTTTGCAGGTTTGGGAACAGAGTTGGCCTTTAGTACGGCTTATCATCTGAGACAGATGGACAGACAAAGAGGGTCAACGGGATATCAGAAGACATGTTGAGGATGTATAAGATGCATAAGCAATGGAAGTGGGAAGAGTACCTTCCACTGGTTGAGTTCACATACAACAACGGTTATCAGAGTCATTAAGGATGGGTCCCTTTGAGGCATTGTATGGGTGGAGTTGTAACACTCCCATTAGTTGGAGTGATTTGGTTAGCAGGGTGTTGATTGGACTAGACATGTTGGTAGACATGGAACATGAAATGCAGGTGATCAAAAGGAATCTAAAGGCAACACAGGATAGGTAGAAGAGCTATCGAAATAAGAACAATTTGTTCAAGGAGTTCCATGTTGGGGAATAGGTGTACTTGCGCATCAAATCGAAGAAGAGATCCTTGCGAATTGGATCTTGCGCCAAGTTGGCACCACGGTTTTATGGACCCTTCAGTATCATTGAGAGGATTCGGCTAGTAGCCTATTGAATTTCACTACCCCCAACAGTGAAAATCCATGATGTATTCCATGTATCTTTGCTTAAGAAGTATCTTAAGGATGTTGATCATGTGATTGACTGGTCTATATTGCAGGTGGAACCAGATTGAGATTTCCAACTGGAGCCTCAGTGTATATTGTAGAAAAAGGTGCTCATGCTCTAGAACCGAGCAATCGAGCAAGTTAAGGTGCAATGGAAGCACTTTGGGCCCGATGAAGCTACATGGGAGATGACGGATCAGATGCAGGCTATGTATCCTTCCTCGTTTGCAGATTGAGGCAAAGCAGTTTTGACTTGGTGTTTTGGTGTGATTTTGGTATATGTTTTGATGATGTTGGTTTATGCACATATGTATATGGATGTAAATACCGCCACAAGATGTGTCATAAAGCTCCACTATGCGGTATTTTGTTATGATGTCATGTTATTATGCCGTTATGTTGGTTACTTCTCAGCAGGTTGATCATTGTAATACTGCATCGAGCTAAGTTATAAAGCTCCATCGACAATATATTTTGCTTAAAGCAATTATGTGGTTATAGGTGTTGCTGAACACCGAGGACGGTGTTCCCCCAAGGGGGAGGGTTTTGTAACATCCCTGGTGAAAATTCCATGTAATAAAACTAAATAAAGGAAAAATAATAACCACAGATGATGGGACACTTATTCCAAGCTGAATGTTGGGTAAAATCCTAGTGATGGGGATCACTTGTGATTGTTTATGGCTAAGGAAATTGGCAAAGGCAATGGCTAAAGCTTTGGAAAGGAAAAATGGAATTTTGGCACATTTATTTATGAAAATAATAAAAATTAGGAGAAAAAGGGGGTGAAAGGTCACAGGTTGCATGTGAGGAGGAAAATGAAGGAAAATAATGGAAAATGAAGAAAATAGAGGCCTCATTCATAAAAAGGCTTCAAAGGATCAGTTGGTAACCTTTTTTCAGTTCATTGTTGGAGATCTCTCTCTCATTATTCTCTATCTCTCTCATACTCCTGGAGACTTATAATTTTCTTGGAGCACTCTTGGTGGGTGTTGCATACTTGTATTTTTGGAGCAAGAAGGCAAAGGAAGAGCAGGAAAGCGTAAGAAGGCATCGAGATCAACAACTACATCAGATTTTCTTGTAGGTACCAAGTTACATGTATGTTTCCTTCACTAGTTTTGGCATGAATGGCATATGCATGTGGTTTGTTGGTTGTGATTTGTCATTGGCATGGAGGATGGCCAAGATTGACAGTGGATTGCCTAGCCTTGCCATTTCTTGGATAGCCATGGTGATTGTGGGTTTATTTCCTTGTTGTGTTTTTGGTTGGTTCTCATGTTTCCTTAGCTTGGGTGGAGTTATTAGTCCCGTAGCCTTGGTTGGACAAATGCTCCAGAGACCTGGAACAACTTCGGTTGATTTACTAGCATCGTAGCCTGGGTTGGAAAAACTCTCTCGAGCCCTTGGTGGGTTGAGTTACTAGTCTCGTAGCCTTGGTTAGAAAAACGCTCTAGAGCCCGGTAAAAGATGTGGGTTGAGTTACTAGTCCCATAGCCGGGTTGGACAAACGCTCTAGAGCCCTGGATGGCTGGGATGGAGACCGATCTGATGATGGTTTTGTGATGTCTGACCATGAGGTGGAATCATTGTTTGATGGGTTGAGGTGAATGGCCTTTGGAAGCCCTGGATGGTGTTTTTTTGATGTGTTATATGATATCCCACATTCATGCTTGGAATATGGCAGGGGTGAATGGTTGAAGAGAGAATTGGCTCAACCATTCTATGGTCGGGTGGAACGTGGAAGTCCCATCCCGGGTTTGGATTTTGCAACATTAATGAAAGGTTATTTCTCTTGGTAGTTCTATGAGTATTATGATGGATTATATGTGGTATAAATGGTTGTGATTTCATATATAATTATGTCCCTATTATGCTAGTTATGTATGTGTTTTATGACAATAGCCATGTGTGGCTCTCATCATTTTTTTACTTTTAATTGAATGATCAATGTATCGATGACCTAATGGATAGAATGGAAGTTATTGTGTTGAGGCATCAATGGTTCTTAGCGATTCTCAGCTAAGTATGAGATCCCTATGCTCAAAAC
Source organism: Pinus tabuliformis (assembly GCA_031772625.1). Classification (NCBI taxonomy): domain Eukaryota; kingdom Viridiplantae; phylum Streptophyta; class Pinopsida; order Pinales; family Pinaceae; genus Pinus; species Pinus tabuliformis. The sequence goes on along the minus strand of CM062820.1, from coordinate 1,578,984,995 downwards.
TGTTAACTACGCCTGTAGATTACACATTTGCAATATGTTTGAAGAAATGCCTATCATCGATAGTAGGGGTTCAATCAAGGTATTGAACAATTATTTGCTTTAGTACTATCATTTCCATGTTATTTTAATTATCTGAAGAGATGGTTCAATTCTAGGCAGTGACCTGGGCTCTGCACTTGAAAAGGTGGCTCAAATCCTGGAGTCACTGGCATAACACTGATATTTTTGGTCTCTAGTCTCTGGCAGGCTAGCCTGTGAGAGCGACTTTGGGTTGTTGGTCTCACTCATGCCTATAGCATGGGAGCAACTGAGCCTTAAATTGTCCAAAATCTCGATGGGACCCTAAGGCAAGTTGTCTAAAGTATTGAATTGGTTCCTGAGGGTCCTATAGCTGATGATTAATGTCTGTATGGTGTGTTTGCATCAATTCCACTTCCTTAACATGACTTAGGAGGTTGAATCATATCATAGTGGCCTCTCGTCACATGTTTACCCTGACTGGCTGGTTGCTTGGGTAGATGTGGGAGGAGGGTGTTACAGGGTATACAGTTGGTATGATCATGCATGATGTTGTTGTGATGTTATGTTATTGCACGGATATGTTTATGATTGTACATGTACATGCTAATGTGGATTGATCTTGCAAATGAGAAAAGCCTCCCCTAAACATCACTCAAGTATGGATTTGGTTTATCTGACATGGTATCCTTTGCAGGAAGAAGAGAATTCAAGATGACAAGCAAAATGGTAGACTACAGTTCCTGTGAATCCCCCTACAGATCAGTTGGGCAACAAGGAGAAGAGTATTCTCCTAGTATAGAAGATACATTTAAGGATATTGAGGGCAGAGATCAGAAGTTGCAAAGCAGACAATGACAGGCTAGTTGAGGCTCGGGAAAGACTTGCGATGGCTCAGGAGAAGTAGGTAGAGGTTAATGTCGCAATTCTTCAGGGCTTGTCAGAGTTACATAAACAAGGACAGTTGAGGATCGGTTAAGAGTAGGAAGAGAAAAGTAATGGAGCCTATGGTAGATGGTCTTAGTCTGGATACAGGTTGGATAGAGGGGACACAGTTAGAGGTGGAAAATCATTAGATACACCTAACAGGAGGATTGGTATGTATGGGCATCATTCTAGTTCCTCATCTAGGAGACATCATTACAGTCATCACCATCATCATCCTTATAGGAGGAGGGAGTATTTTCCTGAGGAGTTCAAGAAGGTGAAGCCTCCTACATTTGATGGAGAGATGAAGAAGCTAGAATATACACAAGCATAGTTGTTGGGAATGAATAAATTCTTCAAATTGTACAACTATTTAGAGAACACGAAGTTAAGATAACCACTTTTAGTGTTAAAGGGAAGACAAATATCTGGTGGGAGGATGTGAAGAATGTCAAAGGTATTTGGGAATAATAATTTACTTGGGTTGAGTTCGAGAAACTCTTCAAGAAGAAGTACTTGTCAGAGAGGTACTATGATGATAGAGATAAGGAGTTTTATGAGGTACAGATGGGTTTTATGACAGATGATGAGTACACTAGCAAATTCTTGGAGTTGTTGACGTATGTGCCATATCTGAAGGAGGAGAAGGTTAAGCTTTACAGATTCATTAGTGGATTGCCAACATCATATAGAGACCGAATTGAGTTTGATTGGCCTAGATCGTTAGAGGAAACTATCCATAAATTGAATCATTGTTATGAGCAGTCAAAGTGAAAAGCTAAGACTAAACATGACTTGAAAGGAAATGAGAAGGTCAAAGGAAAATGACCACCGAAGCGGGGAAGACCTCAAGATGTAGGTGAGAAAGAAACTGTTTCTCCTTATAGGAAGTTAATTATAGTTGAGAAGGGACATGTGTCGCAACCTGGAGAGCAGCAGACTAGAGGTGATAGTAGAGCACCATTGCAGTGTTGGAAATGTGGAAAAGATCATCGTAATAAGGATTGTCCATTGCACTGGGGAGGTAAGCCTCAAATCTATAGTTCTCACAAGGCGCAAACAGTTGGGGATGTTGGTGATAGCATTCCTCGTATTTATGCGGTCATGGAAAACAGGCAGGTGGATCACTAGACATCTATCATTGAGATAGACGGTAAACTTTGTGACCAAGTTATTTCTATTTTGATTGATTCTGGATCTAACTATAGTTATGTTAATCTTGACGTAGTGGATAAGTGTGGCTTGAGAAAAGAAATGCATGCAGAGTCTTGGTTGGTGCAATGGGCTACAAGTACGAAGAAGAGAGTTCATCATTGAGTAAGAGCTTGTGCATTTGAGTTGAATGGTATGCCTACAAAAACACATTTGAATGTACTACCATTGGGATCGTATCGTATGCTTTTGGGTATGGATTGGTTGTATCTCCATGGGACAACAATAGATTGCTATGACGAGGCAATTGAGTGCCTGGATGATAATGGAGAGAATAGAATCTTGCGGGGGAAGAAGAAGCCTACATCAGTGAGGATGGTCACAACTATGCAGGCTAAGCGTAGCTACATGATAGGGTGTGTGATGTTTGTAGATCATATTTCCAGTGAGAAGGGTAAGGATGTTGAGGATGCATAAATCTTTAAGAGGTACCCTATATTGTAGTAGTTTTAGGATGTGTTTCCAACAGAGATTCCAGAGTTTCCTCCGCACAGGGAAGTAGAATTTTTAGTTGATATGGTACCAGGGACAACACCGTCATCAAAGGTGCCTTATAAGATGAGCACTCCAGAACTAGTAGAGTTAAAGTTGCAGCTAAATGAAATTCTTGGTAAGGGATACATTAAACCAATTATATCGCCTGAAGGAAATTCATGTTCATGAAGAAGGATGGTACTCTTAGATTGTGTATTGATTACAGGCAGCTGAACATGGTGACGATCAAGAAGAGGTACCCAATGTCGAGGATTGATGACTTGTTTGATCATTTGAAGGGAGCAATAGCGTTCTCAAAGATATATCCGCGATTAGGATATCATCATGTACGCATCAAAGAAGAAGACATCTATAAGACTACCTTCAGGACTAAGTATGGGCATTATGGGTTTGTTGTAGTTCCATTCGGTTTGACTAATGCTCCAACTACTTTTATATGCTTGATGAATAGTGTGTTGCATACTTATTTGGACAAGTTTGTTATTGTATTCATTAATGACATCTTGATATATTATAAGGATGAGGAAGAGCACGCCGAGCATTTAACAACAGTGTTGAGATTGCTAAGAGAGCATCAATTGTATGCTAAGCTTAGCACGTGCAGTTTATTTCAAACATAAGTACTCTACTTGGTCCATGTTGTTGCCAAGAATCGTATAGCAGTATATCCAGAGAAGATAAAAACTATTATGGAGTGGGTATCTCCTAGAAATGTGGAAGAAGTCAGATCATTCATGGGCTTATCAGGTTACTATAAGAGGTTCACCAGGGAATTCTCACACATTTCATATCCTATTACATCATTATAGAAGAAAGGTAAGAAGTTTGAATGGACAGAGGAGTGTGTAGCCAGTTTTGAGCAGTTGAAGCAATTGTTGACAAATGCTCCAATATTAAATATTGCAGATCCAGACAAAGAGTTTGTAGTATGTACAAATGCTTGCAAGAGAGGACTTTGTGGAGGCTTGATGCAGGAGGGACAAGTGATATTTTATGATTCTAGGAAACTGAATGAGCACGAGCATAACTACGTGACTCATTATCTTGAGTTGGAAGCTAGTATTCATGCCTTGAAGATGTGGAGACATTAACTTCTTAGCAGGAGGTTTGTGTCTATGAGCGATCATAGTGGGTTGAGATATTTGTTTGACCAGCCGAATTTGAATGCCAGGGAAGCCAGATGGTTGGTTATTCTTAGTGAGTTTGACTTTGAGATCAGGTACATTAAGGAAAAGGAGAACAGGGTTGCAGATGCTCTCAGCAGGAAAGTGCAGTCGAATCATGTTGCAGCAATGAGCTCATATGGGACTGATTTACAGGATCATATCTTACAGGGAAGACAACAAGATGATAGGTACAGGGAGCTTATGCACAGGTTACAATAGGGTACGAGTGATGAGGATGTGGATTATCACCTTATGGTAGATGGCTTGGTGATATTGAGGGAGAGTATCTATGTGTCGAATGACAGTGAATTCAAGAAGCTTATCTTGAGGGAGTTTCATGTAAAACCATATTCAAGTCACCCAGGAGATCAGAAGACGTTGACAACAGTTAAGAAGTTCTACTACTAGCCAAATTTGAAAAAAGAAGTGGCAGAGTTCATGGCAGGATTTTTGGACTATCAGTAGGTCAAAGCATACTGTAGGCATCCAGGTGGGTTGCTTCATCCTATTACGATCCCAGAGTGGAAATGGGAGGTTATTTCCATGGATTTCATTACAAGTCTTCCGAGGACATCGAGGCAACATGATTATATCATGATTATGGTAGATACGTTGAGCAAGGTTCCTCACTTCATTCAAGTGAAGAATACTTATTCAGTTAGTGAGGTAGCATAGGTCTTCATCAGGGAGATTGTGAGATTGCATGGTGTTCTGAAGAAGATTGTGTCGGACAAGGATGCCAAGTTCACTTCAAAGTTTTGGAAGGAGGTTTTTCCAGAATTGGGGACAGATTTGTTCTTCAACACAACTTATCCGCCACAAACAGATGGACAGACATATAGGGTCAACAAGATATTGGAGGATATGTTGAGGATGTATGCCATGCATAAGTAGAGGAGATGGGAGAAGTACCTTCCATTGGGTGAGTTTTCATACAACAATAGTTATTAGGAGTCACTAAGGATGAGTCCATTTGAGGTATTGTATGGGTGGAGTTGTAACACTCCCATCAGCTGGAGTGATCTAGTGAACAGGGTGTTGATAAGGCCGGACATGTTGGCATACATGGAATAAGAAATACAGGTTATAAGGAAGAATCTAAAGGTAGCACATGATAGGCATAGAAGTTATGCATACCAACACAGGGAATTTAAGGGGTTTCATGTCGGGGAGCATGTGTATTTGTGCCTCAAGCCCAAGAAGTGCTCCTTGAGGATTGGATCATGTGCCAAGTTGGCACCACAGTATTGCAGTCCTTTTGAGATCCATGGGAGGATTGGACCAATGGCGTACAGACTTGCACTTCCTCCGATAGCGAAAGTCCATGATGTTTTTCATGTTTCATTGCTTAAAAGATATGTAAATGATATGGTAGATCAAAATAATGCTCAAAATTGAAAGTCTGCAACAGAGCTTGAAACTTGTACAATTGGATATATATCGGCAATCTAAATCCAATGCAACTTGTTTCACTCAAATTTGACATCGGATGCTCCCAGAAACACATCCTGATTGTTTTGGGAAACAACTAAAATTTTGGGAAATTGAGTTGCAGGAATGCACATTCAACAGTCTGTACTGCTGACTGGACCATGACATGGTAGGGTGATTGGATCATCATCGACTAATGACTGGTTGACAAGTCGATGAATCTTAATGGTTTGAATTTGGTAAGTTTTCGTTAATTAAGGTTTTGATGAAGTGGCCCAATGAGGGAGTGCCATGTGGCCTCCTCATGGCGGCCAAAATTGGTTTGAGGGCCGAACAACACCCCTAGGATTCGAAATCGGGACCTTAGGAATACCAACCAATGGCCAACACCAACGCACCACGGGTTTATTTCTTGTATCCGAATTAAATTTAAATTTGTGGTTGGCGCATTTTTTTTTTTGGGAGGGGGTCGAGCTAAGGCCTAGCCCCCGGCCACCCCTGCACCACAGGACTGCGGGTGGGGGGCCGAGGGCTAGGTCCTATCCCAGTCCCACGATTATGACCACAGGACATGCCCATAGTTTGAGGCCAACAGCGTAACCGAGCGCAAATGAAGATCGAGAGTGCAAAGAAATGGGGGCTATCCCCAAGTCCTAAGGGGCTTCCATATGCCTAGAGCGCATGACCAATGACACAAAAGTGGAAGGGGGGCCAACCCAAGGTCATATGCGCAACCATGGAACCAAGTGCGTGCGCCAGAGTGGGGGCCATACAATAGCCCAAAACTTCGGCACCTTTCGCGGTCATATGGCTACCACGTGACCAGGATTTTCGGGGCTAGGAGCTTAATGGCGCCCTTAACAGTCTCTTGACATGGTGAATGTTCGCTATGCCAACAAGGGGAACTAACCCGATTGCAGACCCCAATTAGATCTGATTTCGTTTGGGGTATCTAGCTCCAACGAGTTTTAAAGGATCCGGTAAACTGTTAAAGGTGTTGAGAGATTGCTTCTTGGAGTAAGACTTCAATTAAATCAAAAAACGAAACAACTAACCTATATGTATCAAATCCTATCTACACTGCTTCTCACTACTTAAGCTAGTCCTAACTATCCTAATCTATCCTGCAGGAACATAACAAAAGAGGTTAAACATCATATATAAATTCCAAGTCCAAATGAATCAATTACTGGTTCACCTAAGAACAAGGCTGCATTAAATCCTAATTGCAATCCAATTACTTATATAGGAATACACATTCCTTTCCATACAAATAACACTTGCAACTGATGTTTAACAGAGTTTCGAATCAACAACCTTTCATGAGTTAAGCATGCTATTGAATTATATTTGAATAACCAGGAATAACCATGAACTGTATGTTATCAATATGCATAAAGCAAAACACATTTATCTTTATGCCAACAACAACACTCTGATTCTAAACACATGAAAGCAGAGAAAAATAAATCTGAAACAAAAGGCTCCTTCTTGACCCAAACAATCTTCTTTATTCACAATAAATCAAAAGCTGTTCTGCCCAAAAAAAGTCCTCACTTCATCTCCGGAGGTAATATTTATGTAGAAGGAACTGACCCTCCGTCTTCCCTTACCCTTTCACCTCCCTTCTCTTTTCAATTTACAAATTAGAATATACAATCGTAGAATAGTCGGTGTAACCACTGACACGTAAAGGCCACATCTGCTGGAGCATTTAATTTCTTGGGAAATGAATAGACGCCGATTGAAAGGAGGAGGTATGTGTGTCATTTATTCATGATAAGGGCCGAGACCGCATAACCTGGTGCAGGGTAAAAACCCGCACATACCCACAATATGCATTTTCAAGCATAAACTTAACTGTCCCAGGTATTTAACTCGACAATGGAGTCAAATATTCAACCCATAAGTGGATAAGGCCCCTTTATCCTCGATTCCTTTTTATTGGAACCTAATCACCCCGCCAGAACCTCCTATCGGGACTTTAAACCTCGTAGAAGCCTTAGTTTATGACTTCATTAAAGTTTTCCTTTTAAATCTTTCTATCGGAAAAACAACCCTCAAACCCTTTGCATAGCCCATAAATCACATATATATGACCATCCCCTTCATAGCATTGGTTACGTATGGTTAACATATGAATACACTATCGGCGCTCTTCCATTTATTAAGCCATTACAAAGGAAAAATTACGCAAAACAAGCCTTCTCGCCTTTAGTATGGCCTTTGCACAAATTCTAAGGCTAAGCCCCATCGCAATCGGCCATCGCTCCTGTCGGTATTATATACATACCTCATCACCCCTTCTTCTTCCGACATGCGACTATCGGAACACCTATATATATATATATACATATATATACATACATATATATACATATATATGTAGATATATGTATATATATATATATACATATATGTCTATATATATATCTATACATATATATATGTGTATATATAATATATATACATATATATATATATATATATATATATATATGTATATATATATATATATTATATATATTATATATATATATATATATATATATATATATATATATATATATATATATATAGGTTTTAGTCTTAAAAGACTCGGGCCATCACTTTATTGAACACAAAGGAATTTCATTAAAATTCCGCTCCGCACATGTATTCCGAACTTTAAAATATATAGACCCGAATCTATTTATCGTCAGGTCCACCACTGCAAGGTTCCTCCTATGAACTCCAATTGATGCAATCGTCGATCCCTTTTACCACCGATCACCAACACCTCCGACTCTGCTTATCGGTGTTCACACTTCTCAACTCACTTCACTTCGATGCGATCATATCTTCGGACCTGATAGGGATTTAAATCTGCCGTTATGGAACTTTCGGGTCCAGTTATATTGCCCTATCGGAGTTCGGCAGTTCCATAGGCCGGTCCCTCTTCCACTTGAACTGATGCGATGCGATATTTTGGGGCCGATTCGATCTCAGCCGTTGATCTTCCTAGATCTAACGGTTCCTGAGCATCAATCTTCGCTCCTCTGTTCAATCCTTTTACTTAGAAATTTTCTGCATTTTCTTCAACTCTTCGATGATTTGGGGTTTTCTTCAGGTTTTAGCCTTTTGTTCTTCTACTGTTCCATTCGTTCTCGCTTGAACTTAACTCCACAACTCCATTAACCAACATCCTTCCAGAGCATTACTCGACCCTTTGAATGGATTCAACAATCCATTACGATTTCTTTGAATCGTTCTGCACCTCTGCGCAGTCTCACTTCGCTATTTCTTCAGAGCTTCACTCTCTTCATCAATTAGATTCCATGACCCCTTGTGATTCCTCTGAATCACTTCGTTCCTTTGCATCCTTCAGAATTTTTCTTGCAAGTTATTGCAGAGCCTACGAATTCACAGTAAATCATTCATGAAATACTCCCCAATGCACTGACACAGTTAGGAACAAACTTTGCATATATTAACGTAAAAGCAAGAATTACATTCGAGACTTCTCGGTCTCGCACAAGCCTATTTTCCAATGTCAGTGGCCTCCTACTTTGACTTTGCCTGTAGGCTTACATATATCCAGCATTGGTTCTGTTGAATTAATTCTGAGGTAAATCCTAAACTGACTTCTAAATCTATTGAACCAACTCCTAGATGTACTCTATCCTCTATTTCCACTTCTATTCTCCATTTAATGCCTAAAAATTCTCTCTGTCTCCTAGAATCATGAACTGTTCTGAGAGTCCTATTTGACTTCTCACTCTTGTCATTTATTCACCACTCAGTTCTCATTTATTTGAGAGCTTTTACAACTTCCTCCATTATCTAATTAGATCACACTTAAAGGCCTAAATTACATTAAATTGAGACTTAGGAAACTAATTCCTAAAAATACATAACCCCCCTATGTCTATTTATTTACAATGATTTTCTCTTGGGTGGATGCTCTTGCATCAGACTCCTAAAGTAGAAAATATTCATGATCTCCCGATCATGTGTCTTCTGATCTTTGTCTTCCTAGATACCACACTTTGTTCTGTAATTGTCCACATGCTTTGTTCCCTTGTTGTTGTTGTACTTCTACTGTCTTTTGCTCCATTTTCTTCTTCTTGTCAATCAGATTCAAGTTCTAATTGATCTTTCTTCCTATTGCTATCATTTTCCTCCATTTGAACTGCTTCATCATCATCTACCACATTTCTTCAATCTCTGTTTCCAATGTATCCTTGGAGTGGTCCATATTTTGTTTCTTACTTTTGTCCCCTTCTCTTTGTTTTAGGTTAGTGTTGCTGTCCACTAATTCTTTAAATTTCTGATGGTTTACTTTTTCTTCTTCATTTACTTTTGTTCCAATTTTTTCTTGGTTTACTCTAGTTTTTGTTTTCTTGGTATGACTTCTATGTCGACTCTTGCTTTGCTTGCTTCAACCTTTGCCTTGGTTGCTTTGCTAACTTCCATTTTGTTTGCTCCAACTTTTGGTTTGTTTGTTGCCTCCCTATCATCCTTACCCTCTTTCATCATTGTTCAACACTTTCTCTAGCAAATTAACTTCTTTGTTCCATGGATTGAGTTCTTCCATAAAATTCTCTTCTTTCACCTTTATTTGGTTGTTCAACTGTGCCAAATATCCTCCAACATTTGCAACAAAACCTGCATTCACAAAACACTTGTTAAAATTAAAAACATAAGGCTGTTGTGCCTCATCTTCCTTTGGCAACAATTCAACTTGCTGCACTGTTTCTTTATCCTCTGTCAGCACATCAGTATGCTGATTTGAACTCTCAAAAGAATTCCAGAGACTGTCCATTAGTCTCTCTTCCACACTATCTATCCTAATGATGTTTTCCTGCCCTTGTTCACTGTGGTGAGCTCCTTCCTTGGTAGTGTCAGTCTGTTGAACTCTCATTATCACCTCCTTTCTCTTGCGACTGTCATTCATGACAATTCTTTTGTCTTCCCTTTTCAGCAGTCTATTTTGAACATCCATTCTCGTTTTTCCAACTTCCTTCTTTGAAAATATAATTTCCAATATAGCTCAATAACTTCAATTGGAGTAGATTTTGGAAATTTTACACAGTTCTCCATACCTTCCCTTGTTATGGATAGATCATCAGATGTCCTTTCTCCCTTTGCTAAGTATTTTGCATAGAATTCTTCTTCCTTAATATCTTTCAGTAGATGTCCTTCTTCTTGAGTACATTTTGCCTTGCTGTCCCTCTGTAACTCTTCTCCCAGAGTTAACCTTGTCTCACCATCTGCTTTATCATCCTCCTCCATTTGATTTTCATCAATAACATCAATCAAACTCATTTGATTACCTTTCTGAGACAATATTCCTTCATTCTTCATCAGAATAAGATCCTGATTCCTCATCTCCCTGACAACTTCTATAGAATCATCCACAGACCTTTTCTCCTGTATGCAGTCAAATTATTCTTCTTTTGAAAAGTTTTATCTGTCACCTTTTGCTTCTAGATCTTCATCTCCTCTGAAGATATCTTCGAAAGGCTGCTTTTCTCCTGTAATATTTGCCATCAGACACAAACTATTAGTTTTAAAACTATAAGACTTTGTAGTCCCACTTGATGCTTCAGCCATCATATCTCCTTGCTGTTCCAATTCCTTCATATGATTCAGAAATCCTTTGATAGTCTCCTCTTCAATCTCTTCAAGCTCTTCACTTGGTTGCTTGATATCTTCCTCCAATTGCATATGAGATCTATCTATCTCATCTTGTTCCAAAACAGAATTTAGATTATGCTTGTCTTCTTCCTTCTTCATGACAATATCAGCAAATTGTCCTTCTTTACATGTTTTACCTGCAAACATACACAAATTGTCAGTTTTAAAGCCATGTGACATTTTGGCCTCACTTGAAGTTTTAGTCTTCAAGTCTTCATCTCCACTTTCTCCCAAAATTTCTCCTTGTTCTGGTTCACAAACGTACTCTTCCAGTCCCAACTCAACTTCCTTGAGTTTTTCCATCAGCCATTTCACTTGCTTTTGATGTAGTCTTCTTTGCATCTCATGCCATTCCACTGGCTTCCTCCTCAAGACCCGACCTAGTCTCTGGCTTTCCTCAAGCATTCTCCTTAATGCATTGAGTTGTTCTTTTAACTTTGCAACTTCCTGGTCAATTTCCTCTTGACTCATCCTCTTTCCATTTGTCTTTGCATTCTCTTTCTTCATATTTCTTCTGTTGTGGCTTCTCTTTGAACCTTTGCTATTACTATCAGTAGTCATCTTCTTCTCCTCTTTCTTCATGACCTCCTTTGCAACAATCTCTGCAACAACGAATCATCCTTGCTGTAATCTTACCTCACTAAGCTCTCCTCACTTAATCTTTTGGTAAGCATGGTCCTCTATCTCGAACCTCCTCTTGAGCAACACCTTTGCTCCTTCTAGGCTTTTGCAATTTCTCATTCTCTCTTGAGAACACTTCAACTATCCTCTCTGTCCAATCTCTTGTTGGATTCTTCAGGGCCACTGCCACTTCTCCTTCAGAGTATTCTCCTTACTCTCTCTTCAAGAACACATCTGGTTCTTCTCTCACAACTTCTCTTGCTGTCACTTGTGCATTAATATATAAACACACATTCTCAATTTAAAATAGAACATAACATATTACCTCTCCTTCAAAATCTCAACATGATCTTGTTTCACCCATTCTTCTGCACTTTGAATGGATTGCCCTCTGTTTTGTCTCAAAGGCCTCTTTCTTTCAGAACTTGCATTAAGCAATCTTGCTTTCTCTTTCCTTCAAGGAATCCTCTGTTCTTGTTTATTCCAAGCCTCTGCTGGAACTGCTACAATCTCCCAGAACTTCAAATTTCTCCTTATAGTCTTCTGTTGTAATCTATGCACATTACCTTCTTTAGTGTGCAACCTCCTTTTCATGGAAATCTTTCCCCACTTTGATTTCAAACCTGCTCTGATTTCAATTCTGCTCTGACTTCAAACCTGCTCTGATACCACTAATGGTGCAGGGTAAAAACCCACACATACCCACAGTATGCATTTTCAAGCATAAACTTAACTGTCCCAGGTATTTAACTCGACAATGGAGTCAAATGTTCAACCCATAAGTGGATAAGGCCCCTTTATCCTCGATTCCTTTTTATCAGAACCCAATCACCCCACTAGAACCTCCTATCAGACTTTAAACCCAGTAGAAGCCTTAGTTTATGAATTCATTAAAGTTTTCCTTCTAAATCCTTCTATCGGAATTAACAACCCTTCAAACCCTTTGCATAACCCATAAACCACATATATATGACCATTCCCTTCATAGCATTGGTTATGTATGGGTTAACATATGAATACACTATCGGCGCTCTTCCACTTATTAAACCATTATGAAGGAAAAATTACGTAAAACAAGCCTTCCCGCCTTTAGTACGACCTCTGCACAAATTTCGAGGCTAAGCCCCATCGCAATCGGCCATTGCTCTTGTCGGTATTATATACATACCTCATCACCCCTTCTTCTTCCGACATGCGACTATCGGAACATCTATATATATAGGTTTTAGTCTTAAAAGACTTGGGTCATCACTTTATTGAACACAAAGGAATTTCATTAAAATTCCGCTCCGCACATGTATTCCAAACTTTAAAATATATAGACCCGAATCTATATATCGTTGGGTCCACCACTGCAAGGTTCCTCCTCCGAACTCCATTGCGTCAGGTCCACTAATCACATCGTGCCTTATGTTTAAGCTTTGGGCTCTGCCAATTGCACTTTGTGATAGCCCGGACCTAACATATATATGTTCCGTGGTTGATAATGCCAGTGGGTCCACAATATAAGACTTCCCTTTGAAAACCGGGACCCCAACACTTTATTGAAATACATCGGAAAACACGGGAAAACCCGCGGCTGGACCATAAGGTCGGACTTCAAATATTATGCACCTGGGCGTATAATTATCGTCGGGTTCGGTCATCACCCCTTCGCATATTGCATAAGCCCCGGGCTCCGCCGATTGTGACGTGCGATTGGGGGAAACAAACCCGCAATATATCTATATATATATATATATATATATATATATATATATATATATATATATATATATATATATATATATATATATATATATATATATATTGTGGTTAATACTACTGGCGGGTCCGCCATATCGCATCGCAATGTTTCAATGGCGAGTGAATGGACCTTGGGTTTCATTGAAGCGCGATCGCAATATGCGATGGGCTCCGGACCCGAAATATATATATTGTGGTTAATGATCCCGACGAGTTCGGTAGATCGCGGTGCGCCTTACATACAAGCCTTGGACCCCGTTGATTGCAATATGTGATGGGGCTCTGGACCCGAAATATATATATGTTATGGTTAACAATGCCGTCGGGTCCGACATATAGTGGTGCGCAATGTTGATTGCGATAAGCGGAAAGGGCAAGTTATGCATGCTTTGCAAAGCGAAAAGGGTTATAATGGAAAAAAAGATGCGATGGAAGGTTTTGAGGGGTGAAGAGTGGGGTGATTATATGCATGGGCATAGGGCACCATGAACGTTTATGAGGATTTGAAAGAGTCCCGATGAAGGATAGGAATGAAGGGCTAGACTGGGTTGTGAGTGAATCATGCAACATAGATTTATTAAAGGGGGGTATTGATCATTAAGAATTGAAGATTTGACTTGGCACAAGCTAAAATCCTTGGGATAAAAATAGATCATTAGGAGAAGTGAAAGATCAAACTTCTAGGGGACCCATTCAAATTTGCTACCAGAGCATGTTTTATTAGGGCGGTGGTTGTGGCCACAACAAATGGCGAATCGCTGTGTGAACCAATTATCTTTGTTTCGAAATAAACCTTGGATCAATAGAAATCAGGGTGTTAAGATAAACTTGAAATGCAAACTGTATAGATGGACAGGCATGGGTTCCACTTCAACATTAATTGCTTCAGGTGGGATAAAGACAAATAGCTTCAACTTACTAATAAGGTTTTGACAGGCATTCTCTAATGGTAGTATTATGGGATTTATTGACCTTCCTTTACATGTTTTCTACTTTCAAAAATCCTTTCAGGGCCATCACTGGTCTGTCAATACCTGTCTAGGTGTGTACCTCAACTCTTTATCGTTCATCAAACTTGATGTAGATATTTATCTGCACTTTATATAAGAATTTCAATGCTATATTTTCATATGATTGAATGGGGCGTAGTCATGGATCATGCCATATTTTTAAACCGCTTAAGCAAGGCGGGCTTGCCGTGTCAACCGGTACTCTGAGCCCAGCAACGGTCCCTACCCTAACCAGCTTCCCAAATAACCTGTCCTTCCAGATTGGCACAAGGACTTGACATTTCATTTTCTTTTAAATAAGTCCTTATAGTTTCAGGCACAAGGACTATAGCACAATTGGATTTGCCACAAGGTATATGACAGTGAGCTTAGCCCATGAAAGGAGGTTTACTTGTAGATGACAGGTATTGGAAACTTAGTGTGGTGGACGGGACAAATGGAGAATAACTGCAAACCTTACAGGCAAGTATAGGCTAGGTCTGAGTGGGATTTTAAAATGCAGCATTCCACCATGCTAGTCTAGCTGTGGTTATACATTTTTTTCGTTTTATAAAGATGCCCCTACATGCTCCAGGTATCCAGGTTATCCATAGATCTTACCTATTGCCAACAGATTGCTAATGAGTGGCTTCAAACTTGAATTCCACAGCTAATTTTCAAGTTCTCACAGGCTCATTGAAAGATTGTTTGATTTGCAATGTAACAATGGATTTAGGACTGGCAGACTCATCAACGGGTTAATGAGGGAGGTGTTGTACCTTGAGATAGTAATAGGTCAACTACAAATGCCAGAGCATCTAAAATAATTATTTTGGGGTTTTTGGTTTTAGTTTTGGAAGACCAATGAATGAAGACATATGTAGAATAAAAATACTTAATCCTTTGGATAATATTAATATATCAGCAAAGGGCTGCTATAAAGCTTTACACAGTAATATAGATCAAAATAGTGGTGAGAAGAAGACATAAAATAATATTATTATCATAGTTTCCAGACTGTAAAGCAGAACAATCATAAGTGTGAAAACCTTCTAAACTACGTTCCAAAGGTTCAAGGCAGTATACTTAAGCTTACAAAAGATGCTGATGATTTATTGATTAGAGGGAATTAGCTAAACAAACAGTTCCTTAATCCATTCTCTTAATAGATGATCACTTCAGGAGCTTATAGGAATAAATTGAGACACAATTGTTCCTACCTAGATATCTATATAAGTCGTAAGCATATGAAGAAAAACATAATGATTGATAACTGGAAAAAATTACAGGATAACACAAACTGTGTAAAACCAAATTCAGAATCCTCTGCTTTGTATTAATGTTCCAGAAAGACTGAGTACATCAAGTGTCTAGAAAAGCTTCCTTCAAATGTGGCTTCCAAGTTCAAAGTAGAATTAACAGTCAAGACTTAACAAACAATGAACAATGAATCTTGAACTTTGAACCAATAATAATTGGAGAAGAGAGTTATTTATACAATAATAAAACAAAGAAAATATCCTAAAATTGATTGAGATTTATTTTAGGAAAGGAAAGATCTTCATGCAAGAAGATAGGGGCAGCTATTGAACTGCTTCTCGCTGTCCCTTTTATTCAGGTTGTGCTGGCTTTGTTTTTTGATATTTTGCCCTTTAAGCTGTTAAATTTTTTGTATCCTTTACACTGGTTGATTCCTTCATTTTGATCTTTCATCTGATACTCTTTAAACTCTGTGAATATCCTTTGACCCTGCTTAGTAGCCTTTACTGTGTCTTTTTACCTTTACTGTGCATTTCAAGTTTTCACTGTGTTTTTCAACAGTGAATCCTTTAGATTTTATGTTACAAGGTAAAGTGATTTGCTATTATCTTCATATTTATCTGCTAACTATATGCATGCTTTTTCTTTGTAAGCCTGGAACATGAGTCTTTACCTGCAAAACACAAAAACTGTTAAGAAAAACAAGGGTGACAGAGAAGGTCGTCAATGGCTTTACTGAGCTTGAAAGGATATTGGAAGGAGTCCAGAGCGTATCGGAAGGTAAAACAATAGTTTTATTGGTCGCAGAGGCTTATGGAGGCTTCACTGTGTAAAACAAGCAAAACAGAGAAAAATGGTGATTTTTTCATTTAAATGGAAAAACAGTTTCTTTTTTAATTGTGGCGTAAAGTGAACAATGGCCATTCTGTCGTTATGCGGGAGGTGGTTTTGGTTTTCATCACACCGCTTATAAGGCGTGGGCGGTTTTGGGAGGGGTCACCCGATATGGTCTAGAGCCTGACACATAGCAAGGGAGGTCAGTGGAATACCGCTTTTCGGGTGGGTAATGCTCGTACAGAGAGCCAACGCGAAATTGCCGAGGGCCGTAGATTTGAATGTATTAGATCGGACTGTGGTGGAGCGAAGGACCAGTACGGAGATATTATGGCAGTATGGTGCTTTATTATGGGTTAAAGACTGAGATTAGCGGGGTTTTATGGTTAAACAAAGGTTTAGGTTGATTCTCGTTTAAAACATAAAAACAGTTTAACAAAGAAAACCTCTACAAAACACGGTATGGCAGACCTGAAAAAATATGAATTTGGGTGGATAAATGATATTGGGTCCGGGTTCATCGCATATCACAATCGAAGTTTAGCGAAGGACGACCCATCACAAAGGAATTCGATAGGGTTGGACGCGATGCGGAAATAAACCATGGATAATATGTGATCGGGTCCGGGACTTGCGATGGAGGCAGATGTGATATGGCAATGAAATATAATATATGTTTCGTCAGGTCCGGGTCAATTGCGCATCGCATATCACAATCAGGGGAGAGTGCATTCATGTTAAAAGGCTTGCGATCCGCCAATGCGATGTTTTATTAAATACATAGTTTTATTATAAAACATATGGTTTCGGGGTATTTTATTAAAGGGAGTTAATATATACGGGAAAATGACTTTTAGGGGTTTAATACGCTAAATTAGCGTTAATATGAAATATGAGCGGAAAAGGGGAAATATATGAAATATGAGCGAAAAGGGAAAATATATGAAATATGAGCGGAAAGGGAAAATATATGAAATATGAGCGGAAAGGGGAAATACACTGAGTATAATGCTTTTCATGGGTTATTTGCTTTTCACATATATACATCAATACTTAGGCTAAACATCATTTTGTGGGTTTTCCGTGTAAAAGGGGATTTAACTTGGGGTTTTCACTTTTCCTAGGTAAAAAGGATTTTGACCTTAGGAAAAAGGGTTTTTTATGGAAAATGAATGAATATGAATGTATGAAAGTAGGAAGGGGAAATCAGTAAATATAGGGATGAAATTAGTAAAGTAGACCTTCATTTGCTTTGTGTAGTTGCCTCATGGACATAGAAACATATGGTAAAACAGGATAAATGTGCATTTTGTCCAATGAATCATCAAACTTCTGCAACCTTTTTTCTACTTACCCTTTGCTTATTCTATCATTTTTTCTTCACTTAATGGGTGCATTTAAGCTAGCAAACCTTTTTCCTTTCTTTTTATTTAAAAAAAAACTATCTAATTCTAACCTTATAACCTCCAAGGGATCAGATTAAACTAATGAGCACCTTATTATTCTCTACCTAACTATTGATCTGCCAAGATTAAATAGTTTGGCCAGATCTTTATTCTCTAACTATAACATCAAATTTAAAGCATGAAGCAGTCAAGATTAAACTATTTGACTGTCATGGGTTGTGGCATTTAAGACAAGCTGCACACAACCATTATTTTGTAGAAACAATAGTAGTGGCATTTAGACTTGCTCACTTTCAGAGTTTATTTGTTTTCTTTTCTTTCTAACCTAACATTTTCTTTTTGTCTTGATTTTTTAGGACATCTAACCTAACATTTTATTTGATATGGACATCATCATCAAGATATTTCAAAAACATTTATTCACTATTGTTATGTCCATATCCTAACTTAACATTTTTTCAAATATTCTATCTTATCAAAACCAAAAAATGCTACAACATTGGCTCCATCTGGGGACTGCTTTCTCTTGTAGAATGCAAAGAACCTGCAGATCCATGTGCCTTCTCCTCGGGCTATGGAGTCCTTGCTGTAAGAAAATCACACTGACATCTTGAAAAGTAAAATAAACTGGAGTATTTACAATGAAAGCTATTTCAACTTCTTAGTACTGAATGTAATGTTTGAGAAACCTTCCATTTACAGGATAAGTGGAATATAGCCCCTCACGATTCTGCAGCACAAAAGTGTTCTTACCCTTCACTTCAGCAATTTCTAAAGGGCCAAACCATAGATTGTCAAATTTTCCATGCTTCCCTTTCTCTTCTCTCCTGGCATCCCATCTTAGAATAGATCATCTTCCTTAAAGTTCCTTTCCCTGGCTCTTCTATCAAATAGGGCCTTCATCTTATTCTGATATTTATTCAATTTGTGTTGAACTTCATCTCTGTTTTCTTTAAGTTCAATAATCTGATTTATCCTTCTTGAAAAATCATCAGGTTCATCTGTTGAATCCTGCAGGAATTTTAAAATAGGAAAGGCCAAATTGGTAGGGAAAATTGCATCTTTCACATAGACTAATTGAAATGGAGATTTTCTAGTTGATCTCTTTGGAGTAATTCTGTTTGCCCATACTGCATAAATCAAATGTGAGTCTCAGCTCTTCTTTTGATCAGCTAGAGTCTTTTTGATTACCTTTACCAGGCTTTTGTTGGATGACTCTGCAAGGCCATTACCTTGAGGGTAGTATGGAGTTGAATGATGTAACAAAATCTGATATTTCTGGCAAAAGTCAATCATTTTAACACTAGAAAAGGCTGCTGCATTATCAGTGAAAATCTGAGTTGGGCAACCAAATCTAGGTAAGATATTCTCCTCAATAAAGTTAATTACTATTGAATCAGTAGCATTTCTGACTGGAATTGCTTCCACCCATTTAGTAAAGTAGTCTTTTGCAGTGAGGATCCATCTATGTTGATTACTTGAAGTGGGATGAATCTCTCCAACAAAATCTAATCCCCATTGAGAAAAAGGTGCTGAAACTATTGATGGAACGAGTGGAAGAGCTGCTAATTTTTGTTTACCAGCAAACATTTGACAAGGAACACAACCTCTGACCTTTGCCCCTACTTGTAAGAACAATGTGGGCCAATAAAATCCTCCCCTCAGAATCTTGTATGCTGTTTCTCTCCAAGCATAATGTCCCCCACAAAATCCTGTATGAAATTGATCAATGATTCCTTCAGTTTCTGATTCTGTTAAACATAATAACAAAATATTCAGTGGATCTTTCCAGTATAAATTTGCATTTATAATGCAGTACTTGATTGATTTTAACTTAAGGGTTTTACACTGGGTTTTGGAGAATGATGCTGGACACTCAAAATGGATCAAGAAATTTACAATATCTTGATACCAGTTTGACAACAAGAATTTTTCATCAATGTGTATAGGACTGATCTGCTATGAAGGTAGAGGTTCTTGTGGATTCTCCCCTTTAGGATGAAGGGAAGGTTCTTGTGGATTCTCCCTTCTGCAAGGACATAAGGTTCTTGTGTATTCTTCCCTTGTATTTCTAAAACAAAATTGATTCCAAGAACTTTGCAGTTGGATTCAGCTACAAGCTTAGCTAATCCTTGACCTTTTACTAACTTGGTAGTCTTGATAGTTAGATCAAACTCTAGAATTTGAGTGATCCATCTACCTCTTTTCCATCAGTGTCTGTTGGGTTAGGACAATTTTCATAGCACTATTAGGAACATAAGCAGTAATAGGTGAATATAAAACATACATCCTGAATGACTTCAGGGCTTGAATGAGGGCATAGCCTTGCTTCTCAATGATGTCATAGTTAAGTTCATCATCTCTCATAACCTTGCTGAAAAAGGCTATGGGTTGGTCATGAGAATCTTCATTTTTCTGTAATAGAATGGCAGCAAGGGTTGTTTCAGAGGCAAAAGAGAAAATACTAAATGGCTTAGTATAATCAGGGCTGGCTAAGGTGGGAGCTTCATAGATAGCCCTTTTTATTTGTTCAAATGCATGCCTAGAAGAGGGAGTCCATTTGACTTCATGGTCCTTTTGGAGCATGTCAGTTATATCTTTTACAATCTCTGCATAGTTTGGACTAAACCTCCTTAGAAAATTAATCTTGCCTAGAAAAGCTTGAATCTCCTTCTTGTTTCTAGGTAAGGTCAATGTTTCAATGGTAGATACTTGTTTGGGGTCAATTACTACTCCCTCCTTTGAAATAATATGGCCCAACAATTTTCCTTCTTTGACAGCAAACAAGGACTTCTTAGGGTTCAATGATATTCCAAATTTTCTACACCTGTCAAAAACCTTCATCAAGTGCTTTAGATGTTTCTGATCAGATTTAGAAAAAATAGTTATGTCATCAAGATAAATAACCACAAATTTATTTACCTGACCCATAAAAGCTATGTCCATAACTCTTTGAAATGTTGCTCCAGCATTGGTTAAGCCAAATGGCATCCTAGCATACATGAATGTACCCCAGGGTGTAGTAAAGGTTGTCTTCTCTCTGTCTGTTGTATCAACATTCACCTGATTGTAACCTAAAAAACCATCAAGCATAGAAAGTCTTTGTGCTCCTGAAACCATTTGAAGTAACTGATCCATTTTGGGCAAAGGATAATTATCTTTTAATGATGCCTTGTTCAAATTTCTAAAATCCACACAGAGTCTTATTTCTCCATTTTTCTTTCTAACAGGAACTAGATTTGCAACCCAATTAGAATATCTAAGAGGGAGGATGATCTGAGCATCTAGCATTTTCTTAATCTCCCTTTCTACAGTTGGTAGAAGGGCTGGATTTATCCTTCTAAGTTTCTGTTGATAAGGTTTTGCTTCTGGCTTCAAAGGAATCTTATGTTGTATTAATGAAGTACCATAGGTCTTTAGATCAGCATAAGTCCAAGCAAAAATATCCTTATGATTTTGCAGTAACTTAAGATATTGAGCTTTGATCTCAGGGTCTAGAGATGCACATATTTTGATGTTTTTGATATCTTCATCAGTTCCAATGTTAATCTCTTCTATGTCATCTTCTAAAGAAATGGACTGAGGGTTTTGGAGGACATCATTTTGATCAAACAATTTTTCTAAAGGAATGAGTCCTTTTGGAATAAAATTATTAGATAATTGAATAATGTCATGATTAGAATAAAATCTGAATTATCATTTCCATCTGCATTTTCATTTATTTTAGTTCTATCTTCATCAATTTGTAGAAATGGAAAAATCATCTAAACTGGAAATTTTTCAAATGTTCATCATCTTCAAATATTTGCCAATGTTTCAGGTATCTGGGGATAGATGGCCTATATTTGACTTGTATATGATAGAGTACATCAGTATGATCAGGAATTTTAAAAGAGCTAGCAGAGACAGCTAAGGCATCTGCATGAATATTCTGATATCTGGGAATATGAGTCAATTAAAAGCATCAAAGAAGTTTTCAACTGCATCCCATACTTCATTTTGGTAGGACCTAAGTCTAGGGTGCTTGGTCTGGCAAGCATTTCTTACTTGCTTAACAATAAGTTCTGAATCAGTACACTTAAGTTTTGAACTTTTAAGCTTTTGGTTAGTTGCAATCCTAAAAGGAAAGCTTCATATTCAACCACCTTATTGGTAACTTCAAAATCTAATTTACATGATTGGGTTATATTTTCTTTTTCAGGTGAAATTAAAACTACTCTCAGCTCCTGCCTCATCTTTTGTGCAAGAGCCATCAAAGAACAGTTTCCAAATATCAGTTTGGTTTGGTTCAGGACTTTCAACTACCTCTTCAATTTTGACTTAAGTTTTATGTTGGTCTGAAGTGAGTTGAAAACAACCAAAGTCTTGATCTATTGCATAAATTGGATGGTTCCTTGGCTGGTCAGTTTTACAAACAATGTGTATAAATCTTACCTCTCTATATAATTTTAATTGCTTTCCTCCATAAACAGGAATAATAGCATTTGACACATCCATCTGTAGAGTTCCCCCTAATTTGGCACAACAAGACCTAGAAAGGAGCATTCCAAACTTGGGAGGAATATCTGTGACAACAATATCAAGTATACACTTTTCACTGGAATTTGAGCAAGGGTAACCACTAGATCCTTGATCAATCCCAAACAGGGCACCTTTTTAGAATCACAGGTGTACAGGTCATGGTAGGATCTAGTTATGTCGAGTTTCAAATGGTCCATGATAGATTTTGGCATAAGGTTGTGTGATGCTCCTGAATCAAGCATACAATTATACAACATGGAATCATTTGTTTTAAGAGTTACATAGAAAGGAGGCACTATCTCATCTATCATGTCTGAACTAGGGCCAAAAACTATTGTTGTTTTTTCATCTGGCAGACTTATGACATCACCTTCAGCATCAACCGAGGTATTTTGTATCCATTTTGTGACTTGGCTTTGTAACCAGGGTTTTTAGAAAGTTTTGACAATGGAATTGGGATCTTAACCCTCTCTAATCTTTTTCAACATTAAATGTAGTCAAAATGTTTTTACCAGTTTGGGTAGTATCAATTGACTGATCTAAAGGCTGAATAAGAGTTGTTTGAGCTTCAGCAGTTTTGGTACGTGGTTCAATTACTGGAGTTTCTTTTGGAGGTCTCCTAGGACCAGGCCTGGGCCTAAGATCATACCTATTGTTTAATTCTGCAATTAAAAATTCAGAGAAAGCATGATATTTGGAGACCTGTGAAGCTTCCTGATCTTCTTGAACATGATTTTGTTGTGAGAGAGGAATGATGGCAGTTTGATTGGAAGAAGAATCCATACTATTAATATCTTCAGTAATTGTCATAGTATTATCATCAGGTTGTTGGTCATCCATCAATAGAGGACTAGGAACCTGTTGATCATTGCTAGGTCTCTGAAGAATTTGTAGTGGTGGATTTCTTTTATACTGACCTTGATTTTGGTTTTGGGGTCTAGTAACTGTTTGTTTTATTGTACTAGGTTGGGTCTCAATCTTTGAAATCCTATTTGATAGGTTTCTAAGAAGAGATGCTATTTCATCTATTTTTGAGTCTTCCGATTTAGTCTTAGAGGAACTAGAGGCTTCTTGAACATATTTGAGTTTTCTTTGGGCCTTTTCTTCCTTAAGTTTTAAAGTAGTGAAGGCTGCCCTATTTGCTTCTACTTCTATAGCATTTGTTTACATACCTTCAAGAGTTCTTGAAGTTCTCTCTCGTAGCGTAACAACAAAGTCATCATCAAAAGCTTTAGAAAATCTAGACTTAGCTGCTGCTACAGGGGGCTTACAATTAACAAGCATTTTGTGATAGAGTTTATTGAATCTTTTGATAAAATCTGATACTGGTTCATCGAAGTTCATTTTAAGCTCTTCAAATTCTGTGAGGAAGTAAAGAGGATCCTTTTTCACACCCCATTGATTTTTAAATATGGTTGTAAGCTCTTCTCAATCTCTAATGGAAGCTGCTGGTAACTGCCTAAACCAAATCCTCACATTTCCTTGAAGTGACTGTACAAACAATTTCATATAAACGTTTTCTTGTTCAATATTCATGTTGTCTGCAAAGTCTAGGAAAGCTTGAAGATGGTCTTCAGCTGGGGGACCAGTTTCTCCATTGTACTTGGGAAGGTATTTTAAGTATCCAGCTGGGCATGCATCAAGGTTATTAGGTAAGACTAAGGCAGCATATCTAGCCTATACAATAGGTCGGAAAGCCATGACAGCAGGTGGTGTATGAGGTGCTTGAGGTGTATGAGTGGCTATAGAGGATGAAGAAGAAGTAGAGGAAGAAGATGGTGATTTAGAGGTAGATAAACTAGTTGGAGGTGAAGGAGGAGGAGATCTCTCGAAAGATTTCAAAGGAGTCTTAAGAACTAACTTTGGGACCTGTAAAGGAATACCTTCTTTTGTTTCAAAGAGAGGATTGGTATATATAGAGAAGGTCTCCTCAGATTGTTTAGAAGAAGAAGCTTCAGGTCGGTCAAAAATGGAAGGAAATGGATAGGTGGTAGGGGATATGAAATCTGTGGGTTTATATTATGGTAGATCAACACCCAAATAAGATTCGGTTTTAGGTGATCTTGGTGGTAGTGTGGGTATTGGATGATATTCAAATGAATGAATAAGGTAGGTTGACTTAAAATCAACTCCTTTATCTAGAAGTTCAGCGACCCTAGGTGATAAATGGGAGTAATCAGGATCAGATGGGATATTACTATAGGGGTCAAATGATTCTAATTCTTCAGACTGTAGGACTGAAGAGGAAGAAGAAGATGGTTGGTGTCCCCCTTTAGAACTGGCTTTTCTCAGAAGCCTTTCAGAATCTGACAGAGGACTAACTATGTCAACTTCTGAATGAGATCTGCTATGTTTAAAAGGTGCCAGCTTGGGAGTGTGGAGTCGCGTAGATGAATGATTTTAACCTTTCTAAACCTTTAATCAACTTTAAAGGAAAATAATGAATGAATATCGTTGTCCCAAGGGAAACTTAAATGAAATTCGAATCCTTGGCAAAGATGCCAGTATGATGTTGTACCTCTAAGATAGTAGTAGGTCAGCTACCAATGCCAGAGCATCTAAAATAATTGTTTTGGGGTTTTTGGTTTTAGTTTTGGAAGACTAATGAATGAAGACAGATGTCGAATAAAAATATTAATCCTTTGGATAATATTAATATCTTAGCAAAGGGCTGCTATAAAGCTTTACACAGTGATATAGATCAAAATAGTGGTGAGAAGAAGACATAAAATAATATGATTATCACAATTTCCAGATTGTAAAACAGAACAATTATAAGTGTGAAAACCTTCTAAACTACGTTCCAAAGGTTCAAGGCAGTATACTTAAGCTTACAAAAGATGCTGATGATTTATTGATTAGAGGGGATTAGCTAAAAGTCAGTTCATTAATCCATTCTCTTAATAGATGATCACTTCAGGAGCTTATAGGAATAAATTGAGACACAATTGTTCCTACATAGATATCTCTATAAGTCATAAGAATATGAAGAAAAACATAATGATTGATAACTGGAAAAACTTACAGGATAAAACGAACTGTGGTAAAACCAAATTCAGAATCCTCTGCTTTGTATTAAGGTTCCAGAAAGACTAAGTACATCAAGTGTCTAGAAAAGCTTCCTTCAAAGGTGGCTTCGAGGTTCAAAGTAGAATTAACAATCAAGACTTAACAAGCAATGAACAATGAATCTTGAACTTCGAACCAATAATAAATGGAGGAGAGAGTTATTTATACAATAATAAAACTAAGAAAATATCCTAAAACTGATTGAGATTTATTCTAGGAAAGAAAGATCTTCATGCAAGAAGATAGGGGCAGTTGTTGAACTGCTTCTTACTATCCCTTTTATTCAGGTTGTGCTGGCTTTTTCGTTTGATATTTTTCCCTTTAAGCTGCTAAATTGTTTGTATCCTTTACGCTGGTTGATTCCTTCATTTTGATCTTTCATCTGATACTCTTTAAACTCTGTGAATATCCTTTGACCTTGCTTAGTAGCCTTTACTGTGTCTTTTTACCTTTACTATGCATTTCAAGTTTTTACTATGTTTTTCAACAGTAAATCCTTTAGATTTTATGTTACAAGGTAAAGTTATTTGATATTATCTTCGTATTTATCTTCTAACTGTATGCAGACTTTTTCTTTGTAAGCCTGGAATAGGAGTCTTTACCTGCAAAACACAGAAACTGTTAAGAAAAACAAGGGTGATAGAGAAGGTCGTCAATGGCTTTATTAAGCTTGAAAGGATATTGGAAGGAGTCCAGAGCGTATCGGAAGGTAAAACAATGGTTTTATTGGTCGCAGAGGCTTATGGAGGCTTCACTATGTAAAATAGGCAAAACAGAGCAAAATGGTGATTTTTTCGTTTAAACGGAAAAACAGTTTTCTTTTTGAATTATGGTGCAAAGTGAACAGTGGCCATTTTGTCATTTTGCGGGAGGTGGCTTTGGTTTTCATCGCACCGCTTATAAGGCGTGGGTGGTTTTGGGAGGGATCACCCGATATGGTCTAGAGCCTGACACGTAGCAAGGCAGGTCAGTGGAATACCGCTTTTCGGGTGGGTAATGCCTGTACAAAGAGCCAACCCGAAATTGTCGAGGGCCGTTGGATTTGAATGCATTAGATCGGACGGTGGTGGAGCGAAGGAGAAGTACGGAACTATTATGGCAGTATGGCACTTTATTATGGGTTAAAAACTGAGATTAGTGGGGTTTTATGGTTAAACAAAGGTTTAGGTTGATTCTTTGTTTAAAACATAAAAAAAAAATTAACAAAGAAAACCTTTGCAAAACACAGTATGGCAGACCTGAAAAAATATGAATTCGGGAGGATAAATGATATCGGGTCCGGGTTCATCGCATATTGCAATTGGAGTTTAGTGAAGGATGGCCCATGGCAAAGGAATGCGATAGGGTTTGGATGCGATGTAGAAATAAACCATGGATAATATGTGATCGGGTCCGGTTCCCATCGCATATCGGAGATCACAATGGCGGAGGGTTATTGCTTTAGCAGGGACATGCGATGGAGGTTGTGATATGGCAATGAAATATAATATATGTTGCGTCAGGTCCGGGTCCATTGCGCATCACATATCACAATCGAGGGAGAGTGCATTCATGTTAAAAGGCTTGCGATCCGCCGATGAGATGTTTTATTAAATACATAGTTTTATTTTAAAACTTATGGTTTATGGGTATTTTATTGAAGGGAGTTAATATATACGGGAAAAGGAATTTTAGGGGTTTAATACGCTAAGTTAGCGTTAATATGAAATATAAGCGAAAAAAGGGAAAATATATGAAATATGAGCGGAAAGGGAAAATATATGAAATATGAGCGGAAAGGGGAAATACACTAAGTATAATGCTTTTCATGCGTTATTTGCTTTCTGCATATATACATCAATACTTAGGCTAAACATTATTTTGTGGGTTTTTCGTGTAAAAGCGGATTTAACATGGGTTTTTCACTTTTCCTAGGTAAAAAAGATTTTGACCTTAGGAAAAGGGGGTTTTTATGGAAAATGAATGTATATGAATGTATGAAGGTAGGAAGGGGAAATTAGTAAATATAGGGATGAAATTAATAAAGTAGACCTTCATTTGCTTTGTGTAGTTGCCTCATGGACATAGAAACATATGTTAAAACACGATAAATGTACATTTTGTCCAATGAATCATCAAACTTCTGCAACCTTTCTTCTACTTACCCTTTTCTTATCCTATCATTTTTTCTTCACTTAATGGGTGCATTTAAGCTAGCAAACCCTTTTTCCTTTCTTTTTATTTAAAAAACAAACTATCTAATTCTAACCTTATAACCTCCAAGGGCTCAGATTAAACTGATGAGCACCTTATTATTCTCTACCTAACCACTGATCTGCCAAGATTAAATAGTTTGGCCAGATCTTTATTCTCTAACTATAACATCAAATTTAAAGCGTGAAGCAGTCAAGATTAAACTATTTGACTGTCATGGGTTGTGGCATTTAAGACAAGCTGCACACAACCATTATTTTGCAGAAACAATAGTAGTGGCATTTAGACTTGCTCACTTTCAGAGTTTATTTGTTTTCTTTTTTTCTAACCTAACATTTTTTTGTCTCGATTTTTTAGGACATCTAACCTAAAATTTTCTTTGATATGGACAT